>CM062814.1:132630161-133230161 GCA_031772625.1 Pinus tabuliformis | reverse complement strand
GTTAATAAGACATTACATGAAGGGTTTCCCATTTGGCCTCGAAAGACAATGTGGCCAAATAGAACAAAGCTTTGTGAAACTACAACATTTAGTAGAGCTTCAGTCCTTCTTCTCCATATTGGTTACACCTTTTGGTTGATGATGTTCTGACAAAAAGTACGATCCTTGCATAAGGAAAGCTTTGTGTTGAACCATGATATCCCTGTCTATTATGTAAACCTTACAACTTCACTTGATTCCTTATGTTCAATGTTTTAATTCTTATCCAATTAAGTAGAAGAGGAAAAGGGGAAAAATATAAACGAGAAAACCTAAATAAGAGGTCTTTATATGCTTCTCTGAAGGAACAACCTCCTGCTCTAAATAATTCAGGATCCCACTTTCGCCCATGAAATCAATAAGTGCCTATGCATGGTCCAATATAAATATATAAATAAAGGTGAAAGGAGAGAAAGGCTTCCTGTGGAGAGAGGAGAAGCAAGAAACTCCACTGGGGTACTGTTCAGGCTCGTTGGCAGCAGAGAAATTTTTTTCTTCCCATAATGAGTCCACCGAGGTACTGTCCAGGCCTGCTGGTAGTGGAGAAACACCAAATATGAAAAAATATACTATGAAAATATAAAGATCGCGAACTATACTATCCTTTCTTGATTCAAAACATTGTGATATCGCTGATCATATTTTTATGTACAGTCGAGAAAGGACAGAGGGGACTATGTGTATTCACAAGGTAAGTGGGGAAGCCAGGGTAATTTGAATGATGAATCAATAAGTCCTAAAGAACTAGACACTGCACAAAGAGTTACTGAGGTAGAGAAGATGTATTTCTACCAGTGTGTTGCCAAGAGTTGTGGATGCGAAAAACACCCTCCAAAATTTTGTGAATGCTTGAATTTTGGAGCCTATTTTGGATCTTGTGATCAGTTATTCCATAGTCACTTCTTGTTTGGTCAATCCTTTGTTAAGTATTTGAGCTTTCTTCTTGATCTTAAGTGTCAAAGTCACCTTCTCACACATGCTCAGTTCGTAGTCCATTCTTGAAAGCATTCCTTCATGCAAGCTTGAATATGTGTGGCACAATCCACTAAGACAATTCTTGTACAATGATTAACCCATGTTGGTATTCAGTGTGCAATTTCATTGATAGTCCCTCACTTTCTTTGCAATCATACTTCTATTATCGATGAGTTTCTTCAAATGTCGCCTTCTGTTCACTTTCATCTTCAAAAGTGTTTTTTCATGCTTATGACTGTCGTTTTTGTTTGTGTTCACATTAATTAGTGTCATTTTCATATTATCTTCGTCCTAGCATGTGTTTTTTTCACTGTCATTTGCATATCACAAGTGTCATTCACACTTTTCTTGTCATATCACAAGTGTCATCTTTTGGCGTGGGAATTGCCGCTTATCACGTAAAGTGGAGTTTTGGCTTGTTTCAAGGGGAAATATTTGTGATAATGAGTTTTTCTTATCATGTATACATGTTTCTCACTCATTTACAAAGTTTCAAGCACGGTCACACAAGTGTCATCACTGTCATTGCAAAGTGTACCTTTAGTGTCGCGCTTGGGGAAAGTCGTCGCAATGTTGTCACATTGAGGAAAGTATGTTGTTCATGTATTCTGAGTGATCAATATTGTGTCTTCAATTGTTATAAGAATGTTTTGTGAATGTTTATGATTCATGTTTTCTTTCACCTATACTAAAGTGGTTGAACTATTTCAGTTATTTTAGTTCTTATCTAATTGAAAATGTGTTGTAATGGTTGTAACAATCATCGCATCTATGTGGAATATTCTTCTTGATGTTAGGAAATTATCTTTTCACTTGTGTGCACATCTACTAGGGTGGTATTATTACCTCTCTCTTAGAGGCTCACCATTCCTCCCTTTGCATTAGAAAAAACTTGATGCACCTGCAATCAAACATTCACCTAGCACACTTACTTTCTTTTTTGAAATGAACATACACGCTTATCTCTCTTGCTAATAGCTAAAGCCAAGGCAAATCTATAAGAATATATGACAACTGGGCTGATACTCTGGATGGGGCTCCTATTCTAAATGGTGTGAGATCTAACTGTGACTTCACATCAAGGAGACTATTATGTAACCAAATCACAAAATAGAAGAAAAGATAGATCAACGACCTCAAAATCAGCCTCTTCAAGGGGGAAACCTCATTTACATTACACAAATAAACAATTCTTGGATGATACAAATCACAAAACCTCCTTTATATATATAGGAGTCTAAGGGGTCACAATATAATCAAAGACGACATAACAATAATAATACAAGGGCACAACAATAACAATAGTGGCCTTCTATGGGGGACAATAATAACAATATGGGGACAATAGGGGCACAAAAATAAAAATAAGGGATACAATGACAATAGTAATGGGGGAATCACTAGTATTATAGGGACCTAACATGCCCCTCTCCTTCAAAAAAGTGTTGTCATCAATGCTTGAGTAGTTCCGGATGTTTCTATATAAAATTCTCATCCTCCCATGTGGAATCTTCAGTGGTTAAGTTCTTCTACTTGATGAGATACTCTGAAATTGATCAATTTCATAGCTGTCGAATTCTTGTTTCTGTGACTGCTTCAGGTTCCAATATGATTTTTCCTTCCTCATCAAGTTCTGGCAATATTGTTTGAACTGGGAGCTTGTCACCTATAACCTTCTTTAAGCATGAAACATGGAAAACTGGGTGCACTTGGGAAGCTGCAGGAAGCTCCAATTTGTATGCCATAGTACCAATATTTTGCAACACCATGTATGGACCATAATACTTTGGTGATAATTTATTATTATTCTTAGCTTGCTTGAGGGACATTTGTTTGTATGGTTGTAGTCGTAGGAATACCTAGTCACCTACATCAAAAATTATTTTGATGTGATATTGATCTGCCTATTGTTTCATTCTATTCTTCTCCAAAGTGAGGTTATCCTTTAAGAGTTGGAGAAATTGTTGTTGATGCTCGATATGATCTTCCACTACTTGAACCTTAGAATTTTCTCTTAAATATGATGTGATGGACGATGGATGATATCCATAAAGTGCCATAAATGGGGTCATTTTTGCTGTAGTATGGAAGGAAGTATTATACCACCATTCAGCCAGAGGCAACCATTTGACCCATTGTGTTTGTTTATCTGATACAAAGCAACAAAGATATCCTTCCAAACATTTGTTTACTATCTCAGTTTGCCCATCATATTGAGGATGATAAGATGAGCTATGAGCTAACTGAGTACCAAGATAAGAAAATAATTCTGTCCAAAAATTTCCAGTGAAAATGGGACCTTTGTCACTTAAAATAATATTTGGGTTTCCATGTAGCTTTTGAATTGTTTCCATAAATGTAGTAGAAACTGTACTAGCTTTAAATGGATGAGATAATGCACAAAAGTGTGCATACTTGGTAAGTCTGTCAACTACCACCATAATGACACTCTTTCCATCGAACTTGGGTAAACCTCTGATAAAATCCATTGAAACCTCCTCCCAACGTTGGCTTGGAATGGATAAAGGTTGTAATAGACCCAGGGTCTTAATTGTTTCAACTTTATTTTGTTGGAAAACCAAACATTCCACCACAAACTTTTGAATATCCAATTTAAGGCCATCCCAAAAAAATTCCTTCTTAACCATCTGGTAAGTTTTTAAAAATCTTGAGTGCCCTCCTAAGGGAGAGGTGTGCAATTCCATAAGAATATTTTGTTTGAGTTGGAAATTCTTACATAGGTATAAGCGATCTTTGTACCATAACATATCATTTTTCTAGCTAAATGTATCAGATGTATTGGGATCTTGTTGTAACTTTTGAATGAGTGCCCACACTTCTTTGTCATTCTTCCATTCATCCCTTGCTTCATTTATCCAATCTAGTTGGATAATAGAAATGGCGCAAAGTAATGCTTCCACATCCTCATCCTTTCTTGAGAGTGCATCTGCCACAACAATTTTCTTCCCTTTTTTGTAGATGATTTCAAAGTCATAACCCAACATCTTTGTGACCCATTTTTTCTGCTCTTCTGAAGATAATCTTTGTTTTAAAAAGTATTTAATACTCTCATGATCCATTTTTACCTTGAAGTGTCTTCCCATTAGGTAGGGTCGCCATTTCTTAAGTGCATGTAGTATTGCCAACATCTCCTTCTCATAAATAGCTTTGTGTAAATACTTTCCTTTGATTGGACAACTTTCGAAAGCAATGGGTCTTTATTCTTGTATTAAAATAACACCAATTCCATTTCCTGAGGCATCAAATTCCATAATAAAGGTTTTGTGAAGTTTGGCGTAGCTAAGATAGGTGCTTGGCACATTGCCTCTTTAAGATGTTCAAAGGCTTTCGTTGCTCCTGGAGTCCATGAAAATGCATATTTCTTCAATAATGTTGTTAGAGGTACTGCTATTCTCCCATAATTCTTAACAAAGTTGCGATAATACCCTGTCAACCCTATAAATCCTCGCAGATGCTTTATGGATGTGGGTATTTTCCATTCCTTAATGGATTTAATTTTTCTAGGGTCTACCATAACACCTTCATGAGATACAATATGACCCAGATATTCCACCTCTTGTACTCCAAAGAAACATTTGGAGATTTTTGAATATAATTGTTTCTCCTCCAATAGTTTGAGCATCCTGTCAACATGTTGAACATGATCCTCCCAAGACTTGCAGTAGATTAGTCTATCATCAAAAAATACTAACACAAATTTTCTAAGGAAGGGTTTGAAAATGGAATTCATCAAACCTTGAAATGTAGAAGGTGCATTGGTAAGGCCAAAAGGCATGACAAAATATTCATAATGACCCTCATGAGTTCTAAATGTTGTTTTCGAAATGTCTTCAGTCTTCATTCTGATTTGATGACATCCTGAACAAAGTTCCAACTTGGTGAAGTAAATTGATCCATGAAATTGATCCAATAATTCATCATTGAAAGGAATGGGAAATTTATCTTTAATATTGAGCTTGTTGAGCTCCCTATAATCCGGACACATGTGCCATGATCCATACTTCTTGTGTACCAATACTACTGGAGTAGAGAAAGAACTTTTACTAGGTTGAATTATACCAGCCTCTAACATTTCTGCAACCATACATTCATTTTCACTCTTTTGGGCATATGGATATATGTAAGGCCTGATGTTTGGAGGAACACTTCCTAGAATCAAATGAATAGCATGATCATGATCGCGAATTGGTGGGAGGCCTTTGCGAGTCTCAAATACCTTGGAATGATTGTCCAAGTCTTTTTGGAGATCTAGAGAAATAGATGATTTTGATGTGGGAACCTCTAGCGAACATAATTGTTCAATTACACCTCATTGTTCTTTCTTTAGAATCTTTGTCATTTCATTAGAGCTGATTATCTTTCATGGTTTCCTTGCGATACCCTTAATTCAACTTCCCTTCCTTCTGAGAAAAAAATCACGAAAAGTTCTTGAAAATTAAAAGCTATTGTACCTAAGGATTGTATCCATTGGAATCCTAGTACATCATTAGCACGACCCATTGGAATGGAAAGAATTGGGCTATTCAATACATATTCTCCCATGGATAGTTTGATATTATGGCACTTTCCAGAGAAATTTATGGTTCCTCCACTTGCAGCCATCACTTGACACTCTATTGTTGGATATAGGAAGAAATTCCATTCCTTTTCTATCTTACAATCAATAAAATTATGGGTACTGCCTGAATCAATCAACACTATTACCTTTTATTCTTGATATGTCCTTCTATCTTGATAGTTTGAGGAGTGGTAATTTCAGCCAATGCATTACAAGATATGGTCGTATTCATTTCTTCTTTATCTAGGGTTTGTTCATGGTGTATATCCTCTTCTTTTGATGTTTCTTGTTCCTTTTCTTCCTCCTCTTCAAAATCTATGTAAAATAATTTCTTCTCAGCACACTTATCACTTTTAGTGTATTTTCTATCACAACTGTAACAAATCCCTTTTTTTTTTTTTTTTTTTTCTTCCAATTGTTGTGGTGTCAACCTTGTAGGTTGTGGAAGGCTAGGGGAAATAACACGTCCATCTTTATAGTTGTGAGTGGTAGGCTGCCTTGTTTCCATAATTTTTCTTTCATTTTGTCTTGCCAACCTGAATGCCTTCTCTAATGAATCAGGTTCCCAAAGGCGAACCTCATGTTGGATGTTATCCTTTAAAGTCCCTATAAACACATCAATCCTATGTGCCCATGGAATATCTTTTACCCTTATATTCAATTTTTGGAAGTTATCGATGTGCTCCATCATTGAACCATTTTGTTTGAGATTTATCAATTGGCTAAAAAATATGTTTCTTTTTGTATCCTCATAATGTGCTATCATTTCTTCCATAAACATTTCCTAGGTGACATTTTGTTTACAAGAGCAAAGCCATTGGTACCATACAAACTGATTTGGATCCAAATATAAAGTTGTAATGCATACATTTTGTGTGTTTTGCACATTATGGAGATCAAAATATTGCTCCATCTGAAGTATCCATGTTACATGATCCTTGCTATCAAACTTATTCATATCGATATTTGGAACATGGTGGGTCTTCAATCCAACGTTAGAGCCTATGAAATCATGATTAACATTTCTTTTGTTCTCATCATGAGTTTCCTTTAGTACCCTTTTTCCATTAGTAAGAATTTCTTGTAGCAAATTTTTCAAATCTGTCTTCAAATCTTCCATGTTGCCTTTAAGTTTTTCTTCTATACCATCCATCTTAGCTTCCATGCCTTTATTTAAACCATCCATCTTAGCTTCCACGCCTTTCTTTAAACCATCCATCTTAGCTTCCATGTCATCCATCATAGATTCCATGCCTTTCTTTAAACCATCCATCTTAGCTTCTGTTAATTTTTGTGAGAGTGAATTTTGTTGAACTTGGCCTCGTAATTTTGATACGTCATGTTGCATTTCTTCCTCTTCTTCACGAGTCATGCTAGATATTTCAGGTGGCTTACTAGGTGTTTCCATTTTCTTTCTTCGGGGCATCAATTAATGATAATAATTCTTCACTGCTCCCTTTGAATTTATTCAAACTAATTTTTCAACCAAACTTATGCAAAAGTTTAAAAAAACTACACACCGTTTTTCACTTTGTAGGAGTTCAATATTGAATCTGTTGTATCTCTGTAATTTCGGATCTCCAAGGTCTAAAATTCCGTCTTGCGGTAGCTCTCGGAGTCCTATTTTCAACCCCACAAGTCTGGTCAAGATCATATTCTCCAAGGAAGATTTATGCCAAATCTCCCACTATGACCTGATTATAGACTGGTTCAGTAGAGCGAACATGTACAAAGTGCCACGTGTCACTTTTTCAACATTAGGACCTGAAATCGATACATAGAAAACTAAATGAAGTCCTCTTTTTGTAACTTCTTACTAAATTTCAGTTTGATGCTCAGAAAGAAAGTTATTATGATTTTCACCAAGTCACCTGTTTGAGATATAATTTGGGATCCTACAAATCCCTAAATTCCTTGGATCCTATGTCTGGAAATATATCGAGAAAAGATCTGAAATTCGGACTTGACGTTTATCGAGACTTTGGCTCAAAGGGGTTGTAATTTTAGCTTCTGAAACATCTTAGAAAAACATTTATAACAAAAATTCCACGATGACCTATTTGGAGCAGTGAAACCCTAGAATCCAAAGACTCTGATACCAAATGTTATGTAACCAGCTCACAAAATAGAAGAAAATATAGATCAACGACTTCAAAATAAGCCTATTTGAGGGGGAAACCTCCTTTACATTACACAAATGAACAATTCTTGGATGATACAAATGACAAAACCTCCTTTCTATATATAGGAGTCTAAGGGGTCACAATATAATCAAAGACGACATAACAATAATAATATAAGGGCATAAGAATAACAATAGTGGGCTTCTATGGGGCACAATAATAAACATATGGGGACAATAGGGGCAAAACAATAACAATAAGGGCTACAATGACAATAGTAATGGGGGAATCACTAGTATTATAGGGACCTAACATAGAACCCCTTGGTTGACTAATTTCCAACACCTATTAACATGAATAAGAATCAAGTATGCCCTTGAGGGAATCTCAAATTTTATTGCTTGGAAGGAATCCATGGAGGTAGTGCTAGAAGACAATGGATTAAAGGAATTTATTAATAATGACATCCAAAAAAAAGAACCAACTAATACCCAAAATCTATCAGAATGGAAGAAGTGTGTAGCCAAGGTGACGAGAATAATATTGGAGGGAGTACAAGACCACGTTTTCTCCAATATCCATGGGAAAGAAACTCCTTATGCAATGTGGTAGGAATTGCTAGATCTGTTGCAGAATAGTAGCGACCATAGGAAACTGGTCCTTAAGGATAAACTTTGAAATATCAAGATGGAAAAGAATGACTCTATTCAAAAATATCTAAATAGGTTCACACAATGTCGTGATGAAATTGTAGGAGTTGGTGTCACAGTCTCAGATGATGATTTGGTAAGCCTAGCCCTTCTAGGCCTTCCCACGAGCTGGAATCGCTACCAAGATTTGGTGAATGGGAGGGAGAAACTAAAAAATTGGGAAAGCTTATGGTTTGATTTGGTATAGGAGGAAATAAGGCATAATACCAGAGATGGGACTTCACCAAAGGGTGAGGATGAAGAAAATTATGCGTTGGATAGAAAGGAGAAGAAGGGAAAAGAGAAGAAATACAAATCCAAAACAGAATATAGTTAAGGGGGTAAGAGGACAGACTTGTCCAAAATCAAATTCTTCAATTTTCATGAATTTGGGCACTATGCCATGAAGTGTCCACACAAAAATTCAAGAAATAAGACCTCAGGAGGAGGAGTAGGTTCACTCTTTTCACATGCATGGAGAGCACAGTGACGGGGAGTGCTTGGTACTTGGACAATGGTGCCTCATTCCACATGATGGGGAATAAATAATTTTTCAATGACCTAGAGGAGAAATATCTATAGATGCACATCGAGATGGGAGATGATGAAAGGTACAAAGTAACTGATATTGATATAGTCAACTTTCAGAGGGAGTCAAACTCGCCTCTCAGACTCAAGGATGTCATTTTTGTTCCAGACCTAAAGAAAAATATCATCTTCATTGCAGTTTTAGAAGTACGGGGTTACAGTGTGATCTTCACCAAACCTAAGAAACATAGCCACAAGACAGGTAAAAAAAATCAGGGTTTATGTGAAGAAACTGTATAAGCTAGATGTGGAAGACTACGCTGCATTAAGCACGGAGTCAGAGAAGGTGCAGAGTCACAATGTCAGTGAAATTTTTCACATAAGACTTGGAAATTTGCATCATGGCACCCTGAAGATTATGCAACAGATAACCATAGGCCACCGCAAAGGAGCACTTGGGAAACATGATACATGCAAATGGTGTACCTTGGGGAAGTACAAAAAAGCCACATTCCATGATTGGGATAGCAAAGCACATGCAGTCCTTGAAAGGATCCAATCTGATGTTTGTGGACCATTTTTTATAGCCTCCACTGCTAGGCACAAATATTATGTTATATTTGTAGATGACTTCTCATAGAAGTGTTGGATCCTCTTCATGAGGAAGAAAGATGAGACATTCTCCAAGTTCAATGAATTCAAGGCACTGGTTGAGAAATAAATCGATAAGAAGGTGAAGGCTCTCAAGAGCGATAATGGAGCTAAGTCTGTGTTGAATGAGTTTAAAAATTTATCAGCAAAAGAAGGCATTCAATGGGAGTTGGAAGCACCCCACAACCCATAGTAGAATTGGGTGGCTGAGAGGAAGAACTGTAGCATTGTGGGAGATGTTACATGACCAAGGCCTACCTCTACATTTATGGGTTGAAGCATGCAAAGCAGTAGTCTATTTGTAGAATAGGAGTCCTCATTGGATTCTTGGCATGAGTAGACCGGAGGAAGCTTTATTGGGGAGGAAACTGAATGTTTCACACTTCAGGATTTTTGGAGCCTTTGTTTACTTCCATGTCTCCAAAGAATCAAGGAAGAAGCTTGAGTCAATAAAATATTTTGGGGTATTTTTGGGTTACACAGAAACTCCTCACAACTACCATGTGTACTTTCCATCCCTCAGAATGACAATTAAGCGAAGGGATGTAAAGTTTGATGAGGAGAATGCAATGAGATGCTCTCTTGAGAGGGAGCTTCAGTTGCAGCCAGATAAGGAGATTCTAGCTCCAAAGGAAGAACCTCAGGAAGTTATGGAGGAGACACAAATTGAGGAGCAGAGAGTGGAGACAGCCACTCAAGCATAACTATCCAAAGAAGGAATGAAATGAACCAGGAAAGCTGAAATATTATTGCATGATGCTAGAGAGAATGAGGGAACACCCACATCATAGAATAGGCAGAGAAGGTCACCTGATTGGTACAATTGCTACATGGCTCTAATGACTGATCTTGTAGAGATAGAGCCATCCTATTTCGAGGAAGGAGTAGAGAAACCTATATGGGTCGATGCAATGGTGGAGGAATATAAGTCCATTGTAAAGAAAAATGTTTGGGAAGTCGTCCCAAGACCAATATATAAATCAGTTGCAGGTTCGAGATGGACCTTCAAGGTTAATCATGCAGCAGACGAAAGCATAGAGATGTATAAGGCTAGATTTGTGGCCAATGGATTCTCTCAAGTTAGTGGAATTGACTATGAGGAGACATTTTCTCCTTTAGCAAGGTACTCATCCATTAGATCAATTATTGCAATGGATGAGCAGATGGGGTGTAAGATCCACTAGATGGATGTAAAAACAACATTCTCCAATGGAGTCATTTAGGAGGAGGTGTACATCGAGCAACCAGAAGGTTTTGAGACCTTTGATCAAGAGTCGCATGTGTGTAGAATCAAGCGAGTGTTGTATGGTCTCAAGCAAGCACCCCGTGCATGGTATAAGAGGATTGACAACTAGCAGGATCGACAACTAGGTTAGGCTTCACCAAAAGTGAAGAGGATGAAAACCTTTATCATATTGTGGTAGAAGGTAATTTTTTTAATATTGTCTTATATGTTGATGATTCAATTTTAACCAATGATGAGAAGTTGATCAGATCTTGTAAGGAGGACCTTGCAATAGAATTTGAAATGAAGGACATGGGACTCATGCACTACTTCCTCAGTTTGGAAGTATGGCAAGGAGATGGGGAACTATTTGTTTCTCAAGGCAAGTATGCAAGTGAGATATTGAATAAGTTATGTATGGAGAGTAGAAAACCCATGGAGTCTCCTCCAACAACTAGTTGGAGGAAAGAGGATTCCACTTCAGGTGAGGAAGTGGAGACAACCATTTATTGACAACTCATGGGTTCACTAATGTATCTTGTGAACACATGACTAGATACGTGCTATGCAGTCAACCAACTTGGTCAAGCTATGGTTAGGCCAACCAAATTATTTTGGAAGGCAACTAAGCATGTTCTACGGTACCTCAGAGGCACTACCCAGTTTGGACTATGGTATAGATGGGTAGAGGGAGTGAAGCTATGTGGATTCACAAATGTAGATTGGGCGTGGAGTCCATCAGACCAGAAGTACATCAAGATGAATTTTTAGTGTTGGTTCTGTAGTTGTTTCTTGGTACAGTAGGAATCAATGATCTATGGCACTTAGCTTAGTAGAAGCATAATACATGGCTACCAGTCAAGCATAATGTGAGGCGATATGGATGAGAAATATTCTTGTGGAACTGTTTGGTCAGATGATGGATCCAACTATGATATAATGTAATAATCATAAATGCATCAAGCTCTCTAAAAATCCTGTATTTCATGATTGATCTAAGCATATTGATATCTGGTATCACCATCTACAACATTGCATGTTGAGGCGGATAATGTTGCTGGAAGACATTCCAACATAGGAAAAGATGCATATATTTTGGCAAATGATTTTTCAAGAGTAAAATTCAAGTTCCATATAGGCAAGATAAGGATAACAAATAATCCCTTTCTTTCCGAGAGGGAGTGTTGAAAATGCAACAATAAAATCTCAGTTTGACCTTGCCTTGGTCAAACTAGAGAAAATTTGAATTTCCATTTCAGCATAAACTTGGAGGTAGTTAACTTGTCACCTAGTTAACTTAGTTAATTCGAGTTGGGGAATCTTGAGTCCTTCTCAACATGATTGATTGCTAATTTTTAGCAATATGATTCAATTAAATTGATTTATTGTTAGTTAAACTAGTTCAAACTATTGGACAAACTAGTGGAAGATCAGTTGTGGAAGTGTGACTTCAACCACACTTAGTGATCAACAGGTTAACTAATTAATCAACCTAAAATTATTGTATCATGTAGAGAATTCGAGTTACCCAGTTGAGATGGAGATTCAAAGGCAATGTACTATCATTTGTAGGCTATTCCAATGTGTACAGGTGGTGCATGCAGTCAAAGGATGAGCCTAAAGGAATTGCACTATTAAAATTGAGGATTTTCCTAATTAATAGGGGGATAATTCCTCAAGGAAAAGTGCAAGGAAATATAAGCTTGGAGGGCTTGAAATTTGGGTAAGTGTTGGTTAGGGTTAGTGAGTCAGGTAGAGAGATAGACTCTACAACTGCAGATTGTGCTTAGGCTTGAGCATGCATATGTATTACATCTCTATTATTTGATTAATGTAATATGTATAGGAAGGGGTTTTGACGAGTTTATTTCCCAGAGATAAATATTTGTGCATGTGTGATATTTCTTCTTGCATGTTTATGATTTCTGTTCTCAATTGTGAATTGAATTTTGTAGAGCAGTAGAGTAGGATCGAGTCTTGTGTTTTAGTAAATTTCATGAGCAGTTTCAGATCTACGCCATAATTTCTACACTATGGGAGTTTTCTTGTTGATCTATATATGAATGCACTTAATAAAGATGAAGTGTACTAGTATTATAATCATTATCTCAATATGTGATACACAAAGGTTATAGAGTATGTTTATGTTGGATCTTGTATACCAACATAAGCTAATGTGCATGCCTTTTCGAATAATACTATACGACTTAATTTTATTCACCCCTTTGTTTTTTATGAATAAGGCATAACAATTGTGCTTAAATTACAGTGTGCAGTTTGATGCAATGACTAAGGTTTTGCGATAATTAATAATGACTACCATCCTTGAAAATATGCTACTTATAACAAAAGTGTAGTTTGGATTTCACTACTTAGTTTGTAGGATGTGGATGGAATAAACAATATTTGATCCTCCAACATGCCGTATCCAACATTAGAACTCATACTGCAACTGGCAAAGAAATTGAGAATAGAAACTTAAAATATGATAAGAGTGAATCTCAGAGAATTAAGACCCGAACAGAGATTGTGGCAATAGTTTTGATTTTGATTTAATGGTAACCATTTGACCACCTTGGATTTCTAAATCTAGAGTACAAGAAGTTACCATTTCAAATATTGGTATCATAAAGGCAATTTCATCCCTAAAGAGATCATGAAATAGTTCAACTTCAGGGGGGCCTAGGTCCTAGTGGTTGAACTTGGCTATGATATCGAGTGTAGGGACTACACCTATGACATTGTTTACTATTTTTCTTTTCATGAAATTTTTTTATAAGTGAATCACATAATAAACCACACATAAATATGCAATACACATAACTCTTTAAAGTCAATTCATCCATAATTCAATTATACAATTTTTATACAATACAATAAACATGTATTGGAAATTTATGTAACCCGCAGTACCATTCATAGAAGGGATAGAGACTCAACTCAAATTTGTTAATTCTCACGCTCCCTTGTGGTTTTCTATGTAAAAGTGTGAAGTAAGTAGTATCTTTAGCCGAATGTCACCAACTCACTAGCTGACCTCCCAACCTATTCCTTGGGTATTGTTCTTCCTAACGAACCCACACATTGTAATGGGGTTGTAAGATAGTGGAGAAGTGATAGCCAGTGGAGGAAAGCAATCTTTTCTCTTGAGCCCCCTCTAAAAAAAATCTCCACTATACCAAAATACCTACAGTCATATTAACTGTCAAAATAACATTATCTAGTTCATCCCATAGATTTCCCCTTGATTTATAGGCGGCTTCATATGTGAACTTGGCACTTCATGCATAAATATTTATTTTTATTATTCCAAACGTTTGATTATTCACCCACCCATGTGTCACCTTCTCACAAAGGTTCTCCAAAATTATTTACTTACATTTTAATTCAAAAATAATATTTTTTTCTCACCCCAATAGGACTCCCTAATTCTTCTACTAGTTGTTTCTTGATCCCCCTTTTCTACTCCTTAATGTTTCTTAATTAAAGAAGTCAATTTACAAGTCTCAGATTTGGTCCCCCAACTACCTCCTAATTTAACTCAAATTGTGTCTTAGACGAAGATTCTTGTTTTGGTTCTTGCCACATGGAGGTTCTCTAAATTTTATCTAATTCAGTTTATTAATATATATTTTTATTCACCACACCCTTTTCTTAATGAGGTTAAACTATTTTAGGATTAATATTTCTAACAAACTCTATGTCTATCTTCCCCCAATTTTCCTATTAAAACACTTATGCGCATATCTATCTAAAACTTTCCAAATGAGGGAAGGGTAGAGTTCTCAAGTAGTTCATTTTTTTTTTTTTTTAAATTTCTTCCTATTCTCCCTTTATCCCAAGATTTATTCTTGATTTGATAGGTTGGTTTTAAAACTTCGTTTACCACATTATCTGAACTAGCATGATTATCATATCTTAATTATGTTTCAGTAGTTTCTTCATGATGCTCAGTGTGTTAAGTCAGTCATGCCCTTTAGGAACTTCCCTTAAAAGTTCCAAGGGTGACACATTAATCTGTTTCTTCTTGATTCCAATGGTTCCAAGTTAGTCGTTCCATTCAAGAACTTCCCTTGGAGTTCCAAGGGTTCCATGCTTCTTATGCTTCAAGCATCCAATGACTACGAGGGGAAAAGATAGGTGCAACTATGACTACTATCCTCTCCTATGTCATCCTCCATAGTGAGACTAATGGTGCTAAGGATCATGGAATATGCCTTGATGCATGCCCCCAATATAGTGCTCATTAGTGTCCCAATATGAGGTTTTCCTCCACATCATCATGATCTTCAAGGTGAAGCTATCCCAAAACCTTATAGTCCAAGTCATGGTGGGAGTGCTAGCAGGTGAAATCAGAGACAATGTCCCACCCCTCTCATGAAGTTCCATCTATCTGTACAACCCCATCACCCATATGTGAGTCGTTCAACCAATAAGCTAATATGTGCCTGCATTCACTAACATTTCATTAGAATTAAAAAAAAATCAAACTGAAGTTTAAAATTTCATAGACAAAGTATTTAATTCCATCAAACTAGAGGTCATTGACTCATCACATGTGAGTGAATCTGGTGGTCTCCTTCCATACTTTATAATAATCGGTAATAATGTTTCATAATGTTAGTCATTGACATAATATCATATGTTAAATCATCAACATGACATAGTCATCAACATTGTTGTTCACCGTGAGCCATAACTAATGTAAATAGCCAATATAATGAATCCATCACATTATTAGAAATACTCATAACACATCCATCACAGTTAGTATCATCATAACATCAACTAGGAAACATACACATCCATCACAATTATCATCATCATAAGATTGATTAGGAAACAAACACATCCATCACAACTATTATCATCATAGCGTTGACTATAAAACTAATACATCCATCACATCCACTATTAGTAAGAGTCAAGTATCTGAGTCCTCAACCTAAGGACCTTAAAGAATAATATGTGAGACTTAAGGCTATATCATACTAATTTCATATCAAAGGTAGACAACTAGGGTAGGGTACTAAAGAAATATAATAAATATACTTATCCCAATTAGTTTAAATTTATTGTTAAATTTTAAAATTATATTTTATAAAATTGAGTCCCATCAAAACTCAAAAAGAGTTGAAATTGAAAGTCAAATGTAGAAGATAATAAGTACCCGATATAATCCTTTCCACATAAATCACTGCGCTGTGTAATCCTTCCCGAAGAATATTTAATCCCATCTAATCTAAAAAAAGAGTTTAAATTGAAAGTCAACTCTAGAAGATAATAATTACCTTATATAATCATTTCCACATAATAACTGCACTGCGTAATCCTTCCCGGAAAAGGAAAAAATGAGTCCAATAAAAACCAAATTATTTCTCCATTGTTTACCTTCTCCTCTTAAAACAAATGAAGCAAATGTCATATCCCATATTTTCCATTAAACCGTTGAAAATAAGTCTTGTAGGACGTCAAAATCTAAGAGTGGTTGGACACTAAGGTGGATATGATAAAAATTAATAAAAAAAATGAAATTTTAATGTTCAAATATAAAATCCAAACGTGGTAGGATGGATATGATCGAAATTAATAATAATAATAATTGTTAACACCAAAAAATGATCATCAACCATTTCTAACTAGGTGGATCGAAATACACAATGTAGGATTAATTTTACCATAGTAAAATCACCTTCACCACGGGAAATAATTTAGTAAACCATTTTTATTAAATTATTTGATTAAAATTAAAAAACCCCATGAGAATAACTGAATAAATTATTATTTATTTCATTTTCTCTAGGAATAATTATTAAATCATTATTTGATAATTATTCTTTGTCACATTTGGCTAAATCACCTAGGAATAATTAAATAAGTCACTATTTAATAATTATTTCAATTTCACACCATTCTTATTCCTCGCAAAATAATTAATAAATAATTTTGTTTGTTAATTATTTCTAAATAAATTTATTTGACCATTTTGAATATCTTTTCCCTCTCCAAAAAATATAATAAAGTATTCCTAACAGTTAGATCTTGATTTGGTCAATCTTATTTTATTATTCTCATTTTTTTAGATCAATCCAATACTTTGTTATAAATAAGAGGAGTTTCCATTCATTCTTCACCATGATCATTATCATCGTTGCCATTATCATCTCTTTTCATCGGAGCTCCCATTGGAGTTCTACACATTGTTTTGGTTTTTTCACACATTGAGAGAGATAATCGATTACTGAAGCATCAAGGACATCAAAGGACCAATCCTGTGGAGGGGGGTTTGCAGACCCTTTTGTAGATCTCCTTCACTAGGTGTTATCAATAAAAGATTTATTATTCTTTTTATAAGTCTTTCCATTTGGGTTGTTACATTGGATATATAACGTTGTTTGTTGTTTTGGATTTCATATGTTGTTTTGTTGCAGGTTTTTCTAGTCTTATTATTGTAGATTCGAAGCATAAGAAGCCAAAAATTGTTGTTAGGGCCATGTGTCACCAGTGACTTAAGTGATTTCTTTTGGTACACCTTCCAAGAAATTTCATACTAACAGATGGCAACACCACTAGGCCTTTAGCTACATTTGTCGTCAACAAATGGTGACTCCATTGGTATAGTAATTCAGTTCTTGGGTGACTAAAGTTTCAGTAAATTTCAGAGTTTTCTACATCTATTTATAGCCTATCAATTTCTATTTATAGTTTTCTTTCCTTTTTGGTCAATTTTTCAGATTCTGGTGGTTTTCTGTTTCTTTCCGTAGCTCACAGGTACCAACCGAGCAGAAGATGGTAAAACTCATGTGAGATCTACTGACCAAGAGTCCCGAGAGAAAAATGCTCTTTTCAGCCCCAGATATGTATTCCAAAGTGCACTTTTTTGCCCAATAACTGTGTTTTCTACTGTTTCTAGGCAAGTACCAGGGTTTTGGATTTTGTCTGAGAATTTTTCATAATTTTTTTCAGACATGCGGAGAGTGTTGCATGTAGACTGGGAAGGGTTTATTATCTGTGTTTCAGCCTCCCCTAGGCCTACATTCTCTTATTTTTTCTCTTTGAGGAAGGAAAAACTCCCCTAGTGTATAGAGTACACCTCCACATTTTTAGGAAGAGATTGGCTAGGTGAGGAGTCTATGTTCTTAGCATTTTAAGCCACTGAGTTTTAGAGTTTGATCCATTACTTTATTGATGTCGAGATGGATAGTACCGCTCATATTCTCTACATGTCGTCATCCATGGGATCAATATATTGCGAATCTCTAGACATCTCATATTGTGATTTTGTTGAACCTTCTTCGAAGAACACTTTGGTCTCAACATTGGTAGATCTCACATCTACTAGTCATCTGTCTCTCAGCATTGACAATGCGCATGTGAACCTTGTCTCTTATGAATATGCCTCAGGTAGATTCGCTTCATCATGTGGTCTCCCTTCCTCTAGTTCTCCACTCTTTCATTGTGATGAAGACATCATGGAAGCCATGACTACCCATGATTATCCTTGGGATCATATGCACCATCGTGCGTACTTCCTTCCAAAGTAAACCCATGATGAATATGTTGTGGAGTCTAAAGACTTCATCCACAGTGAGGTCGATTGATTCAATAAACCCTTACTTTGAACCCATGAATTCATACCACATCCTCCTTGTGGCCATTACATTGCCACACAATGTTTGGGTAAGGGGGCATCCACGTTTGAGAGTGCAGGCGAAGAAATTCTCCCCAACCCTCCTAGTGCATCTAGTAGTGTTGATTCTAGTGCCATTATTCTCCCCCATGATGAAGAAATTATAGAGTCTCATATCACTCTAGATCGCCATGTGGATGATCCACTTAATCATACCTACATCTTAGATCAAAAACCCAGTCCCTTAGACATTGTTGTTGGTAAACCAAATTGTTTTCTAGGTGAGCATCAGTTCTTTATATTCGAAGCCACTCTTTGGTATAGTGACACCATGTATGTGAACCCAGAAATTCAGTCCATTTGACTTCTATATGCAGTGCCAAATGAGATTGGTAATACACCACTCCCTTAATCCTACTGTATATATCCACACTTCCCACAATAAGACATCCATAACATAAACAAATGGAAAACCAAAATCATCACTAAAAGATGCATAACCATATTATGTATCATTATGTCCAACATATTATGTTTTTCATCCACTACTCTAAATACATATGACATGCTCATTCACATGTTATAACAAAACAAAAATGGGGATCCACATGTCCCTATTCCTAGTCACTATCATGTGGAGGCTCTGGAGCCAATGGCTCCATCCCACCAGCCTATAGGTCCTGAACTACCTAACAGGCCATAGCAATGCACTGCGTGATTCCTCACTACACTAAGGAGAGACTAGTGAACTCATTTGTATACCGATCTTCTAACTTATACCACCCACACTCTGTCACTCCAGTCAGTAACATGGCAAAACTATGTTGGATATCCTCTAGTAGAGCATCACTAGCCGATCTCTGTTGTGATGTGGAACTGCCTTGATATACAACCCCAGGAGTTGCAGCTCCTCCCGTGTGTCCTATCAGCGTCATCGGTGTTATATTTGCATTCCACAAAGTTTAGAAATATATACCACATACACATTTTTCTTAAACTATAAATGCATCAAGCATATAACAACTTTCACTTACAATTTGGACCCCATGCTCACCCCGACGGAAGTGGTAAGTCAGGATTTCCTTGATAGTTCATTCCACTATATGAATGATCATCTATATACATTGGAACCTAGTCCCAATGTGCGATAAACTAAGTTCGTAACACCCTCCGACTCCCTCTCCTCCACCTCGTCGCAGTAACTACCCCTAGCGGTGCATCTTGGGCTCTTGTGGGCCCCCATCATGGATCTGTACATGAGGATGGATTATCAATATCTTCTCAAAGAAGAATGAGTATAACACTATCCCAAAAGAACACTTATCATTGGTCCTTCTCCTACATAGTGTAAATTGTTCTTTCAATGACAAAAGTATCATCCGGGCCCACCCATAGTAGGTCCCTACCAACACACTCTCCACTAGCATCATCTGCCCCCAAGTGATGTGATGGAAGGCATGACTACCCAATATCTAAAACACTGATGTGGTTGTAGGTTGTCTCTCATGCCTCTCTAAGTCACCGATATGAATGGTAGTGCCCTTTGAATGAACACCCAGTACATAGTGAAGATCAACAAACTCATCTATATGCCTCCCATGAAGTAGCATGTTAGGTCCCTATAATACTAGTGATTACCTCATTACCATTGTAGTTGTATCCCTTATTAATATTGTTGTGCCCCTATTGTCCCCATATTGTTATTACTGTGCCCCATAGAATCCCTCTATTGTTATTTTTGTGCCTTTATATTATTATTGTTAGGTCGGCTAGGTTATATTGTGACTCCTTAGACTCCTATATATAGAAAGGAGGTTTTGTCATTTGAATCATCAAAGAATCATTCATTTGTGTAATATAAAGGAGGTTGGCCCCTCGAAGAGGCTAAATTCTAAGGCGTTGATCTATCTTTTTTATCTTTTTGTGAGCTGGTTTCATAACATTTGGTATCAGAGCTTTGGATTCTAGGTTTTTGCTGCTCCAAATAGGTCATCATGACATTTTGGCTATAATTTTTTTCTGCGACGTTACAGAAGAAAAAAAAACCCATTTGAGACGAAATCGCACTGAACCTCGGGACCAGATTTTAGAGCTTTTCACGCTATATTTATGGAGATATGATTTGAGGAAGTTGGTCTTTTTGCAGACTCCCGAATTACATTCCAAACAGGTGACCTAGGGAAAATCGTCATAACTTTCTATCTGAGCATTGGATTGAAGTTTTGTAAGAAGGTACAAAATAGGATGGACTATAGTTTCTTGTATATATTTTTCAGAGCCAAAGATCGAAACAAGGACACGTGGCGTGTTGTACAAGTTCGCTCTACTGAACTAGTCTATAATCAGGTCACTGTGGGAGATTTTGCATAACTCTTCCTTGGAGAATCCAGTTTGGATCAGAATGGTGGCATTGGAAAGAGGACACAGAGGGATATTGCAGGTCGCAATTTCAGAACTGGATGATTCGAAACTACAGAGATACATTAGAGGCAATATCGAGCTCCTACAAAGTAAAAAAAGGTGTGTATATTTTTTTAAATTTTTTCTTAAGCTTGGTTTGAAAAATTATTTTGAAGAATTCAAAGGGCATAGTAAAGAATTATTATCAGTAACTAATGCCCCAAGGAAAGAAAATGCAAACACCTAGTAAGCAACTTGAAAGTGCTAGCATGACTCATGAATAAGAGGAAGAAATGCTACATGATATATCAAAATTACAAGACCAAGTGCAACAAATGTCACTTTCACAAAAGCTAACAGAAGCTAAGATAAATGGTGTGGAATCTAAGATAAAGGGCATGGAAGCTAAGATGAATGGTGTGGAAGTTAAGATGGATGATTTGAAGATAGATTTGAAGACAGACATGGCAGATTTGAAGACAGACATGGCAGATTTGAAGACAGATTTGAAGGCAGACATGGCAGCTTTGAAGACAGATTTGACAAATTTTCTACAAGAAATACTTACTAATGGTGAAAGGGTAGTAAAGGAAACTCATGATGTGAACAAAATAAATGTTAATCATGATTTCATGGACTCTAATGTTGGATCGAAGACCCACCATATTCCAAAAATCGATATGAGGAATTTTGATGGCAAGGATCCCGCAACATGGATATTACAGATGGAGCAATTTTTCGATCTCAATAATGTGCAAAACACACAAAAGGTACGTATTGCAACTTTATATTTGGAACCAAATCAATTTGTATGGTATCAATGGCTTTTCTCTCATAAACAAATTATCACTTGCGCAATTTTTATGGAAGAATTGATAGCACATTATGAGGATACAAAAAACAACACTTTTTTTAGCCAATTAATAAGTCTCAAACAAAAGGGTTCAATAGTGGAGCACATTGAGGAGTTCCAAAAATTGAACATAAGGGTAAAAAATATTCCAGAGGAGCATAGGATTGATGTGTTCATAGGGAATTTAAAAGATAATATCCAACATGATGTTTGCATTTGGGAACCTGATTCATTAGAGAAGGCATTCAGGTTAGCAAGAAAAATTGAAAGCAAAATTATGGCAACCAGGAAGCATACCACTCACAACTATAAAGATGGAAGTGTTGTTTCCCCTAGTATTCCACAACCTATAAGGTTGACACCACAACAATTGGAAGAAAAAAGAGCAAAAGGGCTTTGTTACAATTGTGATAGCAAATACACTAAAGGTCATAAGTGTGTTGAGAAGAAATTATTCTACATAGATTGTGAAGAGGAAGAAGAAAAGGAGCAAGAAAGGTCAAAAGAAGAGGATATACTCCAGGAACAAAGCCTAGAAGAAATGAATCCGACCATATTTTGTAATGCATTGGTGGGAATTACCACTCCTCAAACCATCAAGATAGAAGGAAAAATCAAGAAGAAAAAGGTAATAGTGTTGATTGATTCAGGAAGTATCCACAATTTTATTCATTGTAAGGTAGCAAAATAATTGAATTGCTTCCTATATCTAGCACCAGAGTGTCAAGTGATGGTTGCAAATGGAGGAACAATAAATTTCTCTGGAAAGTGCCATAATATCAAGCTATCCATGGGAGAATATGTATTGACTAGCTCAATGCTTTCCATTCCAATGGGAGGTGCCGATGTTGTACTAGGAGTCCAATGGCTACAATCCTTGGGTACAATAGCTTTTAATTTTCAAGAACTTTTCATGAAATTTTCTGCGGAAGGAAAGGAAGTTGAATTAAGGGGTATTGCAGGGAAACCAAGAAAGATAATCAGCTCTAACGGTATGACAAAGCTTCTAAAAAAGGAACAAAGAGGTGTAATTGCACAATTATGTTCGCTAGATGTTTCCACATCGAAATCATCTATTTATCTAGATCTCCAAAAATTCTTGGACAATCATTCCAAGGTATTTGAGACTCCCAAAGTTCTCCCACCTATTCGTGATCATGATCATGCTATTCATTTGATTACAGGAAGTGTTCCTCCAAACATCAGGCCGTACAGATATCCCTATGCCCAAAAGAGTGAAATTGAACGTATGGTTGCAGAAATGCTAGAGGCTGGTATAATCCAACCTAGTCAAAGTTCTTTCTCTGCTCCAGTAGTATTGGTGCACAAGAAGGATGGATCATGGCGCATGTGTTCGGATTATAGGGATCTCAACAAGCTCACTATTAAAGATAAGTTTCCCATTCCTGTCATTGATGAATTACTGGATGAATTGCATGGATCGATTTACTTCACCAAGTTGGATCTTCATTCAGGATATCATCAAATCAGAATGAAGACTGAAGACATTCCAAAAAAAGCATTTAGAACTCATGAGGGTCATTATGAATTTTGGTCATGCCTTTTGGCATTACCAATGCACCTTCTACATTTCAAGGTTTGATGAATTCCATTTTCAAACCCTTCCTTAGAAAATTTGTGTTAGTATTTTTTGATGATATACTAATCTACAACAAGTCTTGGAAGGATCATGTTGAACATGTTGACAGGGTGCTACAACTATTGGAGGAGAAACAATTATATGCAAAAATATCCAAATGTTTCTTTGGATTACAAGAGGTGGAATATCTGGGTCATATTGTATCTCATGAAGGAGTTAAGGTAGACCCTAGCAAAATTAAAGCCATTAAGGAATGGAAAATCCCCACATCCATAAAGCATCTGCGAGGATTTCTCAGGTTGACAGGGTATTATCGCAAGTTTATTAAGAATTATGGGAGAATAGTAGCACCTCTAACAACATTATTGAAGAAAGATGAATTTTCATGGACTCCAGAAGAAACAAAGGCCTTCGAACATCTTAAAGAGGCAAAGTGCCAAGCACCGGTCTTAGCTACACTAGACTTCACAAAAACCTTTATTGTGGAAAGTGATGCTTCAAGAAATGGAATTGGTGTTGTTTTAATGCAAGATGAAAGACCCATTGCTTTTGAAAGTCATCCAATCAAGGGAAAGTTTTTACACAAAGCTATTTATGAGAAGGAAATGTTGGCAATACTACATGCATTTAAGAAATGGCGACCCTACCTAATGGGAAGACACGTCAAGGTAAAAACGGATCATGATAGCCTTAAATACTTTTTAGAAAAAAGATTATCATATGAAGAGCAACAAAAGTGTGTCAAAAAGATGTTGATTTATGACTTTGAAATCATCTACAAAAAAGGGAAGCAAAATGTGGTGGCAGATGCACTCTCAAGAAAGGATGAGGATGTGGAAGCATTTTTGTGCGCCATTTCTATTATCCAACCAAATTGGATAAACGAAGCAAGGGAGGAATGGAAGAATGATGAAGAAGTGTGGGCACTTATTCAAAAGTTTTATAGACATTTTTGGGCACTACAACCCCAAGCATAAATGTCCATAAAACAAGGGCTCCTAAGTCCCTAAAGGTGTTGTTCCAACCCCTAAAAGAACAAGGTCAACTGATTACAACATCTCCCAGAAGTTCTCCATGAAAAACTACTCAGAACTGGTCAAAACTGGACCATTTCACCTGCTCCATAGGCAAAGTGCGTTGCATCCCACCTAAATACACACAATAGGTGCGTTGCGTTTCAAAAATCCCTTCTATGGGGTGCAATGGGCGAGAAGAGACAAATGGCAGGGTCAATCCGCAAGGTGGAAAATCATGGAATCTTCCAGAAACTTCTCCTGTGACACTTGCCTCCCTGAATTCGACCAGGGATGAGTAAGAGATCATCAATCTCCAAGTGGAATCAAGAAATATCAGAGGGAAGACACTAATCAAATCTCAAAAGCTGACTCACCTCCCTTGCAGACATCTATATATGGATCCCTCATCCAAGAGATCCAGAGGCTGGAATTTTGTATCTTGTAAGGAAGTGCTGCTGGTTTATTGGTGCAATATCATAGTGTTGGGTGATCTAAGCTTTTCATGAGGTGAAGAAGGGCTTACTTGCTGAGAGGATGATGTTGGGTCAGAACAATTGGTTGTAGTTCTCTTGGCTCTTTCTTGATTATCAATAAATCTATTCAAGTTTTCCTCCATACTCTTGTATGATTTGTGTTTTATGCATTTGTATGGTCAATGTACATCTGATCCTATATTGTTTATGATAATAGATCTATGTTCTCGTATAGTGTTATGATGCTTTGATTCTACAGGTACTCTGTGAAGCTGGGTACACAAGAAAGCAAGTAGCAAAGGACTATCAGAAGATAGAGGAACCGAGCAAGGAGCCAAGCGCAAGACAGAGGTTGGTCTCCTTTATTCTTCTCTCATCTACCTCTCATAAAGGAAAACGAAAGTAGTTCTAGTTTGTTTGTTTCTAAGGTAGCTACCAGCCTTAGTGGGATTAGCAGTTCTGTGTAGACACTATTCCCGATAACAAAATGGCGACTCCGCTGGGGAGCGAGTAGATTGCTTGTTCATCTACATTTGTTTACTTTATAAACTTACAGACGGAGCCTGAAGTCAAGCCAGCTAGCCTTCGAACTGCATTTGCTATGCAAGTGCAAAGTAGATCAACGTTGCTTCAGTCAATCTCTGGGTTTTGTTTATGAATTAAACAATTGATTTACAAGCTCTCTAATTGCCATTATGGTGGCTCTAGTAACCTCCTTAGATCTACCCCTGTGATTGATTTACTGATTACCACTTGCTCGGCCAAAATCCCTGAACTGAACTGCAAACTGTGACCCGGAACCCAATCAAAGTCTCGTCCTTGGTCCAGTGCACTATCTGTTCTGTGAACTTCAAATGCAGCGCACTTCCCGAGTGTATTAGGTGCGTTGCATTTCAGTTTCACTTTGTTACAGGTGCGCTAATCAGACAAGGCCTTGTTCCTAAATTTTGGTTTCTGTGTTCACTCTTTTCAGATCTATTCAGGAGTTTGCTGCCTGTAGTCAGTACACCTCTATTTGAAACCCCTTTCCTTGCTGTTATTCCGCCTCCATTGTGCAAAGAACTGTAAATGTTTTTATGTATTTTTTGAGTCATTTTCAGTTCTCCTTTACAAAGAAGTAGCGTAATTGTACTGTCGTTTCTTGATTTGAAAGTGTCGCAAGTGTCGTTTTCAGTCATAGAAGAGAATCTGATTGTTCTTGATAGTCGATTACCCTGTTACTCTTGTATTTGATATGACTTAGTAGTTTCTATAGTGTCGAAAGCAAGTTTTCAATTCCAAATCGTAAAGTGTTGCCATTGTCCTCATTGTGTTTTGAAAAAGAAACTTGTTAGTATTTGTCGCTTTGAAAAATAATTCAGATTTGCGCTTAGCTTTCTTTTTATCATTTACACATTAAGAAGGTTGAAAACAAATACATGCATGTGCATTTGCATTTAGACCGTTTGTTGGTTTGATTTAGGACAGTGCATATAGTGTGTGCTCTTTGCTCTATGCTAAAAGAACGCCATTTCTCTTTCCTTAGTAGCTAGGATTTTCAATGCACAAAGAAGATAAAACGATTGTTTGTCATCTTAGATTGCATTTTAGGAATTGTACATCTACATCATGCGGTGAACCTGAAAGGCAAATTTCTTAAACAAGATCAATTATAAAATAAATTTAATGAATCTAACAACGCTTTGGAACCTAACGCACAACATCTAGAAGTCTAGGCTAGAGACGTATTCCGGCGTCGTAAAGCCTGGTAACTGTTGTTTTCACTGTTGGTTGGGTGATTCCTCCACTTTGAGACGATAAGTGCCAGTACGCACTTGTGCTCCCACGTACCGTCGAGTATATTTTGGGAGACCACAATAGGCTTAATCCTTTATCCATAGGAAGCCGTGTCTGCCGCCCTATCGATCGCAATGCACTGAACATAGCATTCGGGAAGATTGACTGCCGTACCGTAAAAAGTATTCTGCAGTTTTGCGATTGGTTTGGTAATCCCTCTGTCTAGATTTCCAGAGCAGTCCCTTTCATTTCTTTTCAGACTCCTTAATGGAAAAGGTCCATCTGAGCACTTGTCACTTCAGGCTCCTTAAAAATCGAAGGCAACTAGAGTCATCTTTTGTTTTTTCTCGACTCTTAAAAATTGAAAAAACAAGTTGTGTCAAAGCGTCTAAAATTCATCTAATTCGGAAATATACTTCCCCTTGATTTTTAGTTGATCAAGTAATCCACAATCGTGGAAGAAAGTCAATTGAAACCCCGTCGTTTGCGGAGGCTTACGAGTCAACTGTCTTTGTCTCCGGAATCGAAACTATTACGGACAAAGCGAACTCGTTTAACCGGTTCCAAATCCCTTGGTAAACTTAGAACAAGTGTTCTAACACCATCAGAGTCTCTGGTTACTCCAAACATTTCTGGTATCCCTGCCTCTACAGAAGAAGTTCAGCAGCCACTGAAGGACAGTAGCACTGATGCTAGTGTGAGGGTAAACACTTGTGTTACTGAACCAGCTCCATCTACAACTGATTAGGAGGGTGTTATTCCCCAAGCACCTATCGCTGCAGATTCCATACCTTCTTCGGCACCAGAAATATTTTATGGACCAGACGGTCTACCTCTTCCACAAGGTCTGATTGCTATAGAAGAGATTGTGGAGGATCCTCCATCCAGTGCTCCATCACAATTTGGAGTCGGGATCACTCTGTATCCTTCTTCATCAGAAATTAGTCTACCGCCATCAGAAGCTCTTGTAGAATCGCTAGGAAATCTTTTGGATAGACTAGAAATGTCTGAACAACCGTCGACATCTAGGACTGTGTCGTCTGACACAGCGACAACAGAACTTCCTGCTGTCACTCCAACAATGTTCGCCGGTATACCATCTGTCCCAAATAGCTCTCAATCGCTAGAAGGGGCCCACTCAGGGGCTATTTTGACAGTATGGTCCGTTCCTGTTTGTTCATCCGGAATAGTATCCGGAAACTCTTATGTTGAGTCTCAGCAAATTGATCCTTCATGGTGTCAATTTGGGCAGTCCAGTCCTCAAGGGAAAACAATTCCTTTAAGTACCGGATTACCGCCATATGGGGGGTAGTATACCCTTTCATTGTCTCCTCCGGGAGGACAACCATACGGGAGTTCACAACAAAATTCAGGCTATGCTAGAATTACATCTAGCGGTTGGGTGCTGATACTACCTCAACAACCAAGAGTTGTGTATTCGATGCAACAATGTTTACCTATGTCAAATATACCAACTACGCCAGCTATTGTGATGGTGTCGCAAGTACAAGCATTTCCTGTTGTATGTCAACCTTAGGTTTCTCAGGTTGTAATGCAACAACCCCTTGTCCCTGCGACTCAACCACAATCGCCAACTAGTGGAATGAAACAGGCCCAAACGGGTACAATTACCCCACATCTTGGTCAAACGGTCAATATTGGACAACAAAACATGGCTTCGCAACCATGGCTGGTGCAATACCAACAACCACAATTCCAACAAGTCTACCAAGGATCTGAGCAACAAATCTTTGCAAATAGTGGGCAGCCGTATGTTCAAAACGGTCAAAATCAACCATTCTATAATGGTTATGCCCATCAACCTTACCAAAGTTACCAGCATCAAATGCATTATGCCGGTATGCAAAGACCAACTGCTCAGGCAATTCCATCTTATCCTGGGTATGCTTCGCCTAACCTGAATCAACAGTTACCCTTCGTGGTGACTTTAGAGTTACCGGATCTAAATCAGTTAACAAACGATCCAATCGCTTACGCCCCTTGGTGGCCAGCGATTTTGCATAAACTTCTGTCAGATATTCCTAAATTTAATGGAAATCCGGGTGAAGATCCGTCGAATCATGTGATGACCTTTCATCTGTGGTGTTCATCAAACACCCTAAACGATGATTCGATTAGGCTTCGCCTTTTTCAAAGGACGTTAACTAGTCCGGCAACAAAATGGTATATCGAATTGCCCAGAGCTTCGTTTGACAACTTCAGTACCCTAGCCACAACCTTTTTAACCCATTTTCAGTTACCGATAAGGTACGAAACGGGAACGGAACTTCTTACCAATTTCAAGAAAACAACGGCCACTCACATATCTGATCATATTCATGAGTGGCGACGTTGTCGTAGAATGGTAAAAACGTATGTTCCTGATCAGCTTTTAGCTGAATGGTTTATTAAGTCTTTGTTACCTTCCATTATAGAAGATGTGGCAAAAGGAGGAGTCGTCACCGAAGAGCAAGTTATTGCTTGTGCGCAATATTTAGACTTGATTTATACTCAGTCTGGCACGCTCTACGATAAAATACCTGACGCTCCCAGACCAGAATTTTCGGTCCCCCCTCCTCCTAAATCGAACAATGAATCTCATGCCGGCGATGGCGTGATTGGCGCGACAGACACGAAATCGACAAAGGCTACATCTAAAAAGGCCCGTAAGATTTCCAGTCAAAATGCGAAAGAAGAACTTCTCGCCTCGGAAGTAAATGCCATCTCGACTGATAAAGGCAAAGAAACCAAGCAACCAGGAGGGAAGAAGAAAAACAAAGGGAAGAAGAAGAAACAAGAGGAATCATCACCTAAAAAATCTTTTGCAAACCCTCCTGGAGATAGGAAACCAAGAAATCCATGCATAATATGTGATGAGGATCATTGGACAAAAAACTGTCCATTTAAAGCTGAGCTTAAAAAATTCTGCAAGAATTCAAAAACCTCAGTAGTATTAACTGATCCATTTCCAAATCCAGGAACAAATCTGGTTGACAGTGGAAATGCTTCCCCGTCTCAAGTGCTGATGTTGTCGGTTTCGAAACAGCAAAATGATGCTTTGATATCGACAAGGAATAAAGATTATGGGAATCCACAACTGTCGAACAACAAGGATAAAGATCAACCTAGTAGTTCGACAACAACTTCGACAGAAGTTGCGCCACCCATCATTCCTGAACTGACAATAAAACTGCCAAAGGGAGTAGTACACAAGTCGACATTTAATCCTCGTGCCAGAGCGGCACAACATTATAATATAGTGGAAGATCTGGCCCAATCACCATCCGCTATGTCGACACTTGAGGTACTGCAAAATTTCCCATCCCAAAAGCAGGCTTTATTATCAGCTATCGGTGGGATAGACCCAAAGGATTCTAATCTTGTGCCCTTTAATCATAAAGGATACGATCCTCAGTTACCAGCTCAACTAGCTTTCCTCATTTAAGTGAAAGCCCTCAACAAAACTGTTCATCGAACAATTATTGATGAGGGGGCATCTACATGTATTATGTCGATGAGTTGCTGGAAAAATTTAGGCTCACCACCCTTGTCGCGGTCGTCAAAAATGTTAAAAGCATTTGATGGATGATCATACACCCCATACGGGATTTTAAGTAACTTGCAAGTTGAACTAGGGGGAAAAACAGTAGAAATTGATGTTGAAGTAATCGACGGAAACGTCGATTACAACATCCTACTGGGAAGGCCCTGGATATATGCCATGGCCGAAGTTGTGTCGACCTACTTCAAGAATATTGCATTTCCATTTCAAGGAGGAATTACAATCATCGACCAACAAACATTTCTCCCCAACAGTTCACAAGTTACGGGAAGCATTCCAATGATCCATGGAAGCAATCATTCGCTTCAAAATATCGGAGTAGGTCTCCTAAAAGACCCTGCCTTAATGGGTACTTTTGCCCTACCACCTCCGAGTAATCTGGTGGAAGTGGCCACAGTGGAAACCTGCAATATGAAATCTTCTATATCTAATGGATTCGGAAGATTCCTAAACATTTTGTCAGCATGGATCATCACCATTATAGAAATATTGTAGCAATCAATTTTCTTGGCCGGGGGGTGAACCCAAATCAACGCTCATTGAGTGTTTGGATAGATAGGTCTAAGGAATATGGTACCTCTTCAGATCCTTGGTCGCATGTACATTCTACAGACAAAGGAATCATTCAATCAATGATGTTAGGAGAGGCACCATGGGAAGATTACCACCATCATTCCCATCTTCCGGATTACCACGAAGATTATTCCAGTGACCTTAATCATCCTTCAGTTTTTGATTTTCTATCAAATACTGTAAATACGGTGGATTATGAGGATAGTTCTTTTACTAAGTCAACCTCATTAAAAAATGAAACAACTCCCTTTCCAAATCGAGTCTTTGATTACGAGCTCGTAAAATCCAAGTCGAGACTTTCAAAGATCTCAGAGGTAAACCTTCATTCCAACCACCAAGATGAATGCAATGAAGCTTGGGGGGCATGCACCTCGATTTGCGTTATTATGCTGGGGGCATGGAAACTTATCACGAGCAGTGTTACTGCAGGGTTCAAGCTCATTAAAAAATAAACCTGCCACGAGCAGTGTTACCGCAGGGTTAAAGCTCGTTAAAAAATAAACCCACCTCGAGCAGTTTTAACGCAGACTTCATGCTCTTTAAAAAATAAACATAAGCAATGAGCAAGTGTTTCCCCCAGCGTTTAAGCTCATTTTAAAATAAAAAGTGAACCAATTTCCGGTAAATAACCATCGTGAATGTAGTACTTCAGCCTTTGAAGCCTTGGTCGTGTTCTCATCATCACCTCCACTCTGTATTGGCCGATCATTCACCTCCACTTGATTGTTTACCCCTTTTGAGGAACATCTGCGAAGAGTGATCCTGTTAGCCATCCTTGTAACACTACTGTGATTGGAAAATTCCAAACCTTACCTGGAATCAGCTGCTACCCGAATTTATCACTCGTTCCTCAAAGACGAGTCTCCTTTAAGCTCTTTTCAACTGACTCGTAAAATATGAAAATATTGCCGAGCTATTGGCCTCTCCAGCTCGTTAAAGTGACCGGAAGTGCTATCCCTCCTTTAGATTTTAATCTTTTTGGACCTGAGGGATTATTACAAAAAAAGATCGAGCGCTTGTTTTGTTCTGCTCGTTAAAAGTACCGAAAATTCATCCCTTCTATATTATTTTATACTTTTTCAAATTTAAGGGATTAGATGATGAAAAATGATTTTTTGGAGTTTCCTTTACGTCCCTTTTCATACTCTCTAAAATTGAAAAGGACAGAGTTATCTTTGTCGTTAAACTCTTTAAAACCTAATAGCGACAAACTTGTCCATAACAGACAATAACGAGTTTCACTATCACTAGGCTCGTTAAAACATAGCGATGGGTTTTCCCGAAGGGAAAATTATAGAACAAGCATATGTTATCCTCCTCAAGCTTGACAAAAATAAAGAGGTACTGGTCAGCAATGACTAGGGAAAAATTGGGAAGAAAACTTGAAGAAACTTTGTTGGTAGCAAGTCGCTCTTGAACATGACACTTTCACTCCGCATCCAAGTCGGGTTGGGTTGTTCCATTCACTGGTCACATCACCATGGTTCCATCACACCATCCACATTTGGGGTTAATGCTGCCAATCCATCATGTTAGTGTTGCTGATATGTTCAAGAGAAGTCGCTTAGAGAATTCACCTGTGTCTCACCCAATGCAATACATTTACGCTCCATTCTTTCATGACCGCCACCCTGAACCTTATATCACCAGATCGTTTTCACCTCCATTAAAATCATTTGATCCGTTCCATGTCATTGATGTGGGATTCATTAAGGCCCTCCTATGACGGATCACTTCTTGTCGACATCAGCTCATTATCCAAGAAGTCGATCTAGGAATAACCCTTTCAGTACTTTGAAGCTTGCATACCTCAATGGCAAGTTTCTCACTTCCGGCGATAGGTTTACATCAATGGCCTTTGACCGAAAGATTTTGCGTGGTGTTCGACGCCAAGACCTTTATTCACACCACGTAAATTGTACTGTAGTACCTTGAGGGTCATCATCATTATCGGTGATTCCTCTCGCGCCTGTTAACGACTTACATCATTGGCTGGTAATCAGGCGATGTCTTTCCATGTTCGACTCCAGAACATCTCTCACATGGATCGACTTGTACTTTGGGTGAAGATCGAACGAGATTGAAGACACCGGATCTAGTTTCATCCATCCGAGTTGCGATATATATTCAGGAAAATAAAGACATCAAATGTACATCATTGCTGCACAAATAATCATCCAATCTAAGGGATGATGGCTCTACCAGAATCATCAGTCTACACTCAGACGATTGTCTGTCTCATGTACATGATAAATGAATTTATAAAGCTGAGCATGGGAATGCCCGCCTCAGCTAGATCATGAAAATATTATGAAGATAATGTATTGCATTGTATCTTATTACAGGTCTCCTTCCAGCTTGAAAGAACTTCGGATCCTCATGATAAAGCATTTCACCCGACATCAAAAGGATTAACGACCTCATGCTTTAGGGGGCAACTGTTATAGACATTTTTGGGCACTACAACCCCAAGCATAAATGTCCATAAACCAAGGGCTCCTAAGTCCCTAAAGGTGTTGTTTCAACCCCTAAAAGAACAAGGTCAACTGATTACAGCATCTCCCAGAAGTTCTCCATGAAAAACTACTCAGAACTGGTCAAAACTGGACCATTTCACCTGCTCCATAGGCAAAGTGCGTTGCATCCCACCTAAATACACACAGTAGGTGCGTTGCATTTCAAAAAGCCCTTCTATGGGGTGCGATGGGCGAGAAGAGACAAATGGCAGGGTCAATCCGCAAGGTGGAAAAGCATGGAATCTTCCAGAAACTTCTCCTGTGACACTTGCCTCTCTGAATTCGACCAGGGATGAGTAAGAGATCATCAATCTCCAAGTGGAATCAAGAACTATCAGAGGGAAGACACTAATCAAATCTCAAAAGATGACTCACCTCCCTTGCAGACATCTATATATGGATCCCTCATCCCAGAGATCCAGAGGCTGGAATTTTGTATCTTGTAAGGAAGTGCTACTGGTTTATTGGTGCAATATCATAGTGTTGGGTGATCTAATCTTTTCATGAGGTGAAGAAGGGCTTACTTGCTGAGAGGATGATGCTGGGTCAGAACAATTGGTTGTAGTTCTCTTGGCTCTTTCTTGATTATCAATAAAGCTATTCAAGTTTTCCTCCATACTCTTGTATGATTTATGTTTTATGCATTTGTATGGTCAATGTACATCTGATCCTATATTGTTTATGATAATAGATCTATGTTCTCGTATAGTGTTATGCTGCTTTGATTCTACAGGTACTCTGTGAAGCTGGGTACACAAGAAAGCAAGTAGCAAAGGACTATTAGAAGAGAGAGGAACCGAGCAAGGAGCCAAGCACAAGATAGAGGTTGGTCTCCTTTATTCTTCTCTCATCTACCTCTCATAAAGGAAAACGAAAGTAGTTCTAGTTTGTTTGTTTCTAAGGTAGCTACCAGCCTTAGTGGGATTAGCAGTTCTGCGTAGACACTATTCCCGGTAACGAAAAGTTACAACAAGATTCCAGTACTTCTGATACATTTAGCTGGAAAAATGATTCGTTATGGTACAAAGATCACTTATACCTTTGTAAGAATTCCCAACTCAAACAAAATATTCTTATGGAATTGCACACTTCTCCCTTAGGAGGGCACTTAGGATTTTTAAAAACTTACCACAGGTTTAAGAAGAATTTTTTTTGGGATGGCCTTAAATCGGATATTCAAAAGTTTGTGGCAGAATGTTTGGTTTGCCAACAAAATAAAGTTGAAACAATTAAGACCCCAGGTCTATTACAACCTTTATCCATTCCAAGCCAACATTGGGAGGGGGTTTCAATGGATTTTATCACAGGTTTACCCAAGTCTAAGGGAAAGAGTGTCATCATGGTGGTAGTTGATAGACTTACCAAGTATGCACACTTTTGTGCATTATCACATCCATTTAAAGCCAGTACAGTTTCTACTGCATTTATGGAAACAATTCAAAAGCTACATGGGAACCCAAAGATTATTGTAAGTGATAGAGATCCCATTTTCACTAGAATTTTTTGGACATAATTATTTTCTTGTCTCGGTACTCAGTTAGCTCATAGCTCATCTTATCATCTTCAATCTGATGCGAAAATTGAGATAGTAAACAAATGTTTGGAAGGATATCTTCGTTGCTTTGTATCTGATAAACAGACACAATGGGTCAAATGGTTTCCTCTGGCTGAATGGTGGTATAACACTTCCTTCCATATAGCAACAAAAATGACCCCATTTATGGCACTTTATGGATATCGGCCACCATCCATCACATTATATTTAAGAGAAAATTCTAAGGTTCAAGCAGTGGAACATCACATTGAGCATCAACAATAAGTCCTCCAACTCTTAAAGGATAACCTCATGTTGGCGCAAAATAGAATGAAACAACAGGCAGATCAACATCGCAGCGAAAGAAATTTTGATGTAGGTGATTGGGTATTCCTACGACTACAACCATATAAACAAATTTCCCTTAAGCAAGCTAAGAAGGATAATAAATTATCACCAAAGTATTATGGTTCGTACAAGGTGTTGCAAAAGATTGGTACTATGGCATACAAATTGGAGCTTCCTGTAGCTTCTCGAGTGCACCTAGTTTTCCATGTTTCAAGTTTAAAGAAGGTTATAGGCGACAAGCTCCCAGTTCAAACAATATTTCCAGAACTTGACGAGGAAGGAAAAATTATATTGGAACCGGAAGCAGTCACAGAAACAAGAACTCGATAGCTACGAAATTGATCAATTTTGGAGTATCTCATCAAGTGGAAGAAATTATCTGCTGAAGATTCCACATGGGAGGATGAGAATTTTATATAGAAGCATCCAGAAATACTCAAGCGTTGAGGACAACACTTTTTTGAAGGAGAGGGGCATGTTAGGTCCCTATAATACTAGTGATACCCCATTTCTATTGTAGTTGTATCCCTTATTAATATTGTTGTGCCCCTATTGTACCCATATTGTTATTACTGTGCCCCATAGAATCCCCCTATTTTTATTTTTGTGCCTCTATATTATTATTGTTAAGTCAGCTAGGTTATATTGTGACTCCTTAGACTCCTATATATAGAAAGGAGGTTTTGTCGTTTGAATCATCAAAAAATCATTCATTTATGTAATGTAAAGGAGGTTTCCCCCTCGAAGAGGCTGAATTCTAAGGCATTGATCTGTCTTTTTTATCTTTTTGTGAGCTGGTTTCATAACATAGCACTAGATGTATCTCCCCCACTACCACCAGGGGGGTAATCCTATCAGAAAATATATGTTTTGGATCATAATCTCGATCCTATGCTCATGTACTACAAAGGCTTCCTGATCTGGGTCACAGTAGCTCACATTACTTGACAACAAGGGCTCACTAACCTGCATCAAAGGGTTTTAGCATGCCATACCATGCCAAAACCCCCCTGGATGCTTGATTCCCCCGAATCTCAACACGAAGGATCTCAAAATATCTTTCTCGCCATGAAACCTTTAGGTCTGCCACACTTGTAGCATACCATTATGTTTTTTATTCCAGATTCAAAGGCACACATCATGGGTACAAAGCTTCAACTCAACAGAGACCCCCCATCCTACTCTTCCTCTTAGTCCAAAATGAAATTTTTTCCTTCAAAATTACACTAGATGCACTTCTTGGCCCAGCTTATGCATGATAGAATGGGGATCAGGGCCCAATAAGTGCACTCCAATCGTGAAGAAGAGAAATGGTTACCCCAGAGAGCTGAAGCCCTAATCTGAAAATCTAATCCACTAAAAATGATGAGTAAGGTTAGGCCACCTACCTCCAACTTGCAGAGCCTGATTCCAATGGTCAATTTTTCGCTATGATCTCCACAAGATTTAGGGTCTTCTCCTCTTCTCCAAATTATCCAACAACTCACTATGCAAATGAATTGGATTTCAGGGAAAAAAGCCCTTTTATAGGATAAAACCTAGTTTTTCCATTGCCCATTGCGACCAAACCATAGACCCGTTTGAAGAATCGTCAACATCATTTGAAAGCTCTCACTGAGTTCTATAATGGGTCTCCATTTATTTTTGGTAATTTGAAACTTCGCTAGGAAACCATTTTTTGCATGATGTCTCACTTTGTCGCTTATTAAAATTGAACTTTTTCATTTGGGCAATCTATACTCTGGTACCACTTTATTTGCGCATTGGTTGACTCATGTGTCAATTTTTGTCATGAGTAACCATCATTTACTCATGTTTTTATGGTCCACTCCAATCCTCCCCCATGTGCCAACATCATCGAGACACCCTTGCATCTATGAAGTCTGTTTCGTGTTACCTTGAGTCCATTGACAATGTTCCATAATTATTTGTATGACATCCATCCCATCATGTTCATATTCGACCTCCAGTTATATTGCTCTGTCTTTGAAAAGCCCCCATCTGAGTAATTGACCATCCCCTCTAGAATCAAGTCCGCTTTTGCCTAGTCAACCATACATATCATGCTCTAAGAAGGGAATTCATCATTCCGTTACTCATCTTGTTTCCTTCCATCATCATCCCTGGTGTCATTCCATTAGTCACTCTACTATGATACCTTGTGCCTTTGTTAAGGATTCCTTATTTCCTTAACTCTGGCAGGCCCTCTTCTGTCGACTTTAGCACATTTATTCCAGAAGTGTGGTCTAGAGGGTGGTGTACCTTGGTTCCAACTTTCATCTTTGTTCGATGCCTCAGATCAAGAAAAGGGAATCATCATTTCCCTTTGACTTGGTTGTTTCTCACGTGCTTGGCGCCATATCCTTATCACATGATTGAGAATCGTACACTTGATGGTTCGTTGACCTAGAAGATTATTCGAGTGATTCCTAGGTGTGTGTGAGATGTTCTAGACCTCATGAGGGGGTTTCCTTTCAGGTAGCCCCTCACATGCCCAGATGTCCGCAGATGTTGATCCAGCCTCAGATGTCGTTTGGCAGATGTGATGGGTTCGGTTCCAGCCACTTGTAGTGACCACAACATGCATGTCTTCTTCCGATGATCCATTCATATATTTAGATCCCTTTCCTATTCAAAACATTCTTTGGTTGTGATCCCCCCTCACCATGTCAGTTTGAGGGGAATTATGTCTCATGTACTCAAATATTATAATATTAAGTTCTGACCTATGTTTAACCAGGCACATTACGTATATGGGATTCACTATATTATTTTATGTCCCATTGATGCTAGTATATTATGTATCATGTACTTTGTAGCTTAGTCCCACATTGATGTGCTCACCATTATTCTTTGTACCCAATTATCTTGGTGGGTATGGGTATGCCTCCCCTGCCTCATTTGAGATGATGTACTCCACCATAAAAGGATACTTCTATTAGTTTAGTAAGTCTCTCCCACTCCATTTTTTTCCATCCTTGCATTGATTCATCTATCACTCTCTCTCTATGACTCCCCTTTGGTGTCTCATGGAAGTGTAACCTAAAATGTATTTCAGTCATATAAATTTATCCTAACACTCATACATTAGGGGGAACTCTGTTATCACCAAAAAATAATCACATAACCATTTCTAACTAGGTGAATCGAAATACGCCATGTAGGAATAATTTTACCATAATAAAATCACTTTTACCATGAGAAATAATTTAGTAAATCATTTTTATTAAATTATTTTTGAATAAAATTAAAAACCTCATGAGAATAATTAAATAAATCATTATTTATTTAATTTTCCATAGGAATAATTATTAAATCATTATTTGATAATTATTCCTTGTCACATTTGACTAAATCACCTAGGAATAATTAAATAAATGAGTATTTATTTATTATTCCTTTATACTATTATTGGAATAATTGTTAAATCACTATTTAATAATTATTTCAATTTCACACCATTTTTATTCCTCGTGAAATAATTAATAAAACATTTTATTTGTTAATTATTTCTAAATAAAGATATTTGACCATTTTGAATATCTTTTCCCTCTCCAAAAAATATAATAAAGTATTATTAACAGTTAGATCTTGATTTGGTCAATATTATTTTATTATTCTCCATTTTTTAGATCAACCCAATATGTTGTTATAAATAAAAGGGTTTTCCATTCATTCTTCACCATGATCATTATGATTGTCACTATTATCATCTCTTTTCATCTGAGCTCCCACTTGAGTTCTACACATTGTTTTGGGTTTTTCACACATTGAAAGAGAGAACCGATTATTGAAGCATCAGGGACATCAAAGGAACCATCCCACGGAGGGGGATTTGTAGACCCTTTTCTAGATCTCCTTCACCAGGTGTTATCGATAAAAGATTTATTATTTATTTTAAAAGTCTTTCCATTTGGTTTATTACATTGGATATATATTGTTGTTTGCTATTTTGGATCACATATGTTGTTTTGTTGCAGGTTTCTCTAGTCTTATTATTGCAAATCTAAAGAGTAAGAAACCACATATATTTGTTTGGATCACGTGTCACCACTGACTTAAGTGAAATATTTTTTCACCTTCCAAGAAATTTCATACTAACAATAATAAATGAAATTTTAATTTTCAAATTGTCATGGAGATATTATGTGTGGGAAATTTGCATCTAAATGTAAAACCCACCCAAAAATCAAGTGGAAAATACATTTTTACATAAAATTTCTCTCTCTCTCTCTCTCTCTCTCTCTCTCTCTCTCTCTATATATATATATATATATATATATATATATATATATATAACATTTTAGTAACAATAAAATTGTAATTCCACATCACAAGACAATTTGTATGAGTTAACTAGGTTAGTCTAACTAGAGTCATGTAGAGTGTCTCCTACATTATAGGAGCCCTCATTGAGTTTATTTTGAGTTGTAATTAATTAATTATGTTTAACTAAGTTAAATTAAGCTAAACTAGTTCCAACTGATGGAGGAACTAGTAGGAGGTAAGATAATGGGGTGTTGTTTTATCTGTTCGACCAGTTAACTCATGATTCACTCATAAATAACTCATGTATGTTAGATCTAAGAGGATATTGGAGTTCAGGGACAGTGTACTATCAATTGTATAATCATCTGAATTGTATAGGTGGTGCATGCAGTCAGAGGAAATTCAATGAGGATTGCACAGTTCCAATTGAGGAATTTATCTAATCAATAGGGGCTAACTCCCAAGGAAACATCACAAGGAAATATGGACTTGGGGAAGCCAAAATTTGGTTAAGTATTGTATTGAGCATGTCTAGGAAGCTGTGAGACAGATAAAGATAGTGCAGAGGATGCTCGGGCTTAAGAAAAGCATTGTAATCTTCTCATATTTTATAACTAATGCAATATAGAGATAACAGGGGTTTCTAGCTGCGGTTTTCCCCAGGAAATCATTGTGTATTGCGTTGATTGAATTATTTCTCTTGTATGCTTCGTGATTTCACGATCATTAATTGTTTCAACAGTTGGTAGAGTAGATTCAACTGTATTGTTTTACTAAATTACAATTAGCAGTTTGAATCTACATGGTATCAGAGCTCGAATTACTACAGAAGAGAAGAATATGAGTTTGTCTTTGTAGGAAGAACAATTTTTGTAGATATATTCTCCAGAGCTAGCAGTAGGATTAGGATGGCGTTATCTGGTTTAAGGCTCGAGTATGCCCTTGAGGGTAGCTCAAATGACATTTCTTGGAAGGGCCAGATGGATGTAGTCATGGAATATAATGGAATGAAAGAATACATTGATAGCAATGTTTAGAAACCAGTGACTATAGATGCAAAAAACCTGGTAGAGTGGAAGAAGAATGCAGCCAAGGAAAGAAGGATCCTACTAGAAGGAATTTGAGATCATATTGTCTTGAACCTCCATAGGAAGGATAATCCATATGCAATGTGGAAGGGCTTGCTAGACTTATCTCAAAACAATAGTGACCATAGGAAGCCGATATTGGAGGAAATTATCTAGAAAATCAAGATGGAGAAGGGAGACTCAATACCAAAGTACTTGACCAAGTTCACCCCATGTCAGGATGAGCTTGGGAGTGTTGGGGTTACAGTTTCTGAAGATGATCTGGTCATCCTAACACTTCTAGGCCTTCCCAAGAGCTAGCAGAGCTACCATAATTTAGTAAATGGGAGGGAGAAGCTACTAGAGTGGGAACATTTGTGGTTTGACTTGGTGCAAGAAGAGATTCGGCAGAACACTAGAGATGGTTCCTTATTCAAGCATGATGATAAGGAGACTGTGCCTTAACTAGAAAGGAAATGAAAGGGAAATGGAAGTCATCCCATTCCAAATGAGATTCCAGCCAAGGAGGAAATAAGAATGACTTGTTGGGAAGAATCCCTTAGGAGAAGCGGTAGGTGAAGCTTTTGCTTCAAAATTCGAGTTTTATTTCACCCTCATTACATGCATGTTGTCATCAATGATGGTAAGTGTGTGGTATCTGGATAGTGGAGCCTCATTCTATATTAATGGCAACAAATAATTCTTCAGTGAATTGGAAAAGGAGGATCTCCAGATGCACATTGAAATGGGGGATGATGGAAGGTATATCACGGTCGGAATTGGTACATTTACTTTTCAAAGGGAGTCTGGTTCTCCTCTCACATTAAAATATGTCATGTATGTTCTGGGTCTGAAGAATAATTTGGATTTAGTTGCTATGTTGGAGGACCGTGGCTACAATTTGATATTTAGCAAAGGGATGGATTTCCTTCATCACATATCCTCAGGGAAAGTGAAGGGGATCGAGGTTCGAGTGAAGAAAATATACAAATCAGATGTAGAAGACTATGTTTCTTTCAGCAAAAAAGAAGAGAAGGTGTAGAACTGAGACATTGATGAATTGTGGCAGAGAATATTGGGCGACTTACACCACAGAGATTTGAGGATCATGCAACATATTTCTACATGACTTCCTAAGGGCACACTAGAGTAGAGAAATACATGCAAAGGGTGTACATTGGGGAATTACATCAAAGCTACTTTTCATGATAAGGACAGTCGAGCACAAACAATCCTTGAAAGAGCTCACGCAAATGTGTGTGGACTGTTCTCGACAACCTCCATGACCAAGCATAGGTATTATGTAATTTTTGTAGATGATTTCTCACGTAAGTGTTGGATTTTCTTCCTGCAAAAGAAAGATTAGGCGTTGCCTAAATTTTGTGAATTTAAAGAACTTGTTGAGAAATTGATCCAAGTGGATCTCTAAAAAGTACCAATGGCATGGTAAGAAGAATCAAAACTCAAAGTGGTAGAAACTCTATAAACATAGCATTGGATTGAAGTGCTCATCAGCCTAATTCCAACGATGTGAACAACACTCGAATCTGAGCTCATATGAAGAAGTTACAACAAGTTAAAGTTAGGTTTGACTTGGACAAGTGGCAGGAGAAGATGACGTGGTAGAACTTTTTAGTGAATGGGGAAGCGCCAAGTGGTAGGCCGCCATTGGTCCCGCATTTCGCTGATCACAAAAGGAATATGTCTGCAGGTTAAGGAATCGGCCCCCAGCACTACTGAGTTGTGATTGCGATATCGCAATCGTAGATCGGAGGCGAATCAACGATTTCAAATAGGCCTTAGGCAAGAAAAGTTGCGATGCGATAATCACATATTACAATTGAAAAAGGGGAAGTTCTTAAAGAATCAACCCTAGGAGTAAGCCAGTTTGCAAAGCAATATATCGTAATTGTAGGATCAGGTTGCAATTTGCGATATAGCAATTGCAGTTTCCAAAGGGAAGCAGTCACATAGAGTACCAACCTTCGGTTCCCGCCGATTGTGATTTGAAATGAGGCTTCTGGACCCGATATATTATCTATTGTGTTTAATAGCTCGTCGGGTCCGCCATTATTGCAGGGCACTTGTTGTAAAGGCTTGGATCTATTTGTCGATTGAAACACCGATTGCGATTTGCGATCTCTGTGTCGATGGGTTATCAACACCGATAACGCCATTGAGATTTAGGGAATACACCGGTTCATGTGAAAATGGTGTTAAAATTATTTTTCTAAGTTTAAATAGGTTTTGTTACCTGTATACTATTTACGGCCCGTGAATCTTTGTTGGAAATGCCTACTTGATAAAACTTGTCATTTGTTTGGAACTACCCAAAATTGAAGAGTCAACCGATCAAAATATCTATATGGGATGGTCTGCACAAGAAAAAGGAGGAGACTGGTTGATAGTTTAGAACATTGTACACAACAGTAAACCGACCTAGCAGTAGGAGTCGAAACCTCACCTTGAGCAGTAGGGAGGTTCCAAGAGCGTGCAGAAAGCCCAATTATCCGAATTGGGTGTTTGGATAGGCATTTTTGCACAGTTTTTCGCCAGGATTTCGATGGTACTATCTGTTTCTGAAGCTAGGCTGTCCATTCCTCATCCATCTTCCAGCTTGGAGGTATATGGATTGTAAATGAATGTTTCTTGTACTTTTATCTCTTTTATGCCACTTAATGAAAGAAGGCCTCCCCACTATTGAGCAGGGCCCGAAGATGTAGTCCAAATTGGAAGAACTCCGTAATAAAATATTTGTGTCATTGTTTCTTTCTTATCATGTTATTTCCAAATTATTTTATGTGCTTTTAAGTTCCATGGTTAATAAGCTATGTTTCATGTAATTCTGATGCATCTATAAGTAAAAGATCTTGCATCAAGTTTGGTATCGGAGCAGGTCTTTGTTGATGCGAATTGCATGAGTATATGCTAACCCGGAACAAGATGTGAAAAGGAGAAGGAACACTTAACTCCTTTGATCCCAAAGTAGGACATGCACAATGAAGAAGAAACATGGAAAATGAAGAAGTGTGTTGGGAAGAGGAATAGAATTTCTGCAAGGTATTCTACAATATGGTAGAGAGAGTGGACAAGCTGTTTTTAGAGTATGAGAAGGTACTTGGGCACAAGAAGGAAGATGCCAATGATAATAGATCAGAAAATAATAAAGGTGGTGGAGAAGAGCCTCCTCCCTCTCCTTATTCAAGTGATAGTTCTCATCACTCTAATCGGGATTCCAAACATACATCTAAGAAACTGTTCTTCAAGCTAGATGTAAAGTTTGACCTGCCCATGTATAATGGAGAGTGTAGTGCAGAAAAACTCAATAATTGGGTAAGACATATAAAGGTCTACTACCAGATTTAGAAGATCGAAGAAGATGAGGCAAAGGTCTAGTTAGCATCTCTTCGGCTGAGTGGCACTACTCTCGTTTGGTGGGAGAGCAAGTTGCAGAAGTGCAACAAAAAGTCGGGTAACCTTCTTTGCTCTTGGTCTAGTTTTATTTTTGCATTGAAAGACCAATTTTACCCATTGGGTTATAAACAAAAGGCACTAATGGAATGGTAATATCTAATGCAAGTTAAAGGCCAAAATATGCAAATATTGACTGAAGAATTTCGTAAACAAGCATTGAATTTGGGCATCTCATTAGATTCACCCGAGACTTTAACTAAGTATGTTGGTGTGCTACATAGTTACATAAGACACTCACTATTATTGTTCGAGACTACTACGATTGATGTGGCCAATGTAAATGCCATTCATCTTGAAAGTCGAAGCAAGAATGACAGAGATGATCAAGCCAAGAAAACAAAGTTCAACCCTCATCATTGAAAATTCCAGAAGAAAGGCAAGGGGAAGGATAAGAAGATCTTCGCAGCTGAGAAAGGGGACAAAGAAATTCCACCTTGCACACATTGCAAGAGAGAAGGTCACGATGATGACCATTGTTCGAAGCTACATCCAGAGCTTAGACCAAAGAGTTTCAGCAGAAAGGGAAAGGAAAGCAATAACGCAGTAGGACCTTGGATCAGATTTTGACGATGAGACATTGGTCACAACCATGGGTGTAAGAGGTAATCTTTTTGTTAATAATAATTCTATTTCAATTGGAAGTACTACTTATTTGAATGAGCCTGTAAGTAATGAATGAAAGAGAATTGAGTTATTCCACATTAGGGTTATTATAAAACACACGAAGTTGGAAACTCTGTTCGATTTAGGATCCCAAGGAAACTTAATCTAAGAGTCGTTAGTTAAAAAATTAGGCCTCGAGACTAAGCCTCATACGAGTCCATACCCGTTTGGTTGGGTAAACGATAAAGAAAAATTACAAGTAACCATGCAGTGTAGGGCCAAATTTGTTATTGACTCCAAATTAGTTGATGAGGTAGAGTTAGATGTTGTGCCTTTGGAAATTTGTGGAATTATATTGGGAAGTCCATATCTATATGACATAAAGGTAGTTTTCTTTCGGCACGAAAATAAATACCACCTCATGAAGGACGGGGTAGAATATGTAGTCAGAGCTCATCATATGGAAGTTAGTGCTATCCTTGTAAGTGTAGGATAGATTAAACGACTGGTCAATTCCAGTAAAGGGTGCCTGCTCATGGTGTTGAGAGTGAAGGAGGTGGAGACGGTTGACGCTTTCAAAGGTTGTGATCCTGACCATAAGAAAGAATTGTTAGAAATTATTTCTGACTACGATAGATTATTTCAGGAACCAAGATGATTGCCCCCAAAACAGGAAATCCAACATGAGATCCATTTACAATAGGATGCTCCTTTATCGAATATTAGCATGTACAGGATGGATTCTATCGAGATGGAGGAGATCAAGAAACAGGTGCAAGAGTTGCTAAATCAAGGGGTCATCAAACAAAGTTCTTCTTTGTGCGGCTCACCAATCATGTTGGTGCCAAAGAAAGATGACACATGGAGAATCTACTTAGACTACAGGGTGCTTAATAAAATTACGGTGAAGAATCGATACCCTCTCCCTCGCATTGATGAATTATTATATTAGTTGAAAAATGTTGTCTACTTTACAAAAGTGGATTTGTGTAGTGGATATCACTAGGTTAGAGTTATAGAACAAGACATTTGGAAGACTGCATTAAAAACCAAACAAGGGTTGTTAAAATGGATGGTGATTCCATTAAGATTGTGCAATCTTCTGACCACGTTTATGAGGGTAATGAATGATCTGCTTAGGCATTTTCTTGATAATTTTGTGCTTGTATATTTGGACAATATTCTTGTTTATAGTAGGATATGGGATGAACATGTATGGCATGTGAAGAAAGTGCTTGATGTTCTGAAAAAAGAAAAATTGTATGTAAAATTGTCAAAGTGTGAGCTTGGGAAGACCTCTCTACTTTATTTAGGTCACATAGTTGGTAATGGGCAATTGAAAATAGATCCCTCTAAAGTAGATTCGATTATGAAGTGGCCTGAGCCCACAAATGTTACAAAGGTCTGAAGCTTTTTGGGTGTGGTACAATATTGGATAAGTTTCATTGCGAACTTCTCTGTTACTGCAACCCCCTTACACGCACTGACAAGTGTGAAGAAGGCCTTTCAGTGGGGAGGAAAACAATAGAAATACTTTGACACACTAAAAGAGAAGATCCACACAGCACCAGTGCTAGCCTTACCAGACTTTTAGCAGCCTTTTGAGATTAAAACAGATTCCGGCAGATATGACATGGGCACTATATTGAGGCAGCAAAAGGAAGCATGTATGTTACCATTCAGAGAGTTTCTCCCAGGCTGTTGTGAATTATCCCATGTACGACAAGGAGTTGTACGCCTTGGTCCAGAGTGTAAAGAAGTGGAAACACTACCTGATTGGCAAGGATACCATCATCCATACGGATCATCAGCCCTTGCAATACCTTCAGTCATAGATCAAGCTTCAAAAGCCCACCATTTTAGATGGATGGGATTCCTCCAACAGTTTCATCTGGTAATAAAATACAAGAATGGCGCCAACAATAAAGTAGAAGATATTCTTTCTCGCCCTCTTATTTCTGCATGTGTATTTTTGAAAAATGCTTCTTTATCGTTAGAAGGTTATGCTTTTCAATACGCTAACGATAATGATTTTAAAGATATCTATGCAAAATTGACTCATGGATTGCAGGTGGAAAATTATTATTTGCAAGGAAAACTATTGTATCACCTTGTCAAACTGTGCATACCCATTGATGAAAGGGTACATGTAATCTAAGAGGCTCATACCTCTCTTGTGTTTGGTCATTTTGGGGTTGAAAAAACTTTATGTCATTTACAAAGGTTTTGTTTTTGGCCTCATATGAAACATATTGTGACTTGTTTTGTAAAGGGTTGTGTGTTGTGTTCTGTTTCAAAGCCCTCTAATAGAAAACTTGGGTTCTACACACCACTCCCTATTTTGAGTTGACCATGGGAAAGTGTATCCATGGATTTTGTAGGAGGTTTTCCTATGTCTAGGAAAGGTCACAACTATTTGTATGTTGTCGTGGATCATTTTAGTAAAATGTGTATTTTAATGCCTTGTAAAAAGTAGGTCACTGCTGAGCAGACTTCTTATCTTTTCTTTCAGCATGTTTGGGTCCATTTTGGGTTTCCCACATCTATTGTGTCAGATCGAGACTCTTGCTTTCTTGGAGAGTTCTAGAACAACTTGTGGAGAATGATGGACATGTTGACGGTGCTAGATCCGCCAACATTCAGGGGATCACCTTGGTATGAAGTCCCAACTAGACCTCACACCATTTGGTGTGGGATTCCCATTCAATATGATGGCCCAGTTGCCATTATCTTAAGGATTTGCCTCAACTCTTTCTTGTCAGCACAGGAGAGTGGTCTGCTTTGTCTTCGAGAAGTGAGGTTCATGTGCCTGGTGAGTGTAAGTGTCACTTGTGTCAATGGTTCTTTAACCATAGAGGGAGAGAGTGGGAGTGAGTCCCAAGTCAGTTGGGAGAAGTCCTAACTCTGCTAGGAACACACAACACAACAGGACATGTGCAGCTTCTAGCAGAACGGTCGACACAGATGCGACAATCACAACACACAAGGGAAGATAACACGTATAACACTCAATGAATTAGTCCACACGAGTATAATGGTTGTTATCGCAAGTTATATGTGAAAGGTCTATCTAATGTCCGGGAGAGTAGTCTACACGGGCGAGACAACGTTAACAACATATACAACACATTTCCATTAATAGATTATGTATCACAACAAGTGAAATAGTTCAAATGTAGAACACAGGTTAAAGAAACATGCATCACAAGTGTTAAAGATTAGACTTACTACAATTACAATGCATGTGTGAAAACGTGCTGGCCTGTTAGCAGGCTTCTGAATTAAGAAAAAGTTCCTAGACACATCATTACACTATACATCACTAACCTCGTGTGAGGGGCGTTCAAGCCACTACTTACTCCTCAAAGGAAAGATTACACATTCTCTTGGATATGTGGGAGGAGCTGAGTTGAAAATTCCTTTGCATGTACGAATGAGGGGGTATTCATAGCCAAGGGTGAAATTAACCCTTGTGGCTATTCGACTACCCTCATGACTGTTTGACTTCGATGACTTTTCGACTTTACATGAATCTTTGTACACCAAGTGGGTTTCTTGGACTTCCACGTTACATTTCATTGTTTGACAACATGGCCCATAGTAGATATGTGGGCGACATGACTCATGACATGACTCGACATGACAATGCTGGTACATTCGTGCTGCTACTGGAGTGCATGTCGAGCTGCAGTCTTGCTGGGTGATGGATGTCTTCTTGGTGTGTCACAACTTCACCTCTGCATGGAAAGGTGCATAGAGTCTTCGATGGTCATTGGTTCGCTTGATGTTGCTTTGGCACATTGCTCCTTCCATGTATGTTGGAAGGATTGACAGGTTCGTTTGCTCATGAAAGGTGCATGTTCATCTGTTCGTTCTTCCGTGAGCACATCTTGAATGTTTCCTCGTCCGTTCGTCCACGAACACATATTTTCATGATAATCCATTCACGAGCACACCTCTTTGCATGCATCATTCATTCGTCCATTAGTGGACCTATCCTTTTGCATGTTTTCCCTTCGTTCATCCCGTTCGTCGTCGTGCCATGTTTGTTAGTATACCTGTACGTAGAGTCACTCATGACGAGACAACATCAAATCCAAAAACCTGCTAGTCTACGATGACACATGATCATTTTGGATGTGAGTGACCGAGAGAGGTAGCAAGGTTGCGAGGCAGGATGATGGCTCCGGGCACTACTCATAAAAATTGTGCAATAGTCACTGGGTGATGGAGATGGGCAATCCGAGTCAACAATCACTGTCTACGGGGTCTGGCTCGAATAGAAGGAAAAACTACACAAATTTTGGGAGAGATAGTCCAGGCTATAGGAGGGAAAGGTAGACAGAATCTGTGCATTTTTTGGAACGAGTGCGAAGCAAGGGTTTGAAAGAAAAATTTGCGCAATTTTTGGAGGAACAGGTTGGCCTGCATGGAGGATCAACATGCAGAAATTGCACAGTTTTTTGGAGGAACTCGTTGGGAGCCTGGCAGCCAAAACTGCGCAATTCCTAGAGGGAACTGGTAGCTGGCAGAAGAAACTATGTAATTTCCAAGGGGAATTGGCAGTCAACTACCAGGAGCTTGGCAGCAAAAACTACACAATTCCTAGAGGAAATTGTCAGTCTGCTGCTAGGAGCTGCTAGCGAGAGAAACTGTATTGAGGCTAAGAGGCTGACTTACTGATCACCTCTGCACAATTTCTGAGCTGAGATGGGCAACAGAAGGCTTTCTGATGAAAACTGCACTTTTTCTGGATGAGCAGCCGGTCGAGTGTCGGGAGGACTGACTGGGAAAACTGCACAATTTTTTGAGGAAGACAAGGACGGGCACTAGGTGTCTATTTGGCCTGTCTGCGCAATTTCCTTAGTCAATAGAGCAGGCAAGGTCAGAAGCCTCTGTGCAATTTTTGAGGGGAGTCAGTGCTCGGGTAGCTACCGGGTCCAACTCTCTGGGTGGCCAACGTGAATTTTTATTTAATTGCTTACGGGCAGCGCAACTTGAAAATACCTGCTTGGTGCTTTTGCGCTATTCTAGGTGATAGTCGATTGAGACGATGGCGGGGTGATGGTCCGACTATTCGAGGGAAGTCCGGTCGTTAGAAATTCAAAAAAATGACTAAGTGTGTGAACGAGTGAAAGATGCAAATGTGATCTTAAAAACACACACCAACATGACTTGACGACGAGACGACTCAAACCAACCTAATACACATGTGCAACATGACTAACTGACAGTGCAAGCGACAAGTGTGACACTTGTGATTGATCATTGATCAATCATGACGATGCTTGTGCGATAGTGGATGTGACTCCGTATGTGAGTGTGATAGATGCTTTCATAGCGAATACAACAAGTACACATGAAGCAAGGACTTTGGGAATAACCAGAACATGGTTGCAAACATGACTTTGACATCAACATGCAGGAGTTGGTGAAACGAACAAGCAAGGTGAATTCTAAGACTCACACAAGTTCATGGAGTGAACCCGATTATGTGCAGTCATCAAGTCAAACTCTTAAGGGAGGCCCCAAAATTGGGTGTACGCCAAAATTTCGGAGGGTGGTTGTAGCCGCTACAACACTTGGCGACACATTGGTAGAACTCCAGCTTCTCTGTTTTGGTTCATTGCTACCACAGGACCTTGGTACTTCAGGGAGTATTGAATCATTGTGTGAGTTACTTCAGCTTCCCCACTTACCCCATGGACATACATGGTTCACCTTTCCAACTCAGTCAAATACAATCAAAATTTCAGCTTGATCATAGTTTTTCGAATCTGGGAAGGGTAGTTTAAGTATAAGTTTTCATCTCTGGTGTTGCTCTATCACCAATAGGCCTGGACAATACCTCGATGGAGTCATGCAGGAACACACACATTGCTCAACTGCCAGTGAGCCTGGTCAGTACCCCGGTGGAGTTGCATGTTTCACCTGTCTATGCAAGAAGCCTTTCTCTTCTTTCACCTTTGTATTTTTTAAAGAGAATTGTGCATCAACACTTATTTATTTTTGGGTGGAAGAGAGATCCCGACTTAGTGAGAGTAGAAGAGGTTGTTCCTTTAGAGAAGAATGTAAGACCTCTGACATAGGTTTTCTCGTTTAGATTTTCCCCTTCTCCATTTCTACTAGTTGGATGAGCTTAAACACACATAATAGAAGGCTGAGTGCAGGCATGGGGCTTCCCAGTGTGGACACAGGTTCATGGTTTGACAAAAAATTCCCTTGCAGATAGTTTGTATTTTCTTTCGCGACTTCATCAGCTGAAGGTTATAACCATGAACAAAGAATACAGGCAGAAGACTTGCCAAGTGCTGTAGTGTCACAAGTTTCTTAAAATCTCAGCCACATATTATATTCAAAAGGCAGAACGTAGTAGTTGGCAACACTTATTTTCAAAAACAAAAATAGTAAGCTATTAAGCAACTCAAACAAAAGAAAACAAAAATAGTAAGTGAAGCAACCAAATCGAAAACAAAAGCAGAAGTAAAAGCGAGAGAAAAGCGAGTAAGAAACACACAAGAAAGCAAACAAACAAACAAGTAGAGAAAGAAAGAAAAAAAACATGCAAGAAAGAAAACTGAAAGCAAACACTACTCCTACTCCTAAGCTAATGGTGCATGGGCCTGATCACATGAAGTGATATTTCCAATGCAGCCATTGGCTCATTGGTTGACCCATGTTGGGGAAGGTTTGGTCCGCGAGCAACCTAGTTATGTGAACCAGCAAATGTTAAAGATATAATAATGAAAACAGACACACTCCAAGCTTACAAGTGCTCATAGAAAAAAAATGAGTGAAAGCACATGACATGTACTCTGTAGACTTGCCATGGTTCTGTGCTACACTACGTACAAATTTTGAGTGTAAGCATTCCATTGACTGTGATATGCAAGAAAACTTGAGAAAGGTAGACCACTTACGTTGTGCAAGTGTGCTTGCTGTGTAAGATTCCTCCAATGGATGAGAAATGGGATCATGTAGTTCAGGTGGAGGAAGTAAAATATGAGTGTTAGATTTATCTTGAGTGCATACAGATGAGTGATGAGGAGCCTTGAGTGTTTGAAAAATTTCCTGATTAGAAGTGAAACCAACCTCAAGACAGTGAGGGCTTGACATAACCATCAGCATGGGCTGAAGTGCCTCGATAGTCTGTGGGGTTTGGACTTCGTTGACAGATGGATCTTCATAGACCAATGGTGTAGACAGATTAACAATGAGTGAATCAAAATCATGATCGGGTGATGAGGTGAAGAGATCACGACAACCAAGATCATAAAATTTAGGATGTTGGTTGGCATCCTCATGGTTTGATGAATCACACAGAGGGATAGATGAGAAGGAAGGATGTTCATCCTCTACGTTTCCGGAAAGAGCAGATGAAAGATCAAGTGGAGTTTCAATGAATGATTGGTCCTCTATGTTGTTGGATGATGGGTTGACATACGATGTGTCTCGCGAAAGATCAAAAATGGGTGCATCTGTGGATGGAGATAGATATGAAAAATCAGGGATGGCAGGATCAACAAGGATGTCAGGAAAAAATGGAGGAGGTACGGACATACATGGATGGTCCCCTGCTACCGGTGGATGTTCAAGCTCCTCGTCATGCTCTTCATGAATGCTAGTGCAAGACCAACTCCTTCAATAGATTGATCCCGATTCAAAACAAGTGTAGAGTCCGAAATGGAAGAACACAAGGCAGTGTCATCTGGAGGATGATCAGAATATGAAGACAGAGGTTGAGGTACAAAATACATGTGATGAGGTATGGGACTCACAACCAAGTCTGCGTGAAAATCGGAAGGAGCGATGTCGGGAGGACGTGACGGTTCAACAAATGTGTGTTCATGCTCTCCCAAATCATTCTACGATGGTGGAGTTGTTTGATGGGAGGACGATGGAAAGTCACTTGTGACAACGATCGAGTCCGTCTATGATTGCGCAACTCCATCATTGAAGAATGCTGAGTGGGGTTTGAGCTTGAACTTCTTCTTGGGATGAGTAGATTTCTTAAGACGGTACTTGAATCGGTCCCAAAGATAGAAAATTTTCATCTGGCTCTTCGAAGCTTGAAACTGCAAATCACTGAAGCGCTGCCAAAAATCCATAGGTGATTCATGCAGAGGCTTCCATTGTTGTTGCAGTGTTTGGTCAAGATGTTCTAAATCAAAATGATAGAAAGTGTCTTCAATGAGATCACAGAAGTGCTCAAGTGAGTGCACGCTGTCAGCCATAGGCTACACAACCATCGATGTAGAGATTCACAAAGTGTGTATTCAAGCAGTAAGCTGACCTATTTGTCAGAACATCCATATTCCTCATGAAGCGTGGAAAGAAAGTCACGTAAGAACTTAGGCCAGGCCACTTCACCTTCACCATCATACATGTAAGTGGACAAGTGATCGAAAAACTCCCTCGTGATGGTGACATCATCGTGATTCGAAAAACATTACGGAGGGAGAAGAGTGCAAGAATCCATGATATATATGCAAAGGTTCAAAATAGGATGAGAGGACACAACTTGTTATCTGGCCCTCCTTCTAGCACCAGAAATGTTGACGGTGCTCGATCCACCAACATTTAGGGGATCACCCCGGTATGGAGTCCCAACTAGACCTCACATTGTTTGGTGTGGGAGTCCCATCCGGTATGATGGCCTGGTTGCCATTATCTTAAGGATTTGCCTCAACTCTTGCTTGTTAGCACAGGAGAGTGGTCTGCATTGTCTTAGAGAAGTTAGGTTCTCGTGCCTAGTGAGTGTAAGTGTCACTTGTGTCAATGGTTCTTTCACCGTAGAGGGAAGTTGTGGGAGTGAGTCCCAATTCAGTTGGGAGATGTCCCAACTTTGCTAGGAACACACAACACAATAGGACATGTGCAACTTCCGGTAGAACAATCCACACGGATGTGGTAATCACAACACAAAAGGGAAGATAACACGTATAACACTTAGTGGATTATTCCACATGAGTACAATGATTGTTATAGAAAGTTCTATGTGAAAGGTCTGTTTGATGTTCGGGAGAGTTGTCTACATGGGCGAGACAACATTAACAACATATACAACACATTTCCATTAATAGATTATGCATTACAACAAGTGAAATAGTTCAAATGTAGAACACATGTTAAAGCAACATGCATCACAAGTGTTAAAGATTAGTCTTACAACAGTTACAATACATGTGTGAAAATGTGCTGGCCTATTAGCAGGCTTCTTAATTAAGCGAAATTTCCAAGACACATCATTACACCATACATCACTAACCCTGTGCGAGGGGCGTTGGAGCCACTACTTACTTGTTATGAAACCAGCTCAAGAAAAGATAGAAAAGATAGATCAACACCTTATAATTCAGCCTCTTCGAGGGGGTAACCTCCTTTACATTACATAAATGAACAATTCTTCGATGATTCAAATGAAAAAACCTCCTTTATATATATAGGAGTCTAAGGAATCACAATATAACCCAGCCGACCTAACAATAATAATATAAAGCCACAAAAATAACAATAGAGGGATTCTATGGGGCATAGTAATAACAATATGGGGATAATAGGGGCACAACAATATTAATAAGGGATGAAACTACAATAGTAATGGGGTAATCATTAGTATTATAGGGACCCAACATGCCCCTCTCCTTAAAAAAAAGTGTTGTCATCAACGCTTGAGTAGTTATGGATGCTTCTGTATAAAATTCTCATCCTCCCATGTGGAATCTTTAGCGGATAAGTTCTTCCACTTGATAAGATACTCCAAAATTGATCGATTTCGTAGCTGTCGAGTTCTTGTTTCTGTGACTGCTTCCGGTTCCAATATAATTTTTCCTTCCTCATCAAGTTCTGGCAATATTGTTTGCACTGGGAGCTTGTTGCCTATAACTTTCTTTAAACGTGAAACATGGAAAACTAGGTGCAATTGAGAAGTTGCAGGAAGCTCCAATTTGTATGCCATAGTACCAATCTTTTGCAACACCTTGTACGGACCATAATACTTTGGTGATAATTTATTATCCTTCTTAGCTTGCTTGAGGGACATTTGTTTATATGGTTGTAGCCGTAGGAATACCCAATCACCTACATCAAAAATTCTTTCGCTGCAATGTTGATCTGCCTGTTATTTCATTCTATTCTGTGCCAACACGAGGTTATCCTTTAAGAGTTGGAGGACTTCTTGTTGATGTTCGATGTGATGTTCCACTGCTTGAACCTTAGAATTTCCTCTTAAATATGATGTGATGGATGGTGGCTGATATCCATAAAGTGCCATAAATGGGGTCATTTTTGTTGTTGTATGGAAGGAATGTTATACCACCATTCAGCTAGAGGCAACCATTTGAACCATTGTGTCTGTTTATCAGATACAAAGCAACGAAGATATACTTCCAAACATTTGTTTACTATCTCAGTTTGCCCATCAGATTGAGGATGACAAGATGAGCTATGAGCTAACTTAGTACCAAGACAAGAAAATAATTCTGTCCAAAAATTTCCAGTGAAAATGGGATCTCTGTCACTTACAATAATCTTTGGGTTTCCATGTAGCTTTTGAATTGTTTCCATAAATGCAGTAGAAACTGTACTGGCTTTAAATGCAGGGAAAATTTTAAGAACCCCCCCTAAATTTACATGTATAATAAATGGGCGAATCTCCATGGTATATAGGAAAAATGGAAGGCGATTTTATCAATAATATGATATGTATATATAATTTTTGGCGAATCTCTCATCAGGAATGGCGAATATTTTACTCAATTATAAAATCTTGTGTTTATTGAATACACAAATGAAATCATTGCATTTCTTTAAAATATCTTTTGAAATCAAAATTACAGAAATTACATATCGAAAACCTAGTGGGTGTAGGATAAAATTCACCCGTGCCATTCACAGAAAGCATGAGAAAAAGCCTAATACTATATATAAAACCAATAAAAATTCAAATTCATCACTTCTAGGGACCTCGTAACCAACCTACCAATACACAAGTATGTTCCTGTTTGCAATTAGAAAAATTACCCAAATTACAATCTGTTTACTCCAACATATGTTGGAAAGTTATCGGAGGATGACTAGTGCAATCAATCCATTCCTTTTAGACCTGGATTTGTTTCAGTTTAGAACACAAGTATACAAATATACTTGTCCAATGTCTATGCTTTAACCATTCACCTTAAGATGTTTTTACAATATAATTTCCTAAGTCTATTTAATATCTTCATTATCATAAAAACCAACCTATATCCATCTTAACTCCACATCTACCACTCTTAGGGGGATGAAATCTATTTATCCCTCTGAGCACTTGGTAGACCCAGAATTAAGATGGATCTAAGATGATAGAATTTCCCCTTTAAATAGTCTATGCTCACATGAATACCATGGTATTACCATGGGTCAATACCATGGGTTATCATAAACTTGGAGCTTAAAAATTACTATTAGTAATTTATAAAAATTAATAGTTGATTTTTATTTTATTTTTTCTTTTAACCAAGCTAAAATGTTTAACATACATTAAATTACAACATCCATTTTTACTCTTGATCGGATCAAATATTTTTTCACTCTATGCTAGTTTGCATATCACGATATTTGATACCTCTCGAGGGTTAGTAGATCCAGAGTAAAGATGGATCTATGCTGGTTTAAGTCCCCCATTTAAATAGGCTACATTCCAGGTGAATACCATGGGTCAATACCATGTGCCATTTTGGTGAATACCGTGGGTCAATACCATGTGCCATTTTGGTGAATACCATTTGTCAATACCATGTGCCATTTTTATTTTTATTTTTATTAATACTAATATTAGGGTTAATAATATTTTTTTGCATGGTATTAATAACAATCTAGTCCATGGTATTTGTCCCATAGTATTTTGCCCATAGGTTTCACCTAAATATAATGCATTTTTTGAGTGTTCGTAAATATAAGGTGACTTATGGAGTAAATATAAAAAAATGTTTTATTTGTTTACCATACCTCGCGTTTACCATACCTCCACTTTACTTATATTTTTATCTGTTTACACCTTGCATGTATATAAGGTGACTTATGGAGTAAATATAAAAAACGTTTTATTTATTTACCATACCTCTCATTTATTTATATTTTTATTAATTTACCATACCTCTTTTATAAATATGGTATTTGGGCCTTTGGCCCATAGGATTCACTTAAATAAAACCTATTCTTGAAATGGGCGAATGGATTAACTTAAATAAAACCTAGTCTTGAAAATGGGTGAATGGAAGGTTGTAACTCCTAATTTCAAGGGCTAAATTTACCTTTTTTACCCTCTCCCTTAAAATAAGGTGGGCTATTTGAGGTGATTTGTAAAAATGTACTATGATACAAAATATTTGCCCACTAAAAATTTAAAACCCCTTAATTTCGCCAAAGGGCGAACATTCGCCCCTAAAATTTTCTATGTTTAAATGGATGTGATAATGCACAAAAGTGTGCATACTTGGTAAGTCTGTCAACTACCACCATGATGACACTCTTTCCCTTAGACTTGGGTAAACCTGTGATAAAATCCATTGAAATCTCCTCCCAACGTTGGCTTGGAATGGATAAAGGTTGTAATAGACCCGGTGTCTTAATTGTTTCAACTTTATTTTGTTGGCAATCCAAACATTCCGGCAGAAATTTTTGAATATCCAATTTAAGGCCATCCCAAAAAAATTCCTTCTTAACCCTATGGTAAGTTTTTAAAAATCCTGAGTGCCCTCCTAAGGGAGAAGTGTGCAATTCCATAAGAATCTTTTGTTTTAGTTGGGAATTCTTACAGAGGTATAAGTGATCTTTGTACCATAAAGAATCATTTTGCCAGCTAAATGTATCAGACGTACTGGAATCTTGTTGTAACTTTCAAATAAGTGCCCACACTTCTTCATCATTCTTCCATTCCTCCCTTGCTTCGTTTATCCAATCTGGTTGGATAATAGAAATGGAACACAACAATGCTTCCACATCCTCATCCTTTCTTGAGAGTGCATCTGCCACCACATTTTGCTTACCTTTTCTGTAGATGATTTCAAAGTCATAACCCAACATCTTTTTGACCCACTTTTGTTGCTCTTCAGAGGATAATCTTTGTTCTAAAAAGTATTTAAGGCTATCATGATCCATTTTTTCCTTGAAGTGTCTTCCCATTAGGTAGGGTCACCATTTCTTAAGTGCATGGAGTATTGCCAACATTTCTTCTCATAAATAGCTTTGTGTAAAAACTTTCCCTTGATTGGACGACTTCCAAAAGCAATGGGTCTTTCATCTTGCATTAAAACAACACCAATTCCATTTCCTGAAGCATCACATTCCACAATAAAGGTTTTTGTGAAGTCCAGTGTAGCTAAGACCGGTGCTTGGCACATTGCATCTTTAAGATGTTCAAAGGCCTTTGTTGCTTCTGGAGTCCATGAAAATGCATCTTTCTTCAATAATGTTATTAGAGGTGCTACTATTCTCTCCTAATTCTTAACAAACTTGCGATAATACCCTGTCAACTCGAGAAATTCTCGCAGATGCTTTATGGATGTGGGGATTTTCCATTCCTTAATGGCTTTAATTTTGCTAGGGTCTACCTTAACTCCTTCATGAGATACAATATGACCCAGATGTTCCACCTCTTGTACTCCAAAGAAACATTTGGATCTTTTTGCATATAATTATTTCTGCTCCAATAGTTGTAGCACCCTGTCAACATGTTCAACATGATCCTTCCAAGACTTGTTATAGATTAGTATATCATCAAAAAATACTAACACAAATTTTCTAAGGAATGGTTTGAAAATGGAATTCATCAAACCTTGAAATGTTGAAGGTGCATTGGTAAGGCCAAAAGGCATGACCAAAAATTCATAATGACGCTCATGAGTTCTAAATGCTGTTTTCGGAATGTCTTCAGTCTTCATTTTGATTTGATGATATCCTGAACGAAGATCCAACTTGGTGAAGTAAATTGATCCATTAATTCATCAATGACGGGAATGGGAAACTTATCTTTAATAGTGAGTTTGTTGAGCTCCCTATAATCCGGACACATGCACCATGATTCATCCTTCTTGTGCACTAATACTACTGGAGTAGAGAAAGAACTTTGACTTGGTTGAATTATACCAGCCTCTAGCATTTCTGCAACCATACATTCAATTTCACTCTTTTGGGCATAGGGATATCTGTACGACCTAATGTTTGGAGGAACACTTCTTGGAATCAAATGAATAGCATGATCATGATCACGAATAGATGGGAGACCTTTGGGAGTCTCAAATACCTTGGAATGATTGTCCAAGACTTTTTGGAGATCTGGAGAAATAGATGATTGCAATGTGGAAACATCTAGCGAACATAATTGTGCAATTACACCCCTTTGTTCCTTTTTTAGAAGCTTTGTCATACCGTTAGAGCTGATTATCTTTCCCAGTTTCCCTGCAATACCCCTTAATTCAACTTCCTTTCCTTCCACAGAAAATTTCATGAAAAGTTCTTGAAAATTAAAAGCTATTGTACCTAAGGATTGTAGCCATTGGACTCCTAGTACAACATCAGCACCTCCCATTGGAATGGAAAGTATTGGGCTAGTCAATACATATTCTCCCATCGATAGCTTGATATTATGGCACTTTCCAGAGCAATTTATTGTTCCTCCATTTGCAACCATCACTTGACACTTTGGTGCTAGATATAAGAAGAAATTCAATTCCTTTGCTACCTTACAATGAATAAAATTGTGGGTACTTCCTGAATCAATCAACACTATTACCTTTTTCTTGTTGATTTGTCCTTCTATCTTGATGGTTTGAGGAGTGGTAATTCCCGCCAATGCATTACAATATATGGTCGGATTCATTTCTTCTTTATCTAGGCTTTGTTCCTGGAGTATATGCTCTTCTTTTGACCTTTCTTTCTCCTTTTATTCTTTCTCTTCACAATCTATGTAGAATAATTTCTTCTCAACACACTTATTACCTTTAGTGTATTTGCTATCACAACTGTAACAAAGCCCTTTTTCTCTTTTTTCTTCCAATTTTTGTGGTGTCAACCTTATAGGTTGTGGAAGACTAGGGGGAACAACACTTCCATCTTTATAATTGTGAGTGGTATGCTTCCTGGTTGCCATAATTTTGCTTTCCATTTTTCTTGCTAACCTGAATGCCTTCTCTAATGAATCAGGTTCCCAAAGGCGAACATCATGTTGGATATTATCCTTTAAAGTCGCTATGGACACATCAATCCTATGCTCCTCTGGAATATTTTTTACCCTTATGTTCAATTTTTGGAACTCCTCAATGTGCTCCATTATTGAACCCTTTTGTTTGAGACTTATCAATTGGCTAAAAAAAGTGTTGCTTTTTGTATCCTCATAATGCGCTATCAATTATTCCGTAAAAATTGCCCAAGTGATAATCTGTTTACGAGAGAAAAGCCATTGATACCATACAAACTGATTTGGTTCCAAATATAAAGTTGCAATACATACCTTTTGTGTGTTTTGCACATTATTGAGATCGAAAAATTGCTCCATCTGTAATATCCATGTTGCGGGATCCTTGCCATCAAACTTCCTCATATCGATTTTTGGAATATGGTGGGTCTTCAGTCCCACATTAGAGTCTAAGAAATCATGATTAACATTTCTTTTGTTCTCATCATGAGTTTCCTTTACTACCTTTTCACTATCAGTAAGTATTTCTTGTAGAAAATTTGTCAAATCTGTCTTCAAATCTGCCATGTCTGTCTTCAAATATGCCATGTCTCTCTTCAAATCTGTCTTCAAATCTATCTTCAAATCATCCATCTTAGCTTCCACGTCCTTTATCTTAGATTCCACGCCATTTATCTTAGCTTCTGTTAGCTTTTGTGAGAGTGACATTTGTTGCACTTGTTCTTGTAATTTTGATATATCATGTAGCATTTCTTCCTCTTCTTCATGAGTCATGCTAGAGCTTTCAGGTTGCTTACTAGGTGTTTTCATTTTCTTTCCTCGGGGCATCAGTTACCGATAATAATTCTCTACTATGCCCTTTGAATTCCTTCAAAATAAAATTTCAAACCAAGTTTAAGCAAAAATTTAAAAATATCTACACACCTTTTTTCACTTTTGTAGGAGCTCGATATTGCCTCTGATGTATCTTTGTGCTTTCTGATCATCCAGTTCTGAAATTGCGACCTAAAGTAGCCCTCTGTGTCCTCTTTCCAATGCCACCTGTCTGACCCAAATTGGATTCTCCAAGGAAGAGTTATGCGAAATCTCTCACAGTGACTTGATTATAGACTAGTTCAGTAGAGCAAACTTGTACGACGTGTCACGAGTCACTATTTCAACCTTTGGCTCTGAAAAATATCTACAAGAAACTACAGTCCATCCTATTTCTATAAATTCTTATGAAATTTCAATCCGATGCTCAGAGAGAAAGTTATGATGATTTTTCCCAGGTCACCTGTTTGGAATGTAATTGAGGAGTCTGCAAAAAGACCAACTTCCGTAGATCATATCTCCGAAAATGTAGCGCGAAAAGCTCTGAAATTTGGACCCGAGGTTCAGCGTGATGTCTTCTCAAATGGGTTTTCTTTTTAGCTTCTGAGACATCGCATAAAAAAAGTTATAGTGAAAATTCCATGATGACCTATTTGGAGAAGTGAAACCCTAGAATCCAAAGCTCTGATACTAAATGTTATGAAACCAGCTCAAGAAAAGATAGAAAAGATAGATCAATGCCTTAGAATTCAGCCTCTTCAAGGGGGAAACCTCCTTTACATTACATAAATGAACATTTCTTCAATGATTCAAATGACAAAACCTCCTTTCTATATATAGGGGTCTCAGGAGTCACAATATAACCCAGCCGACCTAACAATAATAATATAAAGCCACAAAAATAAAAATAGAGGGATTCTATGGGGCACAGTAATAACAATATGGGGATAATAGGGGCACAAAAATATTAATAAGGGATGCAACTACAATAGTAATGGGGTAATCACTAGTATTATAGGGACCCAACATTACTCCTCAAAGGAGATATTACAAACTCTCTTGGCTACGTGGGAGGAGCTGAGGTGAAATGTTCTTTGCATGTACGAATGAGGGGGTATTCATAGCCAAGGGTGAAATTGACCCTTGTGGCTGTTCGAATACCCTCATGACTATTTGACTTCCATGACTTTTCAACTTTACATGACTCTTTGTACAACAAGTGGGTGCCTTGGATTTCCATGTTACATTACATTGTTTGACAACATGGCCCATAATAGAGATGTGGCCGACATGACTCGACATGAAAGTGTTGGTACATTCGTGCTATTGCTGGAGTGCATGTCGAGTTTCAGTGCTGCTGGGTGATGGATGTCTTCATGGTGTGTCACAACTTCACTTCTGCATGGCAAGGTGCGTGGAGTCTTCAATGGTCATTGGTTCGCTTGATGTTTCTTTGGCACATTTCTCCTTGCTTGTATGTTGGAAGGCTTAACAGGTTTATCTGCTCGCGAAAGGTGCATGTTTGTCCATTCATCCCTCCATGAGCATGTTTGTCCAGCTTGTGTGTGCAATTTCCTCAGTTAGCAAAGCGGGCAAGGTCAGCAGCCTCTGTGAAATTTTTGAGGGGAATCAGCCCCCGGGTGGCTACCGAGGCTAACTCTCCGGGTGGCCAGCATGATGGTTGATTGAATTTCTTGTGGGAAGCACAACTTGAAAAGACTTGCTTGGCGCTTTTGCATTGTTTTGGGTGAAAACCAATTGAGTCGATGGCAGGGTGATGGTTCAGCTATTAGAGGGAAGTATGGTCGTCAGAACTTCAACAAAATGACTAAGTGTGTGAACGAGTGAAAGATGCAAATATGATCTCGCAAACACACACTAACATGACTTGACAATGAGACGACTCAAACCAACCTAACACACATGTTCAACATGACCGACCGACGGTACAAGCGCGACACTTGTGATTGATCGTTGATCAACCCTGATGACGCTTGTGCAACAGTGGATGTGACTCTATGTGTGAGTGTGAAAGACGCTTTCATAGTGAACACAACAAGTACACACAAAGTGAGGACTTTGGGCATAACTAGAACATGGTCGCAAGCTTGAATTTGACATCAACATGCAAGAGTTTGTGAAATTAACAAGCAAGGCGAATGCTAAAACTAACATGAGTTCATGGAGTGAACCCGAGTGTGTGTAGTCATCAAGTGAAACTCTCAAGGGAGGCTTTGAAATTGGGTGTAGGCCAAAATTTTGGAGAGTGGTTGTAGCCACTACAATAGGACACTAAGATGAAAAGAAGTACGACATTTCATCCACATATTGATTTGCAGATAGAGGTCGTCAACCGCACCTTGGTACTTGTTACGAGGCTATTGTGAGAAACATCACAAGTTGTGGGATGAACAAATTCCTTATGTGCAACATGGATACAATCGAGCAACACATTTATCTACAGAAAGCTCACCGTTTGAGACATGTTTTAGTTATCTACCAAGGGATCCCTTAGACATAGTCTTGGGGAAAGATGAGGATGGTAATGGACAAGATGATAGGGACAAAGCATAGAAGTTTATTTAGCAAATATAGGTGATTCATAAAGCTTGACATGCTAAGCACTGAGTTGACCATCAGTTTCAAGTTGGGGACAAGGTATGGCTCCACATCAGCAAGGATAGAATGAAGGGAGAAGGTAAGAATATGAGACCCATTCGATATGGTCCCTTCATCATATTGGCAAAGATTGGAGACACTTCTTTTTGTCTTGACTTGCCTGCTTATATGTAAATTTACTTAGTAGTGAATGTTGAAAACCTGAAGCTTTATGAACCTCCATTGATTATGGATACCGAAGAGGTTGCATAGGTTCCTACAATGGATGATTTTGCACCAGAGTATCTAGACAAGTTGCTCGAACATATCATACTCAATAAGAAAAGCAAAAATTCACGACGGGGAGATGTGGAGTACATCCATGTGGGCTTCAAAGGAATGCATCCGAGTAAATCTCGGTGGATGGAGAAAGAAAAAGTGAGGGAGAAATTTCCTCACTTGCCAATTGACTGAAAAGGCTTTTCGCCGTCCAAAATCTCATAGTGGAGAGGATTGATCCAGGTGGATCTCTAAAAAGTACCAGTGGCATGTTTAGAAGGCTGAAAACACAAAGTGGTAGAAACTGTATAAACATAGCATCATATCAAAGTGCTCGTCATCCTGATTCCAACGATGTGAACGACACTCGAATTCGAGCTCATATGAAGAAGTTAGAGCAAGTCAAAGTTAGGTTTGACTTGGACAGGTCGCAAGAGAAGATGACGTGGAAAAAAATTTCATTGAATGGGGAAGGGCAAAGTGGAAGGCCACCATTGGTCCCACATTTCATTGATCGCAAAATGAAGAGGTCTACAGGTTAAGGAATCGGCCCCTAGCACCACCGAGTTGTGATTGCGATATCAAAATCGTAGATTGGAGGTGAATTAGCGGTTTCAAGTCGTCCATAGGCAAGAAAAGTTTCAATGCGATAATTGCATATTGCAATCATAAAATTCAAAGTGCTTAAAGAATCAACCCTTGGAGCAAGCCAGGTTACGATGCGATATATTGCAATTGCAGGGTCAGGTTGTGAGTTGCGATATCACAATTGCAGTTTGCAAAGGGAAGCAGTGACATAAAGTACCAACTTTTGGTTCCCACCGTTTGTGATTTGCGATGAGGCTTCCAGCCCCGATATATTACTTATTGTGTTTAATATCCCACCAGGTCCATTGTTATCACAGTGCACTTGTTGTAAAGGCTTGGGTTTGTTTGTTGATTGAAACGCCGATTGCAATTTGCGATCTCTGTGTCGACGGGTTATCAGCACCGATAAAGATGCTGGGGTTTAGGGAGTACACCGATTCATGTGAAAATGGTGTTAAAATGATTTTTCTATGTTTAAATAGGTTTTGTTACCTGCGTACTATTCCCGGCCTAAGAATATCTGTTGGAAATACCTGCTTGATAAAACTTGTCATCTGTTTGGAACTGCCTGAAATTGAAGAGTCGGCTAATCAAGTTATATATATGGGACAATCTGCACAGGGAAAAGGAGGAGACTAGATGATAGTTCAGAACATTGTATGTAGTAGTAACCCAACCTGGTAGTAAGGGTCAGAACCTCACCTTGAGCAACAGGTAGGTTTCGAGAGGGTGTAGAAAGCCCGATTATCTGAATTGGGTGTTCGGATAGGCATTTTTGCACAAATTTTCGCTAGGATTTTGGTGGTACTATCTATTTCTGAAGTTGGGCTCTCCATTCTTTGTCCTTCTTCCAGCTTGGAGGTATAAATATTGTGAATGAATGTTTCTTGTACTTTTATCTCTTTTATGCCACTTAATAAAAGAATGCCTCCGCACTATTGAGTGGGGCTTGGAAACGTAGTCCAAATTGGACGAACTCCGTAATCAAATCTTTGTGTCATGGTTTCTTTCTTATCGTTTTATTTCTGCATTTTTTTATGTGCTTTTAAGTTCCATGGTTAAGAAGCTCTATTTCATGTAATTATTATCCATCTATAAGTAAAAGATCTTGGATCAAAAAGACACAGGTAGGAAAATGAAGGCCCTTAAGAGTGATGATGATGGAGAATATGTGTCGAATGAATTCAATAACTTCTGTGCATTAGAAGGCATTCTCCAAGAGTTAATAATATCCTATAACCCACAACATAATGGTGTGGTTGAAGGGAAGAAAAAAAGTATTGCGGGAGCTGCATGGGAAATGTTACATTATTAGGGCCTATTGTTGCACTTGTGGGCTGAAGCATGCAACAAAACTGTATATGTGTAGAACATGAGTCCTCATTGTATTCTCAGGATGATTACACTAGAAGAAGTTTTTTTATGTAAGAAACCAGATGTGGTACACTTCAGGATCTTTGGTTCATCAGTTTACTATCATGTTTCCAAGGATGCAAGGAAAAAGCTAGAATGGATATATGACTTGGGCATATTTGTGGGGTACACTGTTACATCTCACAACTATCGGGTGTACCTTCCATATCACAAGATGATAGTGGCTCATAGAGATGTGAATTTTGATGAAGATAAGGCCATGAGATGTTCCCTTGAGAGGGAGCTTCAGTTACATGCAAATGAGGAGCTTTTAGCTCCAAAGGAAGAACCTCAGCATGATGTGGAGCAACCACATGCAGAGGAGTAGAGAGAAGCTAATAGATTGATGCATGATGCTATTAGAGAATGTGGGATCACCCACATCACAACGCAGACAAAGGAGGTCACTAGATCGGTACAAAGGCTACATGGCTAAGATGAGCGAGAGTGCAGAGATTGAGCCATCCTCATTCGAGGAATTAGTGAAGAAACCAGTATGGGTTGATTCCATGGTAGAGGAGTATGACTCCATTATTAGAAACAATTTTTGAGAAGTGGTCCCAAGACCAGCAGACAGGTCAGTGGTGAGTTCCATATCACTTTACAGGGTAAAGCAAGCAACAAATGGGAGTGTGGAGAAACACAAGGCCAAATTTGTGGCTGGAGGGTTCTCTTAGGTGGAGGGAATTGATTATGAGGAGACCGTTTCTCCAGTAGAAAGTTACTCTTCAATCAGATCTATTCTAGCAATTTCAAAGTAGATGGGATGGAAGATATATCAGATGGATGTGAAGACAAAATTTCTTAGTGGAGTGATTGAGGAAGAGGTGTACATTGAGCATCCGGAAGGATTTGAGACCTTCAATAGAGAGTCACATGTGTGCAGACTCAAGTGAGCATTGTACGAATTGAAACAAGCACCTCGTGCTTGGTACACCAGGATTGGCAACTATTTCACCAGGTTGGGCTTCACCAAAAGTGAAGCAAATGAAAACCTTAACCATGTTGTGGTTGAAGGTAAATTGTTGATTATAGTATTATATGTCGATGATTTAATTATAATAGGTGATGAGAATATGGTAAAATCTTGCAAATAGGATCTTGCAAGAGAATTCAAGATGAAATACCTAGGGCTCATGCATTATTTCTTTTGTATGGAAGCATGGCAAGGAGATAAGGAACTGTTTGTCTCTTAAGGCAAGTATGCAAACGATATACTAAAGAAGTTCCACATGGAGAGAAACAAACCCATGCAGACTCCTCTAGCAGGAAATTGGAGGAAGGAAGATGCTACTTCAGGTGAAGTAGGGGAGGCTACTATTTACAAACAACTTTTGGGTTAACTTATGTATTTGGTTAACACAGGACTGGACATGTGATTTGTAGTTAACTAGCTTAGTTAGACAATTGTTAAGCCAACCAAACTTTATTGGAGGGTAGTTAAACATGTGTTGAGATAACTCAAAGGCACCACTCAGTTTTGTCTTTGGTATAGACATACAAAGGAAGTGAAGCTGCAAGGATTCACATATGCAGATTGTGCGGGGATTCCATTAGACAGGAAGAGCATATCGGGGGGAATATTTAGTATTGGGTAAGCAATAAGTTCTTGGTACAAGGGGAAGCAAAGATCCATTTCTCTCGGTTCAACATAAGCTGAGTACATGACTACTAGTCAAGCATCTTGTGAGGCTATCTAGATGAGGAAGATCCTTGTTGGGTTATTTGGTCAGTAGATGGATCCTATAGTGATTTACTTTGATAATCATAGTTCTATCAAACTCTCTGAGAATCTTGTTTTTCATGATCAGTCTGAGCATATCGACATATGAGATCACCATCTATGAGATTGTGTGCATAGGAGAAGCATGTTGCTGGAGTACATTCCTACAGAGGAATGTGATGTAAACATATTGAGTAAGGCATTGTCAAGAGGAAAATTCAAGTTCCATAGAGGCAGGATTGGGGTATCTGATAATCCATTTCTTCTTGAGAGGGAGTTTTGAAAATGCAATAATAAAATTCTGATTTAATTTTGTCCTTGAATTAAATTAGGAATAAAATTGTAATTCCACATCACAAGACAACTTATACAAGTTAACTACGTTAATTTGAATTAGTTGGCTTAGTCAATTTGAGTTGAGGGTCTAACTAGAGCCATTTAGAGCATCTCCTACATTATAGGAGCCTTGATTGAATTTATTTTGATTTGTAATTAATTAATTCAGTTTAGCTAAGTTATAGTTAGTTAAAATAGTTCCAAATGATGGAGTGTAATGCCCTACTTAATCTTATCATGCAAATTTTACTAAGTGTTTAAATTACCCTAAATATTGACTTATCAAGAAATATTGGTACATACCTACATTGGTGAAACTATAAATTTATTACTGATATAAGTTTTGTTATTATTTAATTCCCAACTTACCTCCTCAAATTTAAATTTTGATAGGATATGGTTTCCTTCCATTTATTCCAATTTAAATATACATATCTCATCCCCAAAATGTCCTCTCAAATTTACTTGGGAGAAGACATGGTCCTCTGCAATTAATTACCAATTTAAATATTCATATCTCATCCCCAAAATGTCCTCTCAAATTTACTTGGGAGAAGACAAGGTCCTCTCCAATTAATTACCAATTTAAATATGTATATCTCATCCCCAAAATGTCCTCTCAATTTTACTTTGGAGAAGACATGGTCCTCCGCAATTAATTACCAAATTATATATTCATATCTCATCCCCAAAATGTCCTCTGAAATTTACTTGGGAGAAGATAAGTCAAATGTAAGGATGAGGGGGTAATTATGACATTAATGAGAGGTGGTTGAGGTGGAGAAGAGAAGGGGGCATAAAAGGGGAAGGATGAGGGGAGGAGGGGGGATCCCTGGTCTTGCTTTTGGTTGCGGTTTTGGAGGATTTGTTTTGAAGAGGGAGAAGGGAGAAGGGAAAGAAGGAGAGTATTGTTATCTTGGACACACACTACATCTGATTGGACTTGGGCTCGGAGGGCTAGGGAACCTGTGGAGGTTTCCTGGGCTAGGAATTACTTCTTAGCTGGTTGGGAGGTAAATCTTGTCGGTAGTCAAGAGGAGCATCCCAGCAAGATCAGGAGCTCAAGGGAATCTCATATAGGCTATCGGAACAGGTATTCCTCTATTTATAAATTACTCATGTAAGTGATTGAAATGAAATGCTCACTATTTAATTATAGGAAATAAATTTTAATGGTAAAATATCATGGATTAAATGTTTAGTTAGAAATGAATTATTTCCTGTTTTATTGTATTTGAAATTAGAGAATTTAGTTCTATTAGAGGACCCTAGGATGGAGTCCTCACACATGGTATTAGAGTGGGTCTCCAACGCTCGGACCTATTAAAATAGTGTTACAGTTTGTATCAACAAAAAGAAAATTATCAAGTATTGTAATCAGAATTCTCCAAAAAAAAATTGGTAAAACTCTCGCTAAAGAAATTAATTAGCCCGAAATATACACTGTCATGTTGGAGCTGAATCGATGAAAATATAAAAACTCTAAAATGGTCCATCCTTAGATTATAGATCTCTATAACGGTTTTCTAGAAGGCACCCCAAATTTGACAGCGTTTTAAGAAGTATTGACTTAGCGAAAATCAACTGGTTAGTTTAGTATAGTTAGTATTGTAACTATAAAATAAGTCTTTTTTGTTGTAATAATATCACCTCAGACACATTCTGAAGCTTAAATTGTTGGTTAAAAATTGGTTTCATTTCTATAGCCTTTAGAAATGCCAGGGTTAAGGAATTGTTGGCTCAATACATACAACAAAATCGATATTCTCTTTAACACTTCCAGTTTATCCTTAGAAGTAACTATCAGTTTCAGAAATTTCTGTATCTATTGCACTTGTAAAAAAAATCAGTAGATAGGGGACACACACAATCATTTTGTAGATTATCACAAGCCTTCGTTAGATTGGTGGCCTTTGATAGTCTGCATTTGGTTTATTACTCACAGCATCATCAGATTTGTCAATGGTAGTGCTCTCCCTCTATTTCCTCTAGCTTGACTATTGACATATCTCTTCTTCTCTATGCTGATACAAAATCGATCCTTGGATGCACTGGTAAATTCGGCCTTGCTAGAGGATCAATTAAACTATCCCCACCAATTTGAGAGTTAGATGTTAGTCGATGCATTATGCAGAATGAGGCAGTCTTGATGACATGCCCATTTTAGTGGAAGTTATGGATTCTTCTCTGCTTCTAATGCTTTCAAGCCTAATGCAACTGCAAAACACCTTCGAACCCTCTTCCTCCTCCATAAACGACAACAACGCCCTCTGCTCTTCTTCATGTTGGCAGTCGCTCCGTGTCATGCGACTGCCATCTATTCCCACAAGACCTCAAACTCAGATGACGATGGCAACAACAATTCATATTTCAATGCTACTAACACCAACCTCCTCCTTTACAACAATCTCATAATCCCAAACCGAATGTGGGCACTGGATCCCCATTTTAGGGATACCCAATTTAGAACCACCTATGGCCTGTCATATCCACTCTTCACAACACTCCTTGAACAACTCAAACCCTACATTCCTCCCCACACAATCAACATGCCCCTCCATTCTGCCCTTGCAATGGTCCTACATAGGCTCTCACAGGGCCACAGTGCTAGAGCAATGGCTTCCCAATACAAGGCCGATCTGTGGATGGTAGCCAAGATAACAAACATGGTCACTAGAGTTATATCCACCAAGTTATACCCATATTACATTGGAATCCCAAGTGGGCAGAGGCTGTTGCAGACGATACATGGATTCAAGGAGCTCACTGGTCTGCCCAACATGTGTGGGCTATCGATGGAAGCCATATCAGGCTCCACAAGAAACCCAACAATGAAGTCATCTACAAATGCAACCACAATTTCTATGTTGTTGTGCTCCAAGTAGTTTATGACCTTAGAAAAGTCTTTTGGGACGTTTTTGTTAGGGCTCCTAGAGGGACTAATGATTCAACCCATTTGAGGGAGAGTTCTCTCTTCGAAAAACTGAAATCTGCGCAGGTTTTGATGGACTCTATGATCACTATATGGGGGCATCAGCTTCGTCCATACCTTGCAGGCGATTGGTGTTATCCTTTACTTTCATTTCTGTTGGTACCATTCTCGTCCAATGGCTCTGGGACTCCTGCCCAGAACTTGTTTGATGCAGCCCTCATTAGGGGGAAATCCATTGTGGAGCAGGCCATAGGATTGCTTAAAGGGCGTTGGAGGATGCTGCAGGATTTGAATGTGGGTCTTAGCCACACACCCCAGACTATCATGGCATGTTGTGTGCTTCATAACTTATGTCAGTTGTCTGGAGAACCAGAGCCACTTATGTGCAGAGATCCTTGGGAGAATGGGCCTGCTGCCAGAACATCCGACAGTGACAAATCTATTAGTTATTTTGGAGAGACCTCGAGGCAAGCTTTGCTTGAGGATTTTCAAGAAGGGCATCAAAGAGTTTCTATGAGATAATGATTTTGTTTCATGTAAGTGGTCAGTGTGGACCTCACTGTGAGAATATGGGTTCCTAACAAGCACAAAGTTATGATTCGAGGTCTGAACTTCACCTAATTAAAGTTTTAATTCCAGTGTACAAAATCCAGCCTCAGGAAACCTTGTACATTGCGTGGTAATTCTGTGTATCATTCTCATCATTTTTTGGATTTCTCTTTTATAGTGTGTTTCTACAATGTTGTTTTTATGCCGAGATTTTAATAAGAGTTAGAATGAAAATTTATAGATTAAAGGCCATTTTGCACTTTTAGATTAATTTATGCTTTAGGCTGAAATAAATTAGGAACAAATCCATAGATTATGGTTTTTGGACTGAACTCTGTCAAATCGTTACTTAAAATAAGCTTATATATTGAACAAGGTCTTGCTAACTGTGAACTAGGACACAGCCTACTGTAAGCATATTACTATGATTTATTTTAAGTGACATTGAGAGAAAAGTCTTAATTGAAGTTATTAAGGATATGTCAATTAGTGTGAAGCAACCCTCTGATGATAAACATATATTAAGTTACAACAGTGGTTATAAGCATTTGGTTGTGGTATATTAAAGTCTCGCATTGTTCTTCTTAGCATTAAAACTAAATTATCTTTTTGGATATCCTATACATGAGTTAATCTCTTTTTCTTCATTATTTTAATCACATTCTGGATCTCGAATTGCACTTTCAGAAAAGAGCAAATCTTTTTTTGGTATTAGACTTAATATACCATTTCTGAAGTGTAGAGATCTTTTCAAGCCCAGTTCTACCATCTATTATTTATAATAGCTTAAATAAAATCCGATGAATATTTTATGCCATGTGCATATTTAGAATTTTCCTGAAAAATATGGCTTGGCAGCCTTTGGCCTTTCCCTGATACAGACTCTGTAAAGCCCACCTAATGCATTATACCACTATTAATGTTCAAGAGGAAGTGTTAGAAAGCTGCGTGGCTTTTTCATTTAACTTTTTCGTAAGGCATCGACCTAAAGGGTAACCTTGACTGATGTGTTTCTCTCTTGTCTTTCCTTAAACATACCTATAAATGCCTAGGGGATATTTTTTTACATTGTTCTGCAGTTTTTATTTCATGCCCTTGTCTAGCAGACAATGAGAACTTAAACATATGTAGTATCCTCAAGGGTCATTGACTACATGTATTCCAGATTCATTGGCATTTTGGTTAGACTTTTGTTGTTTAGGTCATTGAGTAAATCACTGTGTTGTGATACTTCACAACCCTCCATTTGTTCCAGGTAATATAACATGTTAAGTCATGGGTTGTAAGTGTATTTGTTTGACAGTTAGTGGTAGGCTAATAGTTCCCAATTTTCATAGAATTCACTTGTGGGGTTTTTGGTGTGGAGATCTTATTATAAAGAATGATCTTATGGATATACTTTAATAAGCAAAACTTGTTTTTGATTTGAGTATGGAAACGTATTACTGTTTATATCTATTATCTACTTATGTCATCCTCGTTGAGTTCTTTTGTTCCTATTTCTATTGTCTCATTTTGGAGGTCCTTTTGCTCATCTCTCTCTCTTATCTAGAGTATCCAAGGAGGCTAATCAGGTTTGATCAACCTAAATCTTTCATTTTCTTTCACATTTTTTTTATCTTCTCCTTAATATTTCCTTCTTTGCTCTTATTTTCATAAAATTCAAATCCATTCGTCATTGTTATAAAACAACACAAAGAAAAGGTGAAAATGCATTCTTAGTTTTTGTTTTGCCTTTTCTTTTTCGTTCTATTTTATTTTTTGTCCACTCTGTTGTATCTAATGCCTTTTAGGTATCAGCCAGTACTCATGTAAGCCTCTTACATCTTTACAGTGATTTCACAGTGAAGCGATGGTGCTATGCTATTTGTTGATTGGCCCTCAAACAAGTTGTTATCCTAATAAATAATGTGCAAGTTGTGGCACTCTTCTGGGTTAGCTAATGACGGTTCATTCCTTGGTAGATATCAGTTTCTTTGTAGGTTTCTGGGGATATACAAGACCGTGGTTGTGGTTTTGATGATACTCATGTTTTTGAGACCATGATACAAATCGGAGGAAAGCACGTTTTCAACATGTTTCCAATTAGGCGTGGTTTAAAGAGAAGGGAAACTAACAAGGATCTGTAATGAGAGGCATCTATGTGAGGCCAAGATCTGAATCCGAATCCATGTCTTCCAAAGTGCATAATAACATTGATCTATTTGCAATACTACCTATAACCTGAAGGGTGAGTGCATAAATGACCAGGAAGGTCTCTAAAAAGAAAAAAAAATTCAATTTAACCAGAGATTTAGAGTCTTATTACCAGTGAAAATATCGACTGTAGTGGAAGGGTAGGAGAAGCTGAAAATATTTAGTAGACTATTAAACAAGTACTGCAAATCTGGCACCATTTAAATAGTGTTTGTAGTATCTGCAAGGGCACATATAATAATGATTTGTACCTTCTACAATGATGTGGTCAACACACTCATATATATATACACAATCTGATCTGTGTATATTAGTTGAGCCAACCTATGGAGATTTTTTTTATTTACAGTGGCAATATTGTTATTGAATAAGAGTCTATACTGAAACCCAAGGGTATACACATTAGTAAATATTTTGTCATGTTGGAAAGAACACAGTCCCACTTCTCAAGGAAAGGCTGTAACAGAGTTTACTACGTCTCCACTAACCACAATATCATAAGTAGTAGACATAATTTTCTGATCATTATACCTCTTTTAAACTTATGGAATATTTGACCAGAGTTTATAGATCTACCTCAACAATTGTAGCACATGGAGGATCTGTCTCATACAAAGGCCGTACTTCATAGACGAGCATTTTTGCAGCTCACTAATGCACTGAGATGAGATGAATTCTTCTAGACAACATCATTGGAACACTGGTCATCCTCAAAGCTATCTACAACAACACAGTCTATGACCACAGAATCTTTCTTGGAATTACCTACATAGTCCCTTTTATCATCCTTTATAAAAAGGGAAAGTTATCCATGTCAGTACTTGAGTTAACATGACATCTGGATCCCAAAGGCACATCCACCTCCAAACCCTCAGCTACATTCTCTACTATTTTGAAAAGCATTTCTATTTTGACTTTGCAATTAGATCAATGGCAAGAGATATACTAGATCGATATCTCTCTTCATTATTTTCCTTAACACTTGAAACAACCATGAGAAAATCTACATTAGTTTCACTCACATCATCTTTGATCTCACCAAAGGCTGATTTGTAAAGCTCTTGTTCAATGCCAACATCCCCCAGAATAACATCACCTGGCTTGGACATTTCTGGTATATTGTTTGCCTCCATAAGATACATTTTCTTATCATGACATAATTTTATTAATGGTGGGCATCCTGCAGTAGTTTCCATTTTACTTAATCCACCCACAAAATTTTCCTGTTTTATATCTGTAGAAGAGCAAATTGGCACTATATTTTTAATTGTCTCTGGTACACAAGAGTTTTCAGGAGTCTTCACTTCAGTTGAAGTCTCTGCACATAACAACTCAGCTTCCATAGCTAGACTGCAATTTGGAATAGGTATCTTTGGCATATTATTCCCACACATCTCAGCCATTGATGATTGTTAAATGATAGCATTTGACCTTGATCTGGATCTGATCAGTTTTTTTGGCATCGAATGCTTGAAGGCATTGTGAGAATAGATTTGACTTGATCTCAAGGGCTTTGTAATGGGCTAAAGTTGAATGGAACATGAGGGATTCATGTTTTTTTTTTTCAAGGACGTTTGTCTGAAGTTAATAAATTTTGAAGCTTGAATGAAAGGCAGTTGATGACTTGCCTTGAACAGAAGTCCTGGAAGAAGTCAATACTTAAAGCATGTGACCAACAAAGAGGCAGAAAACATGGAAAATGGTTGTTAACTAAACGGATCAATAACTGAATCAGTTATTTCAAACCCAACACAAAAGAGAATTGGTTCCATTTGATCCATTTGGAATTCAATTCCTTGACTTCCAGATTGAATTTACTTCTGTGGGATCCAATTCAAAAATAGTTCTGGACGGTACATTAGAAAGACAAATATTAGAGAGAGATTATGGATAAGTGCCTTAAATTAATAAAGTCACATGTTATAAATAATATTAAGTTAAAATGGGTTAGTCATGTCTTAATGAAATAGGGTGGTTGTATGGGGTAGTCTCACTCCTCTTTATATATCTAGTCTTGACAATTTCCATATTAAGTTATAACAAGCAATATCTCCATTTCTTATGTCTCTTCTCTTTTTGCAAATATTCTGCTATTGTGTATGTCCATTACCCAACAACAATGGCTCCAAATACCAAAGTAACATGAGATTTTAGTGTATCTAATCACCAGAAAAGTATAGAGTCAGTTGCAAATTCAGTTTGCGTAGAGTGAGAAGCAATCAAACTAAGAAGGGAATAAAATAGTAGCTGACCGAGTCAAGATATTTCCTAGCATCCATGGACTTGAGATTAAGCTGATCATAGTCACTAAGTATGAAAGAAATTATATGCATGAAACTTATACTAGCACTTTCTAGTGGAATTGATAGTGCACTAATCCGTTGTTTGCCAATATTGACCATATCACAGGTTGAGCTAAACCTGTAGCACTCTTGATTGAGGTTCAAGAAAATAGTTAGCAATTAAACTTATAAATCTAGATAAGAAAGCCTTGAAAAGTCAGGTTTAGGCCTTGTTCCTGGTCTTAAATTTTGACAAGCTTGTGAAGATAGAGGATAATACTTTGTAGTTTGTAGTTGTTGGAAGAATTGTAAGTTGGTTGCATTTTAATGTACAGCGTGTGATTGAGAGTGGAAACACCATATTGAATGAGGCAATTTCCATTTTTTGAAATTTAGCCAACTCGACATAGTGGTTACTTGGACCTTAAATCCAATTCAAGTAAAGCCATTAAACCTTACAAGAATCAAGTAAGAAGGCTAAGGGAGATTTCTAGTGGGATCTAAATTTACACGCCAACAAGTGGAAGTTTCAAATCATAGATATTTAATTGAATTTCATGGGAGGATGAAAGTGAGTTGACAAAATTGATGAAATTGTGTCTTTGGTGATGGGAATTAGTGAAGCCCAAGTGCAATTTGAAGGTTTGACAAAGTCCAATCATAATTTGAAAGATCATTTTGGGTATCAAAGACTAGATATTTGGTAATTAAAATCATATCAAATCAAATTTCAGTATTAAAGTTTGTTTCATGCCGATGGATTCGAAGAACTTGCAACCTGAAGGCCTAAGCCAAGAAGATTGAGGACAAAGTTGAAGATTAAAAAAAGAAAAAACTATGCGTATGAAAAGAAACCAATAGATTGTAACAAGAGAAACACACAAGAGCTTGAAAATATTGGAGAAGGAAGACAACTAGAGTATCGTCCCAAATTAAATAATCGGACAATACAAAATGTCTTTGAGACTTGGCAATGAGCTAGAAGATGAACTCCTAAAAGCCTACATCAAAACTCTGCTAAATTTTGAAATTCACCAGAAGAGAAGCTCAATATGCTTCAATGATTCATGCTGACTAATTTGAGTAATTTTTGGAACCAATTCCATGATGCCAAACAACAATATTCTTACTAGTCAAATGCAAATGACATGATACAACTATATATATTAGTTGTGGAAACGAGACTTGTGATCCTAGTTGTTTCAAGTTGATGGAAATTTGGAAATCCATAGCTTTATTTGAGATATAGATGTGGATAGACTTGATTATTGGTTAAGACAGCTTGGTTGCAAAAGATTTTTTTATTTTATTTTTTTAATTTTTATTTTTTTATTTTTTAATTTTTATTTATTTATTTATTTTATTTTTATTTTTTTAATTTTTAATTTTAATTTTTTTTTTATTTATTTTTTTTTTTTCTCTCTAAGCTAAATATGAGTAGAACAACACCAATAACTTTGTTGAAGGCCAATGATAGTTAGGTAATATGTCTATTAGCAACTAGTAAAACTTTCAGTAGTCATGGAGCAAGTTTTTTATAGTAGAGTATGAGAGAAGTTTGAAGATTAAAGGGTAATTTTTGAAGTAGAAATTGGGCCAAGCAATATCATAATATATTGAATAGTTGCATTGATACATACATTATAAAGCTTCAAATCTGTCATGTGCCTAATTTCCCATTTATTCAATGGGGCTTGCCAATATTTTGGTCTTTTTTTTTTTACTTTGGTACCACCTTGTAGCATATCCGGGTTCAAATGCTATTTTTCATTGCAGACAGTTGAATTTTGCTTCAACTCTAAATTGTTTGTCGAGGGGTTTCACAAGGTTGTCACATGAGCATATGTGATGCCCATTTTGACTTAGATAACTACCTATTCTAAGGCTCTATTTTGCAGTTCTGTGTTATTTATTTATGAACGCTATGTAATATTGATGCATTTAGTTGGACATGTGAAACTGCTTATATAAATCATTAGATGGATTAGGTATTGATGATGGAAATGTTTGATGTATGACCTAATGTATGACTTACTTGGTTATGATCTAGTGCATAACTTATCAGAGTTATTGTTGTTTCATATATGGCTTAAGCAGATATGATTTATCTAATGATTGTCTTAGTGAAATTATGATTTATCTAATGTAAGATTTATTTCCATTATGAACTACAAAATTGACACGTGGATAATAGACATAATAACATGATGTTTAAGATCACTTATCTATATATATTTTGTTGTTATATATATGCGTGGATGAGAACTAACCCATAGATTGGAAAGGACTATATGATAACCAAGGTCTACTCTTCTATTGGGAAGGTCGATACATCCAATGAGGAAAGGTATAATGTACATTATTCTATTACATTTTGTATCTACTAGATATGCACTCTTATGACATGGGAAAATATGAATGACAGGTGATAAGACTACCTAACTGGATTATTCGATGACAAGTATCCAACCAGCACTGTAGTGTGGTCCATATTAGGGCGTTGACCCTAGTTGTGAGGAGGGGTGGAGGTATTTCCCACCGTGTAACCTCCAAACTTGGAATCATGGGAGGGAAATGGTGGACATGCTCCCCTAGACGTGTGATGACGATTGCCAGTTGCTTACTGGGGAAGTTAGGTCGATATAGTCAATGCTTCCGCCATATTGGTTTTATCAGTGGTTAGATTGGTATAGCTGATGCCACCGTATATAGCAGTAGAGGATGGATAGGGTGGGAACGGAAGTAGGTCAGGAAGGATAGGAGGACATAGATCAGTTGGAGAATCTTGATGGGATGTGATGTCATTGTCTGACTAATCAAAATTTTACTACTATAACTCTCTCTCTATTTTGTTATGCCTTATTTCCAAACTGCTTCGAACTCCTTGTATCTTTTACACTCTAACTTCGGATGAAGTTTTCTGAAGGAGGAGTGTATGTAATGCCCTACTTAATCTTATCATGCAAATTTTACTAAGTTTTTAAATTACCCTAAATATTGACTTATCAAGAAATATTGGTACATACCTACATTGGTGAAACTGTAAATTTATTACTGATATAAGTTTTGTTATTATTCAATTCCCAACTTACCTCCTCAAATTTAATTTTTGATAGGATATGGTTTCCTTCCATTTATTCCAATTTAAATATTCATATCTCATCCCCAAAATGTCCTCTCAAATTTACTTGGGAGAAGACATGGTCCTCTCCAATTAATTACCAATTTAAATATTCATATCTCATCCCCAAAATGTCCTCTCAAATTTACTTGGGAGAAGACATGGTCCTCTCCAATTAATTACCAATTTAAATATTCATATCTCATCCCCAAAATGTCCTCTCAAATTTACTTGGGAGAAAACATGGTCCTCCCCAATTAATTACCAAATTATATATTCATATCTCATCCCCAAAATGTCCTCTCAAATTTACTTGGGAGAAGATAAGTCAAATGTAAGGATGAGGGGGTATTTATGACATTAATGAGAGGCGGTTGAGGCGGAGAAGAGAAGGGGGCATAAAAGGGGAAGGATGAGGGGAGGAGGGGGGATCCCTGGTCTTGATTTTGGTTTTGGTTTGGTTGTGGTTTTGGAGGATTTGTTTTGAAGAGGAAGAAGGGAGAAGGGAGAAGGGAAAGAAGGAGAGTATTGTTATATTGGACACACATTACATCTTGTTAGACTTGTGCTCGGAGGGCTAGGGAACCTGTGGAGGTTTCCTGGGCTAGGAATTACCTCCTAGTTGGCTGGGAGGTAAATCCAGTCGGTATTCAAGAGGAGCATTCCAACAGGGTCAGGAGCTCAGGGGCATCTCATCCAGGCTATCGGAACAGGTATTCCTCTATTTATATTACTCATGTAAGTGATTGAAATGAAATGATCACTATTTAATTGTAGGAAATAAATTTTAATGGTAAAATATCATTGATTAAATGTTTAGTTAGAAATGAATTATTTCCCATTTTATTGTATTTGAAATTATAGAATTTAGTTCTATTAGAGGACCCTAGGATGGAGTCCTCACATGGAGGAACTATTAGGAGGTTAGATAGTGGGGTGTTGCTTCATGTGTTCAACTAGTGTACTGATGATTCACTCATAAATAACTCATGCATGTCAATTCTGAGAGTTACCTAGTTGAGATTGGAATTCAGGGACAATGTAGTATTAGTTGTATAATCATCATAATTGTATAGGTGGTGCATGAAGTCAGAGGAAGGCTTATGATGATTGTGAAATTCCAATTGAAGAATTTCCCTAATTAGTAGGGGCTAATTCCCAATGAAACAACACAAGGAAATAGGGACCTGGGTAAGCCAAAATTTGGTTAAGTATTGGCTTGAGCTTGTCCAGGAAGAACTGAGACAGATAGAGATATTGAAGAGTTTGCTAGGGCTTGAGAAATGTATTGTAATCTTCTCATATTTTCTGATTAATGCAATATATAGATAACAAGGGTTTTTAACTATGGATTTCCCTAGGAAATCATTGTGTAATGTTTTGATTGATTTATTTCTCTTGTATGCTTAATTATTTCATGATCATTAATTGTTTCCATAGTTGGTAGAGTATATTCACGTCTATTTTTTTAGTAAATTACAATTAGTACTTTGAATCTACAAGGAATTTCTACATATTATTCTAACACGTTCTACTATCATTGACCCTTGAAGGTGCAAAATATTCAGAAAAAGTTTAGGAAACAAAACCCTTAACATGTATACTATTATTGACATAAGATACAATGTTTATATTCATAACCAACAATATCACAATATTTATATTAAGAACTGACATTGTATAGTGTAGGAAAGGAATTTCTTAGAGATATTCAAGAATTGTGGGAGTTTTGAATATGGCTGAGGTGGAAGAGAAGTACTCAACCTCGTAAGGGTGGTATGAATTTGCTAAGGATATGAGAGAAAAGATATTAACTTTGTTTCCACTTAAATTCCTCTGTAGATCTCGTATTGTTTGTGAGGACTAGAATGACCTCTTATCATCCACTAAATTTATAACTAGTACATGGGCTGAGGCACCTCCAAATAAAAGATCATGGTTGTTTATATACCTATGGGATATCAGAAAGTGTAATTATTTACCTATGGAATATTATTTCTTCACACAAAAATGGAAGATCACTCCTTTCTCACTCTCCTTTCTTTATGTTGTCCTTGCGATAAACACCCTCCAAAGTTTTTCCCCGCTCAAATCTTGGACCTCATTGTGATCTTATGATATTTCGTTTCATGTTGAGCATAATCACTTCATAACTTGGTTGACGTTTTTCTTAGTGTTTAAACCTCCTTCTAATATTTTAGCTATCGAAACCACTTTCTTACACATGCTTAGCTTTGGATGCATTCGTAAGTGTACCTTTTTCTTGCAAGTTCAGTAGTCAATGTTTACCCCCATAGAACAGGATTGCAGAATCCTTGAAAGCAATGCTTGCACATCCTCTAGAAATAGAGCATGCCCAGTCACTAGTAATAGGGATTGCACATTCCTTAGTAATAGGAATTGAAAAACTCATAGACCTTGTCCAACCCCTACCAACCGTGCTTGCGAAATTGACAGGGATAGTAACTACACAACCCATGCTGATCGTTAGTGCATAAAATTATTTGACAATCTCTTTTACTCTTAGTGGAAATTGAATCATCATTCTAGTGAGTCTTCTCAACTATCACTTTTGCACAACGTTTGCTTTCACAAGTGTCTCATTCACTTTCGTGACTATTTTTTTTGGTTGATTTCACTTCCACAAGTGTCGATTTTGTTTTCTCTTCACTTTAGAATGTGTTTCTTTTACTTTATTTAGATTATGTAAGTGTTTTTTTTCTTTTCTTATTGTCGCAACTCTTGCTTTTAATTGTTTTCACTCCTACATGTGTCGCAGTTAGGCGCACCACTAGAGGCATCTCTAGTGCACTCTTCTACATTAGTTGATATTATATGTCATAAGAAAATGCACTAGAAACATTCCCACAACTTAGTGTACTTTCTTGTCACAGCTGACACTAGTGTCACAAAGTGTATGTTAAGTGCCGCATTTGGAAGTAAGTGTCATTTTGCTGTCATTTCAAAGGATGCATGTTAATTTTAGGCATTATGTGTCTTATTTCCATGTGGTTGACCTTTTTAAAGTGTGTGATCATGTTCAAGCCTTGTTACATGTTTTGGTCTTATCTTTCACTCCCCTGATCCCACACTTAGTCAATTTCTGAAGTGTTTTTGTCTTCGCAACTTGCCCAACCAGCCACTCATCCTCCTGCCTTCCTAAACTATGCATTGTGTACTCTTAAGCCCCAATAAAACATCCTAGCCTCCTAGAACTGCGCATTGTGCAGTCACTGCCTCCAAGAACTACACATTTTGTAATCCCAATGTCTAGTCTCTGCCTCTTGCACTTTCTCATTGCACAACCTTTTCCTAGTCAAGCCTCCACCATGCATTACACGTTCTCTATCAACATTCAGGCCCTGTATAAGTGCTTTACTTTCTCAAATATGCAATCTGCTATCTCTTTCCTTCCAGAAATATGCATTGGACAATCATAGTGAGTACTACATCTTTGACTCCCTCAACTGTGAAGTATTGCCTCCATGTCCCCCAGTCATTGTTCACTGCATAGTCCTAGTGCTTAGACCCTCACCTTTTTCTCTTGTTCCTATGCACTGCACAAACCTTGAGCCTTCTCCTCAATTTGACACACTGTCCTGGCTCAATCAGTATGCTTCATGAGGAACAAGTTAGACTAGGTGATTTTGGGACTAATGTAATCTTGTCATGAATTAATTCCATTTGCAGGTACCATTATATTAACATGTCAGGATGATGCTTAAGAAGGATTCCAAGAAGATGATTCAAGAAGAAATTTATGAAGATGGAACCATAAAGAGATAATTAACCAGAGAGATTAAGAAATATTGGACCATGACAAAATGGTGGCATCTCGACTTGGAAGGTTCTAACTCTCATCCAAACCCTTTCGAGGGTGAAGATGAAGTACATATCAGATCTATCATGAAGAATGAAAGACATGGCAGTAAAAAGAGGAACTTGACATGGATACATTACAATAAAGTCTTATGTGATAGTCACCAAATTATGGCCTGTCAAATTTTCATCACAAAATCATCCTATGTTTTCCATGTGTTTTACCACATGTTCGGGATTGCAATTATGTAATTTTCTAAATAATGAGAATATGTAAAATTTGTGGAAGCACAAGGGTCACACATGGAGTATGAAGAGTCACATGTGGACAAAATAAATGCTCAATATAATTTCAAAGGTCATTTGGAAGTCAAAGAGTCATTAAGGTAGCTCAAGAGTCATAAGGAATATGAAAGGTCATTCCTCTTATTATAAATAACCCTCATAACTCAAGTAGAGGGCTCAAAAGCTTCGAATTTTGGAGAGATTCCTTGGATTCTCTAGCTTGGCATAGAAGAGAAGATCTTTCTTTTGTGGAGAAAGTAGTGACTTAATGTTCCATTATTGGGGCTAGTGTGGCAAAATTGTAATTTTGTATCTTTGAACTCTATATGAAGCTCACAGAACTGATACACTTTCATGCATATGCCATAAATGATTGTGAAACTATTCTTTCATTGTTTTTGTTGTATTTTTATGTTAACATTTACTAACGAAAATGAACTATTTCATTGGCTTTGGTATGCATTGTTGGGTGTAATATATGGCATATTAATGGACCAACATTTAATTATCAATCCAGGAGTTCGTAAACTTGGAGGTGCAACATTGGAAATTCCAGAGAAGGACTTTAGTAACCTGCAAACCCTACTTCTATATTTCTTAATTACGCTTACAAAATCAAAATAATGGAAAGAAAATAACACCAAAATAATTTTGGTGATGGAATCAAAAGGAAAATACTTTTGCAGAAACTCAATGAAAGGAACTTCAAATCAGCATAAACAATCCTGACCAATGAAAGAAAGAAAAGAAAATATTTGAGACTAAATTTTAGTGTAGTCGTAAGACAGAGAAATAATCAAGTTGCGAAGTGCGTGTGTCTATGTTACAAGTTTTCCTTCCTGGTATAAATCATTGTTCCTGCATCACAACAACGTTCCTGTACTGGAACAAAGTTCCGGCACTAGAATGATATGCATGTACTAAAACAATGTTCCTATACCAGAAGTATGTTATGTTCCTGCACTAAGTGTTTTGGCTTTCATACAAGAATTCTGGCTTCTTGTACTAGGGTACTCTGTTCTTGTACCAGGGTATCAATTCCTGTACCGAAACAAAGAATCTTGTACTAAGAAATTAGTATTCCTGTATTGAGCTTCCAAACCACTTGCATGAAATGTAAAGTGTGCTAACTAGAAATTAACTTGCAAGGCAAACTTGAGTAGAGAAATAATTTCATATAATCAAGAAGACTCCTTATCTAATCATTCATTCGAAAGTGAAAATTACTTTGAAAGTCAAAGGAAATATCCACTACAACATAAACTTCTTCATGTGAATATGATCATCCACTCTAAATACAGATAACTCTTCTTTCCTAGATGATTGTCATAAAATTAACCAGATCTACACTTTTATTGAATAGAGGTTTCAGTTCAAAGGTCCCTTCACCAAATTCCAGTCTTTGAGCTTAACTATTCCCCCAAGAAATTAAGAATAAACACAGATCCTCATTATATAGGCAACATTTCATTAATGCTTAGGAAAATGAAAGTAAATCAACCCTAAGTTAAATAAAACACACTTGCATAAAATGCATTTGCATACTAAGGAATGAAATGCAATTTCATAAGGGAAATAAATCCACTTGCAGAAATAAACATACTGGCAGAAGCAACCCTCACTTGTAGAAATAAAGAACATTGGTGCAAGCAAACTGAAACACGCTTTTTGCAGAAAGGACACTACTCTTAAAAGGAAAGAAATTCTTTTTAGTCTTCGGTAAATGAACACACCCATGCCTTCACACCTTGGATCCGAGTCACACAATTTATGAAGAAAGCGAAGATCTATTAGTTACATAAAAGAAATGAAATACTTCTTGCTCAAACCTTGCATACGAAAATATATGTAACACACCTTATGAAAGAGGGAGAATGAGCAGGGTTGTCTAGGTCCTAGCCAACCAACTCATTTACTTGTTACGAGATTTAGAAATTCAACTGCTCAAATAATGCATCACATAAAATACTGGAACAAGAAATGAATAATTGGCATAACTCCTTGTACTAAAATTAGTAACTACAAACATACATCGTGGATATCTGGATCTAGCCCAAAAGTATGGTGATACAAAAATTTACAGTATAAGGCAAAATTTCACTAGCGTATCACTCCTAAGTCTACCCTAGAATTCCTAATTTATACATAAAAATTTGTTCTTAGCGATAATAAAACTTAACAGAAAAATATGCTTGAACAACGATTGGCCTCCGTATTTAGTTCATTTATAAAGCTCCAAGTGTAATGTAGAGAATGGAACAAACCATCAACGAGATATGCGTGCAAATCTTTAACAGATATGATATTTTTAGAGTCAATCAGGAATGAATCGGTGTTGTCCACCTGGTATATGAATGGAGGATGATACAGGAGCACGGTCAGTATAGGAACGACAGTCAGTACATGAACGACAGACAGTACAGGAATGACAGACAATAAAAGAACTTCAAATTGTCTGTGTTTATCACATCCATAATGCTCCAATCCTGATGTAGAAAATGGACCAAAATCTCAGCGGCAGGTGCGCGCCATTCCTTAACAAATATGATATTTTTGGAGTCAATCCGGAAGGAATCGTCCATCTGTTCACTTGGTACAATAATAGCAAGCAGTACAGGAACTATGGATCCTGCCCTAACCAAAATTCACTTTAGATTAATGACATTTACTCACCATGCCTTAAGGAAATACGAAAAGGTAAGTTACAAAGGAATTTAAATCTATTTAGCCTTTTTAATAATGAATAAGCCCCTGTGATCCTGATGTAGGAGCATTGGCTCAGAAACATCATTGTATTTTAGTAGACATAGGGGGTCTTGTATTTTCAAGGAAGTTGGATTCCTATGCATGTAATTATTAATGTTTTGAGTGGTTAAAGTAGGAATTAATTAGATAAGTGTGAGGATATTTGTAAATGGTCTCAAGTGTAGGAGAACATGAGTGATTAATGATGATGAGAGAGTTGGAAATCAATTGTAACTCTTATAAGTCTCATGATTCGAGGAACTAGAGAGGATTCTTAGGGATAAGTAGGAGTTAAAAGTGGATTTAGAAGATTTTCAGGAGTTAGTTTAGCAAATTAAGGATCTGAACTAGAATTAGTTCAACAAAACCTTTTTGTATAAAGGTAAGCCTAAAAGGCTAAGAGCAAGTTAGTCAATCATTAGTTAGAGAGTTAGGAAACAGGGTTTGTCTATAAGCCTACGGGTAGGTAGTAAAATAGAGGCCACTGATAAGAAAATCATGCCAGAGAGAGACTCTTGTGTAAATACTTATTTATTAATACAAACAACTCAATTATGAGTTTGTGTGTGTGTGTGGAGTAATTCAATTATAATATGTGTGTGAACTTGGGTATTCTGTGTAACAGAGGTTGCAGGTGGATACAAGCATAATACATAGGAAAAGAATGATATGGAGGATCATAATGGATGACTTGAATCCATTTGAAGGGTCACAGTTAAGATTTAGGTGCGACTCTGTTAACAGTGACTGATAGGTGTTATGGCTTTACTCACACCGACAGTACAAGAGAAAGCATAAAAGCGCGAGCGAAATTAAGCTCAGGAGGAGTTGTGCAGTAGAACAACAAAAGAACCAGAAAAGCTGAAGTAATCTGAAACCACAAAAGAACACTGAAGAATAACATAAAAGCAAAGTAAAGAGATGATTAGTAACCGCAGCTAGGATAGAAAGTACGGGATGCCTTGATATCAGTTGAAGGCCCGCAGTTGTTCTTAACCATCGATTGCAAAATTCAGATTTTGACGTCATAATCAACTATGGGGGTTGAAAGCTTGATAACCCACATGCTAATTAAAGACCCGCAGGCCATAAAATCGAATTATTAGATCAAGCGTGCCTTGATCAATCGGTGGAGGATGGCGATCAGATTTTTTTGGTGATTAGGACAAGCGATGACCGTTAGACTTGGAGAGAGAAGATCAATGGCAGAAAGTGAAAGTCAATGTAGGATGGAACTACTGTTCAATTAGTGAATTTTTGTTCAATCGGTGAAGTGTTGTTCAAATTGATGAATTGTTGTTCAGTCGGTGAAGTGTTATTCAATCGGTGAAGTGTCGTTCAAATTGATGAATTTTTGTTCAATAGGCAAGGTGTTTTTCAATTACAGATTGCTGTTCAATCCCAAGTGTTGTTCAGTAGTTGTCCAATTAACGAATTGGGAAGGATCGAACCTGAGAAGGTTATAGGAACAGTTTCATTCTATTTGAATTCTGGTTGTGTTATCACATATCGTGCGAGAGGCGATGGAGTCACAGGTCAGTGGGATGTGATATTGTGACAGCCGTTGATCTGGTGGGTGAAATCAATGGTGGACAGGGAAATCGCATATTGCAGATCAGGAGTTCTGAAAGCATATTATTAAGAGTCTTGAACCCTGCAATTGCGATAAAGGTATGCATTGATAAATGTGCAGAGGCGAGGAAATGCAATAAAAGGTAAGTTCATGTATGCTTGTGAAATATTTCTATTATATAAGGTTTATAATAGAAATAAAGCGCAGAGAAGGTTTTACGGGTAAGTCCATATATATAACCAAATAAAGAGTGGGGTTGATTACATGCACAGTGCATTAAGGCTTAATTAAATTTATGAGGGTGAACACAGTCCCATTGAAAGGATTGACTAAGGGACATACTGGGTTTAGTAACAATCATTCCGCTGAGTTTTAATCAAGGGGGCGTTAAACCTTAAGTATGAAGTTTTGACCAAGCAGGTCATTGAAATTCCTGGGATTAATGAGATTATGCATCTTTTATATGCATACTGTGGGTATTTCATGGTTAGTCCTGCGTCATTTGGTATCAGAGCATAATTGTGATTGAAACATTTGATATTAAAGCACAAAGAAATTCGATGTGAAAATTTCTTTGAAAAGAATTTAGAACAGAGTTATGTTTTGGAGGTGTGAATACAGGTGAGTGGTGATGAAAGTAGGCAAGAGGAGATCAGATTCTAATCTGACAAACAGTAAGCACACAGAGATAATTTACAGCATAATATTGGGAGAACTACATATGCAAAGAAATAGAGGACAATCTATTCAAAGCGCAGGCGAATGGTAGAACAAGATCATGCAAAGATCTTTAAGGTGAGATGGTATGTTTTTATTTTGATTTGATTTGAAGATTGGAGAGTGTGTAGTCTTTATATTGATACACAGGTAACAATAAAAGAAGGTGAGAAGATTGCAACAACCTAGAGCATGGAGTGCTCAATTGGTTCCATAGGAAAGAACGAGAGAGATGCTAGAAGATTGAGCTCATAGAAGAGAAGCTTAGTGAGGCATATGTAGCAAGAATGAGACTTGTTCCTGCAGAGGTATTGTTGCAACTCACAAAAAGATCATAAGGGCAATTCCATAGAGGATGTGGGTAGAATTGCTAAGGGATGAAGGAAGCCAGTAAAGGTTTCTGAGAGAGAGTGTCAGAACCTAGTATTTCATTTGTGATTGAAGTACAAGAGGATAGTTGTGATCTTAGAAGATGTAGATGAGTTGAAGCCTAAAGGAGCAAAGAGAAGTGCTCAAAAGAGGTTCTAGGGATAGAGAACCAAGGGCTTGCCAAAATACCAAGTACTGAGGAAAGCTTGGTGAGGTAAGTGGTAGCAGGGAGGACTTGTTGTTGCAGAGGCTTTAATGCAGCTCATAGTAAGTGAGTGAGCGAGGAGCTCATGAAGATAGAGATGGAGGAGAAGATGAATACTAATAGTCATAGTAGAGGTTCTAAGGAAGACCACATCAGAAGGAAAGTGAAGAAGGAGGATGCCAAGGCAAATGGCAAGAGGATGAGTCAAGAGGAAATTGACAAGGAAATTGCAGAGATGAAAGAACAACTCAATGTATTAATGATGATACTTGAGGAAAGCCAAGACTAGGTTGGGTCTTGAAGAAAAAGCTTGTGAAGTGGCATAAGTTACAGAGAAGGCTACGACAAAGGCAAGTGAAGAGCCTGGTGGAAGAACTCAGAGAAGTTGAGTTGGAAATGGAAGTTTCCATTTGTGAACCAAAGCATGGTGAAGTTCTGAGTGAAGATGAAGATGAAGACTTGAAGACTGAAACTTCAAGTGAGACCAAAGGGTCACATGATTTTAAATCTAATAATTTTTGTATGTTTGCAGATGAAACATGCAAAGAAGAACAATATGCTGACATTGTCATAAAGGAGGAAAAAGACAGGCAGAATCTAAATTTTGTTCTGAAAGAAGAAGTGGAGAAGGATATCAAGCAACCAAGTGGATGGCTTGAAGAGGCTAAAGAGAAGACCATCGAAATATTTATGAGTCATGTAGTGATCCAAAATGGATTACACTATCGCGAGAGAAAAACATGAAAAACAATGAAAAACATAGCCTATTGAAGGTCAAAATAACGATGCACAGGAGCCATCGGATCTGGCCGATTAACGGTCCAGATCCGATTGGCATATCGCAATCCAAGATGGCAAGCAGAGGCTATCAAAGGCTACCATATGAAAGTTGTGAAATGATTAGAACCAGTCAATGAGGACTATCGATCAAGTGCACAGATCGGCGGGCTAGGTTAACTTGCAATATCACATCGGCAAAATATAAGGAGCACTTACCAAAGGCCCGGGGACTATGCAAAATGTGATTGCGACATATCGCATCGCAATGTTGCATCGGAGAAACACAAAGGAGCAGGGCTAATACAAATGCGACTTGCGATAGCCGGACCCGACGGGGTTATGGATGAAATTTAATATATTTTGAGTTCTGGTAAAAGCATTTTTCTATGTATTTCGCATTTTTGTTAAATAAACAAAAAACAAAGGAAATGCGAATGGAGTGATAAAGCGAACCCGAAAAGGTTTATACATGCAGTGATATATATTTTTAGTTCTGTAATGAGCAGGATTTCGGGCGGGCCTTAGGCGGTAAGTGGTATTGGATGGGCTCCACCCGATCCCATCCACTGGTCGACACGTGGCTTGAGAAAACCACCTTTTCGGGCAGGTGATCTCCGTATGCATAAGCGCCTAAAATGAATAGCAACCGTTGGATCAACGATCATATAGATCAACAGTGGACATGCGATAGCGATATAAAGGCGGAACCGATGGAGTTATAAGGCGGAATTAATAATAAATTTCAAGTTTGGAAAAAGGTGTTTTGGCGGATTTTCCCATGTTTTTGTCTATTTCTCTGTGTAAACAGAGAATGACTATTTTTAGGATTTCAAAGGCGCCGATGGTCCCTTCCATTGCAAAACAAGTGGCCACCATCCCTGAAGACGTTTAGCAATGATTTCTTAACGCTCAGAGGGGATTTGAGCGGACAGAGGCCAGGATCCAGAAAACCCGAAAGGGAAAACGAACAGACAAGTGCCGATTGGCTTAAAAGCGAAAAAATGATAGAGACATAAGCAGGCAATGTTGAGACAGAGAGAAAATAGAGACAAAGAACGAGAGGGAGAGTCTGTGTACTCAAAAAGACTTGGGGGATCCAAGTAAAGCCCTGTTGTTTTATTCCTGTTGTGTTGAGACTCAATTTGAGCTCACATTTGTAAAAACTCTGCTCTTGAAGACATAATAGAGAGGTCACCACTGAAAGCTGGACCAGGAGACGTAGCCCAAGAGTTTTGGGTGAACTCCTTGATTATTTGCTGTGTTATGCGTGTATCTGTTATGTTTTTCTAACTACTTCATTGTCTATATTATTCGCAATCTTTTCGATCCGTTGCACTAAGTAATATAGGAAAATCCTGCACATGAGTCTGTATTACCTTAATATTGGCCTAAGATCACATTAACAAATCAAGTGGTATCAAAGCTTTAGGTTTGCTAAGGTTAGACAAGCTTGTGTTGGATTCTTGATTGCTAACTAGGACAAAGCTCAAACTAGGAGAAGGAAAACTTGTTGAGACTAATCCAGAGATTGGAAGAGTCTATCCTCAGAGGAGAATGGCAGAAGAAATTCCATTGGAATCAGAATCTTAGTTCATGGACAGTTTTATGGCCATGCGATCCATGGTGGAAGAGATGTATCGAGAATTCAAGAAGGGTCAAGGTGAAAGCACTTCAACACCCAAACAAGGCAAAGGAGCAGAGGAACCTCTTCTAGTTGCCCATCCAGAAGGCAAAGGGAAAGGGGAAGAGCCTCCTCCATCATCTCCTCCACCATCACTTCCTTCTAGCCCTAAAAAGAAAAAGAAGAAAACTTCTTTGATTAAATTAGATGAAATTTGATTTGCCAATTTATGATGGAGAATTAAAGGCAGAAAAGCTAGATAACTAGATTAGACATATTGATGTATATGGCAGGGTGTAGAACATTTATTCAAAAAGGAGAAAGATTCAGCTGGCTAGCCTTCGCCTTGGAGGAACTGCACTAGTGTGGTGGGAAGGCAGGACACAAGCTGATTTGAAGAAGCACGGTAAAATTCTTTCTACATGGAATGAATTTGTTTCTGATATTAAAAAACAATTCTATCCTCTAGCTTATATGCAGCAAGAAATGATGAGTTGGCAAACTCTTCGCCAATTAAAGGGCCAAAGTATACAAAGTTATACCCAGGAATTTAGAAAAAGAGCTTTAACTCTTGGCATATCTCTAGACTCACCTGAAACTTTGTTGAAGTATATAGGTGGTCTACATAGCTATTTGAAGCACACCATTCTCATGTTTAATCCCACTAGCCTAGATGATGTATCAGTTCAGGCTACACATCTAGAAGCTAGAGGTAAGAATGTGAACCCAAATATTAGGGGATTATCAAAGCCCTCTGTTATGAAACCAGCTCAAGAAAAAGATAGAAAAGATAGATCAACGCCTTAGAATTCAGCCTCTTTGAGGGGGCAACCTCCTTTACATTACATAAATGAACAATTCTTGGATGATACAAATGAGAAGACCTCCTTTATATATATAGGGGTCTAAGGGGTCATAACATAATCAAAGATGACATAACATTAATAATGTGAGGGCATAATAATAACAATAGTGGGCTTCTATGGGGCACAATAGTAATAATATGGGCACTACATGCGTACATCAATATAATAAGTGGGTTGTACTAATAACAATAAGGGGTTACACTAGTAGTATAGGGGCCTAACATGCCCGTCTCCTTCAAAAAGCGTTGTCCTCAACGCTTGAGTAGTTCTTGATGCTTTTGTATAAAATTCTTGTCCTCCCATGTGGAATCTTCAAAGGGTAAGTTCTTCCACTTGATGAGATACTCTAAAATTGATCGATTTCGTAGCTGTCGGGTTCTTGTTTTTGTGAGTGCTCCAGGTTCCAATATGATTTTTCCTTCCTCTTCAATTTCTGGCAATATTGTTTGAATTGGGATCTTTTGCAACTTTTGAATAAGTGGCCATACTTCTTTGTCCTTCTTCCATTCATCCCTTTCTTCGTTTATCCAAACTGCTTGGATAATAGAAATAGCACAAAATAATGCTTCCACATCCTCATCCTTGAAGAGTCTTCCCATTCGGTAAGGTCGCCATTTTTTAAGTGCATGTAGTATTGCCAACATTTCCTTCTCATAAATAGCTTGCTTGAGATGTAGCAGTAAAAATACCCAATCACCTACATCAAAACATTTTTCACTACGATTTTGATCTACCTGTTGTTTCATTTGATTTTGCACCGAAGTGGCATTATCCTTTAAAAGTTGGAGAACTTGTTGTTGATGTTTGATGTGATCTTTCACTGCTTGAACCTTTTTCTTCTTGATATGTCCTTCTATCTCTAGAGTTTGAGGAGTGGTAATTTCTTCCAATCCTTTACAAGATATGGTCAGATTCATTTCTTGATGCTCGATGTGATCTTTCACTTCTTGAACATTTTTCCTTTTGATATGTCCTTCTATCTTGATAGTTTGAGGAGTGGTAATTTTTACCAATGAATTACAAGATATGGTTGGATTCATTTCTTCTTTCTCGATGTGATCTTTTACTTCTTGCACCTTTTTCTTCTTGATATGTCCTTCTATCTTGAGAGTTTGAGGAGTGGTAATTCTTGCCAATGCTTTACAACATATGGTCTGATTCATTTCTTCTTTCTCTGGGGTGGGGTCTTGACGTATATCCTCTTCTTCTGATGTTTCTTGATCCTTTTCTTCCTCCTCTTCATATTCTATGTGAAATAATTTCTTCTCAGCACACTTATGACCTTTAATGCATTTGCTATCACAATTGTAACAAAGCCCTTTTTCTCTTTTTTCTTCCAATTGTTGTGGTGTAAGCCTTGTAGGTTCTGGAAGGCTAGGAGAAACAACACTTCCGTCTTTATAGTTGTGAGGGGTATGCTTCCTGGTTTCCCATAATTTTGCTTTCCATTTTTCTTGCTAACCTGAATGCCTTTTCTAATGAATTAGGTTCCCAAAGGCGAACATCATGTTGGATATTATACTTTAAAGACCCTATGAACACATCAATCCTATGCTCCTCTGGAATATCTTTTACCCTTATGTTCAATTTTTGGAACTCCTCATTGTGCTTCATTATTGAACCCTTTTGTTTGAGACTTATCAATTGGCTAAAAAAAGTGTTGCTTTTTGTATCCTCATAATGTGCTATCAATTCTTCCGTAAAAATTGCCCAAGTGATAAATTGTTTACGAGAGCAAATTCATTGATACCATACAAATTGATTTGGTTCCAAATATAAAGTTTCCATACGTACCTTTTGTGTGTTTTGCACATTATTGAGATCGAAAAATTGCTCCATCTGTAATATCCATGTTGTGGAATCCTTGCCATCAAACTTCCTCATATCGATTTTTGGAATATGGTGGGTCTTTGATCCAACATTAGAGTCTATGGAATCATGATTAACATTTCTTTTGTTCTCATCATGAGTTTCCTTTACTACCCTTTCACCATTAGTGACCCTTTCTTGTAGCAACTTATTCATATTTATCTTCAATTCTTCCATGTCTGTCTTCAAATCTATCTTCAAATCATCCATCTTAGCTTCCACGTCATTCATCTTAGCTTCTACACCTTTCTTTAAACAATCCATCTTAGCTTCTACGCCTTTCTTTAAACCATCCATCTTAGATTCTGTTCCTTTTTGTGCAAGGGACAGTTGTTGCACTTGGTCTTGTAATTTTGATATATCATGTTGCATTTCTTCCTCTTCTTCATGAGTCATGCTAGAGCTTTCAGGTTCCTTACCAGGTGTTTGCATTTTCTTTCCTCGGGGCATCAGTTACTGATAATAATTCTCTACTATGCCCTTTGAATTTCTTCATAGTAAATTTTTAAACCAAGCTTAAGAAAAAATTTAAGAAAATCTACACACCTTTTTTCACTTTGTGGGAGCTCGATATTGCCTCGGATGTATCTCTGTACTTTCCAATCATATAGATCTGAATTTGTGACCTGCAGTAGCCCTCTATGTCCTCTTTCCAATGCCACAAGTCTGACCCAAATTGGATTCTCCAAGGAAGAGTTATGCGAAATTGCCCATAGTGACTTGATTATAGACAAGTTCAGTAGAGCGAACTTGTACGACTTGCCACGAGTCACTATTTCGACCTTTGGATCTAAAAAATACATACAAGAAACTATAGTCCGTCCTATTTCTATACCTTCTTAAAAAATTTCAATCTGATCCCTAGAGAGAAAGTTATGATGCTTTTCCCCAGGTCACCTGTTTGGAATGTAATTCAGGAGTCTGCAAAAGACCAACTTCCTCAGATCATATCTCCGCAAATATAGCACGAACAACTCTAAAATTCGGACTCGAGGTTCAGCGTGATTTCTTCTCAAATGGGTTTTTTTTGCAACTCCTGAAACATCACAGAAAAAAAAGTTATAGTGAAAATTCCACGATGACCTGTTTGGAGCAGCGAAACCCTAGAATCCAAAGCTCTGATACCAAATGTTATAAAACCAGCTCAAGAAAAAGATAGAAAAGATAGATCAACGCCTTAGAATTCAGCCTCTTCGAGGGGGAAACCTCCTTTACATTACATAAATGAACAATTCTTTGATGATACAAATGAGAAGACCTCCTTTATATATATAGGGGTCTAAGGGGTCATAACATAATCAGAACTGACATAACAATAATAATGTAAGGGCACAATAATAACAATAGTGGGCTTCTATGGAGCACAATAGTAACAATATGGGCACTACATGGGTACATCAATATAATAGGTGGGTTGTACTAATAACAATAAGGGGTTACACTAGTAGTATAGGGGCCTAACACCCTCTATAAGCAAGAACAAGAAAAAGAAGAAGCTGAAATGGAAGGAGAGGAAGACAAACACTGTACAGAAGGAAAAACCTTCATGCACTCACTGCAAGAAGGATGGACACGATGATGAACAATGCTAGTCTTTGCATCCAGATCTGAAACCTAAGAAGTTCAGTGGTAAGAAGAAGAAGACTGCTGCAGTTATTCAGAAAGACTCGGGGTGATGAAACAACGGTCAGAACCACAGGTATAAAAGGTAAAAATTCTGAAGCATCTACAAGTAATTTTGCACAATCTATTGATAATGAAGATAATGAGAGGAAAAGACATAAGCCTTTTCATATTAGAGTTATTTCCAAGCACCAAAAGATTGATACTTTATTTGATAGTGGATCACAAGTAAACTTGATTTCTGAAACAATTGTAAAGAAGTTGGGCTTACTAACAACACCTCACAAGAAGCCTTATCCATTAGGTTGGGTATGTGAGAAAGCAAAGCTACAAGTGACTAGATAATGTAAGCTTAGGTTTGCTATTGGGTCAACATTTGTAGATGAGGTTGAGTTAGATATAGTTCCCTTGGATATATGTGGTATTGTTTTAGGAAGTCCTTACTTCTATGATAGAAAAACCATATTCTATAGAGCTGAAAATAAGTATCAACTCACTAAATATGGAATAGAATATATTGTAAGAGCTCATAAACTCAAAAATAACTACTCTCTCATAAACTCAGGGCAAATGAAAAGAATTGTAAATTCATGCAAGAAATTTTTACTGATGGTTGTAAATGAAAAGAACCCTGATAAAACCAATGTATTTGAAGGCTGTGATGCTAAACACAAAGCTGATTTAGTTAAATTTGTTTTAGAATTTGATATCCTATTTATCGAACCTAAAGTTATGCCACCCAAAAGGGAAATAGTACATGATATTCATTTGCAGCAAGATGATCCATTGCCTAACATCAGAATGTACAGGTTATCCGCTTTAGAGAATGCAGAGATCAAGAAGCAGGTACATGAGCTGCTTGATAAAGGGTTCATAAGACCAAGCACATCACCATGCAGATCTCCAATCGTGTTGGTGAGAAAGAAAGATGGTTCGTGGAGGATGTGCATTGATTACAGAGCACTGAATAAAATAACAATCAAGAATCGTTATCCTCTTCCTCGCATTGATGATCTATTAGATCAGCTGAAAGAAGCAGTTTACTTTTCCAAGTTAGACTTGCATAGTGGCTATCATCAGGTCAGAGTTGCAGAACAAGATGCATGGAAGACTTCTTTCAAAATAAAGCAAGGGTTGTATGAATGGCTGGTTATGCCTTTTGGCTTAACTAATGCTCCTGCCACTTTCATGAGAGTTATGAATGATGTACTCCGACCTTTTATTGATGATTTTGTAATTGTATATTTAGATGACATTCTTGTTTTCAGTAAAACATGGGAAGAACATTTGAAGCATGTAAAGCAGACTTTAGATGTTTTGAAAAGAGAAAATCTCTATGTGAAGTTGTCAAAATGTGAATTCGGCAAAACATCTTTAAATTATTTGGGTCATATTGTAGGGGGTGGTGAATTGAAGATAGATCCCTCTAAGGTTGAAGTCATTGTGAACTGGCCTAAACCCAAATCTGCTACAGAAGTTAGGAGTTTCCTAGGAGCAGCACAATATTGGAGAAAGTTTATTGCTAACTTTTCTTTGATTGTAGCTCCCTTACATGCTTTAACAGGATTGAACAAGGTGTTTCAGTGGGGAGGCAAACAACAGAAAGCCTTCGACACCTTAAAAGAAAAAATTAGTACAACACTAGTACTAGCACTGCCAGATCTTCAACGACCATTTGAGATTGAAACAGATGCCAGTGACTATGCCATGGGAGCAGTGTTGATGCAACACGGTAAACCCATATGCTATCATTATGAGACATTTAATTCTGCAGTAGTTAATTATCCCACATATGATAAAGAATTGTATGCATTAGTACAGAGTGTGAAAAAGTGGAAACATTACCTAATGGGCAAAGAAACAATTATACATACAGATCATCAACCACTTCAATATTTTCACTCACAAACTAAATTGCAGCAATCAAGACACTATAGGTGGATGGGTTTTCTACAACAGTTTCATCTTGTCATCAGATATAAGAAGGGCATACACAATAAGGTTGCAGATATGTTATCTAGACCAATCATAAATGCATCTACTATACTTAAGCATAACTCAGTAATGCATGAAAGCTACATTGAACAATATGCTCAAGATGTATATTTTAAAGATATATATGCAACTTTAAGTCATGGCAAACAAGTAGAAGAATTGGATTATTATGTTAAGGACCAGCTCTTGTATCATTTGGGAAAGTTAGGCATTCCACAAACTGAAATATTTAACATAATCCGAGAAGCACATACTTCTCTTATATCAGGTCATTTTGGTGTAAGTAAAACAATTGCATAGTTGCAAAGGTTCTGTTATTGGCCAAGAATGCATGAAATAGTTTCTAGATATATTAAAGGGTGTACTATGTGTGCTAAAAGAAAGCCCAGTAATTGAAAATTAGGCTTGTACACCCCACTTCCAGTTCCTTCTCGTCCTTGGGAAAGTGTTTCCATGGAATTTGTTGGGGGATTTCCAAAGTCTAGAAAAGGTCATGATTATTTGTATGTTATTGTGGATAGGTTTAGCAAAATGTGTATTTTAATACCTTGTAACAAGAAGATTACAACTGAACAAACAACGAAGTTGTTCTTTTAGTATGTACGGGTTCATTTTGGGTTACCCACTTCCATTGTATCTGATCGAGATTCCCGATTTGTTGGGAAATTTTGGTCAAGTCTGTGAGAATTGATGGACACCAGATTGAAGAAGAGCACAACATTTCATCCACAAATAGATGGCCAAACAGAGGTGGTCAATAGGACAATGATCCAATTGCTCAGGGGCTATCGCAGCAAGAATTTCAAGCTTTGGGATGAACATTTTTGTTATGTGCAACATGCTTACAACTGTGCCAAGCACTCTTCTACTCAGAGATATCCTTTTGAGACTTGTTTTGGTTTTACACCAAAGTCTCCCTTGGCTTTTGTCTTTGGTAAAGACATAGTAGTTGATGGACACAGTGATGTGAACAAAGCAACCAAGTTCATTGAACAGATCCAAGAAATTCACCAGGCAGTACAAGAACAGCTGGAAAGAAGCCAGGCCAAGTATAAGGCAAGGCATGACAAGCATCGAATTTAACATGGCTTCCAAGTTGGTGATCAAGTCTGGATGTACATTAGCAAAGACAAAATGCAAGGTGAAGGTAAGAAGCTGAAACCAATAAGGTATGGGCCTTTCAAGATACTTGAGAAAATTGGTGAAAACGCTTTTCGTCTTGATTTGCCAGCTTACATGCACATCTATTCCGTAGTTAATGCAGAAAACTTGAGACTATTTGAACCTTCATTGATTGAAGATCCCAAAGAGCAAAGTCAGTTTCCTTCTATTGATGATCTGTTGCCTGAATATCTCAATGAGTTAGAGGAAGACACAATTCTGAACAGGAAGGTGAGAACTACGCGCACAGGGGATGTTGAGTACCTGAGAATCGGAATCAAAGGTTCAAAACCAAGTAGTGCATGCTGGATAGAGATTGGATAAGTGAGGAAGCTGTATCCTCACTTGATCGATGCTTAAAAACCAACTTTTGGTGGTCCAAAATCTTTTTTAGTGGGAAGGCGTGATCCAAAATGGATCCTAAAACCCTCTAAGTCTTCATAAGATTAAAAACTATCGCGAAGGGAAAACCTTCACAAAAGGCGGATTACACTATCGGGAGAGAAAAACATGAAAAACAGTGAAAAACAGAGCCTATCGGAGGTCAAAAGAATGATGCATAGGAGTCGTTGGATTTGGCTGATCAACGGTCCAGATCTGATCGGCATATCCCAATCAAAGGCTATTGGAGGCTACCATATGAAATTTGTGACAGCAATAGCGCGAGTCAACAAGGACCTTCGATCAAGCGCGTAGATCGATGACCCAGGTTAACTCACAATATCACATCAGCAAAATAAAAGGAGCGCTTACCAAAGGCCCAAGGACTATGTGATATGCGATTGTGACATATTGCATCAAAGCAATACAAAGGAGTGGGGACGATACAAATTCAACTTGCGATAGCCAAACCCGACGGGGTTATGGATGAAATTTAATATATTTCGAGTTCCGGTAAAAGGGTTTTTTCTATGTATTTCGCATTTCTGTTAAATAAACGAAAAATAAAGGAAATGCGAACAGAGTGATAAAGCGGACCAAAAAGGGTTTATACATGCAACGATATATATTTTTAGTTCCGTAATGAGCACGATTTTGGGTGGGCCTTAGGTGGTAAGTGGTATTGGACGGGCTCCGCCCGATCCCATCCACTGGCCGACACATGGCTTGAGAAAACCGCATTTTCGGGCAAATAATCTCTGTACGCATAAGCCGCTTGAAATGAATAGCAACCATTGGATCAACGATCATATAGATCAACAATGGACATGAGATAACGATATAAAGGTGGAACCGATGGAGTTATAAGGTGGAATTAATAATATTTCAAGTTCGGAAAAAGGTGTTTTGGCGGATTTTCCCGTGTTTTTGTGTATTTCTTTGTGTAAACAAAGAACGACAATTTTGGGGATTTCAAAGGCACCGATGGTCCCTTCCGTTGCAAAACAGGTGGCCACCATCCCTGGAGATGTTTAGCAATGATTGCTTAATTCTCAAAGGGGATTTGAGAGGGTAGAGGCTGGGAGCCAGAAAGCCAGAAAGGGAAAACGAATAGATAAGCACCGATTGGCTTAAAAGCCAAAGAATGACAGAGACAGAAGTAGGCAGTGCTGAGACAGAGAGAAAACAGAGACAAAGAATGAGAGGGAGAGTCTGTGTACTCAAAAACAATTCGAGGATCCAAGTAAAGCCCTGTTGTTTTATTCCTGTTATGTTGAGACTCAATTTTAGCTCAAATTTGTAAAAATTTTGCTCTTGAAGACATAATAGAGAGGTCACCACCAGGAACTCTTGGGTGAACTCCTTGATTATTTGTTGTGTTATGCGTGTATCTATTATGTTTTTCTAACTGCTTCATTGTCTATATTATTCGCAATCTTTTCGATCCATTGCACTAAGTAATATAGGAAAATCCTGCACATGAGTTTGTAATACCTTAATATTAGTCTAATATCACATTAACAGATCATGTAGAGGACTTGGAACAATAGAAAGACTTTAGTAAAACATTGATGTTTGAAGTTGTTACAAGACAAGAACAATTTCTTGTGAAAGAAGGAGATGAGATTCAGTCTGAAGAACTGATATGTGAAGCAACAGTTGAGACTGTTGAACTCTGTAATTTTCAAATTGATAATTTAAGTATAAATGCAGGAATTATAAGTGATGATGAAGTACTTGTGAAGTGTCACAGGGAACTTGAATTGCTGGAGTATTTGCTGGGAAATTCAGAGTATGACAGTGTGATTGCAGAGGAAGGAGTTCACTACAGTGGACAAGAGCAGGAAGAAACCATTGAAGCAGATGGTGTGGACGAGAGAATAGCTGACAGTCTCATGAATTCTTTTGAGAATTCAAATCAGCATACTAATGTGTTGATAGAGGAGGAGAAATCAGAGCAGCATACTAATGTGTTGCCAAAGGAAGAAGAGGCACTAAGGCCTTATGGTTTTGATTTTAATAATTGTTTTGTGAGTACAGGTTTAGTTGCAGATGTTGGAGAAAATTTGGCACAGATGAGCAGCCAAGTAAAGATGGAGGAAGAGGCTTCTATGGAAAATTTTAATCCATGGAATAGAGATGTTCAATTGTTAGAAAGAATGTTGGAAAGTTAGGAATCATTGCAGAAAGAGATAATCATGAAAGAGGGTAAGGATGAAAGGGTGGAAATAAGAATCCGACAACTTCAAAGAGAAGATAATAAACATCAATTTTAAGAGTTAGTGGACAACAACAACAACCTAAAGTAGAGAGAAAGAGGTAGCAGTAAATGGAAGAATATGGACTAGCCCAAGGATATGCTAGAGATGGAGATTGAAGAGTTATGGAAGTTAATGATGAAACGGTCTATATGGAGGAGATTGACAACAACAGGAAGAATGATCAATCAAAACTTGAATTTGATAGACAAGGAGAGGAAGATGAAACAAAAGACATTTGACATACAACAATAGCAAAGGTGTAGAGCATTCAGACAACTACAAACTAAATTTTGGGACCCTAGAGGTTTTTCTATGAACACATGTAGACACATGATCAGGAGATCATGAATGTTTTCTACTTTGGGAGTCTAATGCAAGAGCATTGGCTCAGAAACATCATTTTATTTTAGTAGACATAGGGGGTCCTGTATTTTCAAGGAAGTTGGATTCCTATGCATGTAATTATTAATGTTTTGAGTGGTTAAAGTGGGAATTTATTAGATAAGTGTGAGGATATTTGTAAATGGTTTGAAGTGTATGAGAACATGAGTGATTAATGATGACGAGAGAGTTGGAAATCAATTGTAACTCTGATAAGTCTCATGATTCGAGGAACTAGAGAGGATTCTTAGGGATAAGTAGGAGTTAAAAGTGGATTTAGAAGATTTTCAGGAGTTAGTTCAGCAAATTAAGGATATGAACTAGAATTAGTTCAACATAACTTTTTTTTATAAAGGTAATACTAAAAGGCTGAGAGCAAGTCAGTCAGTCAATAGTTAGAGAGTTAGGAAATAGGGTTTGTCTGTAAGCCTACGGACAGGTAAGAAAACAAAGGCCATAGATAAAAAAATCAATCCGGAGAGAGAGACCTTTGTGTAAATAATTGTTTATTAATACAAACAACTCAATTCTGAGTTTGCGTGTGTGTGTGGAGTAATTTAATTATAATCTATGTGTGAACTTGGGTATTCTGTGTAACAGAGGTTGCAGGTGGATACAGGCAGAATACAAAGGAAAAGAATGATATTTGGATCATAATGGATCACTTGAATCCATTCGAAGGGTCACAGTCAAGATTTAGGTGCGACTGTGTTAAGAGTGGCTAAGAGGTGTTATGGATTTACACACATAGACAATATAGGAGAAAGCATAAAAGCGCAAGCGGAGTTAAGCTTAGGAGGAGTTGCACGACAGAACAACAAAAGAACCAGAAACCCAGAAGTAATCTGAAACCACAAAAGAACACTGAAGAACGACGTAAAAGCAAAGTAAAGAGGTGATTAGTAACTATAGCGGCGGTAGAAAGTACAGGATGCCTTGATTGCAGTTGAAGGCCTGTAGTATTTCTTAACCGTCGATTGCAAAATTTAGATGCTGACGTCATAATCAACTACGGGGGTTGAAATCTTGATAACCTACGTGCTAATTGAAGACCCACAGAACATCGGATCGAATGATTAGATCAAGTGTGCCTTGATCAATCGGTGGAGGATGGCGATCAGATTATTTTGGTGATTGGGACAAGTGATGACCGTTAGATCTGGAGAGAGAAGATCAAATGTGGAAGTGAAAGTCAACATAGGACGAAACTTTTGTTCAATTGGTGAATTATTGTTTAATTTGTAAAGTGTTGTTCAATTGGCGAAGTGCTGTTCAATTGATGAATTGCTGTTCAATCGACGAAGTGTTGTTCAATCGGTGAAGTGTTGTTCAAATTGATGAATTGTTGTTCAATCGACGAAGTGTTGTTCAATTACAAATGGTTGTTCAATCCCAAGTGTTGTTCAGTAGATGTTCAATTGACGAATTGGAAAGGATTAGACCCGAGAAGGTTATAGGCACGGTTTCATTCTATTTGAAGTCCAGTTGTGTTATCGCATATCGCATGTGATAGGCGATGGAGTCACAGGTCAGTGGGATGTGATATTGTGATAGCCGTTGATTTGGTGGGCGAAATCAACGGTGGGCAGGGAAATCACATATCACAGATCGAGAGTTTTGAAAGCATATTATTAAGATTCTTGAATCCCACGATTGCGATAAAGGTATGCATTGATAAATGTGCAGAGGCGAGGAAATGTGATAAAAGGTAAGTTCATGTATGTTTGTGAAAGATTTCTATTATATAAGGTTTATAATAGAAATAAAGCACGGAGAAGGTTTTACGGGTAAGTCCATATATATAACCAAATAAAGAGTGGGGTCAATTACATGTGCAGTGCATTAAGGCTTAATTAAAGTTATGAGGGTGAACAGAGTCCCGATGAAAGGATTGACTAAGCGAAAGACTGGGTTTAGTAACAATCATTCCATTGAGTTTTAATCAAGGGGGCCTTAAACCTTAAGTATGAAGTTTTGACCAGGAAGGTCATTGAAATTCCTGGGATTAATGAGATTATTCATCTTTTATATGCATACTGTGGGTATCGTAGGGTTAGGCCTGCATCAGATCCATATTCAATAAAATCACAAAAGGAGACAAAAAATCATGTGTAAAGGTTTAATTTTAATTGTAAAAAAGAGCCTTAGGGTGTGTAGTTAGGACAGAGATAGGGTTAAAAGAAGGACAATTGTGGTGACCAACATCCCTCCATCCACATCTTGTTGTGTGTCCTCACACAACTACTGACCTCTACAAAAAAAACAAAATTATGAACCTTCCTTTACTTTTGGATCTAAATATTGATTCCTGACCCTCATCATGACTTTGATTGGAGTATGGTAGTGCTTTATTAAAATCTAGACTTATAATATCCCTGCACTTAAAACATTTATTCCCATTGGGTAATGATAAATAATGTTAGTTAAATAAAAAAATTCTATGACAGGGTTCCTGCACTTGAACCCAACTTCATGTGCTAAAACATATATTCTTGCACTATAATGTTGCAGTTTATGTACTGCATAAATGATTCTTACAAAATAGCCTTTTCTTTGTTATACATAGGCTGAATTCACCAATAAATTGCAGAATTTAAAGGAGTTTCTTCTATCGCCAGTTTCCAGGTGTCATTTTGCTTTCTCGATCTAATTAAGTAAGGCATTCCAAAATTCATCAGATCCTGCAAAAAGATTTATTAAGACTGAGAAAAATAAATATGATGCCATGGCTACCATAGGAATGCTAATAATTTCCTTATTGCAACAATAGTGTTATCATGAAAGAGCCAACAATCAAAATTTCCTCAAATCATCTCAAGAGTAGTCCAAATCAACAAGTATTCACTTTTAATAGCCTCATTACTATAAATATAAGTGACATCATTTGGAAACCAAGGCATTAAAATGGATGGAAAATAGGGAAAAAGAAATATGACAAAACAATACCTTCCCAGGATGACCATCTTACCATTACCCAAGCATATAGTTGAAGCTCCTCTTGTTCAAGAAAAGTGAATCACCCACACTAAGGGTCCCACATCCATAATACATATTATTTTTGAAAGATAGAACTCCAAAGCACATTACTGAAAGGATCTTAAAGCCATATTCAGAGAGATATGATAATGAGTTTAGGGAAAGGAAAAAAAACCAGGTCAATCATAGTGTAAAATTAACTTTAATACCACAGGCATGACCCTACTACCAGTAGGCGTCTATAGCCTCGACAGGGATTCCTTTTAACCCTAATAAATGCCTGTGTCCCATCTGTTAGATATAAATTTAGAGTCAATTGAAAAAAATTACGTTTGTTTAGAAGTTAATTGAAGGCCACTGTCTTGGCTTGGTAACTAGATAACGACAGTGCCATTCGCAAGAAATAGCAGGAATGAACAAGCCGATCATGATGAGACCTTTTGTCTTCCAGTTTTTCAACTGAAAGCCATTACCCTGGCTTGGTAACTAGTAATGGTAATGTAATTCTCGTTAGGACCCATGATCATGGTAGGTCGGCTTGTAATGAGACCTCCCATCCTTCAATTAATCATTTAAAAAGAAACTATGATTATAATTAACCTTTAATAGGTTACTTAATAGGTGGGGAGGAAAATATGTTCCTTAAGAGAAAGAGATGGCATGAAAAGATTTTAATTACTAATCTTTACCGGTTGGTCATTCTATCTTTAAGACTCATTTTAAAGAAAGCATCTCAGATAATGACTTAAAGATTCCTCGATTTGATCATGCTAGGGTTCTCATGAGAGCTCATGAGGGTTTTATAGGAGTGATCCACCATATGAGGCTTTTCATCAATACCTTCAAAGAGAATATTGAAATGGTTTCTTGGATGACAATATGTTAAATAATCTTGGCCAATAATCAAAGTCACTTTATAAAATATGAGGCATTAAGAGTAAATTTCTTCTGACAAGGCTCATCACAAGAGTGCATAATAATGGAAATTTCAATAGTTGTGCCTTAGGGAATTACAGTTTTAAGAGTGATTTTATACAAATTTATTTCAGATGATATTTTTATTTATTGTTTCTATAATACCCTACCCTGATTTAAAGAGAGGAAGATATCCTTCAAGTGTAGGAGTACTTCCAATGTAACCATGTGCGTAACAAAATACTAAATATACTCACACTCGATTTTAAATAATAAACTACAACACATACTAGAGTATGAGAAACCAACTGCTTTAATTGATATGATACCAATAGTTGCCGAATGATGGAAGAACACTGTGAACCAACGATTGTGTGGAACCAATTTTCAATAGGGTTCACATATTCTTGGTCTTCTGATTCATTAGTAACTGGTGGCGTCCCCTCTTCTGACATATCATGTTGGTCTTCCCAGGATTTCTGATTATTTTCTTTAGTGTAGGTTGGATCTTGTGATAGAAATGTCAAGAACTATTCAGTCTATGTTTCCAATGGATCTTCCTCCTCATTCGGTCTGATCCATGATTCTTCAATTTTCTCTTTAGATTGACAAAGATATTCAAAGCAAGCTTCTCATCCTTCTTGAAGGGATAGATCATGGGTATTTTTTTCCATTATCACATCTAAAAATATGGATCTGCTCTTGACTTCTACCAAGATCTGTTCCTCTTGGGAAGTAGAAATGTCAAGTGCTGCCAATATCTGAGTAAGCTCCTGGAGTGCATATCTTGTCAAGAATTTGATTATTTGTCTTCTGATAGTTGGATGATCTTGTTAACACATGGATTAGCACATGGGGGGGTTCTTACAGCACCCAAAAAACCTAAAAACTAATTTTCAGGAAAGGAAACAAACTAGGCTTGTGAGCTATCTGGAAATACCGTCCAGTATGCTTCAACAAGCAAGAAAACCACACTAAAAATTCATTTGCAGGAAAGAAAACAAACCAGGATTGTGCATTCTCTATCAATACCATCAAGTATGCTTCAACAAGAAAGAAAACCACACTAAAATATCATTTTCAAGAAAGGAAACAAACCAGGCTTGTGAGATCTCTGGCAATACCGTCTAGTATGCTTCAGCAAGCAAGAAAACCACACTAGAAATTAATTTGCAAGAAAGGAAACAAAACTTGAAAGAAAAAGTAGGTTAGAAAAATAAAAACAAATGTAATAGGTCACCAAAGTCAGTCCCCTGAGCACCTCCCTGGAAATGGCGCCAAAATGTTGGGTGTAATATAGGGCATATTAATGTACCAACATTTAATTGTCAATTTGGGAATTCGTAAACTTGGAAGTGAAACACTGGAAATGCCAGAGAAGGACTTCAACAACCTACAAACCCTACTTCTATATTTCTTAATTATTCTTGCAGAATCAAAAGAATGGAAATAAAATAACACCAAAAGAATTATGGTGATTGAATCAAAAGGAAATTACTTTTGTAGAAACTCAATGAAAGGAACTTCAAATCAGCATACACACTCCTGATCAATGAAAGAAAGAAAAACAAATATCTGAGACTAAATGTCAGTGTAGTCATAAGACAGAGAAACAATTAAGCTGTGAAGTGCATTTGTCTTTGTGACAAGTTTTCCTTCTTGGTCTGAATCATCATTCCTGCACCACAAAAATGTTCATGTACTGGAACAAATTTCCTGCATTGAAACAAAATCTTGTACTAAAATGATGTTCCTCTATTGGAAGTATGTTATGTTCCTACATTGAGTATTTTGGCTTTCATACAAGAATTATGGGTTCCTGTACCAGGGCACTCTGTTCCTGTACCAGGGTATCGATTCCTATGCAGAAATCAATATTCTTGTACTGAGCTTCCAAACTACTTGCATGAAATGTAAAGTGTGCTAATTAGAAATTAACTTGCAAGGCAAACCAGGAAGAGAAATAATTGCATATAATCAATAAGACTCCTTATCTAATCATTCATTCGAAAGTGAAAAGTATTTTGAAAGCTAAAGGAAATCTCCACTGTAACAAAATCTTGTTCATATGAAAATGATCACCCACTCTAAATAAAGAGCACTCTTCTTTCCTAGATGATTGTCATGAAATTAACCAGATCTGCAATTTTACTGAATAGAGGTTTTAGTTCAAAGATCCCTTCACCAAATTCTAGTCTTTGAGCTGAACTATTCCCCTAAGAAATTAAAAACGAACATATATCCTCATTATATAGACAAAATTTCATTAGCGCTTAGGAAAATGCAAGTAAATCAACCCTAATTTAAAGAAAACACACTTGCATAAAATGAATTTGCATACTAAGGAATGAAGCACATTTACATAAGGGAAATAAATCCACTTGTAGAAATAAACATACTGGCAGAAGTAACGCTCACTTGCAGAAATAAAGCACCCTTGTGCAAGCAAATTGAAACACACTTTTTGCAGAAAGGAAACTAATCATCAAAGGAAAGAAATGTTATTCAATATTTGGTAAATGAACACACCCACGCCTTCACACCTCGGATCCGAGTCACAAAATTTATGAAGAAAGTGAATATTTGTTAACTTCATTAAAGAAATGAAATACTTCTTTCTCAAACATTGCATGTGAAAATATATCTAACACACCTTACGAAAGAGGGAGAATGAGCAGGGTTGGCTAGGCCCTAGCCAACTAGCTCATTTCCCTGTTACGAGATCTGGAAAATCAACTGCTCAAATAATGCATCACATAAAATATTGGAACAAGAAATGAATAATTGGCATAGCTCCTTATATTAAACTTAGTAACTACAAATGTACATCGTGGATATCCGGATCCAGCCCATAAGTATGGCGATACAAAAAGTTATAGTATAAGCCAAAATTTCACCAGCATATCACTCCTAAGTCTACCCTAGAATCCCTAATTTATACATAAAACTCCGCTCTCATCTATAATAAAACTTAACAGAAAAATATGCTTGAACAATGACCAACCTCCATCTTAAGTTCATTCATAATGCTCTAAACCTAATGTAGATAATGGAACAAACCCTCGATGAGAGATGCGCACCAATCTTTAACATATATGATATTTTTGGAGTCAATCTAGAATGAATCGGTGTTGTCCACCTGGTACATGAACGATAGGTTGTACAAGAACGACGATCGGTATAGGAACAACAGTCGATACAAGAATGATAGACGGTAAAGGAACGATAGACAGTACAATAACTTCAGATCCTGCATCTTTAGCACATCCATAACACTCCAATCCTGATGTAGAAAATGGAACAAACTCTCAGCGGCAGGTGCGCAACATTCTTCAACAAACTGTGGATCCTGCACCAACTGAAAATCACTTTAGATTAATGACATTTACTCACCATGCCTTAAGGAAATATGAAAAGGTAAGTTACAAATGAATTTAAGTCTATTTAACCTTTTTAATAACGAATAAGCCCCTATGATCCATATTCAATAAAATCACAGAAAGAGACCAAAAATCATATGGAAAGGTTTAATTTTAATTGTAAAACAAAGGCTTAGGTAGTGTAGTTAGGGAAAATATAGGGTTAAAATAAGGACAATTGTGGCGACCAACATGCATCTTGTTGAATGTGAATTGTTACTTCCTTTTATGATCATTATTATCTTGTGAACCAATTTGCAGGTTAATCAACGATTCTTTCCATGCTTTTGTGTGTCTCTTATAAGATAATACTATTACTTTTCTTCTAGAGGTTCACTCTCTCTTTTCCATTTCATGAAATTATGATATATACATTGCAATTGTATGCCTCATAGTTAACTTACTTGTTTGTTTCAAACATTGTGTGTATAATCTCTTATGTTGATAATTGCAGCCAAGGAAAATTCCTAATGATAATGGAAATTGACCTTATTTCCTAGTTGGGGTTGTTGAAAATGCAACTAGTATCAGTCTTAATAATTGTTGGCTAGCTCATGACATGATTTTTTGCATTATGGTGTGCATGTTTCCATCCAGATGATTTTGGCATTTTTTCATGATGGCATCTAACTATTTTTGGCATTGTCAACTCTATGTAGTCTAGCTGATGTTTTGGATTCCTTATTTGTAGCATGATTGCAGGTGGTTGAGTTTCCATTGAGATGATTGTGTCGTCAAACTTATGATGTTAGCCTATGATAGTCAGATGATGGCAGTATGGTGTTCATGGAGGTGTTTCCTTGAGTTGCCTTTGATTGGCCTATGTTGGCATGATTAGAGGCACTGTTAATGTTGCTATAGATGGCATTGTTTCTATAGGTGTTGGAGATTCTTCTAGAAGAGTTGGAGGCATTGGAGATGCTGCCACATGTCATGAAGATGTGCTTCATGTTGATTGGCTTGGTAATATGCTTATGACATGTTGCAACAGTGTGAGGATATGATGGCAATGTTGTAGATCTACTACAGGTTAGTTCAGATGTGTTACAACTTGTGCACGTGTTTGTTGAGAGTGGAGGACTCGTTAGCAGTCTTTCCAACCCTTGTTTGTTGGGTTCTAGGACAACATGGAAGTGTCATTTGGGAGACATGATTAGGCTATTTGGAGAGGTGTTAAAGGACTTGATAGAGGCTTATAGGATTGTATAGCAAGCTGGAGAAGGTGATCAATCATTTGGCAGAGGTTATGGGCTAAAATTTTATGTTTTTCCTTAGTTTTTTCCCCAACTAATGGCGTGCAAGCCTATGGGATTAGTTGAAAGGCTCAAACCACTTGCAGGCAAGCCTGTGGGAGTGGTTACAACCTAAAGCAACAATATTTATCTGGGCGGCTGAGCCATTTCAGGAAAAATCCTCCAGATTCTTCGTGCACATCAAATTTATTTTGACTTGTTTATTCCCAGAAGCTTCTACATTAATTGGTAAATGTTAGAAATGGTTGATTAAGTCCTCCAATGTAAGTCAACTATTGAAAATGCAACAAGAAAATCTCAATTTGACTTTGCCTTGGTCAAACTAGATAAAATTCGAATTTCTATTTCAGCAGAATACTTGGAGGTAGTTAACTGAGGTGACATGACACTTGTCACTCAATTAACTCAGTTAATTCGAGTTGGAGAAGCTTGATTTCAGTTTAGTATGTTTGATTTCTAATTTTTAGCAATATATTTCAGTTAATTTTATTTATTGTAAGTTTAACTTGTTCTAACTATCATAAGAACTAGTGGAGGTCAAGTTGTGGAAGTGGAACTTCAACTGTTAGCCTCACTCTCACATAAAATAATCATTAAGTCCAAAATAAAATAAAATATTAAAACTTGGGATAATCTCTACTTGTCTATTCTAGAATGAGATTATTTCTCAAACTTGGGAGTTTGTTTAGGTCTAGTTGGTTGGGCGATTCTCTCCAACTAGTTAGGCTCCTAGTTTGGTGTGTGGTTGAGATATTCACTCAACCAAAGTGATTGTGTGTCTAAAATAGATGAACGATATTGAGACATATATTGATGTATTTAAATGTATCATTATCATTCTTTGTTAGTACACAATACATTAAGGCTTAATGCCTTTTCAGTCATGTTTAGTCTCTCTAATATTTTATTTATTTTCATTTAATTCCCTTTAATTGGTATCAGAGTTGTGGTGAGATTTGTGAGAGTCGAGAATGAGCTTAAGGGTTTGAGAGTTGAATATTTTCTGCTTGTTTTGTAAGAAACAACATGTGGTGTGTTTTGTGTGGAAATTGTGAGCCATCTTATTCCACTTATCATTTTTTTGTAATTCCTTTTATCATAAATGTGTGCAAGAAGTGTTGTAGGAACATGGTTACATGTCTGTGTTGTAGGGACCATGAATGAGGCTGGAGTAGCAGGGATCAATCCTATAGTGGCATCGCAATTTCCCATAAAATATTTTCTCATTGCAGAGCCAATAAAGAGTGAATGGAAAATAATGGTTTTCATGTACCTGGAGGTAAACTGATGATCACAATCTCTTTTTGAAAATTGTGATGACTCTTGGGAAAAATTAAGATGAAGATTTTTATGACATTGTAAATTTAATGGTGGGAGAAATTGCAAGAAAATAAATGTTCGATTGATCTATTGTAAGGACTCTATGGTAATTGTGACAAAGACACAATATTGAGGGAATATGAGCTTTCCCATCACAATAAGGAAGAATTCAAATTCACAATGATCTTGTGGCAATCAAGGGAGTTTAGGTTTTGAGGATTTGGTTCTAGGGTTTAACAACAGTGAGTCTGCAAATAAGACAAAGTCGGAAAAACAGATGCCCACACAATCTAACCATGGGCCCGCATGCCACATCTAAGAAAATATTGCATTCGAAATTTGCATTTGAACTGGTAGTCTCTGGTTGTTTATCACCCATATCCTACTTTTCCACTATTGCTTATTTTTCTTCTTCTTCCTTTATGGTTTTTTCGAAGAAGGGCATGCGAATGTGGAGATTGTAATGCCTCAGACGATGATTGTGCTATTATAAATGATATGATGTCGATCGACATCAAAGGGCATTAGTGTGCATGGTCATGGGAGCATTGATAAATGTTTAGAAGTGAATTTCTCATCATTTCTAAAATGTGACCAGTATGGACGAGTGAGAGAGGTTGAAATCCTTGATATATCATCTGAATATTGACACCAAACATAGATTATGACTTGTTACACTAAAAAATGTCACCATGACTATTTACAGTTAGTATGGCTCAATCAACAGTCATGCTATCCTCTTAGGCAAGTCTTATGCCTCTGCTCTCCATGTCAAACTCCAAAAAGAGAGAAAGTCTTTATAAATGTAATTATCTCTGGGGACGCAGGTTCTCTCAACCTTACCTGCGGAGACGCATCCAATGTTCACAAAAGCTGCGTCCTTGGACGCTCTGTATGTAAAGGGGCAGGTGCGTCCCCCTGTAAAGGTCAAAATGCGCAAGTTTCATCTTTAAAAAGTTACTTGTGGTCATTTCTAGAGCATTCTAGAAGGTTGTTCGACGTGTATTGAGCGCCTCCAGATGGTTCATGCACTCCTACCAAAGAGGAACTTATCCCATCAATAAGGGAGCTATCCCATCCAAAGAGGGGATTATCCCATTGATGGTGGACCTGATTAACTTCCTCTTGAGCACTATAAATACAGGCATTGGGCCAGAAGGAGGGGAGGTTGGAAGCTATACATTTCTATGGGTAGATGCTGCTGGAATTAGGACTCCCATTTAGAAGCTTGTGAGGAGAGATTGCCATCTTTGCTTGTTCTATTTGGAAGTGGGTGAGCTTTGTCAAAGTAAAGGAGAACTCTTGATGGACCCTGGGAGGGACTTGCACAACACCAAGGCTCAGGTTGTATTTGTTCCTTTTGTTACCTATTAATGCAAATGAGTCCATTCTTCTCAATAACTTGTTATTTATGAGTTGTTTCATGTACTCCTTGGTCTATGTGTTAAATATGTTTTATTCTATGAGATTATCAAGTGCTATTTAATCGTTTGATTGTTAGTGTATGCAGGTTTCAAAGTGAAGGAGGAGCTCATCCGGATCAGAGGAGCTGGACTGCTACAACAGCGTTGGATTACAGGTAGGATTTAAACACTTGATTTCCCATATAGTAAATGCATGTTTAGAGAAGGATTGCTCTTGTTTGTCTTGTTTGTCACTAGAGAGTCTTAGGCTCCTAGGGAGGTTGGTTGTGTCCGCACAATCGACTCTTTCCGCCTGACAAATTGGCGACTCCACTGGGGACTCCATTGATGTGAAAGTCTTTTCCTTTGTATGAACTTTGCTCTGAGAAAATTGGTTTCTTTTTCTGGTTTTTGGCTCTGTGACTTTGTTTTTGGGTGGCTTAGCTTAGAGTTAGATTCATTTTAGTTTTTCTTGAATTTTCCAGTAGGACGCACCCTCTGAGCATTGCACAGTGCGTCCCTGGACGCACTGTCACTGTGTACACAGAGCGGGCCCGCACCTGTTCTAACGGGTTGCCTGTGTCCCCTGCTAAAATTTGAGAAAATTCCATTTTTTGCATTTTTTCTCTTAGATTTTGCTTTTTCTTAGTTCTTACTGCCCAGATTCATTAGTCTCTTGTCAAAGATCTTCACCTGAACTTGTTTCGATAGCATTGAGTGTTTTAGTGGATTTCATAGAAGTTTAAGCCCTAGGGTTTGATTTTTGAGTAGATCTTGTAGTGACTTTGGCGGTAGAAGTTGTCAAGCCTTAGATCTCTCTGGTTTTGTCAACATTCTTAGAAGTCAGACCTGTCATAACGTCTACCTGTGTGAGCAACTTACCATTGAGTTGTCTCTTTGGCGAATTTCGAAGTGCTTGTTGATTAAGTCTTGAATTCCATTTTACAAAAAGAACAAAAAGATTTGAGTTTTGTTTTGACTAGTCTTTTGATTCTGCATTAGCTGTTCCTTGACTTGATTTTGGTCAAGTAAAACAACCTAGAATCATCTTTGTAGGCTTTTGCCTCGTTAGGTTTGCTTAGAGTAATTTCCTTTTTGATTTGCTTGTGAGTCAAGTTTTTATAGTTTTTATAGCTTTTAAGATTGATTTTCATTACAATAGATTTATATGCTTTATTAAAAAGAGAAAATACAAAAATATCTCCTTTGAAAAGTTTTGTTTCAAGTAGCTTTGAAAAGTTTTGAAAGAAAAAGAGTTTTTCGTGCACGTAAGGAGTGGTCATGTTTGTATGCTTGAAAAGATAAAGAGAATTGTTTCTTTGATTGTCTTTACTAAGAAAGTTGTTTTCTATAAAATTTGCATCTCTCAACTCTCTTAGTTAAGAATTTCATTGAAAAAGGAAAAGTAGCGTAAATCATCTTAGGTGCATCTTTGTAGTGGTTTGAGTCGAGTCTACACACCATTGGTTTCACTTCCGCTACCTTTTGTCTTTAAGAAAAACCATAAAATTAACGCTTAAAGTAAAATCAACGTAGTAACTTTTATTTACTAGGGCTCTGAAACACCAATTTAGATCAGGCTAGTGTCTTGGAGTAGGTGAGTAATTAACTCTCCAAGACAACAAAACCAAACAAGTAGCTTATCTTGTGATAGAATAAATCCAATTGTCTCATTTGTACTCTGGGAAAGCTCCTCTTAAAGGAGAAGCACGAGCTCGTGTCCGAACCAGTGAGGGGATCAATCCCCCCTCGTTGGGAACGACGCCAGACACGCACGTATTACAAACGGTAAACCTCGGATTAACCATTGTCGAGGAGCCAGGGGTCACTTGTCGGTAAACCTTGGATTATTGTCAAGGAGCCGGCAAGGGGATTGAGCTTGATACTCTGCCCTTGCGTGCTGTCGGAGTTTAGACTGTTCCCCCAGGTGCATTTGTTGCAGTTGGTAACCTTAGTGACCATTATCTTTAGGATTCTACCGAGGTGACGGTGGAGGGAAGATCCCACTGTACCTGGAGCAGACGTCGGTTAGACTCACTTGGATTTTCTGGGGGGTTCACTTCACTTGAGACGGTTAAAGTGGAGGAACTTGGTCCAGTCTATTCATTAAGCAGGTTGCCGGGGTAACTGTTCCACCCGCCACTTCTGTACTGAATCAGGCGAGGTTGGATTTCATCACCAACTAGCGCTTTCAGTCTGGAAGGCTACTGTTTTTGCTTGGTTTGACGCCCTAGATTCTTTAGGCGTGTGCTTCAAATTTGTTTGGTTCTTTAAAGACTTTAGGTGGTTTGATTTGAAATTTTACTTTGTTTTCGTGTGTAGTAGTTAAAAGTTTTTAGCTTTGGCGGAATTACCGAGACAGTCCCGTAGACTTCGGGGCCAGTCTCCTGAAGTTGTTTCTGTGGCCGAATTGTTGAGAAGATCTCGTAGACTTAGGGGATCACCTCCTCGAGACGACCCGGGTAATCTAGAAGGTTTAAAGGTCCTTGTAACTCCTCCTAGTGGCAGTAGAGTAGGTTCACCTAAAGAAGGAGAATCTTCCTTGGTAGTCCATTCAGATTACCAAGGCTTAGAGACAGGTTATAATCCCGAAGCTGTTACAGTTTTTGAACTTGTTGGTAGTTTTTCGTCTGCTAGTGATACAGGCGAAGAACCTGAAATATCTGAACCTGTTACACCGACTTCCAGTGTTCCAGATTCACCGAGAATAGAAAGAGTTATCACCGAAAATCTTCCTACTGGTTTGATTGCTATAGAAGAACTTGCTCCAGAGGAAGAAATAGGCGTCTCTAACCTTGAAGGTCAACTTACTATTGATCTAAGGGAGCGTGAATCTATCTTTTACAGTCCTCCTAGAAGTACTACTTGGTACCTTTCGTTAACCAATTATTTAGACAACTCAGGGGTAGGTTTTTCTACACCTCGTACTCCTTTTCCACCTGGAAGTATTTATACTCCTGTAAATATGTCTGGTCAGTCGTCCGTGTTTACTCAAAGTCCTGAATCTTTCTTACACGGCGGTCCTTCTATTCCCACCGGGTATCAATCACTTTCTGGTACCTTTGCGGGGGCATCTCCTCAACCCGTTGATCATGGGTTATTAGCTGGAAACAGTGGTAATATACCATTGGCTGTAGGAGACATTTACATGATGTCAGGTTCAGTTCCCGTTTCCCAACCTCAAGGTGGCCAATTACCACCTGGGGGGCAGCCGCAGTTAACGCTTGGGGGGCAACCTCAAGGTACACAAATCGTGTCTGGGGGGCAACCTCAAGGTCAGTATGCGCCTATGGTGCAATACATGCCTCAAGGTCAACCCCAGCCTCAATATGTACCCCAAGGTCAACCTCAGTATCAATATCAACCTCAAGGGTACCAACCTCAAGGTCAAGGTCAACCCCAATATCAGTATTTACCTCAAGGTTATCAGCCTCAAGGTCAATACTCGAGTCAAGGTTATCAACCGCCTCAAGGTCAGTCATATGTTCCAAGTATAGGAACTGCACCTTACAATTATCAATCCTATCCTCAATCTGATTATGGATCTCAGTATCCTCAACCTGTTACGGGTCAATATCCCGGAATGTTAGTGTGGGATCCATCACAGGGTCAACAGGTGTTGCAACCAAGTATACAGTTGGTTCCTCAAGCTGGACAACCCGTAGTTTCTGGTCCACCCCAGCAACCGCAACCTGTCCAGTCAAATGTTCAAACTTCTGTAACTTCGGTAGTTACTCAGCCGCCAATTGCACCTAGTACTCCATCTCAAACGGCTGCTGCAACTACCGCTACATCTGCCACACTTACTTCTGGAGTATCGACGGCTCCAGTTTCTACTGTCTCTGTAACCACGCCTCAGACATCTTTACCGTTGTCTGGATCTACGATTCAAACCACGGTCCAGATGCCTGTAGGTCAGCCTGGTATTAGTACGGTTGTCACTACTCAACCTCAATTTGTTCAACCACCGTACCAGGGACAGTACCAACATGGGCAAGCTGTCCAAAAACCGGTTTACCAGTATCAACCGTATCCTGGGTACACTTATCAACAGCCTCAACAACCCCAGTACGGTCCGGTTAATCCTGGTTTTCCAGGAGGATATAATATCCCTAATGCGATTCCTATTCCTAGTTATCCTGGATATCCTCCTCCTGGGACTGGTCTTGTGACCTAGAGTTTTAGAGATCCTAACCGGTAGTTACCGTTTATCGCAACTTTGGATTTATCAGACTTGACGCGCCTAACGAATGATCCAATTCAATATCTTCCGTTCTGGCCGCCAATGCCAAATAAGTTGCCCAGTGATATACCCAAGTTCGAAGGTAAGTCTGGAGAGGATCCGTCCAATCATGTGATGACTTACCACCTCTGGTGTGCTTCAAATTCTATCTCGGATGATTCGATCCGCTTACGTCTTTTCCAGCGTACACTCATTGGTCTTGCGGCCAAGTGGTACATTGAGTTACCACGGGCCTCTTTTTACAATTTTAGCCAGTTAGCTACCTCGTTCCTAACTCACTTTCAGTTGCCGGTCAGATACGATAACGGCACGGAGTTATTAACTTCACTAAAACAATCGACGTCCACGTATATTTCTGATCACATTCATGAGTGGAGACGTCGAAGAAGGCTAGTGAAAGTTTTTATCCCGGACCAAATCTTAGCTGAATGGTTTGTTAAATCATTATTACCGAAGATTACTGAAGATGTAGCTAAGGCTGGAGTAGTTACTGAGGAGCAAGTCAATGCTCAGGCACAATACCTTGACTTAGTTTACACTCAGTCGAGTACGTTACACGAGAAGATTCCGGATCTTCCAAAGTCGAATCAAATCGCTGCTGCTCCTTCGGGATCTCATGCCGCTGATGGTATGATTGGTATCGTGAATACAAAGAGCAAGAAGAAGTCTTCCAAGGCTTCAACTACTCCAATTATCACTTTGCCTGATTCTCCGACAGGAGAGTCTTCTCCTGAACTTACCGCCGATATTCACGTTGTAGAGTCATCTACGGCCAAATCAAAAAACGGTGGGAAGAAGAAAGGAAAGAAGAAGGCTAAAGCAGACAAGGCTCCGAAGGAGAAAACGGAAAAGTCGGAAACCAATGACGAAAAGCGCAAACCTCGATATCCTTGTCTTATTTGTGAAGAGGATCATTTTACGAGAGATTGCCCTCATCGGGCCGAGGTTGTGAAAATAGTCAAAGGTTCTCCCACTCCTGCTGTGTTAAAAAATCCATTTTCGGAGCAGGAGAATAAGATGATAGGTTCTTCCTCGAATGCCAGTGAAGAACCCATTTTGATGATGTCTCATGTGAGGATTGCGACTCGATCGCAAGATTATGGTAGTAAGAATCCTATTGATGGTAAGGAAGCAGAATCTTCTCACTCTAACCCATCAACCTCAGCCCCTGGTTCCGATCCACTACAGATCGAAAAACCTAACCCGGACTTAGTAATTAAACCGCCCGCCAAGGGTGTACTTCGGAGGTCTGCTTTCAATCCACATGCGAGAGCAGCCCAGAATTACAACATTGTTGAGGACTTAGCTGTTTCACCCTCAGCAATGTCGGCGTTGGAAGTGCTGCAATCATGCCCAGCACAACGAAAATTACTTTTGTTGACTATCGGAGCTGTTGACGTTCAGGACCCGAACCTGATAATCTTCGATCTAGAAAATAGTACACCGCGTCTCCCCCATCAAATGGCTTTCCAAATTCCAGTGATAGTAAAAAACAGGCCTATTCATCGGACTGTGATTGATGAGGGAGCTTCTACGTGTATTATGTCGATTCAATGTTGGAGATCACTTGGTTCTCCTTCGTTGAACCAATCCCCCACCATCCTTAAGGCCTTTGATGGCCGTGGGTTCCGTCCGTTTGGTATTCTACAGGAATTGCCTATAGGGGTAGAAGGTAAAATCGTTAGTCTGGATGTGGAAGTGGTTGATGCCCCTCTAGACTACAACCTTCTTTTGGGTCGAAGTTGGTCATATGCTATGACAGCGGTCGTTTCATCGGTCTTCAGAGTAATTAAGTTTCCATATAACGGTAAGATCGTGACTATTGATCAGCTGACATACTTTTCATCCGACCCAGCCTCTTCAGAGAGTATCCAGCATGTCGGTAAGACGACAATCCTGTATAGGGACGTTGGCATAGGTTTAGTTAAAGATTCCGGTTTACTGGGAATTTTTCCTTTCCCTCCAATCAACGCAGACCCTTCATTTGCAACAATTCATATGATTACATCAGAAAACATTATTTATGATGATCCTTGGATTATCCCATCTGAATCTGAGATAGACTCATTCGGTGATGCTATGCCTTTGAGTCCATATGAAATTGCTTATGAAGCTGTCATGTCTTTTACCGACTCGCGTTCAACCGAAGTCGACCAAATGAATGTGGTCAGTGAAGAATCACTTTTCACCTCAACCTTAGAACGGATAGCGTTTCCCGAAGTCGTGTCATCTGACGAGCAACTTCGCGAAATCCTAAGTGTAGACGATCTACCATGGGAAGATCTCCATCACAGATCTTCGTTTTTACCTAAGGATGATGCATTTGAAAATGATTTTTCATCTATCTTTACCGCTGAATATGTCAAAGACGCTCAGGATCCAACGAAACATATTGATTTAGAGTTGAATTTAGGGAATATTTCTCGTACTATTCCCATTGATATTTCAGTGAAGCCCGGAATTGAGGAGAACATTCATATAGGTGCCGCATGTACAGAAGATGAAATCCAAACTTACAAGGCCCTATTCCAAGAATTCCGCGATGTGTTTGCCTGGTCTTACGAGGAAATGCCGGGAATCGATCCTGCCATTGTTGTTCATGAAATAAAGACCTACCCGGATGCTAAACCCGTCCGGCAACGGTTGCGTCAGATTCACCCTCGGAAAGCGGCTGCGATTAAAGCAGAAGTCGAAAAGCTGTTGAAAGCAGGTTTCATTTATCCGATCCCGTTAACGGATTGGGTATCGAATATTGTTCCGGTCAACAAGAAACAAGGAACAATAAGAATCTGTATCGACTATAGGGATATAAATCGAGCTTGTCCAAAAGACAACTATCCTACGCCTTATATCGATCAAATTATTGATGATTGTGCCGAAAGTGAAATGTTTTCCTTTATGGATGGTTTTTCGGGCTATAATCAAATCAATATTCTACCTGCCGACCAACCAAAAACGGCATTCATTTGTCCATGGGGGACATTTGCTTATTGCAAATTACCTTTTGGGCTTAAGAATGTCGGGGCCACTTTTCAACGGGCGATGTCTTACGCATTTCATGACATCAAGCACATTGTGCAACCATACCTCGATGATTTGCCTGCTCATTCTTTACATCGAGCTGATCACCTTGTCCACCTACGAGCAATCTTTATGAGGTGTAGGCATTATCGAATTCGGTTGAATCCCCACAAGTGTGTTTTCTGTATAGAGACAGGTCGATTGCTGGGATTTGTTGTTTCAAAAGCCGGCATTCGCGTCGATCCCTCGAAGGTCGAAGCTATCATCAAATTGCCTCCTCCTTCGAGTTTGCGCCAACTCCAAAGTTTGCAAGGGAAAGCGAACTTTTTACGCCGATTCATCCCAAACTACGCCGAGGTCACTAAAGGTTTTACACGGTTGTTGAAACAGAACGCACAATTCTTTTGGGACGAGATTGCCCAACAATCTTTTGATGCACTTAAACACGCGTTGACCCATGCACCGTTGTTGCATCCTCCCAACTACAACCAGGACTACTTCTTATACCTCGCAGCTTCGCATTCCACCATTGGAATGGTGTTAGTTCAAGAAGATGAATTCAGAGCGGAACATGTGATATATTATCTTAGTAGGACCTTAAATCCCACTGATTTAAAATATTCGCATGTGGAGAAATTGGCCCTGGCAGCCGTTCAAGCTGTCCAGCGTTTTCGTCACTACATTCTTCTCCGTAAAACTACAGTTATTTCGGATTGCAACCCTATGATTTATATTTTGACAAAACAACTGCTAGGGGGCAAGTACTCTAAATGGATCGTTATCCTGCAAGAGTTCGACTTGGAGTTCGAGAAGTCCAAGTCTAAGAAATCCTTAGTTTTTGCGGAATTGATGTGTGATTTCCCGCGTGCTGACACAGAGACTGTGGCAGAGGAGTCCATTGCGGACGAATCTTTGTTTCTTATCAGTACTGTAGATCCGTGGTACGGGGATATAATCATCTATCTCCAAACCCAAACCTTTCGGCCTGAAGCTTCAAAGGCAGAACGTCGAAAAATTCGGTTTCAATCCCAGCAATACAAAATTATTGGAGATACACTTTATCGCCGGGGGGCAGACTTAGTTTTTCGACGTTGTTTAACTCACGAAGAGGCTGAGAAGGTTTTGAATGATTGTCACTCTGGAGCATGTGGCGGTCATATGTCTGGGTATGCCACAGCTCAGAAGGTGTTGCGCGCTGGCTATTTCTGGCCGTCTATGTTTAAAGATTGTATCATTGCAGTCCGGAAGTGCCACAACTGTCAAGTGTTTGATCGCAAGATGCGCGCACCACCTGCTCCTCTCCACCCTATAATTTCCGTTGGTCCATTCGCCAAATGGGGTATCGATTTTATTACTTGTAACCCTCACTCGGCCGGGGGGCATGCGTATATCATCCTCGCGGTTGATTATTTTACTAAATGGGCCGAGGCGATGCCTACATTCGACGCAAGCGGCAAAACAGCTGCATTTTTCGTATTCAATCATATTATAACTAGGTTTGGTGTCCCACAAGCAATCATTACTGACCATGGGAGCCATTTTCGAAACATCATGATGACTGAGCTTACAAGCCAGCTTGGTTTGCGCCACGATAGCTCTACTCCTTATTATCCGCAAGCCAACGGTTTGGTTGAGTCTATCAACAAAGTTCTGGTTATCATGATCCGACGAACCATTGGTATTCATCGGTCGAATTGGCACAACATGTTATTTTCAGCGCTATGGGCATACCGAACCTCAGTGAAAACTTCAACAGGGTTCACTCCTTTCCAGCTAGTTTATGGCTTGGAAGCTGTGTTACCCATTGAATGCGAAATCCCATCACTTCAAATGGCTGTCGAATTACTTCCAGCTACTTCCGAAGAGGAGAAACGTTTATTGTACTTAGCTAAATTAGATGAGACTCGACGTGACGCTGCATTGGCAATCGAGACTCACGCGAAGCGAATGAAAGCTCAGTATGATAGAAATGTGACCCCTCGAAGTTTTTCGGAGGGAGACCTAGTGCTATTATATGATCAAGCTAACGATAAGCTAGGTGCTGGAAAATTCGTTCCTATGTGGCATGGACCCTACATTGTAAAGCGAAAGCTAGCAAAAGGGGCTTATGAGCTGGTTGATTTTGATGGGGACTCTTTGGGTAAACCCAGAAATGGACTTTACCTAAAGAGGTATTATGCTTAAATGGTGGGTATGGAGAATTTTTAGTTAGGTTAGATTTTCTTTCTAGCTAGCGTGTTTGTTAGTTTAGTTAGTGTGCTTAGCTTAGAGAGTGTGTTTTTCGTCGTTATTCTGGCTTATCTTGGTTTTACTCTTGATATTGCAGATGTCGACGCCTCTCCAAACATACATTGGATTTGCTGATGGTGCTTGTCGTAGTACACGGAATATCTCTTCCGCAGCTTGGGTTATCTATTCGCCCTCTGACGAGTTAGTTTCTATGCATGGGGTAAGCCTCGGTCAAACAACGAACAACATTGCAGAATACAGTGCAGTGGTTGAATTATTATCCGAATCTATTTCATTTGGAATTCGACGTTTGATAGTGAGGTTAGATTCTGAACTTGTTGTATTACAGCTTAATAGAGTTTATGCCATTAGAAATCCTGTGTTATTAAGGTTGTTTTTGAGAGTGCGTCTCTTGGAACGTGAATTTGATTACATTGAATATCAACATATTCCAAGGTCTTTAAATACATTAGCAGATGCAATTGCTTCTCGAGTGTTGGACAGACATTTACGATAATCATGCAAGTAAATTTAAAAACATTTCATCACATATGTTAAACAAGATAAGCCGGTAATAGTGATATATATATAGATAGGAGTGTGTCAAAAAATATACATCGTCTTCGATCATAGGTTGAAAAACACCTTATGATCGGCAAAAATGATAAGTACAAAAAGCCAAAAATGTCACATGTGTCTACAAAGTGACTAGTCAATCACTGGTGGTGCTCCCTATACGACACCACTGCACGGGCTACCTTACACAAAAATCTCCTAAACGGTCCAGGGACTGCGACTACATAGCGCTGAAGTCTGATAGGAATATCATCTATGGTAGTCTCAGGCATATCCGCCGTCAGACGCTCTAGATCCTGCTCCAACTCAGCTAGTGACTCTGCAGCCGCGTCCTGTGGGGCCGGTACCGGTGCAACTGGATGTCTCCTCTCAAAAGGCCGGAGGTTGGCTGGGCGCTGTGGACCAACATCTGCATTTTGAAAATTTTTACTGTCAGTTTTGAGACGATATATATAAAAAACAAAAAAAAAAATATACATAATTTGAAAACTTGTGAAAAATAAAGTACCTCTGTCATCCCATTGTTCTCCCTGTGGAAGAACCATGTCCGGATCACCTCGAAAATCTACTCCGGCATACGGAAAGTCCTGGATCGAAAAAACCTGGTCCTCTAACCAGTGAAAATAACTATCAGAGAATCGAACAATTGCCGCGCCCTCGTCAGGATGCCGGGCCATCACCGTAACCCATCGTATCAGCTTTGGCTCCCGAGGACCCAAGATATCAACAGTGAGTTGCTGAGGGATCAGCATCGGAACTCTCTCTAAGGCAAAGCTCACGACTAGAGGCCCATATCCAAAGGTCTTCAGTCGTCCGTTCTTTGCCCTAGTCAGTTGGCTCTTCATATTAGCCGACACAGCATCACACCAGTTGAAAATGGTGCCTTGGTAACAGTCAATGGCCATCCGCATTTGGGACCCGGAAGCAATATGTAAAGCGGCTGCGCCGCAAATTCTGGTAATCGTGAAAGCTATAAATTTGAGTTCACGTAGAGAGATGTGTTTGATTTCCACGCCTTTCGCATGGTGTGCATTGGGTGTGCACCAATCCGCCCGGAGACTAGCAAGGGATTGGCCACCCGGCCTAGTCCCGGCTAGATTGAGTTGCTCACCTCTATTCGGCAAGCCAGTGAGAAAGTATATGTCAGAGGGCTCTATCTCGAGCTGGTGCCCTCCGATGTAAAAGCATTGCTCTTGAACGTTCCATCTCTCAACCAGCCATTCCAAGAATCTTACCTGAGCCCTCATGCCAGGTATGGCCCAATATTTATATAACCCGCATGCTTTTAGGGCATCAATGGAAGGTTGATGTTCAATTGCAGCTAAATCAACGTCCTCGTGCTCTCTTTCTCTCCAATCCAACATGGTGAGTACCCTACACACCAAGAAGCAGAGATTAGAATTGATTTGGGAAATTTTACATGGTTGATTTTGGAGTTTGGGGTTTCAAATTCCGCGTTTTGCGGAGGACGCACCACGCGTTTAGAACACAGGGCGTCGGGACGCAGCTGGCCTGAAGCTGGGCTGCGTCCCCCGACCTTTTTCCTGTACAGGAAAAAGTCGGGGGGCGCAGGTCACCTGAAGGGCACCTGCGTCCACCGCAGAGCGCATTTTGAAACCCAAAACCCCCCAAAAAATCAAAACTAAAACCTAAAACACAATTTTAATCGGATGAAATTGAAGAGTAGGATGTTGTAAAATACCTGGAAGAGACGGCGTTCGATTCTGACGGTCGGATTTTCCGCAGCGACCACGGGAAGTTTCTTGCCAAAAGCCCTTTTTTCAACCTCAACAGTAAAATGGTAAAAATGACATGGTAAAAAGTCTTTTTATAGGTTTTTTGGATGAATTTGTTCATTTTTCACCATGGAAGGATGTTTTTCGATGTATTTTTGCCTATCTTAAACAGGTATGAGTAATGTGTCGTTTTTGTGCAGGACAAAGGGATTTAGAGGGAAAATTGTCATTTTTCACGAACCAAAATATCAGAGTCATCTTTTAAGCCCTTTTCTGACTCCTAAAAAATGAAAAGATTGCCGAGCGTTTCTTTTACACTCGTTAAAACAGAATTAAAAGACGGTCCCCTTATAGCTCTTTTCTGACCGTAAAATCAGGAAAAGATTGCCGGGTTTTTGTCGTTTCAAACTCGATACGGAAATAAAACGACGTGTCCTTGATCGCTTTTTACTTTTCAGGTCAGTGGCACTAATTATGAAAGTACTCCTTGGTCGCAAGATCAAGCGGTTCCCCCAGGTATTATTTTATACTTTTTCGGGCTTGAGGGACACAAATCTACGAAAAAGTTCAACTTGGAGTCTTCTTAAGTTTTTCAGACTCTCTAAAATTGAAAAACGCCGAGTTTTTCCTATACTGGGCTCATTAAACATTTCACAGTAAAGGACCTGTTCAATTACAAACAGGAACGAACCACTCCTTCCTAGGGTTCGAATCAAAACTAGGTTGGACTCATCCGAAGGATGAGCTTATAATCAAGCATATGTTATCCTCCTCAAGCTTGTTAAAAATAAAGAGGTACTTGCCAGAAATGGTGGGGGAAAAGAGAGAAGAATGAGCCTGTTTGTTATCTTTTGTCTCAGAAGAAACTTTGTAACCACTCTTGAACACGACACTTTTCATTCACCTGGGTTGGGAAATCCTTTACCTCACAGTTGATCAAACCACTTTGAAAGTCTTCAGCCGGGTTCCGGGGATTAACTTTGAGTTATTCATCACCAAGCCATCTGTCGTGTCGTTATGTGTTCAAGAGGTCTGCAAGCAAAACTTTCATCTGCAAAATACTTGTCATCCATTTGACCATCCCTGAGTCAGTCCTTACAGCAACATTTCTTCAACTTGAACAATGATTTCGTGTTGTGGGCTTGCCCGCAACGGGTCGCTTTCTATCGACATCAGCACATTATCTAGAGAGATGACTTAGAAATCGTCAGTACCTTGAAGTCTGCATGCATCAATGGCAGGTTTCTCGCCTTTGACGTCAGTTTACATCATTGACTTTCGATCAAAGGATTCCGTGAAATGTTCGACATCAACTCATTCATTCACATCTCATGGATTGTACTGGGTACTTTGAGAACCATTGACATTACTGGTGGTCTCTCTCATGCTTGTTAACAGTTTACATCATCGACTGGTAATCAAGTGGTTTCTACCATGTTCGACATCAACTCATTTATTCGCATGGCTAGAATCGTACCAATTCGGGAAGTAGAAATGAAGACCCTGGATCTAGTTTCCACCATCCAGGCTGCGAGGAGTTTTGTATTCATTATCTAAGTAGACTAATCATAAACAGATGGCTGCGCCCATACTGTGTCTACAAAAGTCTATGATTATGATGTACTGCAAGATCATTCCTCTATCAGAGTAGTTAGTCTGTTAGTTAAAGTTTTGATCTGAGTATGGGAATGCCTACCTCAGTGATGATATAATCTTATACATGTATTTTGTGTTGAAAATTGCAGGTTCTGACCAGGCTCTCCACGAGATAATCCTTGAAATGATAAAGCGCTTCACCCTTCCTAGATAATATAGAACCCTAATCTATTACAGGCTTCGCACTTTAGGGGGCAATCTGTTACACTAAAAAATGTCATCATGACTATTTACAGTTAGTATGGCTCAATCAACAGTCATGCTATCCTCTTAGGCAAGTCTTATGCCTCTTCTCTCCATGTCAAACTCCAAAAAGAGAGAAAGTCTTTATAAATGTATTTATCTCTGGGGACGCAGGTTCTCTCAACCTTACCTGCGGAGACGCATCCAATGTTCACAAAAGCTGCGTCCTTGGACGCTCTGTATGTAAAGGGGCAGGTGCGTCCCCCTGTAAAGGTCAAAATGCGCAAGTTTCATCTTTAAAAAGTTACTTGTGGTCATTTCTAGAGCATTCTAGAAGGTTGTTCGACGTGTATTGAGCGCCTCCAGATGGTTCATGCACTCCTACCAAAGAGGAACTTATCCCATCAATAAGGGAGCTATCCCATCCAAAGAGGGGATTATCCTATTGATGGTGGACCTGATTAACTTCCTCTTGAGCACTATAAATACAGGCATTGGGCCAGAAGGAGGGGAGGTTGGAAGCTATACATTTCTATGGGTAGATGCTATTGGAATTAGGACTCCCATTTAGAAGCTTGTGAGAAGAGATTGCCATCTTTGCTTGTTCTATTTGGAAGTGGGTGAGCTTTGTCAAAGTAAAGGAGAACTCTTGATGGACCCTGGGAGGGACTTGCACAACACCAAGGCTCAGGTTGTATTTGTTCCTTTTGTTACCTATTAATGCAAATGAGTCCATTCTTCTCAATAACTTGTTATTTATGAGTTGTTTCATGTACTCCTTGGTCTATGTGTTAAATATGTTTTATTCTATGAGATTATCAAGTGCTATTTAATCGTTTGATTGTTAGTGTATGCAGGTTTCAAAGTGAAGGAGGAGCTCATGCGGATCAGAGGAGCTGGACTGCTACAACAACGTTGGATTACAGGTAGGATTTAAACACTTGATTTCCCATATAGTAAATGCATGTTTAGAGAAGGATTGCTCTTGTTTGTCTTGTTTGTCACTAGAGAGTCTTAGGCTCCTAGGGAGGTTGGTTGTGTCCGCACAATCGATGCCCACACAATCTAACCATGGGCCCGCATGCCACATCTAAGAAAATATTGCATTCGAAATTCGCATTTGAACTGGTAGTCTCTGGTTGTTTATCACCCATATCCTACTTTTCCACTATTGCTTATTTTTCTTCTTCTTCCTTTATGGTTTTTTCGAAGAAGGGCATGCGAATGTGGAGATTATAATGCCTCAGACGATGATTGTGCTATTATAAATGATATGATGTCGATCGACATCAAAGGGCATTAGTGTGCATGGTCATGGGAGCATTGATAAATGTTTAGAAGTGAATTTCTCATCATTTCTAAAATGTGACCAGTATGGACGAGTGAGAGAGGTTGAAATCCTTGATATATCATCTGAATATTGACACCAAACATAGATTATGATTGTGAACTGCAAAGTATGAAAACAATGCACAAGTCAGTGTAAGAAGTGAATTTGGGAGCATGTTGGAACACTGAATCAATATCATGACATGTTGAGAGAATTAATAGCTTGCATTGAAGTTAATACCTGTGGAGTTGTGAGTATAATTTTTGCTAATCTTGTAGCACTCGAATGTGGGGATGTTGTTTTAAGTTTAGTGTTGGCAAAGGAGAATCTCATAATTTTCAGTGACCAGAACTTAATAGAGACATCGATTCAACACTATATCTTCACAATTTTGATAAAGCATGGAGCCTGTTGGGCATGGGATCCCTCGCAGTAGGTTTTGGGGCTTAAAGACCGAGTTTTGGTCAATTGTATTATAAGACTCTGCGAAGTGCGGGTGCGGAGCGCGAATTGTATAATCGAGTCACAGGGTTGTCTTCCCTAAGAATTGTAATTTAATGTAAAGTTGTGGCGGCCTACCCATGGTTCGTGGACCATGGGATTGTATAAATAGTGCGAGGCTCTAAGTGTAAAGGAAGAAGGTAGGCAAGCAAGTAATAGATAGATGTGAAGGCATGATTAGAGCATAAGGGGAAAGTTGAAGTGTATTGGGTCGTAGTAGTAGGAAGAGGCTCTGCAGCTGAGTGCGCAGAGGCCTAGTAGAGTCCGCAGCTGAGTGCGTGGACCCCTGTAGCTGAGTGCGCAGACCCCTACAACTGAGTGCGTAGGGAGGAGTCGGATCTGTAAGTGGGGTTGTACTTGGATTTGAAAGCTAAGAAAGAGAAGTTTATTCTGTGCATCTATTCCTGAATCTGTATGTTGATGTTATGCATTACTTTACTCTGTTATTTACTGTGTGCAATTGATAATTACATGTATGATTGCTTATATGTGAATTTAATCTAAGTAATTGGCTAACAGAGACTAATTAAGGAAGACGTGGGTAAATAACACGGGTCGCGCTGCGACTAGAACTATGCAAAGATAGTATCACAGGGCGTGGGGTGCCTGCAAGTGCGCATAGCATAGTAAGTGTGAAGGTTGTATCGCATACCAATCACCACATATCAGACATCCCTAGGGTAAGGAAACCTGGTTCCAACACTCTCCCATACTACTTTGGTGAGATCTCAATCCACGCTCTGCGGACTGTTGCCAAAAGGGCCAGTAGTACCGAGATTTGCTTGGCTAAATCACTTCCGAACCTGGGTTAGGCCCCAATAAGCCAACAAATGGTTTCATTTCTAGGACCGGGATCTACATAAGGGATGTCTAATGTCATGCCACTGGAACCCAACAAAGAAGGAAATTGAAGAGTGGTTGGACAAGAAAATTCACGAGTTTGCGACACAGGAAAATAGAACTCCGCAAGTATATGAGAAAAGGTGGTTGGATCACTATGTGTATACGAAAATCCATGAGATTTTCTTTGCATCCTTTCCTTCTGAACTGTATGAGTGGATCGCGAGGTTAGCCGACAGCCAGGGGAAGTGTAGGCTCGACCAATCGATAGTGTGGACTCCAGAATTAGTGCGCATACTGAAAGCCTCAAAAGATAAGATAGCGTGAGCTGTGGACCATTGGCTCTATCGGATAATAGGAGGATTTATCACTAAATTCATGGTGGACACGACTGTCAGTTACAACGAGGCATAGTGATGTTTTCTCAAGGGACCGCGAGGTAAGTATATTAAATCTTTGAATATCTGGATTAAGATGTTGTTATGTGAAAATCAAGTTAAGCGAGTAAATTAATGTTTGGGACTACACGGAGTGGAAGAATCTCTAGAAGCAGAAGTAGTGAAGAATTAGAAAACAATCCCTTAATTTCATCCTCGCGGGAGAGCGAGGAGGAGCTCACGAAATTTTCTCCAAGAAGCACAGTCAGTTTGATAAGGTAGTGTATTCTGCGGCTACCACCCACACTACTCCCCACTTCACCTCCTTCACCTCAATCTCCACCCACTCCACCTCCACCACCTCCACGGTTCAGTATGGCGAGCGCGATCAAACTACCAGTATTAAGAGGAGTAGGGAATGCGGATCCGGACCAATTCTGGTTTGTGGTAAGAGCAGTATGGGAATCACAAGGTGTCACAGATGACAACATTAAGAGGGCTACATTGGTGAGCACACTGTAGGATCACGCATTAATGTGGTACATCAATCACTCTAACGACCACCCAAATGCAGGGATAACACAGATCCAGAATGCGTTGAACAGAGAATTTAGTAGGCCAAAATTATAGACATATTCAATCATCGAGTTTAAAGAGATCGCGATGCTTCAAGGTGAGACCCCCTAGGATCTAGACCAAAGGCTGAAGAGTACGATCCGCGAGGCCAATATGACGCTAACGGATACACAACATCATGCATGGTGTTAGAAAATTATATATTACGGAGCAATGGAACACATAAAATATTGCAGAAATATAAACACAGAAAACACATAAAATAGGAGAGACACAGATATACGTGGTTCACCCAGTTTGGGCTACGTCCACCCTGTACAGCTAGTCCTTCCTTTCTATTATCCAGCAAAATGAAGAGACACAACCTACAACAGATCCATTGTAATATCCTCTGTTTTCTCTCACAGTCTCACCTCTCTGTTTCTCGTTCACCGAATACACATCTATTACACAGCCTCAAATACAATGCCCTCATACAAAGAGAGGGGTTGCCTTCTAGGGCAAAAAAATCTAAACTAAACATAATTTCTACCGTCAGATCATCCGCCTAATGAACGACCTAGATTGACTAGAAATTACTATACTTTTACAAGGAAATTTTACATCTATTTTTAGCTTCGGGGGCGCTGCCCCCAAGCCCCAGCCAGGGGACCACTGGCCCCTGGACCCCCAGCCGGGGGGGATCGGCCCCCCCAGAGACAAGTCCCCCCCACGTGGAGGGGTTTACAAACTTCCTGGGGTATACATCCGACTGAAACAAAGACCTTTGAACAATCATGCTCCACACACAACAATCTCCCACTTGGAGAATGATTGTAGCAACTCCACTGCTGCTTCATTTGCTGGACAATGACTCCTCTTTAGACCTGGTTGTTTCTCATCTTGATCGTCATCCTTGAAGACCAATTGAAACTGAGCATGTTCTCAGTTTCTCCATAGTTACAACTTTTGTTAGCATATCTGCAGGATTCTGGCTAGTGTGTATCTTTTCCAGCTTCAACTCTCCATCTTCCAACACTGACCGTATGAAATGGTACTTGAGCTGTATGTGTTTAGTCCTGGAATGAAATGCTGAGTTCTTTGCAAGAAGAATGGCACTTTGGCTATCATTGTATAACGTGCCCATATCATGCTCCTTACCGAATTCACCCATAAACCTTTGTAACCAAATCATTTCTTTACTGGCCTCTGTAGCAGCAACATACTCTACTTCTGTTGTTGAAAGTGCAACAACACTTTGGATTTTTGAAACCCAACTGACAGCTGTTCCACCAACAGCAAATACATATCCTGTAGTGCTCCTCCTATTATCTCTATCACCCGCCATATCTGCATCAACATATCCCTGTAGGGAAATGTTTGAACCACCAAAGCATAATGCTTGATTTGTGGTACCTTTCAAATATCTAAGAATCCATTTCACTGCCATCCAATGTTCCTTTCCTGGATTGTTCATGTACCTGCTTACAACTCCCACTGCATGTGCAATATCAGGCCTTGTGCAGACCATTGCATACATTAAGCTTCCAACTACTGATGCATATAGGACTTTAGACATATAATCCATGTCTTCTTGAGTCTTTGGGCACATTTCCTTACTAAGTTTGAAATGGCTAGCAAAAGGTGTACTAACTAGTTTTGCATTGTGCATGTTAAATCTTTTCAACACCTTTTGTATGTACTCATTCTGAGACAATGTTAATTTGCGATTTTTCCTGTCTCTAGTTATTCTCATACCAAGGATTTCTTTTGCAGCTCCCAAATCCTTCATTTCAAATTCATTTGCCAATTTTCTTTTGAGCACATTTATTTCCTGCATGTTAGATCCTGCAACAAGCATGCATCTACATAAAATAACAATATAATATAGCTTCCATCATTTTTCTTTTTCAGATAAACACAATGATCAGAGTGACATCTAGTATAACCTTGTGCAGACATAAACTTGTCAAATTTTAGATACCACTGCCTTGGAGCCTGTTTTAAGCCATACAAGCTCTTCTTCAACCTGCACACTAGTTTCTCCTTCCCTTTCACTTCATATCCTTGTGGCTGCTGCATATATATCTCTTCCTCCAAATCCCCATGGAGAAAGGCCATCTTTACATCTAACTGATCAAGATGCAAATCTTCAACTGCCACTAGACTTAAAATAGTTCTGATTGAAGTCATTTTAACAATAGGAGAAAATATTTCATTAAAATCAATACCTTTCTTCTATGCAAACCCCTTCACCACAAGTCTAGCTTTGTACCTCTGTTTTCCTCCATCTTCTTCCTTCAGCCTGTAAACCCATTTATTCTGCAATGTAGTTTTACCTGTAGGCAACCTGACTAAGTCCCAAGTCTGGTTATGCATTAAGGAGTCCATCTATTCTTCCATGGCTACCTCCCACTTCTTCCTGCTTTCAACCCGCATTGCTTCTTCATAACATTCGGGTTCACTAGAATCAGTCAACAATAAATAATATAATGAAGGAGAGTATCGTTCAGGGGGTCTACTTATCCTGGTAGATCTTCTAACACCACTTTCAGGTGTTTGGGGTGCCTGCTGCTATTGTGATGGTTGCTGCTGTTGTGGTTGTTGATTATTATTATTTTCAGGCACCTTTACTTTTTTAGTGATTTCATCAAGAACTGCGTATTCTTTGTTTTCTTTTTCCTGCAACTAATTCTTATACAAGACCTTTTCATTGAATATTACATCTCTTCTCCTAATGATTTTGTGATTTTCATAATCATATAAGCGATAACCAAAATCATTAACACCATATCCAATAAAGGTACATTTCTTTGACTTTGCCTCAAGCTTTGTTCTATTTTCTTTATCAATATGGACAAAGGCCTCACAACCAAAAGGCTTTAAAAAAGAGTAGTTTACCTTTTTAACTGTCCATGCTTCCTCTGGAACACCACCATCCAAGGAACTTGAAGGCCCTCTGTTTATTAGATAAACAATAGTATCTATAGCATCTGCCCAAAACTGTAAAGGCAATCCTACATGCAATCTCATGCACCTTGCACGCTCCATGATTGTTCTGTTCATCCTTTTTGACACACCATTCCTTGTGGTGTTCTTGGAACTATCTTCTCTCTAGGAATTCCATGCTCTGAACAGTACCTATCAAACTCTTTGCTGCAATATTCACTTCCATTGTCTGATCTAAGACACTTCAATTTCTTTCCTGTCTCAATCTCAACCAAAGCTTTCCATTTCTTGAAAGTATCAAATACATCAGATTTATTCTTAATACAATAAACCCAAGTTTTTCTAGCTACATCATCAATAAAAGTAACATAATAACGAGAGCCACCGATAGATGATACTTGAGCAAGTCCCCATACATCTGTATGCACAAGCTCTAATTTTTCATTCTTCTTTTCTTTCCCAACTCTGAGAAATCTGACTCTCTTCTGTTTTCCATAAATGCAATTCTCACAGAAGTCCAAATCAACATTCTTCAAACCCGGCAACAAATTCCTTGAGTGAAGAATCTTCATCCCCTTTTCACTCATGCGTCTGAGCCTATGATGCCATAATGCTGCATCTACTCCTTTGGAAGTTAAAGCATTAACAGAGTTAGAAATACCATTTCATAAATACAATGTACCAACCTTTTCGCCTTTTTCTATTACCAGGGCTCCTTTGGTGACCTTCCAAGCTTTATCTGTGAAAGTTGTCACACAACCTTCACCGCTTAACTGCCCTGTTGAAATCAGATTTTTCTTTAGATCTAGAACATGTCTTACCTCCTTTAGTAGCCATTGGTTTCCATTCTGCTGTTTTACAAGAACCTTACCCATTCCAACAATTTTACAGGGTTTATCATCACCCAAACGAACTTGTCCAAAATCTCCTTGAAAATAGTCATGAAAGTATTTCTTATCAGGTGTGGCATGGAATGAGGCCCCTGAATCTAACACCCACAAATCAGTAATATTTTTGAAAGAAAGAATCAAAGCATCTTGTAACACCTCACCTGTCACATTTGCTTCATGATTGTTTTCTTGCTGTGAATCTCCTTCTTTTCCCTTCCAAGATCTACAGTCTTTCTTTAGGTGTCCTTTCTTTCCACATTTCCAGCACACTATCCCCGACCTGGACTTGGATCTGCCTTTCCTTGATTTACTGCAATATCCTGAGCTCTTTCCTCTTTCCATTTTTCTTCCCCTAGACTCTACACTCAAAGCATTTCCCGATGTCTCACCGGAGCTTTTTCGTCGCATTTCCTCGCTAAGGATAGCACCAAAAACATCATCAAACTTTAAAGTACTAGATCCAGACACAGAGTTACTAATGGCCATTACTAAACCATTCCAAATTTCTGGCAATGAGCACAAGAATAACAGAGCTCTAACTTCATCATCAAAGTTTACCCCTACAGAACATAACTGACTTGTAACAGTATTAAAATCATTTAAATGATCCGCAACAGATCCACCTTCTGACATCTTCATATTAAATAACCGTTTCATAAGAAATACCTTGTTTGAGGTCGAGGGTTTTTCATATAGTTTCTCCAATGTCTTAATCAAACCCTCTTTCATTGTTTCCTTCGAAATGTTGAAGGTGATTGACACTGCAAGGCACAACCGTATTGTTCTGAGTGCCTTTCTATCGAGAAGGTTCCATTCTTCATCTTTCATACCCGCCGGCATCTTTGCTTTTCCGCCCAATGGTAAGTATAGATCTTTCTGATACAGATAATCTTCCATCTACATCTTCCACAGTGAGAAGTTTTGGCCATTAAATTTCTCGACCCTAAACTTACCATCTTCCGCCATTGCTCCCACTCGAACAAGGAACCCTTTTTTCCTGTGAGTTTATCAGCCAAATAGACCTTCGGCTCTGATACCAGTTGTTAGAAAATTATATATTACGGAGCAATGGAACACATAAAATATTGCAGAAATATAAACACAGAAAAAACATAAAACAGGAGAGACACAGATATACGTGGTTCACCCAATTTGGGCTACGTCCACCCCGAACAACCAGTCCTTCCTTTCTATTATCCAGCAAAATGAAGAGACACAACCTACAACAGATCTGCTGTAATATCCTTTGTTTTCTCTCACAGTCTCACCTCTCTGTTTCTCGCTCACCGAATACACATCTATTACACAGCCTCAAATACAATGCCCTCATACAAAGAGAGGGGTTGCCTTCTAGGGAAAAAAACCCTAAACTAAACATAATTTCTACTGTCAGATCATCCGCCTAATGAACGGCCCAGATTGACTAGAAATTACTATACTTTTACAAGGAAATTTTACATCTATTTTTAGCTTCGGGGGTGCTGCCCCCGAGCCCCCATACCCCCCAGCCGAGGGGGATCGGCCCCCCTGACCCCTGTGGGGGGGACAAGTCCCCCCCCCCCCCCCCCACCCCCCCTGCATGGAGGGGTGTACAAAATTCCTGGGGTATACATCCGGCTGAAACAAAGACCTTTGAACAATCATGCTCCACACACAACACATGGTTTGTAGCATCTCTGACACCACACTTGAGGATGATGCTGTCACAGCAGAAACTTTCTACCTAGGCCGAAGCGTTGGAGATGGAAAGAGATTACATGAGACCTCGATATAGGAACCTGGGTTGGGAGTTCAGCAAATCCATGCGCAACTACAGAATCTATGTTTGGAAATGCAAAGATTGAAGCAGGATAGGGCACCACTGCCAGAGGCGCATGAGGAAGTATGGTGCATAAAATTCAAAGGCCAGGGTCATGACAAGGATCATTGTCTAGTGTTTGTGAACTACTTGGCAGGATGAGGGCCAATTCTGTTGAGATTGGAGGCGCAGGCAAGGCCAAGCATGACACCCACTTTATGGTGCGCAATCTATCAGATAGGAGGGAAACACACGACAGACAATTGTCATTTGCTACAGAAATATACACAGAGACCCCAGCAATTGTTTTGTAATTTCTGCAGGTCGGTAGGCCACGATGAGTGCACTTGCCACAGTTATGAGCTAATGATGGATTGGACCCCAGCCTATAGGATGTAGACTAAAACGTGAGCCCTCGACCCAGATGCGGGGATGACACGTGCTGGATTTCAGGGGCGAGGTGGAGGATGAGGTGGAATGGGACTAGGAAGGGGCCACAGACAGTTAATTTGTTATAATTGCAGAGGACCAGGGCACTATGTCCGCGACTGTACCAACCCGACGAGGATATCCTGTATGTATTGTGCTCAGTTTGATCATGAAACAATAGACTGTCCTACGTTGATCACAAAGATGCGCGAAAAAGGGTTATCCAGCCTCCCCTTACTTAGAATATACAAATGATGAGGTCTGAGCTGTGCGAAGAGGACCCGAATGTAAACATGATGCTCAGAAGTTGCGTGACCATGGGAGAGGATAAGGGAAAGCAGCTAGAGGAAAGTACGTGGGTTCGCAAGGCTCCTGCAAAGGAGCCCGAGTTTGACTTAGAATGTGCAAACGAGACATTCATGGAAGCTAAGAAGAGCTTTGTGGAGGCCTCCACTTCAGGTAGTAAGGATCAACCAGAGCCAAGAATGAATCCTTCAATGCTTATTACCTTTTTTTAGACATGCATGAAATTGTTGCACGACAACAAGGTGGTTATAGGACTAAAGGAACTGATCACCAGGCGCGTGGGGTTAGGGGAATCACGCATTGTCTGGAAATTGGGAAAGCATGCATTGCGCACTAGAAGAGAAATGAAGTTGACTACACAGATTGGTGAGTATGAAATGGATCAGGTAATCCTAGATCTGGGTTCAAACACAAATGTATTACCAAAGAAAACATGGGAACATATGGGCAGGCCCACATTACAGTGGTCCCCTATTCAACCATGAATGGCAAACCAACAGAATATTTTTCCCATGGGAAGGTTGCAAGGGGTAACAGTTGATATTGAAGGTGTGAGCACACAGACGGATTTCAAAGTAATAGAGATTGTTGATGACAATAATCCCTATATTGCATTGTTAGGAATAGACTGGGCCACTGATATGAATGGAATCATCAACCTGAAGAAGTGCAAAATGAACTTTGAGAAAAATTCGTTATGCGTAGTAGTCCCACTGGACCCAGCCGAAGGAGTGCGCTACACTGAACCAGTGGACGGCGATGATCTTGATTGTATTTATAAGATAATTGCGTGAGACCATGATTGGGTGAATCTGATTGCAGATGGGAGGATCTCATGGGAGTGCAAAAGCTCTTGCACTTCGGATTCAGACGAAGAAGTAGAGCGATGGAAGAATCGATTGCACGTAGTAACGATTGCACGAAGTAATGACGGTGAATTGCAACATGATGGTTAGATCAATGCATTGCATGACAATGGAGGAAAGGGAGCTACTACCATATGATGGATTGATAGAGGTGGATGAATTCTTGAACAAATTTGAAAGTGCAGTACCAGAACAGCAGCAGTTCGATGCGTTGAAATGGGCATTGCGCGCAACACTCGCGCAATGGTGGGGTACACATTAAGAAAATTTTAAGGACTGGTGCGGATGTAGAAGGATGATGCACCTACAGTTTGGAAGCTCCCAAATTCGAATGAGAGTCGGGCAGCCAGGATGGAGCAGCTTGCGTGGCCACCTGTGTCGATGGGTACAGACATGTGCTGTGCAGCCCACTCAAGCACACCCCAAACTAAGGATCGAAAATCAGAACAACACGCAGTAGCAGGAAAGGTGACGTGCACCACAAATGTTCCATGTAGAAGCGTTCAAGAAGGTGTGTGAAGTACTGAATAGAGCTCACCAGGCAAGGCGAACTGATTGGGACCTGCGCGTACTAGCAATCCAATGGGCCTATAAGACATGTGAAAATACCTGGGCACAGAAATGATTCTGAAACTGAAGAGCAGAGTTGAGACCATAGTTTTGGAGGAAAGGAATCCTCACGTAATAGCTCCCACAGTTGGGACAGTATGCGAGGACCAAGATGAAGGAATTATGCAGCATGCATGGATGACCATATGCAGATTCAGAAATCCATTCGGCGAGGGAACCTTAAGCTTCGCGAACTCGAAGAAGATTGGGTATGACTGAGGCAGAAAAGCATGTTAATGGATGTAGAAATCAAAAAACTAGAAATCAAAATCACGGAAGCATGTCACATTGATAGAATGACAGGACAAGATATGGGTAGCCATACCATTGCATTAGAATATTGTCGCTGAGAATTTGTGGCTCTGCTACCATGGCTACGATCGTACCTTACCAAACAATGTAACCAATGGAGTAAACCGCGTAAGGAGGAACGTGCGGCAATGACTGTCACAAGGGTAATTATGGGATACCTGTGGATTGGGCTGGAAGTTGAATTGAAGCCTCACATAGGTGGTGCGACCACCTGACTATCCGTAGGGAGCACAGCCTCAGTGCTCCAAGCAGTTGAAAGAGAGCGTGGGACTATAAAAGAGTCTGTGAGGGAGCTGCGTGATCAAAAGGGTACGTGCAAGATCAGTATGTCACAGGGGTCGCACCCATGCATAGGGGGATGTGCTGCCACACGGGTAGGCTGGGAAGTGATCGTTGGTGTCACTGTTCATGAACAAGATGTCCAATTTAAGACAATGAGTAGCGGGCGACGGGCAATTAAGACATGAAGTCAAAACTAGATTTTGGACGATCTGCCGCCAATCTAGCATTAATGGGTCGAATGAGGGGGGAACGGTTGAATTTGAATTCAAAAAAGCCTATAAATTACAGGTGGCTATCCAGCAAACAACCCTTGGTGTTTTGAGAATTTAGTTGTTGCGCTATCAAGTGGGTATGGACCTTATGAATTTGGAGGCTTTGAGAGCAAGTGCAGTGTTTGAGACATTACCAAAGGGGATGCAGGACTTCTTGAATATAATGATGTCGACAATCGAGGAAGCCGTGTAGAGCCCTATGCTACCGGTGGGGGATGCACTGGAAATTCCAAAATTGCCCCGGACGTCGTGGCCCAAAAAGGATCCACAAGCAATAGGGCCAGTCCGCATGTCTCCGCGAAATCCATGGTTTGGTAAATTGTCTATAGAAGAAAAGGACAAGACTGTTAATATTGATATAGATGATGAGGAGGAGGATCTCTAGGCTTTCGTAGAAGAGATTGAGGCAGATGAAGAAATCGAGGAAGACATTTGGCCAGTGCGCACTATAGAAAAACTACCCAAAAGTACCCAAGGATTTGGATGCCGTTAAGAGTGCACTCCAAACCCTGATCTACCCAGATGGAATTTTTTTTGAAGCATCGGTTTTGGGCCGCGTGCCCACGATGAAATTTGAATATTGGGACCTCACGGACAGCAAAAAGTTCCTACATTTGGAGACTAGAAAACTCATGAAACAGAGCAAGGAGGGGTCAGTTACAGTGCTAGAGCCGTGGAAATGGCTGCGCGGTGTGGAGGAGGCCAGGCTACTCCACCTACTATGGATTCCACACTTTCACCGGGCACTGATCATGATTTTTGTCATCAGGCAACTGCTATGCCTGGTGCATGATGGGTACTTGTGGTTGGAGGAGCCTATTCCCATCATGGTGGAGCATATTCACAAGATCTCTCGGCTTCCCTGTACGGGAAGGGACCCCGTGGAAATAGCTGGCAAAAGCGGAGATATGGCACTCATAGAGGCCATGAAGAAGAAATACAAGTTGGAAAAGAAGTAGAGAGGCTACGTAATTAGTAACGTTCAAGACAAAGGGGTGCACGTAGCCACCCAGCTACTGGTCAAGAAGGTGATGAGAAAATGCCACGACGACGAGGTACCAGCAACAGTCGTCGCGCTGACCGAACAATGCGTGGAGGGGGTCCAATTGAAGTGGGCTGAATTTCTCTATGAGGAATTCCTAACCAACTGCAAAGAAGCTTAGGAGCAGGGCAAGACCTTCCACTACGTGTGGTTGCTCTTGTCTATCTTATCGGTGACAGGTGAATTGCCTAAGGACAGTCAGTTCCGTCCCCTTGAACAAGAGTTGCCAGAGGCGGAAAAATACACGTCGCTTTGGGCTACAAAGAACACCACGTGAATCCGCAAGACCAAGAACTTCTAGGTGCTCATGTAGGCGAGCATCCGGATGTGGATAAAAAAATGGCTGCGCCTATCCCCCACAGTGTACGACAATCTGAGGAGCTTTGTAGACTTCAAGGCAGATATGAACAATGTGTATACTAAGGTGCGTAAGGATCCGATGTAGACTTGGACCAAACTTCCTTTCATCGCGATTGATGATGTCATTTTCATTATGCTCGACTCATGGCCACCTGAGTGGCGTGCCCCAGATCTGATAGCATGCGATGAGATAGCGATACAAAAATAGAAGGATGCCACCAAGCTGTTGGCACAGTAGAAGCACAATGAGCAGTTGGCTGAGGAGGTAAGGGCTTCACGCGAGGTAGCGAAGGCCACTGCAGAGCAGACCAAGGCCATCGAAAAAGCAGCAGCAGCATCGGCAACTGGGGCCACCACGACGCGGGAGGAAGGAGGCCTGGACCTGACCACAAGACAGGGGATAGAAGATGCGACGGAAGGCACGGACCCAAGCACGCCATCTACGCAACTGAAATGGCCGTGTGGTATGGAACAAACAGGGCCACGGAAGAAGACCAAGGCTTCCAAACTAGATGGTGAACCCATTACATTGTTAGAAGGTGACCTATACGACATCGACGACACAATTCACGAGGTGACTAGGGAATCGCTTCAAGAAGCAGTGATGGAGGAGCAGAATGTGTTGGGGGCGCTTATGGCACAACTGCAACAACTTTAGGTGCAACCCCCCCAGGAGAGAATGGTAGCCATCTATGATGCCGGAGGTACATCGGTGGGCCAAAATGGCTAACACTGTCACACTAGCAGAAGGAGAACTGACAGTGGATAGCACATAGGACAAAACCACGATGGGACAGATTAAGGGACTTGGCCTAAACTTGGTTGCCCTTCCACGAAATATATTATATTAGCTATAGGATGGAGCGATGACAGAACTCCGCACTAGGAAAGGATGCGCCGTACAAATTCTTAGTGAACAATGAATCAACATCGAGCAACTTAGTCCACAACGCGATGAAGCGCTGGCGCAACATCAACAGATGGAATAGATAGTAGAGGAAGCATGTCGCCATGCCCCGGAGCTAGAAATTGCGACAGACCTACCAGTAGGAGTGCGAATTCACAGATTTGCTAGTGGATTCCATGAGGTAAAGGAGGAAGAAATGAGGATATAGCTGGACCTCAACCTTCAGATTGCCAAAATGTGATTAAAGGCACAATCATCCATGCCCCTGAAAGTTAGGGAACAGCACGCTGGCGCTATCCAAAAGGGGCTGGAGGAAATAGGACAGGCCATGCAGGACTGTACTATAATGTTGGAAGAATCCCTCGTGGTCCTCACTTCATTACAGGAAGACCCCACCATACAATGCCTAGAAACAAAAGCGCGGGAGCTCTAAGTGCAGTATGACAATGTGCAGAATGGCGCAGACAGTTGTCCTGACCCAACGGTTAGCAAAGCTACAACAAGCGAAGGCATTGAAGGAACAGGTGGATGTTGTGCGACAGAAACAGGCAGTACTTAAAGCACGCGTCCAGCCATGGATTGATGAAGCCTTTTGCATCATTGTTGATATTGAAAGAAATCTCACATAAATGAAGGTGATGCATTCCTTAAGACAGGGATCTGCCCCTGATAGCGAGCATTCAGCAGAAGGATTAGAGCAGATTCAGCAAAAGGTAGAGCAGTGCACTGCGGACCTTCGCGTAGCATAGGCATAGTTGGAGGCTCCATGCCAAGATCACCGCACTAGCAGAGTGACTCAGGACGAGTCACGATGATTGTGTTGGGGGCTTGTTGGGCATGGGATCCCCCGTAGCAGGTTTTGGGGCTTAAAGCCCGAGTTTTGGTCAATTGTATTATAAGACTCTATGAAGTGTAGGTGTGGAGCACGAATGTATAATCGAGTCACAGGGTTGTTCGCCCTAAGAATTGTAATTTAATGTAAAGTTGTGGCGTCCTACCCATGGTTTGCGGACCATGGGATTATATAAATAGAGTGAGGCTCTAAGTGTAAAGGAAGAAGGTAGGCAAGCAAGTAATAGATAGATGTGAAGGCATGATTAGAGCATAAGGGGAAATTTGCAGCGTATTGGGTCATAGTAGTAGGAAGAGGCTTTGCAGCTGAGTGCGCATAGGCCTAGTAGAGTCTGCAGCTGAGTGCACGGACCCCTGCAGCTGAGTGCACAGGGTGGAGTCAGGTCTGTGAGTGGGATTGTACTTTGATTTGAAAGTGAATAAAGAGAAGTTTATTCTGTGCATCTATTCCTGAACATGTATGTTGATGTTATGCGTTACTTTACTTTGTTATTTACTGCGCGCAATTGATAATTACATGTATGATTGCTTATATGTGAATTTAATCTAAGTAATCAGTTAACGGAGACTAATTAAGGAAGACGTGGGTAAATAACATGGGTCACATTGTGACTAGAACTGCGCGAAGGTAGTATCACAGGGCACGGGGTGCCCGCAGGTGCATGTAGTGCACTAAGTGCAATGGTTGGACCACGTACCAATCACCACATATCAGACATCCCCAGGGTGTGGAAACTTGGTTCTATCACCCTCCCATACTACTTCTGGTGAGACCTCAGTCCATGCTTTGTGAAATGTTGCCAAAAGGGCCAGTAGTATCGAGATTTTCTTGGCTAAATCACTTCCGAACCTGGATCAGGCCCCGCTAAGCCAACATAGCCCATCTGGAGGATTTTACATGGAAGCCATTTGCTTAGAGGATTGATAAGTTATGATGCGTGGATGCATTGAGAAGTGGATTTTTTACCCATTGTTACACACCAGGAAAAACCTTTGTTGTAGAATAACAACTAGAGTGGAGATCTACAATACCTTCCTGAAGATACCTGTGGAGATTAGCCAACATAGAGAACATGTATTAGCATTGTGCTCAAAGAAATAAGCTGGGATAGAAAGTGACCTAATAACGTTCTGTAGTGAATGAAGTTTCCTGAAAATATGCTGTCGAATGCCTATTTTTCTAAAATCCATTAGGTCATGATTTTATAAGTTATTATTTTCGAAGGTGAAGTTGTGTGGTGTATTGAGGCTTCTGTGTGAGTGTATCGCATTGAAAATTTACTGTTGCACAAAGCACTTTGCATTGTAACTTGATGTTTTTCATTAAGGCGAGTGAAATGATTTTATTAGGTGTATGACTAGATATATTTATGATTTGTTTGCACCATCGAATGAAGTGGTGTCCTTGTTGCAATCCTTACAAGAAGGAATTTTATGGTGGAACACATTTTTTGAGTCTTGCGTGTCCAATTGAGGGGAGTTAAATGCATGTTTCTTCATCAAAACTCTTTCCATTTTGTGATTTACTAAAGGCTCAACCCTTGGAAGAAAGTCAAGAACAAAGATTTGTGTGCAAGGCCAAAGCAGAAATATTTTTCATGTTAGTTTGGTGGTGATTGTGATAGTATAATTGCCACTATTCTCGAGTGGTAAGTCTTAAAAGCACAATTCTATTTTGTTCGATTGAAACAGAGAGTGCATTATTCAATTTTAATACATGCAATGATCAACCAGTTAACTGATCAATCAACCCAAATTAATTATTCCATGTAGAGAATTCTATTTATCTAGTTGAGACGGAGATTCCAAGGTAGTGTATTATCAATTTTAGCATATTCCAATGTGTACAGGTGGTGCATACAGTTAAAGGAAGGACGTAAATGCAGTGTTAATGACACTACAAACCATGTGCGGTGCTATCCATCCGTCAAAGTTATGTTGGCTTCGTGAATCATACTCTTTAGTCTCTGGTCCAAATCCCAGGGGGTCTCACCCGGGAGCACCGCGATCTCCTTAAACCCGATGATTGCTTGTGTCTCTGACTTTGGCCTGCTAAATTCCCTGTTTAGGGTGGCTTGGATTTCTGCAATTCCTACATTTGGATGGTCATTAGAATGCTTAATGTACTATGTTAATGTGTGATCCTGCAATGTGCTTACCAACGTAGCCTTCTTTATATTCTCATCTACGACTCCTTGTGCTTCCCATACCGCCCATACCAGAATTGGTCCGGATCTTCATTCCTTACCCCTTTGAATACCGGCAGTTTGATTGCACTCACCATACTAAACTGTGGTGGTGGCGGAGGTGGGGTGGGTGGAGATGGAGGTGAAGATGGTGAGACAGATGGCGGTGTAGGTGGAGGTTATAAGCGCAGAATTTGCTACCTTATCAGACTGACCGCACTTCTCGGAGAAAATTTCATGAGCTCTTCCTCTCTTTCTCGCGAGGGTGAAATTAAGGGACTAGTTTCTAATTCTTCACTACCTCCGTTTCTGTAGATCTTCCCACTTCGCGTAGTCCCAAACATTAATTTATTCACATAACCCGCTTTTCACACAATAGCATCTTAATCCAAGTGTTCAAAGATTTAATATACTTACCTCGCGGTCCTTTGACAAACCGTCTTTCTACCTCGCTATAGCTGATGGTCAAATCTCGCACGAACTCAGTTATAAATCCTCCTATAATTCGATTGAGCCAATGGTCCACAGCTCATGTGATCTTATCTTCTGATGCTTCTAGTCTGCGCACTAATTCCAGAGTCCAGACGATTGGTTTGTCGAGCCTACACCTTCCCTGACTGTCTGCTAGCTTCACGATCCACTCATACAGCTCAGAAGGAAAGGATGCAAAGAAAATTTCATGGATTTCCATATATAAGTAGTGCTCCAACCACTGTTCCTCAGATACTCGCAGATTCCTGTTTTCATGTGCCGCAAACTTGTGAATCTTCTTGTCCAACCACCCTTCAATTTCTTTCTTTGTTGGATTCCGGTGACATGACATCGGACATCCCTTATGCAGATCTTGGTCTCGACAACTGAACCATTTGTTGGCTTGTAGGGGCCTGACCCAAGTTTGGAGATGATTTAGCCAAACAAATCCCGGTACTACTGGCCCTTTCGGAAACAGTCCGCGGAGTGCGGACTGAGGTCTCACCCAAAGTAGTATGGGAGGGTGCTAGAACCAGGTTTCCACACCCTAGGGATGTCTGATGATTTTCGGTGGTTCGCTGTTTTGACCCTGTGCGCACGTCGCTACGTGCACCTATCAGTACCTCGCAGCCTGCGATGTTGTCTTAGTGCAGCCCTACTCAGGGCTCGATCCACGTTATTACCAAATATTAGTTGATCACTTAGCTTATCTGTATGTGTTTAGTTATACTTAACAATGTTCATCATTCATACAAGTGCATGCGATAAATAAGACAGTACAATTGGAAAAGATATCAACCATATAATAATTCAAAACAGATACACAAGATTTGGGATCAAACTTCTCTTTATTATCTCTTTCCCTGGTTATAGACCTGACCCTACCCTGCACACTCAGCTGTGGACTCTACTAGGCCTCTGTGCACTCAACTGCAGAGCCTCTTCCTACTACTACGACCCAAAAACACTTAGACTTTTACTCTATGCCCACTATTGTCTAGACTCCATTCCTTCGCTACTTTACAACTTAGAGCCTCGCTTTATTTATACAATCCCATGGTCCACAGGCCATGGGTAGGCTGACACTACCTTCAAAACTTAGGAAGGACAACCCTATGATTCTAACATACAATTTGCACTTCGCGCCCGCAATTCGCGGAGTCTTTACAACAATAGTAATCAAAACTTGGGCTTTGAGCCCCAAAACATGCTGTGCAGGGATTCCATGCCCAACATCAAGATTACCAACAACTGCACTTTGAATCACTTATTATTTGTAGATGATGTCCTCCTTCTTCTTAATGGTGGTATTAGGGATTTGACAGACCTACATTCAATCATGACTTTATTCAGTATAGCCACGGGAATGGATATCAATAGCAGTAAATCTACCATCACTACATTTGGATGTTCCCCTCACGAAATTCATTTTTCCCTTCACAGGTTCCCCTTCACTTTACACACTATGGATGAAGGCCTAAAATATCTTGGTTATCGGCTAAAGCCTCAACACTACAGAATTGCAGATTGGATATGGTTGGTTGCTAAGATCGAGTGAAGGCTCAACATCTGGCATCACAAATATCTCTCAAGAGCTGGTCGACTAGTTCTCATAAAATATGTACTAGAGGCTATCCCTATCTACTGGATGTCCTTGGCATGGATCCCTAGGGGCATACTCACGAGAATACAAAATCTATGCTGCAGATTCCTTTGGAAAGGTAGACAGGAAGGAAGGCTATTTTCTTGGGTTTGTTGGGAGCTAATTGCTCTACCCAAGAAATGGGGAGGGTGGGGCATCAAAAGCTTGTCACATTTCTCCTCTGCCCTTGCTGCTAAATTAGGGTGGAAACTTCTCACATCATGAAGCTTATGGACTATGGTAGTCTCCAAAAAATACATACATCCTCATGGCATTATGGACTGGATCAGACTACCCTCTTGGAGCAAATCAGGCATCTCAATTATATGGAAAGTTGTCCTCAACTCTATTTCCTATATTTGAGAAGGGATTACATGGAGAATAAAATCAGGTTCTTTGGTCAGAGTTGGGTTGGATTCATGGATTGGAAGTGGCAACGCATACAGGCTCCCACATGAATTAATCACACATCTCACCAATTCGGGCATCTCCCATCTTGAACATATCGTTGATCCTGAGAACACCAATCTATTTTCACAAGCCTGGAAATATGCTATTCAATTAAACCTCCCCGATATATGGCATCAAGATTGGGAATCATACATAAATGCACTCACTGAATCTCATATCAGGATCACAACAAGTGAAGATGAATTGATCTGGGCATTGGCAAAACATGGGAAGTATACACCCAAGGAAGGATACCCTATCATCTTCTCAGCGCATCAACCTCTTGTGCTTGAGAGGTGGTGGAGCCTGCTATGGAAATTTAAAGCGCCTCCTCGCTCTCGACTATTCATGTGGAAAGTGCTCTGGAACAAATCCCCCATCAGGGATAATCTTATGAAGTGCTCATTCAATGGTCCATCTTGGTGTTGTTTATGTAGACAAAGCTTTGAAACTACAAAACATCTCTTTTTTCTTTTCCCTGTCACTTTGGATCTGTGGAAACTCTATGATAGATGGCATGGAAACTCTATATTAGATGCCTGGCACAACTAGTGGGCGATGGTCAAGCCACTCAAGGCCAGGAACATACCTATCCTTATATGCTGGGCCATTTGGTTAGCTAGAAACCAGATTATATTTTGTAACCTTACTCCAAACTGGAACCTTATCTCTGCCTACATGCAGTCTATTTATAACCTTATTCCTGATGATGATCCTTCCACTACCAATCACCTTGTCATCCCTGAATCTATTGATAAAAACATTCCTTGGGCATACTTTGATGGATCTGCATAAGAAAAGGGATGTGGTGGGGGGGTGGGATTTGTACTTCACCTTTTAGATACTCACTTATTCAAAATCTAGATGGGGTGGGGGAATGGAACCAACAACTTTTCTGAGCTCATCACCCTCAGACACCTTCTTCAATTTGCTTTAGAAAAACAGTGTAGAAATTTACAAATTTTTGGGGATTCCAAGATCATAATCAATTGGTTCAACAATATTTCTATCTGTCATGCATATTCTCTGAGGCATATTTTGGATGAGGCACTTTGATTAAAGGCACATTTTGACTCCATTGTTTTCCGTCATATATATAGGGAACATAATCAAATTTCCGATCATCTTTCCAAGGAAGTTGCAGTCCGTCCTAGAGGTACATCGATGATTCAAGAGCAGAGAGATGGGGACCACTACTAGTACTACCATAGACCTTATATGGACATCAGAGCATAGGGGCTCAATGGGCCTGTTTTTTGTGTTATATTTTGATTACTTCACAGATTTAGATAACATTATGATGTATATATTGACAAATACACTATCAGCGCTCTCACTCGGAGTTTTTTTGTACAAAGTATTTTTTGAAGGGCGAGTCACCCCAACTTACAACATAAGCTTATAAAGCATCTACAATATATAAGTTTCTATATATTAATGAAAATTACAATTTTTCTTAGGGAAAAAATATAATCATTTAAATATCAAAATTGTAATTACTAATATAATTCACCGTAATGAAATTAAACATTTGTAAATAAAAATAAAACGTTTTTTCCCAAATAAATATTCTTTCTAAATAGTGAAACATGTAAATACAAAAAAAAAAAAAAAAATAAATAAACATAATTATAATTAAAAGTGCCATATTGCATCACACGTATCCCACCAATCATCCTCCACTCCCATTTATAAAATTACATCGGGGCTAGTACATATCGGAGGTTTCATTTATGAGCTCACTTAAAAACTTACGATAATACCAACCTCTGATATTCCGATAATGTCTCGATCCGATATAATTTTTCAACATAATTTAATGAGGATTTTGGGTCCCCTCCTTATCGGAGTTTTCCAACTTCGTAAATTTTGTATTACCACTTATTACCTCCGATATTCTGATAATATGTGGATCCAATATGAGTTTTCAATAGAATTTAATAAGAATTTCGGGTCCCCTCCTTATCGGAGTTTCCCAACCTTCCACTCCTTTAAAACGTCTAATGCATGAACCTCTGATTCCATTTTCTCTTGCCACTTGTCACCTTCGAAGAAGCCACTATTATAATAAATAAAAGCTATCATATTCAATGAGTTTTGCGGGAAAATTGGTTAAGTTTGGATCTCCACTCTATTTTTGGATAGTTTTAATAAAAGCATTTTTAATCTCTGTTATTTTTGAAACAGGGATAAACCCAAAGTCAATGAGGAAAAATTTACCCGATCAACGACTTCACTACAACGATCTTCCAAGTTCGGCCAGAGTATCGCAACAAATATCTGAATATATGGAGAAATAAAAGGGAACGGTTATCATGTTTAATCCTATAAATACCCATCTCCTCGATGAGAAAAGGGATGAGAAAAGGGAAAAAAAGGGAAAAGAGTTTTCAGATCCGCAAAGGGGTTTTTGCTTATTTGCACTATTCTAGTAAATAGGGTATGAGGTTTGTTGGAAATAATACTGAGAGGGGTGAATCAGTATTATCAAATTTTTTTCAATATACCCTCTAGATTTATAATTTAATTTATTCTTCAGATGTTGACCATTAATTTGAATGTCAGTACCATATAATAATGAACAGGAACAAGAAAAACAGACAGTCACACCAAAGAACACCAGATATAAGGTGGAAACCCAATGTGGGTGAAAACCATCTGCTACAATGTGTCTCTATCTTCTTTCAATTAGAAACTTCTTTTTACAATGATTCTGTACTGGTGCAGTCCTTTACCAGTACGCACGCTGAAACCTGCAGAGAGCTACAACCCTCTCTCGTTTTCCAGACTTTCCTAGAAGGGAGATACAACCCCCTTAGCTCTTGTACTAGCTGAGCTACTAGTACGTAGGTGCTCACCTTCTGAAGGCTTCAACCTTCTCTTTTCTTCCAGGGACCACATTTCATAAATTTTCAAACTGGATCCAAGAATCTCAATTAAACATCAATTAGATCTGCAATCAACCAACTTCCTTGTGAAAATATTGAATTAAGAACTTCTCAGAACACAGTACCAGTAATCAGACACCAATTCAGAACCCTGAACACAGTAGTGATAGACAGAATCAGCTAAAACATATATCAAGAGAAAAGTCTGCAACTTCACCAATAGTAACCTGCGGATGTCCGCACTTTCTCTGTCAGTGGCCTGCGTAGCTTTGCTCCTGCGCTGTCTATGGCCTGCGCAGCTTCGCACTTGTACTGTCTCTGCCCTGCAGACCTCCGCACCTGAGGCGTCTCCTGATCTGCGTACCTCCGCACCTGCACTGTCTGTGATTTGCGCACCTCTGCACCTGCACTGTCGGCTGCTCCGCGCACCTCCGCACCTGCACTCTCGGCTGCTCCGCGCACCTCCGCACCTGCACTGTTGGCTTCTCCACGCACCTCTACAGCTGGGGCGTCTTCTGATCTGTGTACCTTCACACCTGAACTGTTTCTGGCCTGCGGACCTCCGGATAAAGACAGTTTATCAGTCCTCAGATATACCCTCAACTGTCAGATTCACAGATCTGATCATGTGCCAAAGAGATCACGACCCCTCAATTGATCTGTCTTCTCATGCTTAGGTTCAACTATAACTCACCAACCGATTACAAGTATTTCAGATCTTGTTCGTCTTAAGATATTCAACACATGAGTTCCTAGCCAATTGTTCTCCTTTCCTTTTTATAGGCAAGCCCTTACTCAAACCATAGAAAGCCAATACAAGGGACTCAAAACCGGGGTTCAATATTTTAGATGCAATACCACGGACCAAAACCATAGGATCAAAAACATCGGACTAAATACCATGGGTCAATCATAAAGTTTCCCACATGCGCGCGCTTCTCTGCATGAAAGTGAGTGAATTTGACGTCCGCACCTTTTGTTCGGAGAACCTGCGGGTATGTCCGCACTTCTTGTTCGGAGCACCTGCGGGTCCGCACTGTTTGTTAGGCGCACCTGCTGGTATCTCATTTTCTATCATTTTGAGAACCTGAATAGTGATTTGCCACTTGAGTGAGTTGCCATCAAGGACAACACTTATGCCATAGCGCCACATCTGTGTCATAATGCCAACAAGGTTGTAGAGAGAGAAATTTGGCTTTGAGAGGAAAGTTGTATCGCACTATTTTCTTTTTTGTAAGCTATGGCGTTTCCATTTCTATTATATACAACGAATATAAACTATACAAGCAAAGGCGACCTCAACCCGCCTCGAAGGGAAACCGGGTCTGTTGGTCCCTCAAAAAGATTGTCTGAAGAGGTTTACTTATCCAACATAAAAACATAGGCTATCAAAAATCATGACAATATTCTATCTACAATTTGTCCCTAGCTGTCTAGATTCAGAAACCTGATAAACTACCTTATACATAGGTTCACTACAGTTTATAACAGCATGCAAAAATAAAAAAGAGTAACTGGGCAGACACTTCAATCTATCATAATTTCTTGCTTAGTCTCGTCTTCTCACTTTACCTTTCTCAGGTCCTTCAGCATACCTCTTATTTCCTCTATTTTGATGTCCTATTTCCGAGTCATAAACTGCAGACTGGCCATCTCTTTCTTCATATCTGGCACCCCTTGGGCGATCTCTGTCATCTCAACTGCAACTTGCTCCATGGATCTGGCAAGCAGATGCTTCATCACCCAGTACATATGTAATGCTTGCTTGTACAACGTTAATCTCCCTCTCGTGTTCCCAGGGTCCGGCAGCAAGGTATCCCACTCTTCCATTTCAGGATCCGAAGGTTCTTCCAACACTCTGTTCTCCAACGCATCGATTATCCTCCTTATGTCTTCATTTGTTCCTTTGTTGTAGGCTGCCTCCGCTGCCTGAGCTGCCTGCCCGATAGAACGCCACCCTCTCTTCGGTTGATCAGGTGCTGGAGTCTCCATTTCGCCATGTTCATCCTGCCTCGTTCTTCCTCGTCCCCTGCGTCTCCTTCCTCTACCTCTTTTACCCGGCCTGCCTCTGTTGTTGTTTCTGCTGCTCTGCCCAACTTCAAAAGTCACTCTCGCCCTGCCATCCTCCTTCCCTATCTCCATATCCTTCTCTCCAGAGCTATCAGTCGCCACCGTAATCTATTCCTGCTCTCTCCAGGTGGTCTTCCCTTCTCCCTCCTTCTCCTGTCTTCCCCTTCTTCCTCCCTCCGCCATAATACTTTGACAATGCCTGAGTCTTTGATTCACGTCTCTCTGCCAGACTAGTCCTTCCCTCTCCACCTTCCCCGGCTTCCGATTGTCTGTCCTTACTCCTGCAACTCTTCTTAAATGGGTTTCGCCACCTAGCTTATTTTGTTGTAGATAATCGCCGCGGGACCTTTCTCCTACCATTGCCATAATTCGTTCTACTCCTTTCCTTGGTATGTGTACTGCTCCACCACCCTTCACCACAGCTCTATTAATGATCGCCATTATGTGTGGCGCCTGCCGACCACCTCCCCATCCCATCACAACCCTGAATTGACCGTATTTCTCCACCCTGATCGGGGCATGAGTGTTATCATGTTCATGGTTATATTGCTGCATTATAGTCCTGTTCAATGATTCGGTCTAAGTGTACCCATCTTGTCGTGGCCAGCTGGGATGTCCATCTGATGTCCACTTTTCCACCTGTTTCGTTGCATCCCCAGTTTGCCAGGTAATCTGCTGGTCTATTGCCTTCTCTTCTTACATGGTGGATGACCTTGTATTCAATACTTTTCATAGTTTCTTCTAAGTCCTGTACTAGACCCGCCGTTCTCCAGCTCTTAGCCACCTGTTCCCAAGACTTGCCATGATTTAGTTTTCTGATTGTCTCTATTACCAAATTAGAGTCTCCTTCTATTTCTAATTTCCTATATCCATTCCTTATAGCGATCCTGATTCCTTGGTATACCGCCATGAATTCGGCTTCGTTGTTACTCATTATACCTCCTCTGTCTGCATAGATCCATCTGGTTTGACCTTGGCTATCTCTGAAGATTCCGCCATATCCCGCCGGACCTGGATTTCCTTTTGATGCTCCGTCAAAGTTAAGTTTGGTGAAGCCTTCCTGAGGGCGGATGAATACAATTGGGCTTTGGTTTTTTGTAACCTGTTTTTTTTGGTGATGCGGGAAAACCATTCCTGGTTCCAGGTTTAACTTTCTTAGAATATAAGTCTCTTCCTCCGAGGTATTCCAATCTTCCTCAGCCCACGTTTCCGATAGAATTGTTTCTCTTATTTGGCTCTAAGTTCTTTTCCATACATCCTCCGGTGTAGATATCTTACCTTGAAAAATCCTTCTATTTCTCTCTTTCCAGATGTTCCATATGTTGAACCCCACTACCAGGTTCCAAGCTCTTCTGATCACCGGGCTTTGGAATTGTCCCTTCCCCCATTGGAATATAGTTTGTGTTATATCCTAGGGATCTCTTTTTGTCTTTCCGAAGAGGCCTCTAGTTTCTTCCCATTGATATTGAGCTACTCTGCATCCATTAAGGATGTGTTCCTGGTCTTCTACATTTTGATTACATAAGCTACACCTTGGCGGTCCTGAGAACCCTCTTTTTTGAATTTGGTCCCATGTGAGTATGCGTTTTCTTCCTACCAGCCAAGCAAACATACTGACCTTTGGCCACCATCTGTTCTTCCATAATTGTTTCCAGTCTTGATTACGATCGGCCTGAGTGCATTTGGATTTTATGGTATATGCCTCTTTGGTTGTGAATGTACCTTTTGTGTTTCCTCCCCATCTGAGGATATCTGGGCCATCTCTACTTTTAATCCTTCTTGAGTCCAATTCCTTGTTTATCCGGGCTTTTAGATCTTCCTCTATGTTATTGTCCCATTCTTCCGGTCCTTTCCACTCTCTCCACACCTCATTTTCACCTCCTTCCTTCCAGTAGTCTTTGACTAGGGTTAATCCTTTTGCCTTGGCTACCCTGTAGGTGTTTTGCATCTCCTGGATTTCCATCATTTTTCCCCTCTGTTGCCATGCTTCCTCCCAAAATTTTGTTGTTCGTCCATTCCTTATTTCCCAGAATGCATGCTCACTTATGATATCTCTGTTCTGGCATGCCAATTCCCATATCGCTGAGCCTTTTGGCATTTCTTCCTTTCTCAGTATTTCTTCGGTTGCTGTGGGCATATTATATTTTGATGTCCATATTTCCTTCCAGAGATCTTTGCCTCCTTTCAACCACCGCCACCAGAGCTTCGCCGCGAGGACTTGATTTAGGGTGTATGGATCTCTTAACCCTAGCCCCCCTTCCTCCTTAGGTTTTGTTAAGCTGTTCCATGAGCATAGGGCCCATTTCTTCTACTGTTTTGGTCCTCCCCATAGAAATTTCCTGTAAATTTCATTCATTTTGGTGCAGACTCCTTTCGGTACTGCCATAACCGATAGGGGGTAAATAGGGATTGATTGTAGTGTCGATTTGAGAAGCACCAGCCTAGCTGCGATATTCAAAGACCGAAAAGACCAGTTTTCAAGTCTATTTTTAAGTTTCTCTATAATGGGCTGCCAGTTGGCTATCCTTAGAGAGCTTAGATCGAGCATAGTTCCTAGATATTTGGTGGGCAGTTCTCCCTTTCTGAACCCCAAGATTCTTGTTAGGTGGGTTTTAACAGTCTCAGGTGAGTTGAATATGAAAGTGCTCGATTTATCCTTATTTATTTCAGTTCCTGATGCTTCCATAAATACCTCCAGGATCTCCTTTACCTTTTTCACTTCTCTCAATGATACTTTGCAGAAGATCATGATATCGTCAACAAACTGTTGGTGCGTAACTGGGATGTTGTTTCCCCACAGGCGCAGCCCTTTAATTTTCCTTTCTCTTAGCTCTTTCTTGAAATACCTTCCCAGCCCTTCAGCTGCTATTATGAACAAAAAAGGGGACAGAGGGTCTCCTTGGCGCAGGCCCCTTGTAGCATTAAAGATTGTTGTTGGTGTTCCGTTTAGGAGTATGGAGAAGTTCGGTGTGGCTATCATGCTAAGTATCCATTTCACCCATCTATTACAGAACCCATAGGCTTGAAGAATGGCTTCCAGATACTTCCAGTTCAATCTGTCATATGCTTTTGACAGGTCCAGCTTGATCATCATGCCTGGCTCTTTTTTTTGTTTTAAGGTATGTATAACTTCTTGAGAGACTACCAGTCCATCTAAGATTTGTCTTCCCTCCACGAACCCTGTCTGTTCAGGGGATATTATGTTAGGCAGGATCGGTTTGAGCCTATTGACCATTAAGGTGGCTATAATCTTGTAAATAACATTACATAGGGCGATCGGTCTGAAGCCTTCTGCTGATTCAGAGTGGGCCGATTTAGGGATTAGAGTTAATAGAGTGGAATTTAGCCCCGGCCATACTTTTTGATGAATGCGCACCTCCTCCACCACTTCTAGGATTTCTTCTCCTATGAAATGCCAGCAAGCTTGGTAGAACTCCGCAGTGTATCCATCAGGACCAGGGGCTTTATTTCTTTTCAAGCCCTTCACTACTTCCTCTACTTCCTCTAAGGTTGCTCCCCTCATCAGGGCTAGGTTTTGATCTCTGGTTACTAACTTGGGTATTTCTTTAACTACCTTGGCTATTGCCTCTGATCTATTCCTCTGGGGTTCGTTGAGAAGGTCTTTAAAATGATTTACCAAATTCTGTTCCATTTCCTCGTGCTGAATTATGCGCTGGCCTTCCTTATTTTTGATTGAGAAGATCCTATTTCTCTGTCTGTGCTGAATCATAGCCTTGTGGAAAAACTTTGTGTTTCTCTCTCCTTCTCTAAGCCACTGGATTCTGGACTTTTGTTTCCATAAAATTTCTTCCTGTTTCCTTCGCTCTTCTAATTGGCCTATTACTATGCCTTCTTCTCTGGTTCTCTCCTCGTTTCTGCCTTCCAATATATCCTTCTGCTGCAGCTCACTCATTTTTTGTTCTAAGCGTTGTTGCTCCTTGAAGATGTCCCCAAATTCCTCTTTATTCCATTTTTTTATTCTCCCTTTTAGCTCTTTCAGTTTAAGTTGAAAGGTTTGCATTTTGTTTCTACCTCTTTGTTCGCTTTTTGTCCACCATTCTTCTATTTTCGGCAGAAACTTCTGGTCTCTGAGCCAGAAAGCTTCGAACCTGAAAGGCCTACTTTTGGGGCTTTGCTTAAGGTCAATCTCCAACTTTATTGGCCAATGGTCTGAGCCTGCTACTGGGAGGATCATGGCTTCTATAAACACATCTTTCATCATGATTTGTTCGGAGATAAGGAACCTATCCAGCCTTGAGGCTATTTGATTTGTCCCTCCTCTGCGATTATTCCATGTGTGGGATCCATTTATAGTTTGGATATCCACCAATCTTTGTTCTGTTATCATATCTCTAAACGCTTCCATATCTGAATCTGTCCTTCTCAGCCCTCCTCTCTTTTCTTCTAGGGTCTTGATCATATTAAAATCGCCCCCTATAATCCATGGCCTCTCTGGGATAAGATTTCTCATTACTTTTAGATTTTGCAAGAATCCTTTTCGTTCTGTTGGGGTATGTGGACCATACACTCCTGTTAGAACAGCATATTCCGTTGATCCTATAACCTTGAATGTTCCCGATAGAATTCGTGGGAGACTTATCCAGTTTTCAAATTGGATTTCCTCCGTGTTCCATATGATTTCCAATCCTCCTGCGCTGCCTATTGCATCCTGCCCCATTATTTCATATCTGGTATTGCCCTTGCTCATTATTTCTCTCATTCTTTCTGTGCTAATCTTTGTTTCTTGGATTATCATTATACTTGGTCTGTCTCTTTTTAATCTCTCCTTCAGGTATCTTTGTTTACCTCTGCTATTGAGGCCTCTGATGTTCCAACTTGTAATAATCATTTTAATAATTTTGGTGGTATTTGGAATACCTCTGATAGAGGTATGACCCTTCCGGAGTTTACCAGCGTCTCTCCTACCTCCTGAATTGTCTCGCTCAACGTCCTCCTGCCCCTCTTTCTACCTCCTTTGCCAGAGCTGCTCATTCCCATGTTCTGGTTACCCTGTGGATCTATCGGCTCCAATCTGGTTGCTATTGCTACCCCAACTTTTTCTTTATATTTTTGAAATGCTTCTTTATACAGTTGCTTCTGCTCCTCCGGGATGAATCTTTCATCTAACGATCTCCACTCCTGTAGCAGCTTCCTCATTATGCGTTCCTCTTCTCCTCCTCTATCTTTTTGAGGGTCTATCTCCATTTGTATTTGTTCATTTGGTTGTTCACTTTTTTCCTCTGCCTCCCCAAGGTCTGTGCCCTTTTGTTCTGATATTTGTTTTCCTAATTCCTTTGGGTTTTCCATTTCTTCACTGTCTTCTTTTTCCCCCATCTCAATCTCTTCTTCCTAGAGGACTTTGAATTTGTTCTGTGTCTCCAGGGTAATATTTTCCTTTGGCACTTGTCGTTGTGTTTTGCTAGACCCTGATTTCTTTCTCTGTTGGACTTCTTTAAAACCTTCTTCCCCCTGTTCCATTTCTCCTGTTGTTGTTCTCTCTTCTTCCCTCCTCTCCTTTCCCTCCTTTGTTCTGATTAGAGGACATTGCTTGAATAGATGCCCATATTCGTGACATCGTCTACATCGAAAGGGTATGTGCTCGTAGTCCACTGGTTGTTGCCAGATCTCGTCGTGATATTCCAGCTCAATGAAGTCTGGGAGGGGTTCAGTTATATTCATATACGCGCATATTCTGGCATATGATGTGTATCTTCCTCTTTTTGTGGATTCTGCAACTTTCACAAAGGATCCTATTGTATTCCCTATGCCTTTTAAGATTTCTGGATCCCAGAACTCCATTGGAAGCCCAAAGAGTCTTATCCAAACTGGGGCTGCCAACATTTTCTCTTTGTCTGGGTTATAGCAATCCACCCAATGTCTCATAAATAAGCCTGCGTTGTTCATGAAGTAGGGTCCTCCCTCAAAGATCCTTTCCTTGTCTTCTATGTTAGAGAATATCACTGTAAAAAAACCCTTTGCGCCTAGTTTTAGTTCCACATGTCCCTTCGGTTTCCATCTCTGTTGTATCCATTTGGATAAATCTTTCTCTGATGGCTAGAACCCTATAAATTTACATATTAATGCATAGTCTTTCATGTAACTCCTATATTCTTCCAGTTTGTTGTTTGGTATTACGAACCTGGGTTTCTTCGAGGCCCTGGGCAGACATTTACCTTTCAGTCCCGTCTGCCAGTTTGCTCCGCTTGCTGAGTTTTCGCCGCCATTTAACTTCGTTCCTATCCTTGTGCGCTCCCTGCTTGCCTCCCCCGTTGCCATGTTCTTGTAGGAGGGGATCTCTCCCCACCCCCGGTTTGTTTCCATTAGAAACCCTCAGTGCTAATTCTTCTTTCATTCCCTCATGTCGCGCTTTAGTGATCCCTGCTTTGACCTTGCACAATGAGAGCTGCGCTCCCTACTCGCTTTGCTGCTAGACTACATATAGGACAATTAGTCCTGCTCTTCTACACCACTAATACCCTCATTTGCAGAAACCCTCGATTTCCTCTTCGTAGCAGAGCCATCCGGGTTACTTTTTCCAAAGTTGTATCGCACTATTGTAACTATTGAAATTTTGATTTCAGTTCACTATTGCCCTGGATATAAATGTATATATTGCTACCAAAGTTTATTTAAGTGATCTTTATTTCTTTTCTAAGTAGTGTATTGTTTTTATGATATTATACACTTTTGTTGTATCACTTACAATATTTCTACTAAAGCTCTGCATGGCAAGAGGAAATTGAGGTCAAGTTGAATCCATCAAAATGGAGATGTTCTGAACATTAACTCTTTAGTGTTCATTTACAGACTTATTTTACTTTTCACTTTCATTAATTAAATGAATTATTTCTTTTAATTAATGAAAATCACATAATGAATTCAACTCTTTAATAGAATCCAGATACGCGTTTCTAATTTTACTTTAATAACTATTTACTGAAGTAAATTGGATATGCATAAGAATATTTTAATAAATTGCAAATTGTAAACTATTTTGCATCCTGCAAATTTATTTCTAATTCTGATTCATTCATAATAGGTCTTTTTCCCCTGGTTTAATTAATTTTCTCTTGGATTGGAAAAAGATTATTCTATTCCAATTCAAGATAGGTTTTGCTTTCTTTCTTGCATTTTAGAATATTTTTGCGTCTGCATTTTAGTTTTGAATCAGTCCTCTCTTAAAGAGGTAAACTCATTTAGTGTGGTTTTGATTAAGCCTTTAATTTAATCAAACCTTTATATTGATCTAATTCTTTAATTTTTATCATTAATAGATCAATAAAAGGAAATGTAAATTTATTGTATATTAATTTGATTTTCTTTTATTTTCATATTATGTAACCAGACTCTTTGTAAAGTTTCATTTTCTTTATAATATTTAATTAGTTTATTTTATTTTTTGTAGCTAATTTAACGGAATTAGAGATTGACTTTATTATTAATCTAGAAGCTTGATTTAACTAGACTAGTTAAGTAGATAATAATAATAATAACCAAATTTAACTTTAGTATTATATTAACTTTATCTTAGGACTTACCTTTTCTATTATAATAATTTATATAGTATTATTGTATTATTATGGTGTAGTAATAGAATTAACGTTATAGTCACAACTTATGTGTTATATTTAGAATATTAACAAATAGCTAGTTAATGTTATATAATATTAAAGTATTAATTCATAGTTAAATATATATTAAGTAATACTAATCATATAGGCATAACATAAGAATATATACTAACATATTAGCATCTAATATAACATTAGTATTAAGATAATAAGTAGAAATATATTCTATTAATAACATAATTAGATATATACATATTACTTATCACTAATATAGAGGATTTATATTAAATTAGATTAATGATTAACATAGCACTAATATTAGGATAGCATTAAGAGATACTCAATATAGTGATATTAGGACTAATAATTAGTGTTAGTGTTAGTATAATACATATAGGATAGACTAACACTTAACTTGACATAGGGTAACTCTAGGTGTGGTTTAGCTAAGTCATTAATCAGCTTAGGGGTCATTCTCTTGCCTGATCAGTGAGAAGAGTCAATCTGATGTCCCTACCTATTGGTAACTAAAGAAACATCTTAAACTGATAGAAATAGGGAAAAGGTAACTGGACCTAGTTAAACCAGTCAGAATCACCATTTCAACGGAAAAGGAGTTGTTCTAAGGTATGGATTGGGTGGTCTCCCTTATATTGTTGTAGGCAAAGAATTTCAAGCCTTCAACAGTACCATCAGGCTTACTTGCTAACCATCAACCCAAGGATCTAGCTGCATATCCGAGGTCATAGCTCCATGACCAATGCCACCCTCCCTACTTCAGGAACTAGGCATAAACACATAGTGTCGGCCGAATGTCATCCCAGGTAATGTGTCTCACACATAAGGCCTCAAAAAATCTCTTCCAAACTTTTATCGTTATCAACAAAATCAACAATATCAACTAAACCAATCATGCTTCTAAGATACTTAAACTTCTTATTAGGAAGAGACTTTGTTAGTATATCATCTACCTAATCGTCTGTCAGGACATATTGTAGCTTCACAATCCCATCCTACACCAAGTTTCTAATATAGTGGAACCTATTGTTGATATGTTTTGTTCTATCATGAAACACGGGATCTCCAGGAATCTTGATACAGCTTTGATTATCACAATTAATCACGATAGGATATAGAGACTTCTCGAACAAATCTGTCAGAAGCTTCTTCAACCATACTACCTCATTTCCTACTTCACATGCAACCTTATAATATGCTTCAGCACTACTCAAAGCAATAGGACCTTGCTTTCCACTCATCCATGAGATCATGGTAGATCCTAAACTAAAGCATCCTCTGGTAGTGATTCTTCAATCAATCTCACTGCCACCCCAATCAGAATTTGTGAAGCCAATCAACTTGACTTCCTTGTTATTGTACTTTAGGAAGTGATGTATCATACCATGAATACATCCCAATATATGCTTGGTATCTATCTAGTGATCACGATGAGGATCCAACTGAAACTGACTGAGGATGTTCACAACAAAGCATATAACTGGCCTAGTATTTACAAGATACATAAGAGAACCTACCAACTAAAGATGGGAGGCAGTATTCACAAGACTTGAGTCAGAGCTTCTCAACTTCTTGAGATTGGTGATCATAGGAGTAGTTATGGGCTTGGAATCCATCATCCCAAATTTCTGCAACAACTTGATGATATACTTTCCTTTCCCCAAATATATCTCCCCAAGATTTTGGCATACTTCTAGACCTAGGCAATAGTGCATCAGTCCTAGATCCTTCATCTCAAATTCGCCTACCAACATCTTCATACATTCATGTATCCTTGTCTCCACACATGTGATGAATAGATCATCCACATAAAATAGAATAATGACTGGCTCATTATTCACAACCCTGATGTAGATATTAGGATCAACAAAACTCTTCACAAACCTAATTCTTAGAAGGTATGTATCCATTCTTACATACCATGCCCTAAGATCTTGCTTTAGACCATACCGGGCCTTCTTCAGTCTAAATACATGAGTGTCCCTACTATTTTCTTCAAAGCCTTTGGGTTGCTCAATGAATACTTCCTCATCGATGGTCCCATTCGGAAATGTTACCTTCACATCCATTTCATGGATGTTCCATCCCATTGTAGTAGCCAACGAAACCAAAGATCTAAAGGTAGTTTACCTTGCAATGGGTGCAAAGGTTTCTTCATAATCTATGCCTTCCTTTTAAGAGAAACCCCTTGCAACAAATTTGGCCTTGTATTTATCTATACTTACATCAACAACGTGTTTGATCATTGTTGTAGGCATATTTGGGCACTGCAACCCCAATCACATATGTCGATAAACCAAGGGCTCTTAAACCCATAAAAGTGTTGTTTCATACCCTAAAGGATCAAGGTCAACTGATTACATCATGTCCCAGAAGTTCTCCCTGAAAAATTGCTCAAAACTGGTCAAAACTAGACCATACAGACTGCTCCTTGCTGAGGGTGAAATGCATCTCACCTGTTACACACAAGGGGTGCGATGTATACTGAAAATCCCTTCTGTAGGGTGCAATGAGAAAGAGCAGACAAATGGTAGAGGTAGTTTTCTAGGTGGAAACTTAGAGAATCTTCTAGAAACTGCTCATATGATACTTGCCTCTCTGAATTCACCCAGGGATGAGTAAGAGATCATGAAATATCCAAGTGGAACCAAGAACTATCAGTGAAATGAAACTAATCGAAGCCCTAGAAGCTGACTCACCCCCCTGCAAATATCTATATATGGATCCCTCATCCTAGAGATCCAAAGGCTAGAATTTTGTATTTTGTAAGGAAATACAGTTGGTTTCTCTGTGAAGCATTGTATTGTTTGGTGATCTAGCTTTTCATGAGGTGAAGAGGGCTTTCATGTTGGGAGGATGGTACTGGATTAGACAGCTAGGTTGTAATCCTCTCTTCTACTACTTCTATCAATAAAGCTATATGAGTTTTCCTCCATATACTTGTATATTTCTGAATCTTGTATTTGTGTATGCATTTGTATGGTTGATGTGCATCTGATTCTACATTGTTTATGGTTATAGATCTCTATGATTTGATGGTATTTTGCTGCTTTGACTCTACAGGTGTTCTTTGAAGCGGGACAAGTAAGAAAGGAGTGGCGAAAGCTCTATCAAAGGAGAGAGGAAACAAGCAAGGAGCCAAGCGAAAGACTAAGGTTGGTGCTCTCTGCTTCTCTCTCATCTATCTCTCATAGAGGAAACACAAGTTACTTTGAATTGTTTGTGTTTAAGATAGCTACCCATCTTAGTGGGGCTAACAGCTCTGAGTAGACATTAGTTTTCCGAGAAACAAAATGGCGACTCCTTTGGGAAGCGAATAGTTTGTTTGTTTGTTAATGTTGTTTGCTTTATAAACTACAGACAGAGCCTGAAGTTAAGCCAACTAGCCTTCGAACTGCTTTTGCTATGCAACTGCAAAGTAGATCAATGTTGCTTCAGTCAATCTCCGGGTTGGTTTATGAACTGAACATCTGACTTGCAAACATCCTAAGTGCCCTGGTGGTAGCTCAAAAACCTCATTAGATCATACCTCTATACTTTGCGTTTACTGTCTATCATAAGCTAGGCCTAAATCCCAGAACTTAGCTGCAAACTGTGGGTGAAAACCAAGCTCAGTCTTGTCCCTGGACCATCACACTATCTCTCATTGGAAGTCTGGATGCATCGCACTCCCGTGTGCTGTAGGAGGGATGCATCCCTATTTCCCTTAAGGACAGGTGCGATGATTGAATGAGACTGTTTCTCTCTCCAGATTTTGGTTTTTTTCTTCATTGTTTTCAGCTCTATTCAGTAGTTTCGCAGCCTATGATCAGTATATCACTGTTGAAGCCTTCTTCCTTTACATTATTTAGCCTCCATTGAAATGGAATTGTGAATTTTTTTTTTTTTTTAATGTATTTTTCATCATTTACAGTCCTCCTTTGCAAATAGTAGCTCAATCGAACTGTCGTCTTTTGATTTGAAAGTGTCACAACTGTCGTTTTTAGTCAAGAAAAAGAGTGTCGTAAAGTCTTCCTCTTTTAGATAGTCGATTGTACTTTTTCCATTGTATTTGATTTGAACTGTCAATTATTTGAAGTGTTGAAAGCAGTTTTCCGTTCGAAATTGAGAGTGTCACCTTAGTCTTCCTTTCGTTTTTGAAAAGAAATTGCTAAAGTGTCGCTTTGAGGAAACGTAGTTCAGATTTGTACTTAGTTTTCTTTTTTGTCATTCTCACATTAAGGAAACGGAAAAACAAATATATGCATGTGCATTTTCATTTTGACTGCATATGGAAATTGATTCAGGAAAAGTGAATTTAGTGTGTGCTCTCTGCTCTATGTTGAAAGAATTTTACTCTTCTTTCCTTAATAGCTAGGATTTTCATTGCTAAAAGAAAATAAATGATTGTTTATCATTTAGATTGCATATTTAGGAATTGTACATCTACATCACATGGTGAACCTAAAAAGGAAAACTTCTTAAGAAATATCAACTGTAAAATAAACCTCAATGAACATAAAAATTCTTTGGAACCTAACGTACAACATCTAAAGTCAAGGCTAGAGACATATTCCGGTGTCGTAAAGCCTGGTAACTATCATTTTCACATAGGTTGGGTGATTCCTTCTCTTTGATATGACAAGTGACAGTATGGACTTGTGCTCCCACGTACCATCGAGTATATATTGGGAGACCATGATAGACTGATACCCTTTATCCTTAGGAAGCCATGTCTACCGCCCTATTGATCGCAACGCACTGAACAACATTCGGGAAGATTGATTGTTGTACGTAAAGTCCTCGGTAATTTCTCTATAATTTACCACCGAGGTGTATATTGCAGTTTTGCGATTGGTTTGGTAATCCCTTTGTCTAGACTTCCAGAGTAGTCACTTTCGTTCCTTTTCAGACTCCTTAAAAGAAAAGGTCCATCTGAGAACTTGTCACTTCAGGCTCAGTAAAAATTGAAGGCAACTAGAGTCATCTTTAGCTTTTTCTCGACTCTTAAAAATTGAACAAGCAAGTTGTGTCAAAGCGTCATAAAATTTATTTTATTTGGAATAACATCATTGTTCCCTCGTTGGTCTTAGGTTGAGAAAATGGAGTCCACCAATCAAGGATTTCCCCTTGGGGAAATCCTAGTCCTTTCTCTTCTTGGGGATATATTGATGCTCCATACATAGCTACATTGTCCCTTCCAGGAATCACAATTGGCCTGCTAGTATGGCTATTCTTGATCTCTATCGTTCAAAACACTGTAATTCCTCAGCAATCAAATCAGCAACCAGATGATACTGGAGTTGCTTCCCCGCCTTCTACTTCGTTTGTTTCTCCCTCTCCTTCTTCCTCTTCGCTTGGTGAAATTAGTGACACTAAAAACCAAGTAGTTGAGAAGAAGAAGAAAAGGAAGGAGAAGAAGAAGAAGCCAGTTGCGCAAGGGGGCAACCACGCATCGTCCAGCAAAGATCCACACACTGCACCGTCCAAACCCAAATCTCCATGTGTCATTTGCAAAGGAGACCACTATCATTGAGATTGTCCTTGCATCCCGCGGAGCTTGAGAGACTGGTCTCCTTGCTTGCACAATCCAGTGTCTTCAACCTTTGTCGATCATGTTGAGAGTACACCATCAACTAGTGAAAATGAAGTCAATGGATAGAAAGGAAGATCTAAATTTCCTTGTAGGTTGTGTGAAGGCGATCATGCCCTCCACCGTTGTCCTTTTTTGGATGAAGCTAAAAGAGTCTTGGATAACTGTCCTGCTTCACCGCAGCGACTTCCACCTGGATACAAGAAACTCTTGCCTAGTCCATTGCTAGTTGAAAATCCAACTGACACATCTCTGTTGTCGGTCGAAACGCCTATCATTGAAGATAAACCATCTGAGTCCACACTGGACCAAAGTCAACAGGTCGAGATGGAAGTCGTCCCAGTCTTGTCTTCAGAAGGTCCACCTTTAGATGATACAATCTCCAAAGAGAATGAGAACGAAACCATTCAAATTATTTTTGTTAACACAGAATACGATGAACATGGGGGCAATCTACCCGTTCCTTTACCACAAGAGGGAAGTTCCTCAGTTCAGGAGATTCATCCAACCGTTTATTTGGTCCCTCCTCCAAGCAATCTAGTCATTTCCTTTGATTGGAATCTACTAGCGAGACCCCACCTACCATCTAATGTGCCATTCCGAATCATAGTACAAGCTTACAGAATGATCATGGCTGGCACTATCATAGATGAAGGGGCTTCCGTGAGTATCCTTTCCTCAACTACTTAGAAAGCGCTTGGTTTGCCATCGCTTCTGCCCGAGATTCAAAATTTGTCAGGCTTCAATAAAGGAACCAGTCGACCATTAGGGATCCTTCCAAATTTTCCTATAACTTTGAGAAGGAAAACCGTTCACTTGAACGTGATGGTAGTCCAAGGCCCACTAGATTATAATCTACTCCTTGGGCGTGACTACATTTACAGCATGGGAGCAATTGTTTCCTCACTCTTTCAAGTGATGTGTTTCCCATATGAAGGCAGAATGGTCCAACTCGTTGACCAGCTTTCATTCCCCAGTTCAAACATGGCTACTAGTCAAATGCCATCCCTAAATGGTCTCTTTACACAAGGAATGTCTCATCAACCTCCAGTCCATCCACCTGATGACCGCGAGTGATTTGGTGAATGTGACAAAACCCAGGGGGCATGTGCCCTGGTCTGCTTCGGCAGGAAAACCCCAAATAAAAGATAGGTTTCCTCGTAGGATATATGACCAGTTTGACACACCCATCCGTTTAGGATATGGGATTAGTCTGGAAAAAGATTTCCTCGTTGAAGGTTATGTGATTGGAAGTGGATCCACGCCTTTCACCTTTGTCTATTTCGATGGACAGAGCCAAGGAAGTGTTTTGTCTGCAACATGGATGAAATAACCTTGCTTTAATGTAAGAACTTCCGTATGGTAACCTGGAAACTCTACTTCTCTTTTGCTTGGGGGCATGCAAACCTTTTTCACGCAAGTGAAAAGCGACCAATGTAACTCTAACCCCATAGTTTTTACTAACTTCAATTGCTTAAGTTAGGTGATTGGTCTGATCCACCATTCACCTTTGCAGGGGCCGATGGCACCGACAAAGTAAAGGAAATGTTTTGTATGAAACTATCCTACCTAACCTTAGTAGTTCATTAACTCTTAGGACAGTAGTTGGTCGTTCCTAGCCTGCATACAAAAGGCTCATGAGCAAGGTTTCGCATGGGGCAATCGCACTAAAAAATGAACCTACTAATGAGAGACATCCTTAAAAGACGACTGGAATGAGCAATGTTTCCGCAAAGTTCAAGCTCATTAAAAAATAAACCTAGCTCTGAGCATAGTTTCCAAAAGATTCAAGCTCATTAAAAAATGAATCCACCCTCGGTAAATAACCTTTGTGATCGCATCGCTAATAGCTTTTTGAGCCTTGGTCATGTTCTTACCATCACCTCCACTCTTTCAGCCAATCATACGCTTCCACTTGATTGTTTACCCTTTTGAGGAACAACTACGACGAGTGATTCTGTTAGCCACCGTCTTTACACTGCCATGATTGAAAAGTTCCAAACTTACCTAGAACCAGTTGCTACCTGGAAACATCACTCGTTCCTCAAAAAATGAGTCTCTTTTAAGCTCTTTTTAGACTCGTAAAATATGAAAATATTGTCAAGCAATTGGCCTCTCCAGCTCGTTAAAGTGATTGGAAGTGCCATCCCTCCTCTATATTTTAATCTTTTTGGACCTGAGGGATCATTACACAAAAAGATCGAGCGCTTGTCTTTTTCAGCTCGCTAAAGTGATCGAAAAAGTCATCCCTTTCGTATTATTTTATACTTTTTCGGACTTAAGGGATTATACTAAAAAAAAGTATTGTTGGAGTTTCCTTTCTGTCTCTTTTCAGACTCTCTAACACTGAAAAGGACCGAGTTATCTTTGTTGTTAAACTCGTTAAAACAATAGCGACAAACTTGTCCATATGGACAAGAGCGAGTTTCACTGTCGCTAGGCTCGCTAAAACATAGCGACAGGTTTTCCCGAAGGGAAAATTATAGAACAAGCATATGTTATCCTCCTCAAGCTTGACAAAAATAAAGAGGTACTGGTCAGCAATGACTGGGGAAAAAGGGAAGAAAACTTGAAGAACTTCATTAGTAGCAGATCGCTCTTGAACATGACACTTTCACTCCGTCACCATGATTGAGTCGAGTTGGGTTATTCTGTTCACCGGTCATATCACCATTGGTCCTCCGTACCATATATTTTTGGGGTTAATGCTACCAATCCATTTCAGTGTTGCCGATATGTTCAAGAGAAGTCACTCAAAGAATTCACGAACCCAACTAATGCCTCATTCGCTATAATACCTTCACGCTCCATTTTTCATGACCACCACCCTGAACCATGTATCATCAGATCGTTTTCACCTCCACAAAATCATTTGCTCCATTTCGTGTCGTAGATGTGGGATTCATTAAGGCCCTCCCACGACAGGTCACTTCTTGTTTACATCAGCTCATTATCCAAGAAGTTGACTTAGGAACAACCCTTTCAGTACTTTGAAGCTTGCATGCCTCAATGGCAAGTTTCTCACTTCCGGTGACAGGTTTACATCAATGGCCTTCGACCGAAAGATTTTTTGTGGTGTTCGACATCGACTCATGTATTCACACCACGTGAATTGTACTATAGTACCTTGAGGGTCATTATCATTATCGATGATTCCTCCCACACCTGTTAACAGCTTTCATCATTGGCTAGTAATCAGGAAATGTCTTTTCATGTTCGACATCAGAACATCTTTTCACATGGACCGACTTGTACATCGGGCGAAGATTGAATGAGTTTGAAGAACCTGGATCTAGTTTCATCCATCCGGGTTGCGATATATTCAGGAAAATAAAGACATCAAATGTACTCCATAGCTTCACAGATAATCATCCAAGCTAAGGGATGATGGCTCTACCAGAATCATCAGTCTGCCACACAGACAATTGTCTGTCCTATGTACATGAAAATGAATTTATAAAGCTGAGCATGGGAATGCTTGCCTCAGCTAGGTCATGAGAATATTATGAAGATAATGTATTGTATTGTATCTTATTATAGGTCACCTTCTTGTTCGAAAAACCTCAGATCCTCATGATAAAGCATTTCACTCGACATCAGAATATTTATGACCTCATGCTTTAGGGGGCAACTGTTATATACATATTTGGGCACTGCAACCCCAATCACATATGTCGATAAACCAAGGGCTCTTAAATCCCTAAAAGTGTTGTTTCATACCCTAAAGGATCAAGGTCAACTGATTACATCATTTTCTAGAAGTTCTCCTTGAAAAACTGCTCAAAACTGGTCAAAACTGGACCATAAAGATTGCTCCATGCTGAGGGTGTGATGCATCTCACCTGTTACACACAAGGGGTGCGATGCATATTGAAAATTCCTTCTGTAGAGTGCGATGAGCGAGAGCAAACAAATGGCAGAGGCAGTTTGCTAGGTGGAAACTCAGAGAATCTTCTAGAAATTGCTCATATGACACTTGCCTCTCTGAATTCGCCCAGGGATGAGTAAGAGATCATGAAATCTCCAAGTGGAACCAAGAACTATCAGTGAAATGACAGTAATCAAAACCCCAGAAGCTGACTCACCCCCTGCAAATATCTATATATGGATCCCTCATCCTAGAGATCCAAAGGCTGGAATTTTGTATTTTGTAAGTAAGTGCTATTGGCTTCTCTGTGAAGCATTATATTGTTGAGTGATCTAGCTTTTCATGAGGTGAAGAGGGCTTTCATGCTGGGAGGATGGCGCTGGATCAGACAACTAGGTTGTAATCCTCTCTTCTACTACTTATATCAATAAAGCTATTTGAGTTTTCCTCCATATACTTGTATATTTCTGAATCTTGTATTTGTGTATGCATTTGTATGGTTGATGTACATCTGATTCTACATTGTTTATGGTTATAGATCTCTATGCTTTGATGGTATTTTGCTGCTTTGACTCTACAGGTGTTCTTTGAAGCGGGACAAGTAAGAAAGGAGTGGCGAAATCTCTATCAAAGGAGAGAGGAAACAAGCAAGGAGCCAAGTGAAAGACTAAGGTTGGTGCTCTTTGCTTCTCTCTCATCTATCTCTCATAGAGGAAAACACAAGCTACTTTGAATTGTTTGTTTCTAAGATAGCTACCCATCTTAGTGGGACTAGCAGATCTGAGTAGACACTAGTTTTCCTGGAAGCAATCGTGTAGATCCATTTTGAGGTGACAACTGATTTGTCACTAGGTCTAGGAACCATTTCCCAAACCTCATTCTTCAAGATGGATTGATATTCTTCTTGCATAGATTTCTTCCATACTTATTCAATTATGAGAAACTTCTTCAAATGTAGAATTTTCTGCTTCAATTAGTGTTGTCATATATGTAGCATATCTAGAATACCTATTTGTCCTTTTTCTTTCCCTGAAAGTTCCTTTCACAGCTCCATTCCTTTCAGCATCTTCAAGAGTGGATTTTAACCAATTTAGCCTCTTACTTGTGCTCGATATGACCACAAATTGAATAGGCTCACTTGGTACTTCTTCTTCCTCTTGAATTGTAGAAGGGTTGTCAGGTTGTACTTCTTCTTCTTCAAATATGGGTAGATCTTCGTCATCAGAATCACTAGGAATATCCTTTGATATTTTGTAGGCTTTATTCTCATCAAATATAACATCCCTGCTTACTTCAATGTGTCTCCCTTCCTTCTATATGCCTTTGAGAAGATAATATAGCCAATGAATATGCCTTTGATTCTTATATAATCCAACTTCTTTCATTTTTCCTTTGGAACATGGATATATGCAAGACTCCCAAAGATTCAGAGATGGTCCACACTTGGCTTCTTTCCTATGAATGCTTCCTCGAGTGTCATATTATTGATAATTATATGAGGACTTATATTTTCAATATATATGGTTGTCATTGTTGCTTATCCCCATACAAACTTTGGAAAATCTTGATCAAGTAGCATTGTTCATACACCTTCTTCAATTGTCCTATTATTTATTTTGGCAACTCCATTTTGTTCAAGATAGTAGGGAACAATAAGATCCCTCTTAATTCCTTCTTATTTTCAATATGCAATTAATTATTTAGAAGTGTATTCCCCACCATTATCAAATCTCAATTTTTTTTTATCTTTCTTTTGGTTAGGATTTCCACTTCGCATCTAAACTCCTTAAATTTCTCAAATAATTCATCCTTTTTATTGACAAGATAGAGCCATGTCTTTCTAGAGTGATCATCAATAAATGTTACATAGTAAATATGACCTCCAAGTGATTTGTCAAACATGGGCCCACACACATCAGAATGTATGAGGTCTAATATTTCATTGGACCTTGTTACACTATTTGAAAACAATTTTCTTGTATGTTTTCCCAAAGAGCATCCCTTGCAAACTCCTTCAATCCCTTATTTGATATCAAGAATGCCATGAACTAGATATTTAAGAGTAGGAATGACTTTGTAGTGAAGATGACCATATCTTCTATGCCATAGCTCTATAGGAGATATTTACATATGAATTAAGGCTTGAGTAGGTGGTGTAATCACTCTATACAAACTTCCTTCACGAACTCCAATGACCCTAGCTTTATCAATACTAGAATCATTTCCCTAGACCAAGACCTTTCCATCAACAAAAGAAACTCTATCCCCTTTATATTCTAAGCAATAAATTGAAAGAAAATTCTCTTTCAATCCTAGAACATATAGTATGTTGTTGATATGTAGTTTTTCTCCATTCTCCAACTTTAAAGATGTTGATCCGTGGCCTCTAATAGCATAGCTTTTGTTGTCTCCCAATTCCACTACATAGGGAGATGGTTCCTGATGGACTTCTAAATTAGACATAAATTAAGGCCTATGCCTCTAAATTAAACATAAATGAAGGCCTATGACCATCCTTCAGCACATTAAACCTCTCTTTTTTCATCAGATAATGTATTTTTAACTTTAATATATTCATTAGGAAGGTTTATGAATAATTGCATATTTGTGTTTAATATTATTTATTTTTGTGGAATATTATGAGAATATTGGGCAGATTATGAAGATTTGGAGGAGGTGATAATTTAGGGACTTGATCCATACTATAGGAGGATCACTATTAGATAATAAATCAACAATATATTATGGAATTATGGCACAGATTGTGGAACTCCATTGATTGAGAAAACCTAGGAATGTGTTCCCTGCCATTTAATGCAGATTCCTAGTATTGGGAAACAGATCCACTAATCAAGGGATTTTGGTGGGGAAAGATTCCTCCATTCATGGGGAATGATTCCTAACCATTTTTTATAAGTACCATGTCAAATTTTCCTCTAGGGATAGATTTTCATTAGTGTTCTTTTGGAGAGAACTCGTATTTCTGCAGCTCCATTGTATTTTCTTTCAGGGATGTAATTGTATTGATGAAACTGGTGAAGATTGGTATCATGTTCAGATTCTAAATCTTGTCCCCCTCTATATGTCTCTGAGTTTCCTTGGGCTTGGCCATCGTAGTAACCTAAGAGCCCTTTTGTATCATTTTATTTCTTTCTTTTCACTTCTTATTCACATGCATATCTTGTTTTTATTTCTTTCTGTTTCTGCATTTAGTATTAATGATTTCTTGTTGTAGGATTGGGTTAAATTTTTTATGAAAGTTCTTTTGCAAGACCAAAAGCATGATTTCATCCTTGGAAAATATTTGGAAGGTCATAGTAATCATTTAACTACTTGGATTAGTCTTCATATTCCCAAATCTAGATTTATGGAACTCCTTTGTGGCAACTGTTATCACAAAATCATGCCCCTGATAGGCTGCTGATCAGGAAGACCTTATGTAACTCTTTCAAACCAACTTTTGGCTGAGGCTTAGCCTCCTCAACCTGAGAGGGCTCTCTCAAAGGTTAATGATTTTGGTAAAGATTAGATGGCTAACTCTATGAAACAAGTGAAAAATATGAATGGTTGAACATGATCAGTAAACATCCATTGGGCTTATGGAGTCAACAAAACCTCAATATAACAATGAACTCAACCTTACATGGAAGTCAGGGCATTCAGCATTTGAACATTCAGAACATAAACTCATATGGGACCACACAGTTTATAAATGTATACAGGAAGTCAGAGCACATTCAGTGAATTCTGAGTGATTATACATCCATACCACTGTAAGAATTAAGAAAAGGACAACATCACATATTCTGAACATAAAAAATCCTTCATGAATCCTGAGAAGTAAAGTCAAGCATGCATTACTGAAAATGAGTCTTACATAGGCCAAATACAAGCTTTTACATGAAATTTCCAACCCTTTGTACATCAGATCTTATTCTATATATAGAGCTCTTTACATAACTGAGATTCCTCCTCCAGCATGAGGGGAATTCGAATTCATCCTACTATGACACCTATTGATACATAAACTGGTTATTAAATGCAAATGACACCTAACTAGCAGTCCTAGAGACCTAATACAACTAGAAGTGTAACTCCTTATCATGATTCAACAACCTTATCTAAGCATTTGAAGCATTATTTGACAACTTGCAACCTCAAGAAGTCGAATTTGATGAAGCCTCCCACGTGGTCATCTGACTGCTGAAGACAAACCCTAGAAATTAGGGAACATGTTTCCTTGTTTTTAGGTTTAGGATCCCTGAAAATGGCACGTGGGACAGAGCCTTTATCTCTTCATCCATGACACATTTTACGAAACGGAAGGAGGTTTTTGTATCCCATGTTGTCCAGAACAAAAACCTCTCCTGGTTTTTTAAAAAAATTCTCCAGCTGTCCAGAAACTGTCCTTGAAAAACACGTGGAAAACAGGAAAAAATCCGTTTTCTGAAAGTAGGGTCTCAATGAAAGCTTAGTATCTCCCAAAGGAAAACACTTATGAAGGAATTGAGATAGGTTATTGTATTAGGAGAGTTGATGAAGATAAACCTCCTTCAGAATTCCAAAATACCCTTTCATGTGACCAGAAACGGATCTTGAAAAAGACTGCTAAAACCAGAAAACAAAGCTTGACTTTCAGCATTTTCGTAGCGCAAGTTTAACCATAAATTTCTCCCACCTCAGAATGGAATTGAAGAAACTGAAAGAGGTTTATGTATTTTGGTATGTTAGGAATAAAATCCGCTTTCAGTTTTCAAAATTTATTTTTCAGCTGCTCAGAACCCCTTCTGGAAGTTTACTAGTAAACGCAGAAAACAGAGTTTTTTCTGCTAAAACAGGCTGCTACAGGGGTTTCGTAGCGCGCTACGAAAATGCCTAGTTCAGTGATTTCGTAGCTACTTTCAAAATTTCTCCAAAATGATGTGAGATATTACTTATAAACACCTGTTAATACTTCTAAAACATGGAATGGGGCTGTCAAACATTATTTGGAAAAGAGATATGATCTTAAAAGACTTCTAACCTTATGACCTAACCCTTAAAGCATGAAATGACCTAGAGACCCTTTAACACCATGACTAGAAGAAGGGTTTGTAAATGAGAATGACACTAATTGTGATGAGATGACTCAAAAACTTATAAGACTATGATTAGAAACAAGGCAACTTACCAAAGCTTAGGGACAAAGATTTTAGGGTGATAACAGTGGCTCCACTAGGGATAGTGTGCCCTTGTGGTATACTAAGAACTTGTAGCTCCAGTGCCGCTATCCATCCTCTAGAAGAAAACTCTGAACCTCTACCCAATTTTCTCCTCAAGCCTTTTATGTTTTCCGAACGAAGAATTCAAACTGCACCTACTGAAATAGATGCTCAGTCAACCTACCCTGAGCTTATTTGCACATTCCTACCTACCCTATCAGCTGCATTCTCCAATTGTAGCTCAAGGAACATGAAACTTGCAATGAAGCCAATCATCAATCTGATCTGAAACTTGGATCTCCTTACTGTGCTTGAAGCATAAATAAAGCAGATACTGAAATAACCAAGGAAGCATGAGGTGTAACTGTTCCTCAAGATGAACATATAATTGGAAGCCTGAACAGTAAATCTTTTCCATGTAGTCAGCTATAGGGTCAAAAAACACATGGTTAGTTTGATGATTCTCATAACATTCTATATCTTCAAACAACTTATCCTCAGCCACACCAAATTTATTTGATATGCTATCCAACTGCCTTTCTGAATGATGCCCACAAATAATGTAATTTTCTTCATTATAAAGATCATTCTTTGATGCAAGCTGCTGCAAGGAATCACAAAAATGAACAACCTTTTCCTCTGCCTGAGGGTCATAGAAAATTTCCTCCAGTATTTCTTCTTGTTGTGTGTAATCATTTTCATCTTCATTATGATTCGAAGACTGAGAAGTCTGCTGCATCTCTACATCAATCTCAGAGGATGTAATATAATTTTCATAAGTAAACCCCTGCTGATCTTCATGCTGCATTTCATGAGATGTTATACTTTCTTCTTGGTACTGAAATGCATTGTTATGAAGAGCCTCTAAAATTTCTTCATCCATAAATTCATCATCATCATAACAATCCTCCAAGTACTGAATAAGACTTAAAGAATGTCTACAGCAATCTTTGAGCAACAATAAGGAAGGATGACATTCTTTATACATGTCATAGAACACATCATGGAAATCAGCAAGAGAATATAATGAACCATTTTCCAAACTTTTATACCAAGACCATGCTTTTCCTTCTAAAGTGGTCATAAACATCCTCATGAGACAATCCTCAAGAAAGTGAACCTTAAGACTGCATGCATGCATATGAAACCTAACCAAATGAAGAGCAGCATTGTCTTTCTTTTCATCTTTGAATATCGGAAGATCCTCTAACCAATCAACCTTTGGCATAGGATTTGGAAAACCAGGGATATGAGACCGATTCATAGGAGCATACCTGGCATTCATTCTTGCAGTGGAATTCATCTTGAAACTTCATCAAGCTACTGATCTTCTAGCAGTGGAGTCACCTTCCAATTTCTTATTCGATGTGTGGAGTCACCAAGGTAGTTTTGCAGCCTCAAAAAGATGTCTGAGCTCCTGCTACCTTCAGAAGTTCAGCCATTGATTTCGGGAATGAATAATCTTCAGGCTCCCGGCAGACGCACCAAAATGTTATCACAAAATCATGCCCCTGATAGGCTGCTGATCAGGAAGACCTTATGTAACTCTTTCAAACCAACTTTTGGCTGAGGCTTAGCCTCCTCAACCTGAGAGGGCTCTCTCAAAGGTTAATGATTTTGGTAAAGATTAGATGGCTAACTCTATGAAACAAGTGAAAAATATGAATGGTTGAACATGATCAATAAACATCCATTGGGCTTATGGAGTCAACAACACCTCAATATAACAATGAACTCAACCTTACATGGAAGTCAGGGCATTCAGCATTTAAACATTCAGAACATAAACTCATATGGGACCACACAGTTTATAAATGTATACAGGAAGTCAGAGCACATTCAGTGAATTCTGAGTGATTATACATCCATACCACTGTAAGAATTAAGAAAAGGACAACATCACATATTCTGAACATAAAAAATCCTTCATGAATCCTGAGAAGTAAAGTCAAGCATGTATTACTGAAAATGAGTCTTACATAGGCCAAATACAAGCTTTTACATTAAATTTCCAACCCTTTGTACATCAGATCTTATTCTATATATAGAGCTCTTTACATAACTGAGATTCCTCCTCCAGCATGAGGGGAATTCGAATTCATCCTACTATGACACCTATTGATACATAAACTGGTTATTAAATGCAAATGACACCTAACTAGCAGTCCTAGAGACCTAATACAACTAGGAGTGTAACTCCTTATCATGATTCAACAACCTTATCTAAGCATTTGAAGCATTATTTGACAACTTGCAACCTCAAGAAGTCGAATTTGATGAAGCCTCCCACGTGGTCATCTGACTGCTGAAGACAAACCCTAGAAATTAGGGAACATGTTTCCTTGTTTTTAGGTTTAGGATCCCTGAAAATGGCACGTGGGACAAAGCCTTTATCTCTTCATCCATGACACATTTTATGAAACTGAAGGAGGTTTTTGTAGCCCATGTTGTCTAGAACACAAACCTCTCCTGGTTGTTTGAAACATTTCTCCAGCTGTCCAGAAACTGTCCTTGAAAAACATGTGGCAAACAGGAAAAAATCCGTTTTCTTAAAGTAGGGTCTCAATGAAAGCTTAGTATCTCCCAACTGAAAACACTTATGAAGGAATTGAGATAGGTTATTGTAGTAGGAGAGTTTATGAAGATAAACCTCCTTCAGAATTCCAAAATACCCTTTCATGTGACCAGAAACTGATCTTGAAAAAGACTGCTAAAACCAGAAAACAAAGCTTGACTTTCAGCAGTTTCGTAGCGCAAGTTTAACCATAAATTTCTCCCACCTCAGAATGGAATTGAAGAAACTGAAAGAGGTTTTTGTATTTTGGTATGTTAGGAATAAAATCCGCTTTCAGTTTTCAAAATTTAGTTTTCAGCTGCTCAGAACCCCTTCTGGAAGTTTACTATTAAACGCAGAAAACAGAGTTTTTTCTGCTAAAACAGGCTGCTACAGGGGTTTCGTAGCGCGCTACGAAAACGCCTAGTTCAGTGATTTCGTAGCTACTTTCAAAATTTCTCCAAAATGATGTGAGATATGACTTATAAACACCTGGTAAGACTTCTAAAACATGGAATGGGGCTGTCAAACATTATTTGGAAAAGAGATATGATCTTAAAAGACTTCTAACCTTATGACCTAACCCTTAAAGCATGAAATGACCTAGAGACTCTTTAACACCATGACTAGAAGAAGGGTTTGTAAATGAGAATGACACTAATTGTGATGAGATGACTCAAAATCTTATAAGACTATGATTAGAAACAAGGCAACTTACCAAAGCTTAGGGACAAAGATTTTAGGGTGATAACAGTGGCTCCACTAGGGATAGTGTGCCCTTGTAGTATACTAAGAACTTGTAGCTCCAGTGCCGCTATCCATCCTCTAGAAGAAAACTATGAACCTCTTCCCAATTTTCTCCTCAAGCCTTTTATGTTTTCTGAACGAAGAATTCAAACTGCACCTACTGAAATAGATGCTCAGTCAACCTACCCTGAGCTTATTTGCACATTCCTACCTACCCTATCAGCTGCATTCTCCAATTGTAGCTCAAGGAACATGAAACTTGCAATGAAGCCAATCATCAATCTGATCTGAAACTTGGATCTCCTTACTGTGCTTGAAGCATAAATAAAGCAGATACTGAAATAACCAAGGAAGCATGAGGTGTAACTGTTCCTCAAGATGAACATATAATTGGAAGCCTAAACAGTAAATCTTTTCCATGTAGTCAGCTATAGGGTCAAAAAACACATGGTTAGTTTGATGATTCTCATAACATTCTATATCTTCAAACAACTTATCCTCAGCCACACCAAATTTATTTGATATGCTATCCAACTGCCTTTCTGAATGATGCCCACAAATAATGTAATTTTCTTCATTATAAAGATCATTCTTTGATGCAAGCTGCTGCAAGGAATCACAAAAATGAACAACCTTTTCCTCTTCCTGAGGGTCATAGAAAATTTCCTCCAGTATTTCTTCTTGTTGTGTGTAATCATTTTCATCTTCATTATGATTCGAAGACTGAGAAGTCTGCTGCATCTCTACATCAATCTCAGAGGATGTAATATAATTTTCATAAGTAAACCCCTGCTGATCTTCATGCTGCATTTCATGAGATGTTATACTTTCTTCTTGGTACTGAAATGTATTGTTATGAAGAGCCTCTAAAATTTCTTCATCCATAAATTCATCATCATCATAACAATCCTCCAAGTACTGAATAAGACTTAAAGAATGCCTACAGCAATCTTTGAGCAACAATAAGGAAGGATGACATTCTTTATACATGTCATAGAACACATCATGGAAATCAGCAAGAGAATATAATGAACCATTTTCCAAACTTTTATACCAAGACCATGCTTTTCCTTCTAAAGTGGTCATAAACATCCTCATGAGACAATCCTCAGGAAAGTGAACCTTAAGACTGCGTACATGCATATGAAACCTAACCAAATGAAGAGCAGCATTGTCTTTCTTTTCATCTTTGAATATCGGAAGATCCTCTAACCAATCAACCTTTGGCATAGGATTTGGAAAACCAGGGATATGAGACCGATTCATAGGAGCATACCTGGCATTCATTCTTGCAGTGGAATTCATCTTGAAACTTCATCAAGCTACTGATCTTCTAGCAGTGGAGTCACCTTCCAATTTCTTATTCGATGTGTGGAGTCGCCAAGGTAGTTTTGCAGCCTCAAAAAGATGTCTGAGCTCCTGCTACCTTCAGAAGTTCAGCCATTGATTTCGGGAATGAATAATCTTCAGGCTCCCGGCAGACGCACCAAAATGTTATCACAAAATCTTGCCCCTGATAGGCTGCTGATCAGGAAGACCTTATGTAACTCTTTCAAACCAACTTTTGGCTGAGGCTTAGCCTCCTCAACCTGAGAGGGCTCTCTCAAAGGTTAATGATTTTGGTAAAGATTAGATGGCTAACTCTATGAAACAAGTGAAAAATATGAATGGTTGAACATGATCAATAAACATCCATTGGGCTTATGGAGTCAACAACACCTCAATATAACAATGAACTCAACCTTACATGGAAGTCAGGGCATTCAGCATTTGAACATTCAGAACATAAACTCATATGGGACCACACAGTTTATAAATGTATACAGGAAGTCAGAGCACATTCAGTGAATTCTGAGTGATTATATATCCATACCACTGTAAGAATTAAGAAAAGGACAACATCACATATTCTGAACATAAAAAATCCTTCATGAATCCTGAGAAGTAAAGTCAAGCATGTATTACTGAAAATGAGTCTTACATAGGCCAAATACAAGCTTTTACATGAAATTTCCAACCCTTTGTACATCAGATCTTCTTCTATATATAGAGCTCTTTACATAACTGAGATTCCTCCTCCAGCATGAGGGGAATTCGAATTCATCCTACTATGACACCTATTGATACATAAACTGGTTATTAAATGCAAATGACACCTAACTAGCAGTCCTAGAGACCTAATACAACTAGGAGTGTAACTCCTTATCATGATTCAACAACCTTATCTAAGCATTTGAAGCATTATTTGACAACTTGCAACCTCAAGAAGTCGAATTTGATGAAGCCTCCCACGTAGTCATCTGACTGCTGAAGACAAACCCTAGAAATTAGGGAACATGTTTCCTTGTTTTTAGGTTTAGGATCCCTGAAAATGGCACGTGGGACAGAGCCTTTATCTCTTCATCCATGACACATTTTACAAAACTGAAGGAGGTTTTTGTAGCCCATGTCGTCCAGAACAAAAACCTCTCCTGGTTTTTTAAAAAATTTCTCCAGCTGTCCAGAAACTGTCCTTGAAAAACACGTGGCAAACAGGGAAAAATCCGTTTTCTGAAAGTAGGGTCTCAATGAAAGCTTAGTATCTCCCAACTGAAAACACTTATGAAGGAATTGAGATAGGTTATGTAGTAGGAGAGTTGATGAAGATAAACCTCCTTCAGAATTCCAAAATACCCTTTCGTGTGACCAGAAACTGATCTTGAAAAAGACTTCTAAAACCAGAAAACAAAGCTTGACTTTCAGCAGTTTCGTAGCGCAAGTTCAAGCATAAATTTCTCCCACCTCAGAATGGAATTGAAGAAACTGAAAGAGGTTTTTGTAGTTTGGTATGTTAGAAATAAAAACCTCTTTCAGTTTTCAAAATTTAGTTTTCAGCTGCTCATAACCCCTTCTGGAAGTTTACTATTAAACGCAGAAAACAGAGTTTTTTCTGCTAAAACAGGCTGCTACAGGGGTTTCGTAGCGCGCTACGAAAACGCCTAGTTCAGTGATTTCGTAGCTACTTTCAAAATTTATCCAAAATGATGTGAGATATGACTTATAAACACCTGGTAAGACTTCTAAAACATGGAATGGGGCTGTCAAACATTATTTGGAAAAGAGATATGATCTTAAAAGACTTCTAACCTTATGACCTAACCCTTAAAGCATGAAATGACCTAGAGACCCTTTAACACCATGACTAGAAGAAGGGTTTGTAAATGAGAATGACACTAATTGTGATGAGATGACTCAAAAACTTATAAGACTATGATTAGAAACAAGGCAACTTACCAAAGCTTAGGGACAAAGATTTTAGGGTGATAACAGCAACTAGCAGTAAATTTATTCTATTTTTTAGAGCATTCTAATAAGCTTCAATCAAGTTGATTCCAATTGTATTATATCACAAAAAAATTCTATTTCATAACAAAATTTACCCCATTTCATTTTCACTTGATTAGGTTAGGCATTTGATGGATTTACTAGCTCACTAGTTCTCAAATTTATGATTTTTAGACTAGTAATTTTCTGTTATTTTTTAGCATGGGTTAACAGAGGTATTTTTGAGTGATTCCACTTGGAATGGAGACCTAAGACATCATAGTCAATAAAAAAATTTGTCCCATCCAATTTGGATTTGATTTTCTTGGTCATTCGATGAATTATAATTTCGTATAATAAATCTGTAACATCCTGTAGTAAAACAGGGGATCCTGTAGGAGAACTAGTACATCCTATAGGAAATCCTGTAGTGGCTTGTTTTGAGCCTGAATTGAGAAAAATCATCCTTGAAGCTGGGATTAGGCCTCTACTTGACCTCCATGCCATCAAGATCATTTTAACCCTCTTCTTCCATACATGTCTCCCCTTCCAAAGAACAAGTGAGGATTAGCATTTGCATTTATAAAACAAAAAGATTTAAAAAAATAGTTCTTTTATATTCACACATGCAAATAACAGTTAATCCCTAGATTAGACTCCATGCTCAGTTAGTTTAAATCATCACATGTGATAAAATAGGGTTAAGCTAGGTTTATTTTACATATAGTTCATGATATTTATGTAATTAGAATATGTTTCTTTCCTTGTACTTTATTTCTTGTAATAGGTTAAGGTTTCCATTTCAAGCATTTCATTTTTTGCAATTAGTTTAGGATTTGGTTTCAGTACATTCACTCCATTACATCTTGATAGCAAAGGAAGGACACATTGTATGTTGCACATATAGTGTCGATACCTCTTAAGTTTGTACAAACCCCGGGTTGATAATTAAAAGTTGGTAGCCTTGGGAGTTGCAACATTCTTGCTGCAATACAGAGGCTCATCACTTTTTGGCGTCGTTTCCAGGGAGATGCCAAAGTATGCATTGTTTTCTTCCCTAGTTGATTCATTTTTTTTTTAAATTTTTGCAAAAACAAAAAAATATTTTCATTAGGCATATTTAATTCCAAAATTAGAAAATTGCATTGCATTATAGTTTCATTCAATCATAAAAACAAAAAAAAAAATCTCCAACACTAATCCACCCTCGTATTTGATCACATGGTGCAGTAAGAGACATATAACCATCCACTTTTGCAGGTATAAGAAGAATAAGAGATGGAAAAGAATGTATAAGAAATGGATGGAGAAGATAACAATGAGGAATATCCTCTCAGATTCCCCATTCAAGATACTAATGTCAATGTGCACATGAAGAACATACCTCCATCTTTTCTTCCAAAATTTAATGGTCTAAGGTCAAAGGATCCAGAAACCTTTCTCTTTGAATTTGAAATTGTTTGTATATCTTATGGTTACTTATTAAAAAATAAAAAATTTAGATTGTTTCAGGAAACATTGAAGGATAGAGCTCTTAAATGGTTCATGATTTTAGGGACTAATTCAATAAGATCATGGAATGATATGAAAAAGATATTTATAGAAAAATATAAAGATCATGATCTTAAAGAAGAAATATTTAGAATGAATCAAGGAGAAGATGAGAGCCTTGTGGATCTAATAGAGAGGTTCATGTATAATGTTAAGAGGGAAAAACTACATCATTTAGGATCCAACACACTAAAAATCCTCTTACTTAGAACAATTACAGATGAATGGATTAATCTCCTTGATCTCATGAGTAGATGTGATGTATACCAATTATCATTTGAAGAAATTTGTGAAACATGCAAACACATATCAAGAGGAAGGGCAAGAGTAGGTAAATCAGCATCAAGATTGGTAAGTCAAGATAAACTTGGAAATTTGCTTGATAACTTTAAAACATAAATTCTTAGCAATCTAAGTGAACAAGTAGAAATGTTAAGAATAAAAAATGAGAAAAAATAATATGTTGATATTTTTGTTCTCTATGCAGAGTCACATGATGTTAAATGTTGCTCCTCATAACCAAGTTTGAAGGAAGTTCACTAAGAGGACAATGGAGCAAGTCAATTGTCAATGCGGCTATGTTATGTAGCTCCAAGAGGACCATGGTAGCCTAGTCAACCTAGTATGATGCAAGATCCTAATTCAAAATTTCAAGGTTATGTATATCCACCTCAAAGTAATTGGAACACAACCTTTCCTTGGAAACATTGGCCATCTCAACCCCAAAACCAATCTTGGCAACAAGGTTGGCAAGGAACTTATGGGAGCCATCCACAATATCCTCAGTATTTTCCTCAATATCCTCCATACCCAACTCCATGTTATCCCTACCATTCATCTCCACCACAACCACAACTCCAACCACATCCATCTCAAATATCCGCTCCCACTCAACTACCTATACCACCATTTCTAAACCCACACATTGAAGTAGCTCAACCCACTTACAATTCTGAGGTAAAACACTTCCAAACATATCCTCTTGAGATTAATGGTATTCACCATAGCTTAGGAAGAGTATTGAGAAAAAAATATTATCGTGATATCATTGAAAGACCACACCCAAAAGAAGAAGATTCAAATTAGAAGACCACAGAATCATGGGCTACACTTGATGAAGAGCGGACATCAAAAATAGATATCGAGAGAGCTCCCTCATGGTTAGCATCAAATCCTCCATGTATTCAAGAGAAAAATCAGCAAAAAGAGGAAGATTTGAAGTTCATGATAGAAGAAGACATGAAGAATGATCTAGATAAGCAAGAAAACCAAGTACATCAAAGTTATATTGAGGTTTGGTTCCAGAAAATCAACAATATGGAGCATCACTCTCTTCTTCAACTATGCTTGATCCTTTCAAAGTCAAATAATTTGGTATATGAAATATAGGTACATGTCAAAGAATGCATTTCAAGCCTAGACATAATTTTGTCTGTCATCTTGATGTGCATATGGATCCATTGGAAGTATTCCTATAGTTGAAAGTGATTTTGTTTTTCAAGTAGGGTAGGGTAGAAAAAAAGAATGAAAAAAAGAGGAAAAAATATAAAAATCTTAGGTGAAAACCTCCTTTGAGGCACCTCAGATTGGTTCATTGAATGAAAACCTCCATAAGGCAGTCAATGGGTTGGGAAAAAAGAAAAAAAAAGATAAAAAAGAAAATATTCTAGGTGAAAAACTCCTTTGAGGCGCTTAGGCAGACCTACTAGTTGAAAGCCTCATTGAGGCAGCTAGTAGGCCTAGAAAAAAAAGAAAGGAAAAAATAAAAAATCCTTGCTCCATTTATCTCTTTGATGAATGTAGGTGTTGTCCAAAATCTACAAGGAAAAAAAACAAGTTGCCACGAAAGAAAGAAAAAATATGTCAAACCTAGTCAAAAGAAGTCAAAATTTTGACTTTCTCCTCCTTTGCCAAATGCTCCAACAAGGCCAAGGCCATGCCAATCCATCACCCTTATTTATTTTTGCCATCCACCCATCATTCTCAAGATTTTTCCATTCAATTTGCTTGTTGTCCTAAAAAATTACAAGAAGGCTCTGTTTTACTACAGGAAAAAAAAATTACATAGAGCAGAATTTTATTTTTGCCATAACCTGAAAATCATGCATCCATTTAAAAATTTGTTTCATGGGGAGATGCATATGGATGATGGTAACATTCCAAATCAATTTCAACAAAATTCCAGTGCAAGGTTTCCAAGAAATCGGCCTTCATCACCTTCATCCATTTTTAGTTTTTATTGAGATTTGTGCATCCATTGAACAAAGTTTTTTTATGAGGAGGTGCATAATGATGATGGCAACATGCTTAGAATGTTTTAGGTCAATACATTCTACAATTTGTGAGATATGGCCAAAACAATTATGCTACAAGAGGTTGTCCTGAATTACTACAGGAGTTTCCTGTAGTACTACATGAAGTTCTGAAAATCTATAGAAAGGCAGTCCGATGGAAAAATTATGATGCAGAATTGTTTTGGGATAGGAAAAAAGGACATTGACTTCACCACATCTTAACCAACACCCATCATGACCATGTCACTCTATGGCCACACCTTCCACTCATTCCAATACCTATTTACCCTCCAACAAAAAAGGGACACTAACATTAAAAAAAAAAGGGCAGCTACAACAACCTATTTGGAAGTAGCAGCAGGCTCCAGGCCTAACCTTCAACACCATTATTGAAAGAGGAGAAGCATAACTATAGGCACAATGAAACTCCTTCAGAGCTCAGCAGCAATAGAGGAAGCCATCACTTGCACATCAACAAGAAGACAACCCATCAGCAAAATAAGATCAACAAAAAAGAAAAAGGTAGTCAAGAAGATGTACCTGAGTCATGAGAAGCACAAAAACATCAACTCAGTAGCAGCATGCATGTCTCTCCAACAACCATCAGGTAGGTACAGGTATGAAATATTCTTGACCTCTTCTCTTGAGCATATTATAGTTAGAAATTTGTTGTCAATGCATGAGAGATGAGGTTTTATAAGCTAAGGATGGGTCAGCAGTCTCAGTCACCTTCAACTAGTTAATTGCAACTCACTCCTTCACTCATGCAATGTTGAAAAGTCAAATTATGAAGGGTGATGATTTCAAGGAATGAGGACATCAGTTAAAAGAATAAAGTTTTGCAAAGGCCAAGTCCCACAGCACTCCAAGCCCTCAATCCACTTCATATTCACTATATATCCATCATTCATCCATCCCATTTCATAATTTCAAGAACAAAACCTATCTCACCCTGAAAATTTCTTGAAAACGAAAACAGAGCATCCTCTCCATTTTCACAAACCTACATCATTTCTCATCACTCCCATATAGTTAGAAGACTCTGAAGGAAGAAGGAATGACTACTACAGGAAGGCAGAATGCTACTACAAGAAGGAAGAAAGAATTTTTTTTGCTAAAACCAAAAATGGCAGTGCCTAAGGGAGACCTAACCAAAATAGAGAACTCCAAGTCCATTACGCAACCATCTAGGCCACAAAAGAGAAGAAGAAGGCAACAAAAGGATATGAGGCATCTACCATCAAAATATAACTCAAACTGCATTGATGAAAAGAGACTTTACAAGAGGTCTCTAATCTCTTTCTATCTTTTGTCCAAGGCCTAAATGATGTTATAGAAATGAGGGAAAGACATGGGAGTCAAGTTCAGGGCCTGTCCTAGGCTCAGAATATCATTTATACTCAAAAAGGGTTTCCTGTAGTTTTGACAGGAATTACTACAAGATGTCCTAGTTCTCATCTAAAGACATTTTGAAGGTTTCAGAGGTTTCCAAATGGTGGAACGAGGTAGCAGAAGGTTGATAAGGATGCGGAAGACCTTTTGAAATTGAAAAATGTTCAAGAACCCATCTTGAATAAGGGGAAGTAAGCAAACTAATGGTCTCAAGAAGCAAGGATTTTTCTTTGCACAAATATGTTTATGAGCTTTTCCTTGCAGAACTTACAACCAAGATTCTTAATGGACAAGAGAGAGGCCGCTAGGGCCATGAATAAGGTGCAATGAGGTCACTATGTTTCTCAGAGGATGAGCAACACTTTTAGTAGGGGGTATGATGGGCCTCTAAATTAGACATAAATTAAGGCACATGCCTCTAAATTAAACATAAATTAAGGTCTATGACCATCCTTCAGCACATTAAACCTCTCTTTTGCATTAGATAATGTATTTTTAACTTTAATATATTCATTAGGAAGGTTTATAAATAATTGCATATTTGTGCCTAATATTATTTATTTTGTGGAATATTATGAGAATATTGGGCAGATTATGAAGATTTGGAGGAGGAGATAATTTAGGGACTTGTTCCCTACTACAGGAGGAGCAATATTAAATAATAAATCAACAAGATATTATGGAATTATGGCATAAATTGTGGAACTCCAATGATTGAGAAAATCTAGGAATGTGTTCCCTTTCGTTTAACGTAGATTCCTAGTATTGGGAACCAGATCCACTAATCAAGGGATTTTGGTGGGGAAAGCTTCCTCCAATCATGGGGAATGATTCCTAATAATTTTGTATAAGTACCAAGTAAAATTTTCCTCTACAGATGGTGGGCCCCAATATTGTAGCAATGATGCTACAACTCCTGGGACTCCCTTCTTTACTTTTATCAACTCGGTTGTTCGTAACAAACCCTGAAGCGATGGTGCTGTATGCACAAGTACTAGCTCTTGCCGCAGGCTGACACTTGATCAGCGGGCACAAGTTCACTAGGATCTTAAGCCAACTTCTATGAGCTCTTAGAAGAAGCTTTTAACTATGATGGACGAATGCTAACTCAAAAGAGGCTAGTCTACTTGCAGAAAGAAGCGGAAAGCTGAAAGGAAATGCAAACCCTAGCAAACGCTAGTTTTATTGACTAACCCTATGGGTGCAAGAAAAGAGATTAAAGTTGCTGAAATTGATGCCATTGACTCTTGCAAAGGTAAAATGCATGTTTCTAAGCTAATTCTGAAGGAAAATATGGAAAAAGCATCTTTTTGTATTTTTGAGTAATTTTGCAGAATTATTATGCATGTGCTTTAACTATTTTTTATTGTGCAAGGGTTTATTAGAGAAAGGAAATGGAGTGGGCACTTGCAGGAGGTTGGGAAGGTGAGAAGAGGGCGTAAGGGGTCCCTAGCAACCCTCCAGAGAGTTTCACAGTGATCATATCTCAAAAAACTGCTCACGTGAACTTCTATAGGAAGTCTGCAGGGGTTCTACAGGATGTTCTACAGGAACGGCCGAAAGAGGATTTTAGAGGGTTGATGGTGGAAAAACGGTGGGAAAGTGGAAAAGAAGGATGGATAAGGATGTTAAGGGGTCCAGAATCTGGTATATGAAGCTCAGGAGTGAAGAAGATGGTTGGAGTTGCTCAAAGATGAAGGAAGCAATGTTGCACAAAAATGTAGAAATTAGGGTTGTTTGGGAAAGTGTGACAAACGAGTGAGGAAAACCTTGAGAAAGAGGCTGGAACAGGTTGTATGATGGAGGAAGGGTAGGTAGGAATGTATTATAGGTTCTCTGCACACTATTTTCCAAAACTGATCGAACAAAGACTGAAAAAACCATAGATCTATCTTTTTTGACCTAATCTGCCCTTAAAAACCAGAAATATGATGAACAGAAGTTTATAGAAATAAAATCATGCAAGATAGCTATGGAAACTATGCAAGAACAGATCTAAACATGAAAACACAACTGATATCAACTTTTCCAACTTAAAATATAACACTAGCAATTGCATTGGAAGGCAAAAACAATGTTTTTGTGGCAGCAAGTATGCCTTGGCCTTAGTTCATGGTCCGAAGGAGGGAGATATGAGATCAAGGACAACTTGATAGCCTTTTTGTGGATCTTTTCTACTACCAAACTATCAAATCAACCTAAAGCATGAAAAACTATCTTAACCATAAAAAACATCCTAAGTAACAAAGCAATATTTTAACCTAAATAACAGAAATTATTCTATGAATGCAGAAAAGACACATAAAAGTACACAAAGGAGGTACTAGCACTTGGGTTGGGCCCAACCCCAAGAGCTACAGCCTCCTAAGAACGATCAGGGCTGGTGAAAAGCTGGATTCATCTTCATTGATAAAAAAATAATAGTTACATTCCAAAAGATGTTTACAAGAAAAAGCTCGAAAATGTGCTGATACAAGGCTGCACTAGAGTCCGAAAATAGACTAAAAAATGACTAAAATCTAATTAAAATCTAACTAAAAAAACTGAGGCCCTAAGCTTTCTTATTTATACAAATGGTAACCTCCAACAATCCTCCTAAAATCAAGGAACTCGGCTTCCTAGAACTGAAGATAACAGCAGTCCTACTTGACTTGCTTGGCTACCCTTTGGCTTTGTGGTCCGAGTTTTTAATGGAGAATTCAAGGTAAGGGCTCATAAATGAAGGGGAAACCTTCCTACAAATCCTCTCCCTTGTTCTTCCACAAATTTGGCTTGCCAAGTGCTCATTAAACCTTTGATTTTGTCTCAAAATTGACCAAAAATCTGCATAAAGCACACATTGAAATTAGACTTTTTGTCATAATGACTAACCCAATTCACTCTATTAACATAAATATAATAAAAAAATGCAATAAAATAATGAGAATGGTGGATTAAGTCGAATTAGGAGGCTAAATGAGCCCATATAATTACCCATTTCTGGGGTTCATCATGACCCCCCTACTGAAGGTGTTGCTCATCCTCTTAGCAACTAATCCATCTCCTCATCCTTGATGGCCCTGGTGGCCTCCCTATCATCCCAAGCTTCTGAAGTGGTCTGCTCATGTGTGCCATAAAATTCTGCCTTCTTGTCCATGTCCTTCCACTGCTCCTCCTATTCTGCTTGTTTGAATTATTGTGCTTTTCCTGGCCTTAAAATACATGGAGGTCTACCTTTCTCTCTTTCTTTTGGCTTAATTGGTGTGCTTAGGGCAGTGAGACCAGCTGCTGCCTCACTTTCTAGAATCTTAGGGGACCCTTTTCATTGTTTTGCCTATGCTTCCTCTTTTTCTCCTCCTTCTGTCTCTTCATCTTTCTTTGTTTGCTCTCTTTCTTCCTGTTCTGTCTCTTCATCATTCTCCTCTTATATTTTAGTTTCTTCCTTCTCCTTTTCTTGTCCTGATGAGTCATTAGTTGCTTCATCTTCTCCCCCTTTCTACTCTTCTTCCTCACTATCAGAAGGACTGATATCATAGGTGAGGGTTTTTATGTCACCTTCTGCTATCATGTTTTTGAAGACTTCCCATGCTATAGGGAGTGTGAATGTATGGAGGGCTTCTCCCACTAAAATTTTAATTAACCCATGGTGAGCCAGTCGATCTGGACTCCTTGTCTTCAAATTAATGCTGGAGTCTATGAGTCCTTCTGTCATTGTGCTTATACCCCTTCTGAACACCAAATGTAGGGATGGAGACAATAATTTTGAAGAAAACAGGGAAAATCGTGTTTTTTCTAAGAAACAGGCAACCCTATTTTTAACACAATTTATCCCTTCTTCAAGCTTAATTCTTCCATAAAATTGCATCACTTCTTTTGCAGAAACATGCAACAGATAAAATTGTTTGTTTTCTTCCTTTTTTTAAGAAACAGGCAGAAATTTTGAATGCAATTACTCTTCTTTTTCAGGTTTAATCCTTCCTTAAAATGATATCATTCCTTCCACATATTGATAATCAAGGTGGGCATGCATGGAACCTACCTCCTGAAGCCAGAAATTTTGTAAGAACCCGTGTTTTCTTCTCAAAAAGACAGCTCACTGCCCCTCCTGTAGAACTGGCTGTAGGTGCTCCTGTAGAACCTGTTATTGCTCCTGGAATTTTTCATGTTTTTTCACAACAACAATTTGCAATTTTTCCTCTCTTCAAACTTTTCCAACCTGAATTTGCTTCTCATTTTTTGAAAAGAAATCAATTTTTTGACAAAACAGAGAACAAATAACACAGTTTTTTCTTTCAGAGAGTGGACAGTCTTGCAAATTCATTTTTTCACACAGGCTTAGTTCCTATGGTTGCATCTCTCTTTTCAGAAGAATGTGAGAAAGAAGAAGATATACTTTGAATGCAGAGGGAAAAAAACAGAGAACTGTGTAGAACTCAGAGAAAATATGCAGGCAGACTTTTCACTTTTTTCAATGTGCAGGCAGACTTTCACTCTCTTTTTTCATTCTAATGCCGTGTTTAATTCACCACCTTACTCAAACAAATCATGCACAGAGAAGTTTTCCCGATCCCACCTCGTTTTGAGCTTGAATTTCGATGAAAATCCCAAGTTTTCTTTCTGCAGAGCTGTTCTCTACCTTTCCTGTAGAAACCTTCCTGTAGACGTTGTTCCTGCTCCTGTAGAACTGTTACAGCTTCCTGTAGAATGCCAATAAGCAGGAGGGTTTTGAAAAATGGTAGAGAACGACTGGTTCACTGCTATGGAGGTGGTATAGAGCTTGTTGCAGTTGCGGGGATGATGATAAAATGGAAACAATGGTGGTGAGAGTATTTCAAAGATGAGTTCGATTGGCTGTTTATGGAGACTTTTGTTGATGGAGGGTGAGTTGGCCAAGTGCACGTTGGCCCCATGCAGACCGTTGGTCCCCACTGTAGTGTTATTATGAACTATATGTTCTCTACCTGTTAATCACTTGATATTAGTTGTGTTGGAGTTCAAAACACCTGTCACTACCTGTCTTTTTTAATTTCCCATGAGTTGACTATACACGTATGTTGTATGATTTCTGGCTAAGCGCTGTAGAACTAGACAAGGCACTATTTGAATTGGACGAGGGTGGCTAGTTAGCTGGCCACCGATCTTGTTTAATCACAACCATCTCACTGTCCATGTAGTTTTTAAATTACATTCATGCAACAGAGGAACGGGTTTAGTCACTTACCTGGAAGTCGAATGCGTTTGTTGTGAGGTGTTGTGGCCTTTCCTTCTGCTGCATGCCTTTGTTTCTATGGATGCATGCTTGTCTGGTTGCTGATACGTGGCTATTTTTCTTGTGCAGGTATCCTCTGGCTAGATCTAAGCTACAGGAGTCTGCTTCCACCTTCAAATTTGCACCCTCATGCTGCTGATGCTAGATTTTTGCAAGACAATGACTTGTTTTGTCCATAGCTCCCAAACGATAGACTGGATTGACTTGAAACTTTCTAAGCATGTTTCTATCATCATTATGCACCTCCCATAGAAAAATTGTGGTCAATGGATGCATGGATTTCGAGAAAAATGGAAAATGGATGAAGGTGATGGAGGCTGATTTCTCAGAAACTGTGCATTGGAATTGGCTGAAATTGCTTGGGCATGTTACTATCACCCATATGCATCTCCCCATAAAACAGGTTTTAAATGGATGCACAGATATGGAGAAAATGCAAAAATGGCTGAAGGTCATGGAGGTTGATTTCTTGGAAACCGTGAACTGGAATTGGCTGAAATTGCTTGGGCATGTTGCCATCATCCCTATACAACTCCCCATGTAACAGTTTTTTAAATGGATGCACGGTTTTCAAGTTAGGGAAAAAACAAATTTTTGCTCTATGTATTTTTGTATCAGAGCATTCTGCAATTTTTTGGACAGTAAGAAAAAATAGCTTGGGGTGTGATGTAGGCATGGAAATGATGGAAGAGGGGTTTGAAGATTGTAGGAGGATTTATGAACCCTTCATGAAGCTTCCCTGTTCCTTAAACTGATTTTGAAGTCCATTTCTAGCTCTCTGTAATTTCTACAGGATCCTCCTATAGAAAACACAGTTTTCAGAAAAGAAGCACAATGAGGTGGAAAGAATGTCAAAAATGATGGAGAAGGGTGAGGGATGGTAGGATAGGTTATGTTATTGGTTTAGTATCTTTCTTGGCACCTACTGCTGCTACCTGAAGTTTTGCAAACTTGCAATACAACTGAAAATTCATTTTTTTTTGTTTTTTTTTTAAAACAACTAGGGCGCCTCAAGGACCTTTTCACCCTAATTGCCTGCCCTGGGCGCCTTCAAGGGAGGTTTTCACCTAGGGATCTTATTCTCCTTTTCTTTTCTCTTCTTTCCAACCCATTGACCGCCTCATGGAGGTTTTTAATCAATGAGCCAATCTGAGGTGCCTCCGAGGAGGTTTTCACCTTAGATTTTTATTTTCCTCTTATTTTCATTTTTTTTTTCCCTACCCTACCCTACTTGGAAAAAAAATCATTTTCAAGTATAAGAATACTTCCAATGGAGCCATGTGCACATAATATTAGAGACAAAATGATGTGGAGGCTTGAAATGCATGCTTTGACAGGTATTCGGATTTCAGAGACCAAATGATTTGACCTTGAAGCGATCAAACATAGCTGAGGAAAAGAGTACTGCTGCAACTTAGTGACCGTCTGGAACCATATTTCAATATAGCTCTGATATCCTTGGTCCTTTTGCTGATCTGTATCATTCTTCATGTCACCTTCTACCATGACGTTCTCATCTTCCTCTTTTTCCTGATTTTTTTTTTAATACAGGGAGGATTTGATGGTAACCATGAGGGAGCTCTCTTGATCTCTAATTATGTTGCCTTCTCTTTATCAAGTGCAGCCCATGGTTCTTTGCTCTTTTCTTTTGCATCTTCTTCTGTTGGATGTGGTCCTTCAATGATATCAATATCATCTCTTTTTTTCAATACTCTTCCTGAGCTATGGTGAATATCATTGAGCTCAAGAGGAGTTGTTTGGAAGTGTGGTACCTCAGCTTTGCAATTGGGTTGAGCTACTCCAATGTGCAGGTTTGCAAATGGTGGTTCCCCATTATATACTTGCTGAGCTTGTCTGTTATTTGGGTTCTGGTTCAGTTGAGTAGGTATTTGGGGTTGCCTTGGTGGAGTAGGAGGTAATGGTTGCGGTTGAGCAGGTATTTGGGGTTGCCTTGGTGGAGCAGGAGGTAATGGTTGCGGTTGAGCAGGTGGTGGGGGCAAAGGAGCGGGAGGAGAGTTGTACTGGGGCCTCCACCCATGATGAGGTGCATTCCACTGAGGCTATGGCTGAGCATAGGGGTGAAATGGATGAGTAGTTGGTTGAGCAAGATATTGAGGAGGATATGACCAAGGAGGGGGTGTGGACTAGGAAGGATCAGCAGGGGGACCCCAGGAAGGCATGTAAGTGGCTTGATAGGGGTTGTAATAGGTTTGGGATGTCCCTTGCATTCCCTGCTGGTAAGGTCTAGGTCCATGTGCCTTCCTTTGGTTCATGAAATAGAGTGGTTCAGTGGCGCCTTTGGCCCTCTGATATGCAGATTTAATTTCGGGCAAGGAAGGGCACTGGTTCGTAGGATGGTCTCTTTCACAGAAAAAACACACTTCTACGGAGTGCAATGGACATTCGTTCCTAAGATGCTTTCGAGTGCACCTGGGACAAAAGATGGCCAAAGCCCTCTCAGCTTCCTCTTGCTTCCTTTGGATCTGAAAGGTATCCATTTGCATGGCAAGCATCTGCCTCACCTCGCTCTTGAAATCTTCCATCAGATTTTCACATTCACCTCTAAGGATTGAGTTGGAAGAAAAGGTACTGCTCCCAACATTTATGTTTTCAGCCATTTTCTCCAGAGGAATGTTTTCTTCTTCTTCTCCCCTAGAGGTTCTTCAAATATGTCTTGTTGTCCACCTAAGGGTTCTTCTTAATCATAGCCATCGAAGAAGAGAGAAGGTTGGTTGTGTGAAGTAGTGGGGGTGTTGTGCAAACATTTTTCTGAATTATCTCTACTCCTACAAGGCATGGAAGGAAATCTTTTTGGTTGATTTTTTTTTTTTGCTTATACCTGAAAAACTGAAATAGATTGAACTGCAACTAACTAAAATATATCTTGCTGAAATGAAAATGCAGAATTGAAATGAAAGCAGGAAAGGACTAAACTATTTTGTTGAAATGAAATTGCAGAATTGAAATGCTAATCTATGCTTGCATAATTGAAATTGCGGAATTGAAATGCTAATCTACGCTTGCAGAATTGAAATGCTAATCTACACTTGCAGAATTGAAATTGTGGAATTGAAATGCTAATCTATGAAAGCGAGAAATATCTAATCTATGCTTGTTGAAATGAAATGAAAGAAGGAAATGTCTAATCTACATTTGTGGAAATGACATTGTAGAATGGAAATGAAACAACTACTTTACTCTTGCTGAAATAAACTACTTAGTAGAAGGTTGTAGTAGAAAATAAAAGAAAAGCAGCAATCACAAATACTCTGATGCTTCCCCGGCAACGGTGCCAAAAATATGGTGGGCCCCAGTATTGTAGCAATGATGCTGCAACTCCTGGGACTCCCTTCTTTACTTTTATCAACCTGGTTGTTCGTAACAAACTTGGAAGCGACGGTGCTGTATGCACAAGTACTAGCTCTTGTCGTAGGCTATCACTTGATTAGCTAGCACAAGTTCACTAGGAGCTTAAGCCAACTTCTATGAGCTCTTAGAAGAAGCTTTTAATTATGATAGACAAAAGCTAACTCAAAAGAGGCTAGTCTACTTGCAGAAAGAAGAAGAAAGTTGAAAGGAAATGCAAACCCTAACAAACCCTAGTTTTAAGACTAACCCTACTGGTGCAAGAAAAGAGATGAAAGTTGCTGAAATGGATGCCATTTACTATTGGAAAGGTAAAATGCATGTTTCTAGGCTACCTCTGAAGGAAAATATGGAAAAATCATCTTTTTGTATTTTTGAGCAATTTTGCAGAATTATTATGCATGTGCTTTAACTATTTTTGACTGTGCAGGGGTTTATTGGTGAAAGGAAATGGAGTGGGCACTTGTAGGAGGTTGGGAAGATGAGAAGAGGGCCTAAGGGGTCCCTAGCACCCTTCCAGAGAGTTTCACAGTGATCAGATCTCGAAAAAATTCTCACGTGAACTTCTACAGGAAGTTTGCAGGGGTTCTACAGGATGTTCTATAAGAAGTTCTATAGGAACGACCGAAAGAGGATTTTAGAGGGTTGATGTTGGAAAAACGGTGGGAAAGTGGAAATTAAGGATGGATAAGGATGTTAAGGGGTCCAGAATCTGGTAGATGAAGCTCAGGAGTGAAGAAGATGGTTGGAGTTGCTCAAAGATGAAGGAAGCAATGTTGCACAAAAATGTAGAAATTAGGGTTGTTTGGGAAAGTGTGACAAACGAGTGAGGAAGACCTTGGGAAAGAGGCTGGAACAGGTTGTATGATGGAGGAAGGGTAGGTAGAAATGTATTATAGGTTCTCTGTACACTATTTTCCAAAACTTATCAAACAAAGACTGAAAAAAACCAGAGATCTATCTATTTTGACCTGATCTGCCCTTAAAAACCAGAAATATGATGAACATAAGTTTATAGAAAGAAAATCATGTAAGAGAGCTATGGAAACTGAGCAAGAATAGATCTAAACATGGAAACACAACTAATATCAACTTTTCCAACTTAAAATCTAACACTAGCAATTGCATTGGAAGGCAAAAATAGTGTTTTTGTGGCAGCAAGTATGCTTTGGTCTCAGTTCATGGTCCCAAGGAGGGAGAAATGAGATCAAGGACTGCTTGATAGCCTTTTTGTGGATCTTTTCTACTACCAAACTATCAAATCAACCTAAAGCATGAAAAACTATCTTAACCATCAAAAACATCCTAAGTAACAAAGTAAGATTTTAACCTAAATAACATAAATTATTCTATGAATGCAGCAAAGACACATAAAAGTACACAAAGGAGGTACTGGCACTTGGGTTGGGCCCAACCCCAAGAGCTACAGCCTCCTAAGAATGATTAGGTCTGGTGAAAATCTGGATTCATCTTCATTGATAAAAAAATAATAGTTACATCCCAAAAACTGTCTACAAGAAAAAGCTCGAAAATGTGCTGATACAGGGTTGCACTAGAGTGCGAAAATAGACTAAAAATATGATTAAAATATAACCAAAATATAACTAATAAAACTGAAGCCCTAAGCCTTCCTATTTATACAAATGGGGACCTCTAACAGTCCTCCTAAAATCAAGGAACTCGGCTTCCTGGAACTAAAGATAACAACAGTCCTACTTGATTTGCTTGGCTGCCCTTTGGCTTTGTGCTCTGAGTTTTCGATGGAGAATTCGAAGTAAGGGCTCATAAATGAAGGGGACACCTTCCTACAAATCCTCTCCCTTGTTCTTCCATGAATTTGGCTACCAAGTGCTCATTAAACCTTTGATTTTGTCTCAAAATTGACCAAAAATCTGCATAAAGCACACATTAGACTTTTTGGCATAATGACTAACCCAATTCACTCTACTAGCATAAATATAATAAAAAGCATGCAATAAACTAATGAGAATGGTGGATTAAGTTGAATTAGGAGGCTAAATGATCCCATATAATTACCCATTTCTGGGGCTCATCAACAAATATATTTTCATTAGTGTTCTTGTGGAGAGATCTCGTATTTATGCAGCTCCATTGTATTTTCTTAGAGGGATGTAATTGTATTGATGAAAATAATGAAGATTGGTGTCATGTTTAGCTTCTAAATCTTGTTCTCCTACATAGGTCTATGAGTTTCCTTGGGGTTCGGCATCCCAGGAGCCTCAGAGCCCTTTTGTATCATTTTATTTTTTTCTTTTCACTTCTTACTCACATGCATCTCTTGTTTTCGTTTCTTTCTATTTCTGCATTTAGTATTAATGGTTTCTTGTCGTAGGATTGGGTTAAAAGGTTGATGTAAGTTATTTTGTAGGATCACAAGCATTATTTCATCCTTGGAAGATATTTGGAAGGTCATAGTAATCATTGAGCTACTTAGATTAGTCTTCTTATTCCCAAATCTAGATTTTTGGAACTCTTTTGTGGCAACTAGCAGTAAATTTCTGTTATTTTTTAGAGCATGATAACGAACTTCAATCAAGTTGATTTCACTTGTATTAGATCAAAAAACATTTTATTTCATAACAAAATTTACCCATTGCATTTTCACTTGAATAGGTTAGACATTTATTGATTTACTAGCTCACCAGTTCTCAATTTTTTGAGTTTTAGACTACTAATTTCTGTTATTTTTAGACTAGTAATTCCTAGTGATTCCACTTGGAATTCAGACCTAAGACATCCTAGTCAATAATAAATTTTCCCCATCCAATTTGGATTTGATTTTCTTGGTCATTCGATGAATAATAATTTCGTATAGTAAATCTGTAACATCATGTAGTAAAACAGGGGATCTTGTAGGAGAACTAGTACATCCTGTAGGAAATCCCGTAGCGGCCTGTTTTGAGCCCAAATTGAGAAAAATCATCCTTGAAGCTGGGATTAGGCCTCTTCATGACCTCCATTCCATCAAGACCATTTTAACCCTCTTCCTCCATACCTATCTCCCCCGCCAAAAAACAAGTGAGAATTAGCATTTGCATTTATAAAACAAAAAGATTAAAAAAAAGATTTCTTTTATAATCACACATGCACATAGCAGTTAATACTCCTTAGATTAGTCTCCATGCTCAGTTAGTTTAAATCATCACATATGATGAATAGGGTTAAGTTAGGTTTTTTTTACATTTAGTTCATGATCTTTATGTAATTAGAATATGTTTCTTTCCTTGTACTTTATTTCTTGCAATAGGTTAAGGTTTCCATTTCGAGCATTTCATTTTCTGCAATTAGTTTAGGATTTGGTTTTAGTACATGCACTCCATTACATCTTGAAAGCAAAGAAAGGACATGTTTTATGATGCACATATAGTGTCGATACCTCTTAATTTTGTACGAACCCCGGGTTGATAATTAAAATTCGGTAGCCTTGGGAGTTGCAGCATTCTTGCTGTAATATCGAGGCTCGTCAGTTCCTTTGATAGAGTTTGTAGTTGCTTAATTTTTTTTTCATATGCCTTGATGCTCCACTGTCAATGATCCATGCATTGTCAACATTAAGGGATCTTGTAGGTGCAGCTAAGAGCCTTTGACATTTGACCTTATTGAATAAGTAGTAGACAATCTTCTTGTAGAAGTGAATCCCATTCTTATCATAGAGGGAGTAATAATTTCCTTTAAGCCAATGAAGTGATATCAATATTCTTTGACCTTAGCTCTGATACCATGTTTAGAAATCAATTCTAGTAGTAATAAGGTTAGATTTCTCTTTCTTGATAATTACTTGTGAATTATGTTGCCTTCTTTTACTTATTTGTTATATTATATTTCATCAATAAATTACCGAATTATGTGTGCATGAAGATCAAAAAAACATAAGACACACAATATGTATGCACTCTACCAGGGTAAAACCCCTAACTAGGGGAAAATCCAGTGAAAATATCTTCCTTCAATAGTTTTCCTTATGACTCTTCTACCTAAACAAAGACCTCCTCCACATCAAGCCAACCTCTCCTTCTTTGATCCAATCTTCGACCTAGTAGTAGTAGCAAATAGAACCTAACATTAGAGGAAATTTGAGGTCTAAAATGGTCCTCCTAAGAAAACTATAAAATAATAGTGGAAATAACAAAATAAGATTAGATTACATCATAAAATTTTAGAGGGAAAAAAGAAAAAACTATTTTTTCAACTTGTATTTTCAACTTATCTCCATATGGGTTTACTCACATTCCAAGTGGAAACTCTCGTCGGATGCATAAATTGATTCCTCATCCAATGAGTACCCATGTTGCATACTTTGGATGGAATCGGATACACAAAAAATGAGAAATACATGAAAAACGTGATTGCAATCACGTTGTTTTCATGTATTTCTCATTTTTCATGTAGCAGGGTCCATCAAAAGTATGAAAAATGGGTACTCCATGGATGAGGAATTAAATTTTGTATCCATCGAATAATCCCACTCGAAATTTGAGTAAAACTTTAGGGAGATAAGTTGAAAATATGAGTTGAAAAAGTAGTTTTATTATTTTAATATTTTTTAATATTTTTACTTTTTTACTCCAAAAATGGTGAATCATCCCCCATGGTTGACATCATCATTTTGAATTCTATTGGTTCTTATAAAGTTTATTTTGGTTGTACATTTTTCTTAGGAGGCCCATTTCAGACCTAAAAATTCCTCTAATGAAAACTCAATTTGTCATCTTTCGGCATCAGCGACAGCTTCAACCTTGACTAGGAGACTTTGATCTCCTAAACCATCCCACACGAGAGAGAGAGAGACCAAAATTTCAATTTTCTTCATCCCTTCCTCCTTGACCAAACTCACACTCCTTTTAACCCCTTCCTTCAACTTCGCACTTCTTCCAATATTCTAGCTTTCAATTTCCAAATATCGAACTATGTTTGAGAGAGTGAGATCCTCAAATGAAGTTGATCTGCCTTGTATACATAACCTTCCAATGAGGTCAAATTTCCTTCCTTGAGGCCGACTTGGTATGGACGTTACATAATTTATTTTTGACTCAAAAATAATTATTTTTACATCGTTCAAAAGCCCAAGAAGAGTCTCATAAAATATACAATGACTTTATTGTCTCTTCATTAATCCTAGGAGTCCATAATGGGTCATTGTAACAATAATAAAAACTCTTTTGAAAAATACATTTTATGAAGACCGAACCTAGTTATATTTTTCAACACCTCTCCTACCCGCCGGAGGATTGTGGGGACCACCCACCATGACAGTCAATCCACTGGTGCCCATTCAAGCGAGTGAGGAATTCAAATTAAAATGGTAACATCTCCACCCTTCTCTCACTCCCATCCACCTATCATTTTTCACTACCCAATCCCATTTTTCCATGCGTCCTCCCAGGACGTCATCCCACGTTAGCCAACTGTTGTCCCATCTTTACCTATAAAAACACTTGCACCCTGAATTTTTGAAATTTTCGTATTGCTTCCTGGTGCAAATGCCTCCTGCCTTCCATCTATTCTGCAAACGTTGTCCAACCACTCATTTGGTCCAGAACCTCCCTCCAACTATATTTTCAACTATCTCTAGGGAAGATAGGTAACCAGTCAACCCCTTTCACCTACAATTTATTTGAATATTCATTGGAACATGAAGAAGGTGGTCCCTAAACCCTCTAAATCCTGTGAGGTTAAACCCTCCTCCAGTGTTGAGCATCTCATGGACACTGAGGCACAAATTGCTGACCCCTCTAGTGCCTACCACCTTGTGTACCTTTGATTTAACTTGTATGGTAGCCACGTTAGAAGGGAAGACCCATTTCAGATGGTTGACTCAGACCTAAACTACCAAATTGTACCTGCGGTACACCATTTCCCTAAGTTTGTCTCTTGGCTAGCAGCTGCTTACATAGACGAGAAGTATTGTTTTTTCTCCTCAACCGGGGTCAAAATATTTGAATTGACCCCATAGCTAATTCAAAAGGCCCTAATTTACCCAAGTTCCTTTGAACCCCACTAGTTCACAGAAACCACATTGGTCTACCATTACACTACCCTTCCAGCTGATGCGTAGAAATCCTTTCTGCAAATGGTCCTGAACCTTGGCCTACAGTCTCTGCTTATTGCTGATAGTTTCCCTACAACCATCTTTGCAGAACCTATTTATCCCATCCTATCTATTGTAGGCCATTTTTTCACATCCTATCAATAGGCCTCCTAATGGGATCAATCAACATCCTATTCCCCCTTGTCATCATCTTGCAAAAATCCTTAAGTATGCCTTTTTCATTCGCTGGAGTTTCTGCTGAAATTGCATCATCTAAGCTAGTTTTAGGACCAAACCTCCCTAGCCTCTTATTGGACATCATTCACCTATAGTTTGCTCCACTGTGGCTTGCATTGATCACCTACAGGTTGCTCCTCTTTGCACCTACATTGGTTCTAGAAATTCAAGAAAAAGAGAGAAATTTTGGAAGCTTCCTCTTCAAGAAGCTTCCAGAATTTGCTACAACCATTTACCTCAGATGGAACATTCAGATCCTATCCTACCCTACGTTGGGGTTTCCATCCCTTATCCATTGATCCCATCCTCCCATAAAAGGTGGATCTAAAACCTTAGATTGGTAATTGGATAAGAACTCCCAACTTACGCCACTCCTCTATATATTTACAACCTTCCATATGCAAGTGGTTGGATTTTGGAGAGTGATTCTACCCTTATGCTATTATTGTGAGAGGGTTCATTTCATGCATTTAGGGTGATTGGAGGTGCACATTGTGACAAGGAAAGGACAAGTAAGTTTGGAGGAGCTCTTCTACAAGATCAACACCTATTTGTGGTTGTAACTCCTTCCATTTATATTAATTCAAATAATTCTTTGCTTTCCTATAAGTGATGTTGTTATTTCATATATTTCAATACCATGTTGATCTATTGAATATAGTACTTAGATGATACTGCATAGAACTTGTAGTTTCTTGGCTTATGTTATATGACTGTGCAAGTTCTAACTTTGAAAATCAGAGATAGAATTAGAGGATTCAAGCTAAATAAGGAGTGAAACTTGTGACGGCTTCTAGGCAGGCTTCATTCCATCCTCTATTTACTTTAAGGAAAGAATTAGGTTCCTTGTCTCGCTTTTGTTCTAGGTTAGCCACCATTCTAGGGGAGATCCTTTTAACTATAATCATAAATCTCGTATAACATATTGGTGACTCCAATGGGGATTGGTGCATTCCCTTGGTGGTTCCTTTTTCCATTGTGTTTGATTACCTCTTTGATAGACCTTGTTTTCTTTACCCAACCAAGCACAGGTCCAGGAAGTCATTTCACTAAGTCTCTTTTGCAATTTTTTTGTCAAAATCCTCTATCCCTGGACCAATTCTCCCATGGTGCCTCTGATAGAGCATTGTACCTCACCTGGGCCCACTTGTTACCAACGTTGCAAGGCACTAGTGCCTCTTCTGCACTAGTGTTGGCCCCTTTTTTTGCACAAAACTTTCCCTTGTTTATTAGTGTCTCTTCGATCAACCTACTTCCATATGATCTTCCCTAATTCTTTAGTGTCTTATGGTCTCTCTAAAGCCTCCATCTAGTTTGCATTTGTTTTTTATTTCCTTTGGTAAGAATTGGTTTTTATTTTTATTTGTTCTTATCATTTGGTCGCTTGCTAACTAATTTTGTTTGGTCATTTACTGCTTGGATGAATTGTTGCGTCAGTGATTAAACATTTGCATCTTAGTTTTCATCATTTTGAAAATTAAGTGTGTTGAAAAGAAAAATTGCATTACCATTTAGGATTTTGCATGTGCATTGATATAGAAACAATTACATTGAAAGGGACATTTCATCTTGCATCTTGTTTGATGCATGTTGTATGCTGCATACTGACTGTTTCTTCCCTTGCTTAGCTAGTTTTTTATTGAAAGAGAAAGTTTTCCATTCTCTCGTGCTAGATTTTCATTTTAGGATATTCAGGTGGCATTCATGATGAGCCCAAAATTGAAACTTAATCAAAGATAAACAGTAAAATTTATTGAATCGACCTAGGGAGCATTTGTAACATTAATGCGAACTCTTAGAGGTCTAGGCTAGAGATGTGTTCTAGCATGGTTAAACATAGGAGTTGTCGTTGTTTTCTAGCGTTGCATCTCGGGAGTGAAATCGCGTTCCACATATGCGAGTGTATAGGATCATTCTCCAAGTACCTTTGGGTATATTGGATGTGCTCCATGCACGTAAATTATATGGGAACGCTCTCATTGAATGGTTATGCATTAGGCAACACTATTATGAAATACATTCCCACATACCATTGAGTATATTTTTGGAGTCCTCTATAGGTTGTTATCCATCCATAGGTAACTGAGTATGTCACCTTGTATAACGTGATACACCAAACACAACATTCTGGGAGATTGGTTGCCATACGTTAAGTCCATGGTTCGCCAAGGTGTATATTGCAATTCACGGTTTGATTTATGCCTTGGGGGGAGGCCCTCAAGATCTAAAAAATTGAAATGGATATTGGGTGGGGAGGCCCCCAAGATTTGAAAAATTGAAATGCCAGAATAAAAAGAGGAGAACACATAGAAAATAAAGCCACAAAGAAACTTGTTTTTATTAAAACAAAGAATAATTGTAAAAGATACATTGTGGTGGACAATCTCCCATTTACAAAATGTGACTTGTTACTTATAGACTTTTTTTGGTTAAAATACCACAGGTAAATTCTATTGGTGGGTAAATACCATGGCTGAATGAATACAATGGGTGGATGTCACTTAGAATATGTTGTAGCAGCTGCAAAACCCTCCAAAATTTTGTCTTGCACTCAAATTTTGGAGCCTACTGTGGATCCTATGATCGGTAGTTCCTTAGTCACTTATTGGTAAGCTCATGATTTCAAGCTCCCTTCCTAAATCATAAGAGTCATTCATGCTTTTATCTTTATATAGTATGTGTCATCTTTGGGCATGGGGATTATTGCTTATCACACAAAGGGAAGTTGTTTTCCTTCACGGGGAAATATTTGTGAGAATGGGTTTTTCTCATCACATAGACGTGTCTCACACTTATTTCATGCACTCTTGCACAAGTGTCGCCTTTATCCTCCCAAAGTCTATCATCAGAGCTACACTTGTCGTAAGATGCCATAAAGGTTGTTGCATAAAGTGAAGTATGTTTTTATATGTTTTGTATGGTCTATGTTGTATGACTAAGTGTTCAAGTGTGTGATCGTAGTCGATTTATATCATTGTTCACATTAGTTTCACTGATCCCATACTTAAATAATTTTCGTATTTTCCCTAGCAACTTAGCCTCATCTAGCTTTCCTGAACTGTGCACTTCACATCTGCAACCCTCAAGATTTTTCCCTTGCCTACTGGAAATGCATAATGCACAGAAATCCCAACCTCACTTGGCATCCAAAACTGCACAGTTTATTCCTCTATTGTCCTTCACCCACTGTCTCCAGAAATTGTGCAGTTTTGTCCCTTAGGAATATCAGCTGCCCAGCTCACCTTGCATCCTGAAACTGCATAGATGTGTTCTCCCATGGCCTTATCCCACATCAATCATTGCCCACTTAAACTGTGAAATTTTGTCTCTTAATGGCCACCAAGAAGCATGACATGATAAATGACTCTAAAGGAGCTGAGGAGGAAAGGTAAGGAGACTAAGGAACCCAAGGTATGATAGAAGATCAAGACCACATGAAGACTCCATATGATGCATAACCCTTTGGAGGGTAGGTATGGAAAACAAAGCACATATTTTTGAAATACACCTCTTAGTGTAGCATGAAGGACCACTTATCATTTTCATATCATTATGTCTTCAATGACATGCATGGTTGCAAGCACTAAAAGTCATTCCATGTGTTTCCTCTAAGTGTCTTGCTCCCTTTCACTTGTTGGATCAATTGTTGTCTTTTGGCATGTTTGGTTATCATGTCATGTTTGTGAACCTTTTTGGTGATCTCGAAGGTTGGTCTTTGTGTATACAAGTTGTCCTAGCCATGTAAACACGTTTCTCACTTAGACACAAAGTTTTAAGCAGTGTCACACAAGTGTCATCACGCTCGTCCTAAATTCTATATCAAGCGCCGCACTTGTTGCTCTTTGTTTTAGGACAATCCCATAGAGGATAATGATTTGTCTTTTTTTTTCGGTGGTCTATTTTTTTTTGTCGTCAAAGTATGCTAAGTGTGTGATCACAATTTCAAGTTCTTCACAAGTTCATCTGCCTCCCACACTTAGCCATTTTTCTGAAAATCCTCCTGACCAAGAAACTCACTTTCACTGAACCCTAACTAAAATGTGCACTGTGTAGTCTCGCCCCTTAGTGATGCAACCTTGCTACTTGGAACTGTGCATCATGCAGTCACTATCTCCTGGGATAGTTTCACTACACAATTCAAGAGCTGAGCAGACTGGCTTTGTTGGCTTGAGGGGGCATGACCCATGTTTGGAGTTAATTAGCAAAACAAATCCCTACACTACTGGCCCTTTCGGCAACAGCCCGCAAAGCGCGGATTGAGGTCTCATCCAAAGCAATAGGGGGGGATGCTGGAACCAAGTTTCCACACCCTTGAGATGTCTAAGGGGTCAATTTAGTCCAACTGTGAATACCTTCGCGCAGGTTACTTCGTGAGTTGTTCTGACCTGTGAGACCTTCACAACCTGTTATAATTTCCTTCACGCAGTCCTAACCAGGGGCTGAGGTGCTTTCACTCTACTAAAGCAGCAATCTGCACTACTTCTCCAAGTTACACTGCGTATCTTACTTATCTTCTTATAATAGTTAGTTGTCTTCGTGTAAACAGATACTTTATCTTATATTCACTTTATCAACACATTCATATAAGTTCGTGCATCATATAAACAATAGAAAAGTAATTTATATCCGACACATTCAATGCATAAAACAGGAAAAAGATACATAGAAATGATGTAAAACTTCTCTTTATTACTTCTCTAAAGGTTACAGACTTGACTCGCCCTCCGCACTCAGCTGTAGGGGTCCACGCACTTAGCTGTGAACTACTAGGGATGTGTGCACTTAGCTGCAAAGCCTTCTCCTACTCTATGACCCAAAGACTCAACTCTACACTTAGATTAGACTCAATTCTTCATCCTTCATTCATGACTATCATTCCCTTTCTTTACAACTTAGAGCCTCACTCTATTTATACAATCCCATGGTCCACAGACCATGGGTAGATTTCTAAAGCCGAAATTACATTACAAAAATGAGGGCGGACAACCCTATGACTCATTTACAATCTTCGCGCTCCGTGCCCACAAAATGCGGAGTCTTTACATTGGATTTAGTCAAAATCTGGGCTTTAAGCCCCAAAACTTGCCTTGGGGGATCCCATGCCCAACAAGCCCCCAACACAAACATCGTGATTGACCCATGAGTCACTTTGTCGGTGCGGAGATCTTCACGTGGAGACCTCCAAACTCTGCCCGAACCATTGCAAGGTCGGCAACGCACTAGGCGGTTGCCTGTTGTATCTCCTGGACACGTTATTCAAAGACTGCTGAACTTCTTCCCTACATCTTCTCCTGCGTTCCCTGCATTTGCGCAAGCTTGGCTTCAATCGAGGCTGTAATGATGAATGCCTCATCGATCCAAGGCTGGATGCACACCTTCAAAACTGATTCTTTATGTTGTGTTGTGTCTACCTGCTCCTTAAGAACTTTGGCCTATTGCATCCACGTGAGCCTCTGTGTAAGGGCCACCATCTGCATAGTCCCTTTTATATCATCATATCTTTGATACAGCTCATGCGCCTCTGCTTCTAAGCACTGTATGTTCAAGTCCTCCTACAGATTGGTGAGGACCACGAATAACCTACAGATTGGTGAGGACCACGAATAACCTACAGATTGGTGAGGACCACGAATAACTCTTCTAACATTTTGGTGTAGTCCTTTATTGCAATGTTGATCTCCTCCATCCCCGATGTAATGGCACTGGCGCGTTGTTCCCTCACCTCTGGAGGAGTTGAAGGCTACGACTTCAACCACAGCTTTGCTATTTGAAGGTTCAGCTCTAGTTGAACCTTATCCATCTCTTCTCGCGCCTTGCGCACCCCTACTTCTAACCTTTGGATGCGCGCCTTTGCTGGTGCCTCTGCTTGGATGGCCAAGTCAGGGACCATCTAGCAGTTCTTTTCAACCACCTGCACCATCTGCCGGTTCTACGCCACTACCTCGTCATGCTGTAGGCTCAGTTGTTCCATATTAATTTTCTGCTCGCTCAACACCTCTAGTGCGCGGCCCTCCCTATCCCGCAGTTCTGTAGTCACTCCGTCTTGCAGGACATAGAATCTCTCCCAAGGGAGCATAGCCATGTTGATCCCTACTCCCTTCAACGCACTGACCGTAGGTCTGTCGGCCTCATTTTCTGTAACCAGTGCCCCCTCTGGTAGTGCTATGGTGTTGGTCATGCGGGCGCGCAGCATTTCCTCAACCGCGGTTGTTCCTACTACAAGGCTGGTCGAGAGAGTACCAGCCTGAGGAGTGCGCACCTGCAACTCCTGTATATGTGCCCAGAGGGCTCCCCACATAATCTGATTCTCCTCCACGAGGTGCTGGAGTGCCTCCGCAGTGATGTCGCACATCCTCTCCCCTATGTCACACATCTTTCATGGCCCCACTTGATCTCTTGGGCACTGGCGCTTCAACTATGTAGATGTTGTTTCTGGGTCCACGCCACCTTCCTCTATCTCAAGCTCTTCCTTAGGTGAGGGTGACTTATGGCCCTCACACTCCTTCTCTGCTGCCTGTTGTTGTTCTATAACTATATTATGTTGTTCTGTTATTGCCTATGTGGCGTCCCGCACCTCCTATGCCTTTGTTGTTGCTACCTCTTTTCTTCTCTTCTCTGCCAACTGCGTCATCCGCAGTTTTTCCTCCTCCTTCTTCTGTTGTGTAGCAAAATTTTCTATTTTTGTCGTGGAGATGGCTAGAGCACACCACTCTAGCAGCCATGACTCAAGCACGACAAATATAACATCATCTGTGGTCATGTACGACAGTTCATTCCACTTGTTCGCGAGGTCCTTGCGTGCCCTCATGTACACGTGATGGAAATCTGCCTTGAACTCCGCGAAGCTTTATAGGGTATTGTAGATAGTGGATGATAACCGTGTATTTCAGTTAATCCCCATTCTGATGTTCATCTCCATGAAAACCTAGAAGAGCTTACTATCTTGGATCCTTTGCACATCTTTAGTGGCCCATAGTTAAGCATACTTTGCTGCCTCCAGAAGATCCCACTCAATTGTGGGGAATTGGCTATCCTCAGGCAACTCCCAAGCTACCAGCACTATGGACAGTAGAAGCCATGCATAATGGAAGGTCTTCCCATGTTCTTGTGCCTCGCGGCAATTCTCCATGAACTCCTTGCACAGGTACTCTGACGAGTTAAACTGGATGCCCTCTACACACTACGTGGCAAGTGCTACCACTGGTGTGGGCACCTCATCCGCACGGAACTTCTGCATAACCTTGCCAACCAATATCTGGGTCACAAATTTGACTACCTTATTATTGATACTCGAGATTGCGTGCCCTCTCTTCTTCTTCTCCAGTTTGAATTTTGCCTTCATGGCCTCCGTGATGGCAAAGCCGGTGCTCTTACCCTTTGAAATATCTTTTGGGTCCTCCCCCTTGCAAGGGAATCAAGTAATTCTATGAATTAGGTGGTCCATGATGGGGATGGGCTCCTCTAGCCACAAACACCCATCATGCACCAGGTAGAGTAGATGCCTGATGACAAAGATAGTTACTGGGGCACGATGGTAATGTAGCACCCAGAGAAGGTTCAACAACCCTGCTTTCTCTACTCCGCATAACCACTTGTGCGGCTCCAACTCTATGACTCCCACTGTAGTGTTTTTCTTCAGCTTCATGAGCTGTGCGGTTGCCAAGTGTGGGAACTTTTCGTGGTTTGCGAGATCCAATTTTCAAACTTTAGACTTGGCACCCATGCCAAGTGCGCTCCTTCAAAAACGATATCATCAGGTAACAATGGAGTCTGCAGAGAGCTCTTGCTCTCATCTTGGTCCTTCGACACCTTTGCCTTTCCCTTCCACAGAGGAACATATGTGGGCAGCCTAGTTAGAGGGTCTTTGCCCTCGGTTTCCACCTCCCTGTCTTCGTCCTCCTCCTCTTCAACAAGGATTTCCTCAAGGTCTTCCTCCTCTTCATCAATTTCCAGATTAACCACTTCCCCTTTTCTTCCATGGTTAGTTTAGTTCATAGCAGGTTTCTAGGGGACACGCACACTGGGACCATGGGTTGCTTATCTTTCTTGGGCCTCGGTGTGCGTGTTGATTTAGGGATTTCCGTGACTGTCCCAACGCTCTAAGGGGCATCTCCTATTGTCATGGCCTGCGCAGTCTCTTCAACGGTCATTTCGCCGATATCCATGGCTTCCTCTGGTGTGGTCATACTGCTGTTCCAGAAATCTCTTAATGGCTTAGGTAAGTGCTCAAACAACACCTTCAAATTCAAAAAATCAAACAGATCTAGGTTCATAGGTCTCTGGGCGCGCAATAGCTCAATTTGCAAATGGCCAAGTGTTGTTTACTAGGCAGCCCTTTGCAATTTATAGCACCTTTCGAATTCGAATTCGACTGTTCCCCCCAAATCTGGTTCATTAATACTCCCTTGGTGGCAGATTTTCCCAAATCTAGCCCATATATCCTGCCTTAAATGCCTTCCGCTCGCTCCATTTGGTCTCAAACCAAGCATCACATCATGAATAGTGACTTTAACGGTCACTTTCCGACTGACCCACGTGGTAGCGTAGCTACCCTTGTGCTATCGTGGACCCTGTGACACTTCGCTCCTGCACGTAGCCCTGACATCGCACAGTTTTCGGGTAGAGTAGTTTATAGTCCCACGCCTCCTTTCAACTACCTGGAGCACTAAGACTGTGCTTCAATGGGCTAGTTAGATAGTCGGGGATTCAACTGGTTTCCATTCAATATTCTTGGGAAAGGTTATCCATTTAACTTTACCAACTGCACCGCACCTCCATTTGTGACCCCTTTAGTAATATACAACCCGATCCAAGGCATCACACTGATCAACTTTCGGCAGTAGCTCCTAAATTTTTCAACGAAACCATGCGCCTCCTATCTTATCACCATGGTATTTTTATGAAGAAATTCCTTCTTTATTCCTTCCTCAAGCTTCTTAACTTCTTCCACTATGGCGCTTTTCGCCCTTAACCGAACTCTTTCCTTCAAAAGTTATTGGAGCCTAAGATCACCCTGCTAGATCTCTTCATCAGTTCCCAAGCATTCTTCTTCATCCAACTACGCAATCCCTTCTTCCAAGGCTTCACAATCTGTCATATCCGTGGGCTTTGCTATGTGCAAACTAGCCGTGATAGACTCTAGCAGTATTACAACATTCACTCCATAGGCCAACCTAGAAGGCGTCTGTTCTGTCAGTTTCTTGCACATCGCCCTATAAGCCCATAAAACTGCTGGTACATGAAGGTCCTAATTACTTCGCTATGCATTATATACCTTGTTCAGTGCTCCATGTGGATAACCTTTTGTGTGCTCATTCTCTCCACACTCTGTCGTTCCAACTTGAGGAACCATTTGTGCATTTGCCCCCCCAACATAGGCTTATTGACTGTATTTCCCAACTCGAAGCTCATGTGCATCCACACAGGTTGTTTACCATATGCATGTGCCCACCTGGAAAGATGTGCATGCGGACCATCCCATCCATTGTCTATATCTGCCCATCGCACTATAGGTTTCCCAAACTGTGAGTGCAGCATTTTCCTACATGTGTGCCAGTCCTTAAAGCTCCCTTTGTGAATACCCCGCCACCTCGTGGTGTAGCACGCAGTACCCAATTCAAGGCTTGGAAATGTTTATTTTTCGGCACCTCCCTTTCAAACTTATCTAGGGAAGTATCTACCTCACTTAACCCATCATAAGTAGGCAGATCCCTCACTTCTGTCGATACGCAGCGCAACGATCTTGTCATCATATTATAATTCAATTTGGTTACCTCATGTAACCGGTTCTACCATTGTTCTATCTCCTCATCTAAATCTGAAGTGCAGGAGCTTTCACGCTCCCATGATATTCGTCCATCTACAGTTGGATTTACCCAGTCTTGCTCTTGTGTGGTTATCTGGTAGATGCAATCCAAATCATCATCACTTTCATAGTTGTGCGCCGGCTCTGTATAGCGCGATCCCTCAATAGGGTCCAAGGGTATAACTGCACGCAGAGGCTTCTTCTCAAAAATCATCTTGTGCTTCTTTAGATTAATCACCCCATTCAAGTCAGTGGCCCAATCGATTCTTAAGAGCGCGGGGTAGGGATTGCTGTCATCAACAATCTCTATCACTTCAAAGTCTGATAGCGCACTCACTCCCTCAATATCCATGGTGATTCCCTGCAATCGCCCCATGGGTATTATCTTCAACTGTTTCTCCATTCGCAGTGGAATAGGAGACCATTGCAGCATAGGCCTCCCCATGCGCTCCCATGTTTGCTTCAGCAAAATGTTTGCATCCTATCCTAAGTCCAGAATTACTCGGTCCATCTCATATTCTCCAATTTGCGTGGTTAGCCTCATTTCTCTCCCTGTCTTTGTCTTGTGTTTTCCAATCTTCCAAACTATGGGCGGTTATCCTGGAGTGGTCCTAGCGCATCTGTTAATGAGTTCCTGCAATCCTTTTATAGCCTTACTGTCATGCAGTAGCTTCATGCATGTTTCCAAGAATGTCATAAGCATAGATGGGTCCTTTTCTGGCTCTGGTCCATCTTTGCTTTTTGAAGTGGAGGCATCAACGAAGCTCTTCTTAGCTTCCATGAAGGTTTCCTTAGTGCACTCCAAATCAAACTCTTCTTCTTTCATTGGAGCCTTGCGAACCCAAGTACTATCTTCAGGTTGTTTTCCTTTATCATCTCCCATCATGATTCCACTTCGGAGCACAATGTTCACATTCATATCTTCCTCGCATGGCTCAAACCTCATCATCTGCAGGTTCTGAGTTGAGGGAGGTGGTAGCACTCCCTTTTTGCATATCCTAGCTATTAGCGTAGGAAAATCTTCCATCTCATGATCAAACAAGGTACCATATAGACATGATGGACGCATTGGGTTCATACAATCATGGGCATAACATCCTAGCCCTCTGCAATTGTAGCATATCAACTATCCACAATCTCGTCCAATTCCCCCTCCACCTCGGCCTCATCCATGCCCATGAAATCTGGTTCGCACCACTCCTGCATTCGGGTCTAGGGGCCGCGTTTTGGCCTAAACTCTTTAGGTGGGATTTCTATCCATAATCAGCTCATAGCTTCTACAAATGTGCTCAATGTGTCCCATTGATCTACAAAATTTACAGAACAATTGCTATTAATTCTGCATGTACTTCTGTAACAAATGGCAGTTGTCTATAGTGTGTTTCCCTCCTATTTGACAAATCGCACACCAAAAAGCAGGTGTCGCGCTAGGTCCTGCTTGCGCTTCCAATATTAATGGCATTGGTCCTCCTCCCATGAGGTAATTCGCAAACACAGGGCAATGTTCCTTATCATGACCCTGATCCTTGCATTTTACACAGCATACCTCTTTGCGCACTTCTGGTCGGGTTGTCATGTCCTGTTTCAAACTCTACATCTTAAGGCATAAGTTTTCCAATTGCACGTGGATATGTTGAACTCCCAAGTTAGGATCTTACATAGGGGTTTCATGCAGCCTCATTGCGATCTCCAAGGCCTCTTCCTGAGCTGTTAACCTCTGTTGCAACAACGTGTTCCTCAAATGCAGCGTTAGCGATGCTACAAACCATTTGCGGTGCTGTCCATCTGTCAAAGTCATATTAGCTTTGCAAATCATACATTTCAATCTTTGATCCAGCTCCCAAGGAGTCTCACCTAGTATCATTGTGATCTCTTTGAATCTAATTATCGACTACGCTTCTGACTTCAGCCTGCTAAATTCTTTGTTTAGCGCAATTTTGATATCCGTGATTCTCACATTCGGATTGTCTTTAGAATGCTTAATATACTAGGTCAATGTGCGATCCTGCAGAGTGCTGACTAGCATCGATTTCTTTATATTATCATCTATAACTTCTTGCGCTTCCCATACGGCTCTTATCACGAACCAAAACTAGTCTGGATCTTCATTTCCTACTCCCTTGAACACAGGAAACTTTATCGCGCTTGCCATATTGACTCGCAGTGGTGGCGGAGGTGGTACGGGCGAAGATGGAGGTGAAGGTAGTGAAACTGGTGGCAGTGTGGATGGGGGTGGTATGCATGGAATCCTTTGCCTTATCAAATGGATTGCACTTCATGGCAAGACCTTCGCGAGCTCTTCCTCGTCCCCTCGCAGAGGTGAAATCAAAGGGCTATTCTCTGGTCCCTTACTTCCTTCATTCCTGTAGGTTTTTCTACTTTGCGTAGCTCTGGACATCAAGTTAATTGCATAACCCTATTTTCACACAATAGCATTTTAATCCAAGAATTCAAAGACTTTACGTACTTACCTGACAGTCCTTTGAGAAAGCGTCACTCTGCTTCACTATAGCTGGATAAAGTATCTACCGCGAACTCAGTAATGACTCCTCTGATAATCTAATCGATTCAGTGATCAACAACACGTGCGATCTGATCCTCTGATGCTTCCAATCTATGCACCAACTCTGGGGTCAACACAAGAGGATTGTCGAGTTTCCACCTTCCTTGTCTATTTGCTAACTTCGTGATCCACTCGTACAACTTAGTATGGAAAGATGCAAAAAAGATTCCATGGATCTTTGTGTACAGGTAGTAATCTAACCACTCTTATTTTTTCTACGCAGATTCCTGTTCTCTTGTGCCGTGAACTCGTGAATTCTTCTATCCAACCAACCTTCAATTTCCTTTTTAGTTGGATTCCAATGATACGACATCAGACATCTCTATGCAGATTCCGGTCCTGGCAACAGAACCATTTGTTCACTTTGGGGGGGTCTGACCCAGGTTCGAAGTTAACTAGCCAAACAAATCCCTACACTACTGGCACTTTCGGCAACATCCCAAGGAGTGCGAACTGAGGTCTCATTTGAAGCAGTATGGGGGGATGCTGGAACCAAGTTCCGTACCCTTGAGATTTCTGAGGGGTCGATTTAGTTCAACTGTGAATACCTTTATGTAGGTTACTTCACACACTGTCCTGACTAGCGAGACCTTCGCAATCTATTATAATTTCCTTCACGTAGCCCTAACCAGGGGCTGAGGTGCTTTCGCGCTACTAAAGTAGCGATCTGCGTTACTTCCCCAAGTTACACCACGTATCTTACTTATCTTCTTATGACAGTTAGTTATCTTCGCATAAACATATACTTTATCTTATATTCACTTTATCAACACATTCATATAAGTTCGCACATCATATAAACAATAGAAAACCAATTTATATCTGACACATTCAATGCAAAAAATAGGAAAAATATACATGGAAATGATGTAAAACTTCTCTTTATTAATTCTCCAAAGGTTACAGACTTGACTCGCCCTGCGCACTCAGCTGCAGACTACTAGGCCTTTGCACACTCAACTGTAGAGCATTCTCCTACTCTACAACCAAAGAATCGACTCTACATGTATGAAAACTGCATAGACCTGCCTCCTAGTGTCCCATCTTGTAGCAGTCATTGATGGTCTCAATTGCGCAATCTTGTCTCCCAGTGGCCTCTGCATGATTTTTCCCGGCAATGAAGACTATGCTCAGGAGTTCCTCATCCAAGCCTAAGCTGTGCTCTGTGTAGTCTCAGTGACCAATCTCCCTCCCTATCAACTGGAACTTCATAATGCACAATTACTAGGCCCTCTTTCCCAGCTTGTCACTTGTCCTGAGCTCAGTCCATGGATAACAAGGCATCATCTTAAACTAGTGAGTTTTTGGATTTGATGTCATCCCTTCATGAGCGAATTGTAGGAACAAGTACATTGTTAGATCATGGCGAGATGCTGAAGAAGGAGAAGAAGGGGCGGATATGCCAGAAGACTCACTTATAGCTGGACAGGAAAAAAAGCTTATCAAGTACAAGAAAATGGAACACATGCATGCAACTACCTCCCAAGTCCAAATATCATTGAAGACCCCACATTGTCAGAAGAGAAAGCACATCTGAGAACACATCTATCACATAGTAGCAACAACAGCTTGACATTGCCACCTCAGCAAGCTATTCCATGTCATGATTTTTCAAAGGCCACATCACTACAATGAGCCATGTCAATCCGTATCATGAGTTGTCAAAGGTCACATCACTACTACGAGCCATGTCCATTGTAAATCGAATGTAATGTAAATTGGAAGTCCAATGGACACACATGAATATGATGAGTCAGGTCAGTTGAAAATTCATAGGAAATTTAATAGTCATAAGGATAGTTGAAGAGTCACAAGGGCCAAGCATCACCCTTGGTTATATATACCCCCTCATTGTATGAGAAAAGGACTTTTCACCTTGGCTCCTCCCACAAATCATAGAGAGTTTTAGTCAATTCTTTAATAAGCGAGGAGTGGCTCCAATGTCCCACTACTAGGGCTAGTGATGTATGATGTAAATATGTCTTAGAACTTTTTCTTCATATAGAAGCCTGTTCTGGCTAGCATGTTTCCATGCATGACTTGTGAATGTTTTTAAGACTATTCTTTGAGCATTTATAATTCATGTTTGTTTCACATGTACTAATATAGTTGAGCTATTTCAGTTTTTTTAGTGCTTACCTTATTGGGAATGTGCTTTATTGGTTATAACTGTTGTCTTATCCTTGTGGACTACTCTACAAGATACTAGACATACCTTTCTCACTCATTGGTTATAATGGCCATCACATCCGATGTGGACTGTTCTGCTAGATGGTGGATGGATATTTCCCTGTACTTTAGTTTTAATGATTGTCGCATCCATTATGGACTATTCCACTGGATGTTGGATATACCTTCCTCGTTTGCGCGTGTATCTTCCTAGGTGGTACTATTACTTCTCACTTAGAGGCTCACTTTTCTCACCCCTTTTGCAGTAAGAGAACCTTGACATTGTTTTGTTTCACACTCACCAGGCACACTTACCTTGTTGTTCGAAGATACCATTGCATCACTCTCCCATGATGATAGCTAGTGCCAAGGCATATCTCTAAGTATATGGAAACTGGGCCTTTATACCTTATCGAACTCCTACACCAAACAGTGTGAGGTCTAGTTGGGACTTCATATCGGGCACATCCCCCAAGTTGACGGATTTCCATCACTGTCAAAAAAATGGTGCTAGAAGGAGGGTCAAATGACAAGATGAGCTCATTGCATCTGGTTTGAATCCCTTATCTAAAATGGCTCATAAAAAAATCGTACTCCCGAGGTGTTTCTCCAATTTTTCCCTTTATCAATTTTCAACCCCTGACGAGATTCTCGATCACTTGTCCCATTTAAATTTTAATGGCAAGGACGAAACATCCATAACCAAGCACATTTTTGATTTTCTTCAATTTTGCAAACCTTACGAAATTGATAATTAAGAGTTTACTTGCGTGATTTTCTTCCTCACCCTTGAAGGTCGTGCCAATTGGTTGTGCCATACCTTGCAACCTACTTCCATCCATTCCCTTCGCCATTTCCTTAGGGAGCTCCATCAAGCCTTTAGTAAGTAAAACTACCGAGATGTTTGTGGAAGGATTAATTTCTTAAGAATGGAGCATAACGAATCAATTGATAATTTTTTTGATTGATTCCTTCACCTTTGTTGTGAAATTTTAGAAGAAGATTTGACCTGGTATTTCTATAAACGAGAGTTTGAGTGCTTGGTTCTTGCCTCTTCATACGGTGAACTTGAACCTCCAGATTTTTCTACTTCCCCAAATCTTGTGAATCATGAGGCACCTCAAATGGCAGAGGAGGAGTCTAATACCCCTTTTGTTCCTTGTCCTCCTCCTTTTCTAGTCCCAATGTGGGTGCCTCCTTGTAGTGATCATGAAACTGGGAAATCTGTGAATCAAATCTCTAGTCCATATTCTCATTCATCTCCCTCTTCAATGGAGGAAATTCCATAATGGCTCATGAAACCTATGATGAATACTCACTCCTCCAATCTGCAAGAGGATGTCATCTTTGTAGCTCAAGTCTTGAATATGATCTAGATCTCCACCATACTTTATCATCTACAGGCCATGACTCCTTGTACCATGACTCACTTGATAAATCTGCTTCACCAGCCAATTTTTCACATTCTCTTGATTCTTTTTTTTTGGATCAAATTGCGATCAGGCACAAGGAAGTCACATTTCATAGGTAAAGGAGTAGAAAGGTAAGGACATAATCATTTTTTCCACTCTATTTCGAAATTTTTCGTGTCAAAAAAATGAGTTTCCATTCTTGAATGATTCACAATATTCTAATCTCGGTGGAAAATCTAGTACAATCAATTCTTTCAATCAACCCCTAGACTTGGGTAGTAATCATTCCAATGCTTTTGTATGGTGTGACAGATGCCCAAACACATCAAGTGACCTTTTGGTTCCTTAGGAAGATATTAATTTGAATCTAAAATCTTCTTCGGTCAAAGAAGATGTTCATATCAAAACTTCCCCTTCACCTCACTTTCTCTTGTGTCCTACCATTCGCAACACATCCACTTGTGATGGAGATACTCCATGTTCTCTTGCTTCTTCATCCGATGAGTTATCTTCTCCATTGACACAAGGCGGTGAGGTTTTCCATGATGAAAATAGTCGAATATTAGAGAACTCTTCCCACCCGTCATCATCTCTGCTTCTGCATGAAGACAACACTTCAAATCATATTGTTCATGAGATTTCACCAATGCATTTATCTTTGAATGTGATATCAGAAGAGCCTCTTCGATTGAGTAATCTAATTGTTGTTGAAATAGATAAATTTGGTGAAACCTGTGACAGAGATGGCTGCCATCCGGAGAGCAGTTTTGAAATTAGAAACAATAGCCACCCTGAAATCATGCATGATCTGGTTCAAGCTTTAAAATGTGGTTTTACAATTTTGAAAAGTTTCGGGCCCTTCTATGGATTCAAGTCACTTCAACTTCCATTGATGGTTATATTAGGATCTCGTGACTTTTGTAAGACCCCCAAACTAAACCATATCTATTTTATCTCACACAATCTGTCTATCTACATGTTTTCACTCAATGTGAATTCCTGTGTAAAAAATGTTTGGTATTCCGAGTGTGACCTCTCAAATTTTCAATATTTTGCTTATGACCGAATCCATGAATCTCTTATAGTTCATTCGTCTTCATGTAAATCCCTCACATCAAACTTGGGTTGGGAATGTTCGTCTCTCATGAAGTCATGGAGCTATGAACTTGATCATCTCAAGGACTATCTTTAACCGTAAGAATCATACTTATTGAATTTCTCCCTTAATGGTCAACTCCCGAGTCTTCTTGCAAATATTGTATTGCAAACACGTACTCTCATCACACTAGAAATACTGTTAAGCGATAATTAATGCACAAGTTGTCACATGAATCAAGTCATTCCCCATTCACTGTGCCTCAACTAGTCTCATGCACTCATGGTGCTAGCATCCTTTTCAAAATACTTTAATGATTATGATGCTTGTAAAATTTGTCACCAGTTGCAGGAAAGTGGTATGTCATATCTGGCTTGCAAGGAGCTTGGTTCAATTTTTTAGAGCATTCGCAAGATTGTTCAAATCATTTTTCTTCGTTTGTTGCAAACTGGGAATCTTATGCTTCAACTAGCTCATCTGATCATTTCTCTATCTTTGGTTACTATCCTTTGGCTTATCATTTTCCCATTAGCACATCCAATGACATTTGTTTCAAACTCTTTGATCTTCATCGTTCAACATCTCTCTATTCAGATTCCTGTCGAGTAGGTGAGGCACTTCAGCCTTCGCTGATGGTTATGGCAAGTCCTCACTATCTTGACATGACTGTCGATAATGATTAGTTCTATTTTTCCTTACATGATTCCCATCAAAATCCTACTTCCTGAATCAAAAAATCATATTTTCAAAGGTCACAAGGTTTTCAAGATGGCCATCTTGATTTTTACGATCCGATAATTGAATGACTGGAACAATCTTAGTTGGAAAGATCTGTGGTAGACAACAAGTTTCAATCCTTCCTCGCGCTTGCTAAGAAGCTCAGGGTAGATGAAGACATATCCTCAAGAGGCTTCCAAGGTTTGTTAAAAAATGGTATTCATCGAAAAGGTAAGCATGTGGATTGGGTGAAAGTAGTGGTTGTGACACATATTTCTTCCCACAGGCAAGACCTTCCTTTTCCTGTGCAAGTTTTTCAATTTTTTATATCTTATATTACACATCACTTTTTATATGTTTTAATTGTTCCTATATTTTTGGATGTAGGTCAAGAACAATCATGGTGGCTTCACTGGAAATTTCCTTTTACATGACCCTAACCTTCTTGCTATTAGGTTATGAGTAGGATTAGCTACATCATTAAATTTCCCTTTCATGCACTCATTTTTTTCTCGTTTTTCATAGTCTCTCATGGCTTTCTTATTCTACATCATGTTTGCTTAGTCATTTTGTTCTCTTGTCTTTTGATTTTGTTTCTTGGTTCTGTGTTTTATTTCTTTTTGCTATCTTCTCTTTCTTGTTGATTTTTTCCTTTTGTTTTCATTATGCGCATAAGTGTTGTTCCTGAACCTATTTGGCTTCCAAGTCTGTATGTTTCTAAAGTTCAAAGAGTCTTGTGACACTTTAGCATTTGTCCAGTCTTGTGTCCAGCTTCCTTGTAGTCAGTTGTATCTCTTAGCCTATGAAGTTCTAACAAAAAATACGATCCATATGTCAGGATAATTTTGTTCCAACCATGAACTTGTGTCCAGTCTAGGAACCTCATGCCTATACTCAGTTTTTTGCTTTGGCATTTTCAAGCTTATCCATCTAGTAGAAATGGAGAAGGGGGGAATCTAAATTAGAAAACCTAAATCAGAGGTATTTATATGCTTCTCTGAAGGAACAAATTCTCCTTCTCTCAATAAGTTGGGATCCCTCTTCTACCCAAAAATAAATAAGTGCCAATGCAAAGTTCTCTTTAATAAATACATGAAGGTGAAAGAAGAGAAAGACTTCCTACACAGAGAGGTGAAGTAAGAAACTCCACCGAGGTACTGTACAGTATCGCTGGCAGTTGGAGAAATGCTTGTATTCCTATGTGACTCCATTGGGGTACTTTCAAGGCCTGCGGGTAATGGAGCAACACTAGAGATGAAAAAATATACTCTAAAAATATTAAGCTTGCGAGCTAAACTACCCTTCCCAATTTGAAACACTGTGATCCGGCTGAATCTTATGTTGTGTTCAACCTAGAAGGTACAAATGGGACCATGTTTTTCCATGGGGTAAGTGGAGAAGCCAAACTGACCTGAAAAATGATTCAATACTCCCTGAAGGACCAAGGCTCTGCACTAAAATGAACTAAGACATAGAAGATTTTATTCAACCATTGTGTCACCAAGTGTTGTAGCAGCTGCAACACCCTCCAAAATTTTGGCCTACACTAAAATTTCAGAGCCTACTATGGATCCTATGATTTTTCATTCCTTAGTCACTTATTAGTAAGCTCGTGATTTCAAGCTCCCTTCCTAAACCTTAAGAGTTTCTCACGCTTTTATCTTTATATAGTATGTGTCATCTTTGGGCATGGGGATTATTGATTGTCATGCAAAAGGAAGTTTTTTTGCTTCAAGGGGAAATATTTGTGAGAATGGGTTTTTCTCATCACATAGACGTGTCTCACACTTATTTCATGCACTCTTGCAAAAGTTCCACCTTTATCCTCCCAAAGTCTATCATCAGAGTCGCATTTGTCATAAGCTGCCACAAAGGTTGTTGCATAAATCGAAGTATATTTTTATATGTTCTTGATGGTCTATGTTGTATCGCTAAGTGTTCAAGTGTGTGATCATATTCAATTTCTACCACTATTCACATCAATTCCATTGATATGACACATAATCAATTTCCAGAGTTTCCCTAGAAACCTAGCCTCATCCAGCTTTCCTAGACTACGTAGTTCACATCTGCAACCCTCAATATTTTTCCCTTGCCTACTAGAACTACACAATCTGTAGAAATCCCAACCTCCCTTGGCATCCAAAACTACACAGTGGCTTCCTCTAGTGTCCTTCCCTCAGCTGGAAACCATTGTCTCCAGAAATTGCATAGTTTTGTCCCTTAGGCATCTCAGCTGCCTAGTCCACCTTGCATCTTGAAATGATGCAAATGTGTCCTCCCAAGGCCTTATCCCGCATTAGTACTACTCACTTAAACTATGAAATGTTGTCTCTTAGCGGCCACCAAGAAGGATGACATGCTAAATGACTCTCAAGGAGATGAGGCGGAAAGATAAGGAGACCAGGGAACCCAGGGTATGGAAAAAGATTGAGACGCATGAAGGCTCCATCTAATGCATAACTCTTTGGAAGGTAGGTACGGAAAAAAGAATATATTTTTGAAATAAACCTCTTAGTGTATCATGAAGGACCACTGATCATTGTCCTATCATTATGTCTTCAATGGCATGCATGGTTGCAAGAACTAAAAGTCATTCCATGTGTTTCCTCTAAGTGTATTTCTCCCTTTCGCTTGTTGGCTCAATTGTCGTCTTTTGGGATATTTGTTTGTCATGTCATGTTTGGGAACCTTTCTAGTGACCTCGAAGGTTGTTCTTTCTGTATACAACTTTTCTTATCCATGTAAACACCTCTCACACTTATACACAAAATTTTAATCATTGTCGCACAAGTGTCGTCATGATCGTCCTAAAGTCTATCTCAAGTGTCGCACTTGTCACTCTTTGATTTAGGATAGTCTCACAGAGGGTATGATATGAAATTAAATAGGAATGAAACAACTTACATATATAATCATAATTAAGAGATGCATCAGAAAAACAATTCATTTCATTAATACAAAAACACTGAACTATGCTTACAAATAGAATAGAAATAAGATAGCTTGGGTGATGGTAGCTTATCTCTGAGAAGAGATTTGGTGGCTACCTACCTTTGAACTGAGTTAAAATGAGGCTCAAAGGCGTTTTTATTATTAAAAAATAAGGGAAAACCATAAACAACTAAAACTCTAAGCCGAGGAGACGTAACACCAAGAGTTTATGGGCACCATTGGGGTTAGTTGGGTAGCCAACTTCCTGGGGTCATAAATTGGTCATATTATCTATGTTTGATGCATATGATACCTCATTGGAAATATCTCTCCATGGAATATAGCTACTAATGCAATTCACATTGCAATCACTAGAGGAATGTTTCCAAAAAACGTCGTTTAGGGCCTCAAAAAGGCTCCAGAAGTTCAGGACATGAAAACTGCTAAAAATAGAAACTTGTGCTACAATTAAGGAAACAGATGAAACTGACTTGGGGGTATAGGTGGAATAGGAGGGTGGCCACAAATATCCACCTAGATCATTCCTCCCCCCTTAGGAAGCAATGGTCCCCATTATGTGTAGAGCCTCCATGAGGTGAGGAAATTTCTGTTGAACCTGGTCCCTGGTGAACCACTTGCCCTGGTGACAGAGTTGGCCTGCTTTGACAACTCAATATAGTTGTATCCTCTGTTGCTGAGTGTTCTTGATTTGTGTTTCCATGATCTGATCAGTTGTGGCATGTTCCATGTAGTCCAGGTTGAGCTTTATTGGTGTGAGTTGTTCTACAATGTCAAATGTGTCCACCAATGGTGGGAAGTATGGTCGAAGGCGATCAACATTGAACACTGGGTACAAACCAAGGAATGATGGGATGCTGAGCTCAAAGGAATTGTCATCGATAGCCTTGCTGATGGTGTATGACCCATATCGAAGTAGGTGAAGCTTGTAGTGGGGTCCAGCAAGGCGCTCTTTCTACAAATGAAGCCAAAGTTTGTCGCCCACTTGGAACTTTTGTGGCACTTGATGTTGATCATGGCGCTGCTTGTACTTAGCATTGGATCTATCTAATATACCATGGACCTATTGGATGATGTGTTCAATGCACTCAATGAATTTGTTAGCCCTTTTAGCTTCAGACTACATGTTAGCCGAATCTACCTGAGTGTTTGCAAATGGTATGGCCACATTAATGGGGCATAATGGCTGAAATCCCAGCCGTACCTGAAAGGGGTTGTGGCCTATTGAGCTGTGGAGAGCTCTTATGTAGCTATGTTTGACATAGGGGAGACCTTCATCCCATGTGCATGGATGCTTCTAGTTTTACATGCACATAATGTGTACGATCATCGTATTGACAACCTCTATTTGGCCATCAGTTTGGGGATGGAAAGTCGTGGACTTAGTGAGTTTTGTATCCAACATCGACTAGAGACTTGACCAAAATTCACTCAGGAATCCATTATCCTAATCTAAGATAATGGACTATGGGATCCCAAAGTGTACTCACACTCACTCAAATAAGAGCTTAGCAGTGGCCTTTACTATGATACTCTTCTTGCAGGCCGCCACAATGGCCATCTTAGAGAATCTGTTGACGACCACAAAAACGTAATCATTGTCATGCTTAGTAGAAGGAAGACTCGACATATAATCCATGGAGATAGATTCCTAAGGCCGACTAGGAGTAGGTAGAGGAGTATACAGGTCTTTCTTCTTGATGGTTGGTTTGGAAATGGCGTAGGCGGTGCATGAGCTATTGTACTTCCCAACATCCTGATGAAGTTTCAGCCAATAAAAATACTTCTGCAATACCACCACTATTTTGTGTACTCCAAAATGTCCAATGACTCGACTCTATTACACCTCCCAAATCATCTTGGCACGCTCACTTGAAGGAACACATATGTGTCCCAAGTGGCATAACAATGCATCCTGAAGGTGAAAATTTAGAACTTTTTTCCCTTCCAAGAGTGTCTGGTATATGTTGCCAAATTCAGGATCACTCTTGTAAATATGTGTCCACCCTAATGTCTTGCACCCATAGGAGTTGAGCACAGTGATTAGCACCATGACTGGTGGTTAGCTGAGGCAATCAACGACATTATTGGTGTTGCCCTTCTTATACTTAATGTTCAAATGGAACTATTACAGATAGGTGGACCATTTCTGATGGTTATCATTCTACAAATTCCCTTATGTATGTGTGAACTTTAGAGGCCAGTGGTTTGTGTGGATGAATGTTTCCTTCCCCATAATGTAATGCTTCCATTCATGATAGGCCTACATAAAGGAATACATTTCTTTGTCGTATGTTGGGTACTTTCAGGCTGTGTCTAAAAGTGTCTCAAGCAACTAGATTCCCATGTTGAGTAAGAACTACACCAATAGCATAGTCAAAGGCATTTGTCTCAATCTCAAATGGTTGTTGCAGGTCTGGTAATGTGAGCACTAGTGCAAAACATAGGCGATTCTTCAACTCGGAGAATGATTGTTGTTGGGTTTCTGACCAAAAGAAATTCTTTTTTACTCCGCCCTTGGTGACTTGACTTAAAGGCCAAGTGATATGAGAGAACCCTAACACAAAACTATGGTAGAAATTGGCATGACCCAAAAGCTACGGAGCTCTGTTAGAATGGTTGGGGTTGGCCAATCCTGAATGACTTGTATCTTGTATGGGTCCACATGTACACCCTGCTCATCAATGATGTACCCTAGATATTGAACCTAGGTTAGGCCAAAGGTTCATTTCTCCAAGTTAGCACACAGCTTGTGTTGTCGAAGGGTTTGAAGGACCTGTTGAATATGGTGGAGGCGCTCTTCCCAACTCTGGATGAAGATCAAGGTGTCATCTAATTACACCACCATGAATGCATTGGTAAAGGGCCACAAGATGTCTTCCATCAATCTCATGAAGATTGCAGGGGCATTGGTCAATCCAAACGACATGACCAACCATTCAAAAAGGCCCTCCTTGGATTTGAAGGTAGTATTCTAGACATCGGAAGGTTTGATAGGCACCTGGTGATAACCTGACTTCAAGTCAATCTTGCTAAAATATTGGGAACTTTGAAACACGAAGTGTGGTTGTCTTCATTGTTATATATTTCTTGCTTGTTGATTCACACAACTGGGTTGCTTGTGGATCGAGCCTTTACCAACATGGGTCAACTAATGCACCAATGGTTGCATTGGAAATATCACTTCATGTGATCAGGTTCATGCACCGTTAGTGTACGAGTAGGAGTAGTGTTTGCTTTCAGTTGTTTTCTTGCATGCTTGCTTGCTTACATGCTTTGTTTGTTTGTTTGTTTTTGGTTACTCTCTTTGCTTTCACTTTCGCTTATGCTCTTGCTTTGCTTTTTTGTTTGTTAGTTCGCTTGTTTCGTTCGTAGGTTAGTTTCACATGAAACCATGTATGACTCTTGAAACAAGCTGGGTAAAATACAAGAGGTCTTATACATATATCATTACTTGGTTATCTATCATCTTGCCTCTATATGAAGAACTTGTTACTTTTAGTCCATGATACATCAAAGGAAAATATGTATTGTTTGAAGTGAACCTTGGTGAAAGCACAACACTTGCACGCTAACTAGTGTCACCTACTCTAGTCAGTTGTTTTTGGGTTAACCCTCATCAGCTCAATCAAGTAGAGTAAGGTGAGGGGGGAAACCTTAATAGGCACGTCAAAGGTATAATAAACTACTTCTCTGCTAGAACAACCTCTTTTGCTCTCAATAATTTGGGATCCCTCTTCCACCTCTGAAATGAATAAGCATTATGCACTGTTGAAAAAATGAAAAATGAAAAAATGAAAAATGAACAAATTCAAAATGAAAAATGAAAAATGAATAATGTGAAAGAAGAGAAAGGCTTTTGGAATAGGGAGGTGATGCAAGTAACGTTGTCGGGGTACAAACTACGCTCATTGGCAATGGAGCCATGCTTGTGTTCCTATGTGACTCTGTTGGAGTACTATCCAGGCATGCTGGCCATGGAGCAACACTAGAGATGAAACTAAGACTTTGACGATTACACTGCTTGGGCACCAAATATACCCCTCAACCCCAATTGAAACAACTGTGTTGCCTTGGCTTGGAATGTGTGTCAATCGACCAAGAGTTTGGCAGATGCTACATCTTACAATCAAGCTAGTGTGAAACCAAGATGAGCTAAGAACTTTACAATGCTTTTGGAGGTGTTAGACTTGCTTTTCATGAACAAGGTCCATTCAGAGAGTTGGAGTTCTACCATTGTGTCACCAAGTGTTGTAGCAGCTACAACTACCCTCCAAAATTTTGAATTAGCTTCGTTTTGGAGCCTCCCTACCAACCTTTCACATCACCCTATCTTGCTTAGTAAAGTACACAAGCTTTAGTGTTTTTCTTGCACAAAGGCAACCTGTCGATCACAACTTGATGCATTCCCCTCACAAGCTATTCACCTGGACTTGGTCTAGCTATAGGTTGAGTAGCTCCCCCAAGAAATTGCACATTTCTGGAGGGCAACCAGCCTTCCCTCCAGAAATTGTGGAACCATGTCTGGTAGCCTGCTGGGCTCTAGAATTGCGTAATTCTGCCAATCAACACTGACAATGAAAATTGCACAATTTTCCCCAATAGGGCTTCTCAACCCAGAATTTGTGCAAATCTAGGCAGCAGTCAGCTGCTTTGCCTAAAAATTGCATAAATCTCCTGGGTAGCCAGTCCAACTCCCAGCCAGAAATGTGCATTTCCTTTAAGCAGTTGAGCAGCTGCATGCATGAGCAGTTTGGTTGACTAGTTCCACCCAAGACCAAGGAAAATTGACTTACATGCATGCCTTGATTTTCCCAGAATAGCAAAAGGCAACATGGAAAGGCATCCCATGATTCAGGGAGCTACTTTTAGCAGCTAGAGGTTACATGCAAAGTTGTTTTAGAAACTTTCCTCCAAGTGTCGCTTTTTCCTAGATTTGTGGCATGCACGTCATGAGCTCAAAACTTATTTATTCGATGCATTAGAGCTCATTATTTCACACCAATATTGGATCTCTAACATCCCACAGCACATCCAGGACTCTTCGACACATTCGACTCAGCTATTCACAGGTAAATGGCCTCAACTTGTCTTTTTCATCATTTCTGTCGCTTTTTGTGTATTCGCTTGTGTGAGTGTTGTTTTCTTGATTTCTTTGAATGCTTGCTGTCATTTACATGTATAATAGCTTGTCCTAGATCTGTTTCAGTTTTCGTTGCTATCTCATTGCTGTCGCATGCATGAAATTGTTTTGCACGGATAGTCGCCGATTCGACGACTCGCTTCACCCACATGCATGCTGATCTATTTACTAAATCTTTCATTCATGTTTGCATGCATTGTCAATCACTTCTACTTTTACTTAGTGTCACCACGCATTCAATGTCTTATTTTCTTTTAGTTTCCTATCAATGAGTCAGTCTAACCTTGGCCCGGACTCTGCCTTCATTGAGATAGCATTACGCAATCTGGGGAAGGAAGGCTCTACCTTCCTCTCCAGAAGTTTGAATTTCTACCTAGCACTGTCCTCTAGGACTATTTTGAAAATTTCTGAGTGATTGTGACTGTTGGTCTAGAAAACTGTGTAATGCAGTCCCTGAGCCTACAGTCACTCTAGCTAGAATTGCACATTGCGCAATCCCAGTAGCCATCAACCAAGTTGGATTGTGCATTGCACAAATGAAGCATCCAATCTTGCTTCCCAAATAGCCCAGAATATCTTTTTCATAATTCTGGCAACCAGTCACCCAGCCTCCCAGCAGAAATTACGCAATCTTGCCCATCATTCTCCCAGATATATGCTGTGTCATTCCCTAAATTTTCTTTGGTTTTCGCTGACAGATTTCTTTCCATACATGTTGCTTGTCTCTATATCTTTCAGGTGTTCATTTGTCTCTTAGCAGTACCATATAAATGGCCTCCAAGAGAGTAGGATCACATGACACTGATGGAAATGCAGCCAGAGCAGCAGTTGAGCAAATGTCCTCTAGTCTACTAATCTATGAAGATACAAAGTTGTATCTAGACAGGGACATCAAACTGAAGTGGTAAGAGGTCAATGAAGCATTTGCAGGCACTTTTGAGGAAGGCCTCGAATACTGTCAAGTGTACATGAACATTCACAAGTCCATCTTGTATCGGATTGCATGTAGATACCCTGTGTTCCCATGTGCGGACATGATACACTGGATCGTCTCTCACACTGATCCCGAGATGATGACCTTGAGCAGTGTCAGTGGGATGAAGCTTGCAACCTTCTGGGAACGAGATTATGATGAGATGTATCAGATGTTAGAGCCCATGACTGTCATGAAGACTCCATTGAGCTTACCCAATAGCAGTGCTAACTCTAAAGACATTCTGAAGAACTGGGTAAAGGAGCCAACTTGATTCAAGTTGACACCCAACTAGATCTACAAGACGAAGGTACTGAGGAAGGCGTACCAATACTTGGTCATATTTTCATGTCAGTTGTATGGCCAAGCAAGCACAGGAACCTTCACACAGAGTTGGGTGATTGCACTGGACCTAGTGGCTAAAGAAGTAAAACCATGTAATTGGTCTGGCATATTGGCTCATGAACTGAAGGAACAAGTAACGAAGCTTCGATAGTCACCTGGAGGTATGCATGCAAAGATTTACATGTCTTCCTACATCTTAGATGTAGTCTGTGCCCGACAGGAATTCCCAGGTTTGGAGTGGGCATGGTCACCGGCAGAGACTGCTGTGAACACATATTTCAAGTTGTTGTTCCAATGCAACTTCAGAAGAGTAATCACACGATTGTCCAATCATTTTTCACCCCAGTGTACAAGATGATATTCGAACAAGATCCACCCTGCATGTCCAAGGAAGCAATGGAGGCATTGTTAGGCATTGCTGATTGCTATGCCTCAGCGTCTGGAACCTTCATCCAAATTTTAATAGTGGAGAAGCCTCTTCATGTTTTACTGAAGTTTGCCTTGGACATACTTGTCATGTAGGAAGTAGCATATCACATCTTGACAGGATTGATAGCTAGACTGGATCGGAAAAAGAAGGCACCTTGGCTTGCTCTTCTATTGCTGATTGGGTTATATGAGATCCGGAGTACAAAGAAAGTGGATTTCAAAGCAGAACAGATGAAGAAGTACCCACTCGACCTTTGAATCTACAATCTGTATGACCCACATTGCATTGTGAAAGATCACTGCATGAGAGTTCAGTTCAACTGGATCCACAGGGCATTTCATTGGGGCGAGGAAGACCCATTGTTGGCTTGATGGGACCTGACCTAGGTTTAGAGTTAATTAGCCAAACAAATCCCCACACTACTGGCCCTTTCGGCATCATCCCACGGTGCATGGACTGAAGTCTCAACTGAAGCAGTATGGGGGATGTTGGAACCAAGTTTCCGCACCCTGGAGATGTCTGAGGAGTTGATTTAGTCCAAATTTGCCTACCTTCATGCAGGTTACTTTGCGCATTGTTCTGACCTGCGAGACCTTCACGATATGTTATAATCACCTGCGCACAACCCTAAATAGGGGCTAAGAGGCTTCTGCACTGCTATGGCAGTGATCTACACTATTTCCCCAAATTACACTATGTATCTTACTTATCTTCTTACAGATGTTAGTTAACTTCACGTAAACAAATACTTTATCTCACATTTACTTAATCAAGACAATCATATACGTTTGCACATCATATAAACAACAGAAATGTACTTTATAGACTACAAGGCCTCTGCGCACTCAGTTGTAAAGCCTTCTCCTACTCTACAACCCAAAGACTCGACTCTACACTAGATCTTCTGCTTCCTTCTATTCCATCATCATTATCACTCTTCTATTCCCTCCTTTTACAACTTAGAGCCTCGCTCTATTCATACAATCCCATGGTTTGCGGACCATGGGTAGATCTCTAAAGCTGACATTACATTACAAAATTGAGGGCATACAATCCTATGACTCATTTACAACTTCGCACTCCACACCCACAAAATGCAGAGTCTTCACATCTAATTTACACTTTTTAGGCAAAATCTAGGCTTTCAGCCCCAAAACTTCCCATGGGGGATCCCATGCCCAACAGGCCCCCAACACAAACATCATGACTTGCCCTTGAGTCACTCTGTCGGTGCAGAGATCTTCACACGGAAACCTCCCAACTTAGTCTGGACTACTGCAAGATCGGCAACACATTGAGCAGCTTCTTGTTGCACTTCCTGGACGTGTTGTTCAGAGATTGTTGTAGCTGAACTGCTGCCCTACACCTGTTCCTACATTCCCTACATCTGTGCGAGCTTGGATTCAATCGAGGCTATAATGACAGATGCCTCATTGATCCATGGTTGTACGCATGCCTTCAAGACAGCTTCATTATGTCACACAGCGTCTACCTACTCCTTGAGCGCTTTTACCTGCTGCGTCCGTGTGAGCCTTTGCGTAAGGACCACCGTCTACACAGTCCCTTTTATGTCATCATATTGTTGCTACAACTCATGCGCCTCTATTTCTAGGCACTGTATGTTCAGGTCCTCCTGCAGAGTGGTGAGGACCTCAAACGATTCTTCAAAAAGTTTGGTGCAGTCCTTCACTGCACTACTGATCTCCACTATTCCTACTGTAATGGCACTGGTGCACTTCTCTTTCACCTCTGGTAGAGTTGAAGGTTGCTCCTTCAATTGTAGCTCAGATATCTAAAGGTTTAGCTCTAGTTGAACCTTAGCCATCTCTCCTTTCGCCTAGCGCACCCCTGCTGCTAATCTCTGGATACGCGCCTTTGCTGGTGCCTCTGTTGGGATGGCCAACTGAGGCACCATCTAGCAGGCTTCCTCGACCACCTTCACTAGCTACCTATTCTGTATGACAACCTCGTCATGTTGCAAGCTCAGTTGTTCCATATTAATCCATTGCTCACTCATCACCTGGAGCATGCGGCCCTCCCTAGCCCGCAGTTCTATAGTCACTCCATCTTGTAGCACATAGAGCATCTCCCGAGGGAGTGCAGCCATTTTTATCCCAACTCCCTTCAGTGCACTCGCCATAGGCCTGTCGACCTCATTTTCTGTAACCAGTGCTCCCTTTGGCAGCACTATAGTGTTGGTCATGTGGGCGCACAACATTTCCTTAGTCGTGGTCGTGCCTACTGTGAGGCTGGTCGATGGAGTACTAGACTAAGGAGTGCACACCTGCAACTCCTGTATCTGTGTCCAGAGGGCCCCCAACAACATCTGGTTTTCCTCCGCGAACTAATAGAGGGCCTCTGTCATGATGTCCTACATTGTCTCCCCTATGTCATGGAGATCCCCCTTAGTGAGGGGGATCGGGTCGAAAGAAGTCTTAGAGGCTTTCAACTTCTTCCATGACCCCACCTTCTCTCTTGGGTGTTGTCGCTTCAGCTGTGTGGATGTTGTCTGTGGGTCCATGCCACCTTCCTTGTTTCTGTCTCCTGTTCAGGCGAAGGTGACTTCTAGGCCTTGCACTCCTTCTCTACTACCTTTTGTTGTTCTTCTACTACCTTCGCAGCGTCCCCCACCTCTTGCGCCTTTGTTGCTGCTACTTCGTTCCTTCTCTTCTCTGCCAACTACGCCATCCATAGTTTTTCCTCCTCCTTCTTCCTTTGTGCAGCGGACTTCTCTGATTCCACCATGGAGCTGGCGGGAGCGTGCCATTCCTGTGGGCAGGACTCAAGCACGGTGAATATGACATCGTCTGTGGCCAGGTAAGGTAGCTCATTCCATTTCTTCGTGGGGTCCTTGCGTGCCTTGGTATATACATGATGGAAGTCTGCCTTGAACTTCACGAAGCTCTGCAGACTATTACAAATAGTGGGCAATAACCGTGACTTACAGTTAATCCCCATTCTGATGTTCATCTCCATGAACACCCAGAATATCTTGCTTTCTCTGATCCTCTGTGCATCTTTAGTTTCCCACTTCGCTGTCTCCGGAAGATCCTTCACAATCGTTGGGAACTGGCTGTCCTCAGGCAATTCCCAAGCCACCAACGCTATGGACAGCAAAATTCATGCATAGTGGAAAGTATTCCCTTGTTCCTATGCTTCACGACAATTTTCCATGAATTCTCGGCACAAGTAATCCGCCCAGTTAAACTGGACCCCCTCTGCACACAGCACGGCAAGTGTAACAACTAGTGTGGGCACCTCATCCGCGTGGCACTTCCACATAACCTTTCCAACCAGTATTTGCGTCGCGACTTTGACCGCATTATTGTTGATACTGGAGATCACGTACCCCCTCTTCTTATTCTCCAGCTTGAATTTTTTCTTCATGGCCTCTGCGGTGGCTAGATTATTACTAGTACCATCTAAAATATCCGTTGGGTCCTCCCCCTTGTAAGGGAGTCGGGTATTTCTATGGATTAGGTGGTCTGTGATGGGGATGGACTCCTCCAGCCACAAACACCGATCATGCACCAAGCATAGCAGCTTCCTAATGATAGAGATAGTCACTGGGGCATGATGGTAATGCAGGACCCAGAGCAGGTTTAACAACCCTGCTTTCTCTACTCCTCACAACCACTTGTGCGGCTCCAACTCTATGACTCCCGCTATTGTATTTTTCTTCGACCGCATTAGCTTTGTGGTTGCCATATATGGGAATTTCTCGTGGTCCACGAGATCCCAGTCTTCAAATTTTAGAACCGACACCCATCCCAAGTGCACTCCATAAAAAACGATATCATCAGGTAGCAGCGGAGTCTGCAGAGAGCTCTTGCCCTCATCTACGTCCTTAGGCACCCTTGCTTTCCCCTTCCACGGAGGAACATACCCGGGCAAACTGGTCAGAGGGTCCGCACCCTGGGTTTCTTCGTCCTCCTCCTCTTCCACCAGGATTTCCACAAGGTATTCCTCCTCCTCATTTGCTTCCAAATTGATCGCCTTCCCATTTTCTTCCATGGTAAGTTTAGTTCTCGGCGGGTTTCTAGGGGACACGCGCACTGGTACCATAGGCTGCTTAACTTTCTTGGGTCTCGGAATGCGTGGCAATTTAGGGATTTCTTCGACTATCCTGATGCTTTCTGGGGCATCTCTTATCATCATGGCCTGTGTGGCCTCTTCAGCGAACATCTCTCTGATATCCATGGCTTCTTCAGATGATGCCATATTATTGTTCCACAAATCCCTTAATGGCTCAGGTAAGTGCTCAAATAATGCCTTCAACTTCAAAAGGTCGAACAAATCAGGGTTCATGAATCTTTGGGCACGCAATGGCTCAGTTCTCAAATGGCCAAGTGTTGTTTGTTGGGTAGCCCTTTGCAATTTATAGTGCCTTTTAAATTCAAATTTGACCATTCCCCCAAAATCCGGGCCATTAATTCTCCCTTGGCGGCATATTTTCCCAAATCTAGCCCATAAAGTTCGCCTTAAATGTCCGCTGCCTGCTCCATTTAGTCTCAAATCAAGCATCACATCATGAATAGTGACTATAACAGTCACTTTCCAGCCAAACCATGCGGCAGTGCAGCTACCCTTGTGCTGTTGTGGACCCTGTGACACCTTGCTACTACACGCAGTCCTGACATCGTGCAGCTCTCGGGTAGAGTAGTTTATAGTCCCGCACCTCCTTTCAGCTGCCTGGAGCACTAAGCCTGTGCTTCCTGTGACTAGTCAACTCGGTGGGCCACCTGTATATAGCTTCAAATGACTACCATTTAGTTTCCATATGAAGAGTTCGCTATTTAACTTCTCCAACTATACCACACCACCATCTCTGATTTCCTTAATAACATATGGTCCCATCCCATGCAGCAAAGTGAGAAAATCTTGGCAGTGGTCGACAAGTCTATCAATATAATTGAGATCATCCTACTTTATCACTACGGTCTTTCTATCAAGAGAGTCCTTCTTTATTCCTTCCTCAAGCTTCTTGACTTCCACTTTCGTCATGGTGCATTTTACCCTCAACCGAACTCTTTCATTCATGAGTTCTTGGAGCCTAAGATCACCCTGCTAGATCTCCTCATCAAGTCTCAACCGTTCTTCTACGAGTTCTTCCAATGGGCAAGCCTTTCTTCCAGGGGTCCGCGGTTTGTTACCCCTGCGAGCACCACTATGCAAGGACTAGACATGATAGACTCCATAGGTATTATTGCCTCTACTCTATCAACCAACCTAAAAGGCGCCTATCTGAGTACGCGCAGGAACCACTTCGCTGCTCGTTGCATACCTTGTCAAATGCTTCCGCATGGATAAACTTCTATGGGATTGTTCTTCCCACATAATGTTTGTCCAACCTTAAGATCGAACTGCACATTTGTCCCCCCAACACAAGCTTATTGACCATACCTCTCAGCGCAGAGTTCATGCACATCCACATAGGTTGTTTTCCATATGTCAGCATCCACCTGGCTAGATGTGCATGCGGATTATCCTGCCCATTGTATTTATCTGTCAATTGCACTCTAGGATTCCCAAACTGTGTGCGCATCATTCTCCTACATTCGCACCACCTCAAAGCTCCCCTTGTGCATACCCCACCACTTCGCAGGCGTAGCGCGCAATACCCAATTCAAGGCCTGGAAGTGTTTCTTTTCCGACACCTCCCTTTCAAATTTGTTTAAGAAGTTATCTACCTCACCTAACCCATCATAAGTAGGCAGGTCCCTTACTTTTGTCGATACGCAGCACAATGACCTTGTCATCATATTACAATTCAGTGTAGTCACCTCATGTAATCGGTTCTGCCATCGCTCTGTTTCCTCATCTAAATTTGAAGTACAGGAGCTCTCGTGCTCCCATGCAAGCCATCCATCCGCAGTGGGATTCACCCAATCCTGGTTTCACACTGTTATCTTATAGATGCAGTCTAAATCATCATCACTTTCATCATCGGGCACCAGATCTATATATCATGATCCTTCAGCAGGGTCCAGAGGTATAACTACGCGTAGTGACTTCTTTTCAAAAATCATCTTGCACTTCTTTAGATTAATCACCCTGTTCATGTCAGTGGCCCAATCAATTCCTAAGAGTGCGGGATAGGGATTGTTGTCATCAACAATATCTATTACTTCAAAGTCTGCTAGCGCATTCACTCCCTCAATATCCGCAATGATTCCCTGCAATCGCCCCATGGGTATTATTTTCTGATGGTTTTCCATTCATAGCTGAATAGGAGACCACTGTAGCGTAGGCCTCCCCATGCGCTCCCATGTCTGCTTCGGCAGAACATTCGCATCTAATCCTAAATTCATAATTACTTGGTCCATCTCATATTCTCCAATTTGCGTGGTTAACCTCATTTCTCTTCCCGTCCTCATCTTATGCTTTCCAATCTTCCGAACTACGCACAGTTCTCCTGGTGTGGTCCCAGCGCATCTGTTAATGAGTTCTTGTAATCCCTTTACAGCCTTACTATCACATAGTAACTTCATGCATGTTTCCAAGAACATCGTGAGCATAGATGGGTCCATTTATGGCTCTGGTTTATCCTTGCTTCCTGAAGTGGAGGCATCAGCGAAGCTCTTCTTAGCTTCCATAAATGTTTCTCGAGCGTGCTCCAAATTAAACTCCACTTCTTTCACCTGAGCTTTGCAAACCCAAGTACTATCTTTGGGATGTTTTACTTTATCATCTCTCTTTGTGATTCCACTCCAGAGCACAATGTTCACATTTGGACATTCCTCGTGCGGCTCAGACCTCATCATCTACAGGTTCTGAGTAGTGGGAGGCGGTAGCGCTCCTTTGGCGCGTATCCTAGATATTAGCGTAGGACAATCTTCCATCTCATGATCAAACAAGGTACAATATAGACATTATGGACACGTTGGGTTCGTACAATCACGGTCATAATGTCCTGGCCCTCTACAATTGTAGCATATCAGTTGTCTGCGACCTCTTCTAGGTCCTCCTCCACCTTGGCCTCGTCCGTGCCCCTAAAATCCTGTTCTCGCCACTCCTGCATTCTGGTCTAGGGATCGCATTTCGGTCTTAACTCTGTAGGTGGGAGTTCTATCCATCATTAACTCATAGATCCTACAAGTGTGCTCATCATGTCCTACTGACCTACAAAAATTACAGAACAATTGCTGTGAATTTTGTGTATAGTTTTGTAACAAATGGTAGTTATCTATAGTGTGTTTCTCTCCTATTTGACAAATCGCACACCATAAAGCAGGCACCGCGCTAGGTCCTACTTATGCTTTTGGCCTTAACGACATTGGTCCTCCTCCCGCGAGGTAATTTGTGAAAACCGGGCAATGTTCCTTCTCATGACCCTAACCTTTGCATTTTACGCACCACACCCCTTCGCGCACTTCCGGGTGAGCTATCCTGTCCTGTTTTAGACTCTGCATCTCAAGGCATAAATTTTTCAACTGTGCGTGGATCTGTTGAACTCCCAAGTTAGGATCCTACATCGGGGTCTCATGCAGCCTCATCGCAATCTCTAAGGCCTCTTCCTAAGTCATTAACTTCTGCTGCGATAGCGTGCTCCTTAAATGTGGCGTTAGCGATGCTACAAACCATTCGCGATGTTGTCCATCTGTCAGATTCATATTAGCTTCGCAAATCATACACTTCAACCTCTGATCCAACTCCCAAGGAGTTTTTCCTGGTAGCATCGTGATTTCTTTGAACCCAATGATCGACTGTGCTTTAGACTTTGGCCTGCTAAATTCTCTATTTAGCGCTGCTTGGATATCCATGATTCCCGCATTTGGATTATCATTGGAGTGCTTAATATACCAATTTAGCACGTGGTCTTGCAGGGCACTAACCAGTGTCACTTTCTTTATATTATCATCTGTAACTCTCTGTGATTCCCATACGGCTCTTACCATGAACCAAAATTTGTCTGGATTCTCATTTCCCAATCCCTTGAACACATGCAACTTTATTGTGCTTTCCATATTGACTCACAGTGGTGGTGGAGGTGGTACGGGTGAAGATGGAGGTGAAGGCGGTGAAGTTGGTGGTGGTGTGGGTGGGGGTGGTATTCATGGAATTCTTTGCCTTATCAAGTGGATTGCACTTCGTGGCGAGACCTTCGTGAGTTCTTCCTCGTCCCCTTGTGGAGGTGAAATCAAGGGGCTAGTTTCTGGTCCCTTATTTCCTTTGATCCTATAAGTTTTTCCACTTCACGTAGCCTAAAACATCAAGGTAATTGCATAACCCTCTTTTCAAAAAATAACTTTTTAATCCAAGTATTCAGGGACTTTACGTACTTACCTCACAGTCCCTTGAGAAAGCGTCGCTCTGCCTCGCCATAGCTGACTAAAGTATCTACTGCGAACTCCGTAATGAATCCTCCTATAATCTGATCGAGCCAATGATCAACCTCGTGCATGATCTGATCCTTCGATGCTTCCAATCTGCACACCAAATCCGGGGTCCACACAATAGTACCGTCAAGCTTCCACCTTCCTTGGCTATCTGCTAGCTTCACGATCCACTCATACAGCTCAGTAGTGAAAGATGCGAAAAAGATCTCGTAGATTTCTGTGTTTTAGTCACAGATGCATGTTCTCTTGCGTCAGGAACTCGTGAATCTTCCTGTCCAACCAACCTTCAATTTCCTTCTTAGTTGGATTCCAATGATATGACATCAGACATCTCTACGCAGATTCCGGTCTCAGCAACAAAACCATTTTTTGGCTTGATGGAGCCTGACCCAAGTTTGGAGTTAATTAGCCAAACAAATCCCCACACTACTGGCCCTTTTGGCATCATCCCGTGGTGTGCGGACTAAAGTCTCACCTAAAGCAACATGGGGGGATGCTGGAACCAAGTTTCTACACCCTGGAGATGTCTGAGGGATCGATTTAGTCCAACTGTGCCTACCTTTACGCAGGTTACTTTGCGCACTGTTCTGACCTGCGAGACCTTCGTGATCTATTACAATCACCTGTGCATAGCCCTAACCAGGGGCTGAGAGGCTTCCATGAAGTGACCTGTGCTATTTCCCCAAATTACATTGCGTATCTTACTTATCTTATTATAGATGTTAGTTAACTTTGCATAAATAGACACTTTATCTCACATTTACTTAATCAACACAATCATATACATTTGCGCATCATATAAACAACAAAAATGTAATTTATATCCAATGCGTTCAATGTAGAAAACAGTAAATGAATACACATGAATGGCATAAAACTTATCTTTATTAATGCTTCAATAGTTACAGACTCAACCTGCCCTGTGCACTTAGCTGTAGGGGTCCGTGCACTCAGCTGCAAATCCTTCTCCTACTCTATGACCCAAAGACTTGACTCTACACTTATATCTTTGACTTCCTTCTATTCCATCATCATTCTAACTCTTTTATTCCCTCCTTTTACAACTTAGAACCTCCCTCTATTTATATAATCATACCATGGGTAGATCTCTAAATCCCACATTACATTACAAAATTGAGGGCGAACAACCCTATGACTCATTTACAACTTCACGCTCCGTGCCCAAAAAATGTGGAGTCTTTATATCGGATTTACACTTTCTAGCCAAAATCTGGCTTTTAGCCAAAAAATTTCCCTTGGGGGATCCCATGCCCAAAATCTGTGGAGATATTTCTATATTTTATCCAGACCTAGTGAAGAGGTTAGCTTCGTTTTGGAGTGGTTAGCGAAGCAACATGAAGTAGCATCACAGAGAGCACTAGCAGCACCAGCAACACCAGTAGCAGTAGTGGCAACAGAGGCAATCATACCAGTGCGTGACAAAGGTAAGAGGAAGATGGTCGATCATGTGGGGGAGGAGAAAAGCTGGAAGTTTCAAGCAGATCCATTGGTAGAGAAAGTAGCTATGGCTATAGAGGCAAAGCAACACTAGCATGACATGTGAATCACGTAAAGGCAGAGGGATAAGAGAAGAATGGAAGAACCAGAGAAGGAGTTGCATGAGTTGAGGGAGAAACTCAGAAAAGAATAAGAGTTGCGCAAACAAGAGAGGGAAGTGCAACAACAGAAAATACAATAGGGGGTGCAACATGCACAAACAGATGAAGCAGCACCCATACAAGTAGTTGATTCATCATAACATATGGCATCAGGTGAACAGGGTGAACCATCGCAGGAGCAAGACTTCGCTCATGAGATAGAACAAGCACTTCAATAGTTGGATGCAGACATGGAGAAATGAGAGTTGGAACAGGACATTGACCTCATGCCTCAACACAAAGAGGTCGACTCACCCGCTTCAATTCCTCTAGATGATGAGCAAGTCTCGAATGGCCAAGGAGGCACAAAGATCTTTTGTGATCAGCCGGAAAGAGACATGCACAACATCGCATTCGATGAATCTCAACATAGAGTTGTGTAGTCTCGCAGAGTCTCAATTCTGGAGGATCATATAACATCTCCTACGCAAGTTGAAGAATGAGTGATCGTGACTAATGTGTGAAAACATCCAGCTATCTTCACCAATGAAACCGGAGTGTAGGTCGAAGCCACTAGCTCAAGTGTTCGCTTTCTAATAGGTGAGAATGAGTGAATGGCGAAGGAACTACAGATGGACAAGCAAGGAGGAGACTTGACGACAATGTTTTCCTGAGCTGAACTAAAGAAGGAAATACTAGATGAAGTATTGTCCCTTGACATAGTTATGCAAGCATTGTACTCCAAGTTTGGTACTGTGCTCTCAGCAAATGGTAGCAGTGATGTGCTAGAAGAGCACGTATCCTGATGAACTTGCATGTTGTTGTTGATGAAGTGAAAATATGGATGATGAAGTACAAGGGAGCCCCACTTCACTTGCCTAAGATGATGAGGGCCAATGCGGTCGAGCTAAAGGCACATATCTGGAGTCAGATCTGGAACTATGAAGAGCTCCCATAGTTCATCACTACCATATAGGCTTCCCATGCACGATTATTCAAGAGTATGGATGTTGTGGTGCAAACACATGCGATCCCATTTATTTGGACTCTCACCCAGGCAAAGATGAAGAAACAGGTTTGACTAGAGCTTGACTCATACTTCGACGAGTTGATACGCACTACCACCAGCCCATACTTGCCTATCAGTGTAGAAATAATGCACGTTGTTGGTCCAGTCACATTGAAGACAATGATGCACATTCTTTCAAATGAGTTGGACAGAGGATCCTGAGCAGTGTACCTGGATGCTATGGAGGCAAGAGTCAGGTTTCAGATGGATGTCACCATGGAGCACACAGACACCATCAAGGACTACCGATCTTGGCATCAATATGTTACCGTTGATGAGCATGAGTATGTCGAGGAGTTGGACTTCCATGGTTGTCTAAGTCAAAGTGATGTCTAGCATGGCTTGCTCAAACCATTTTGTTCACATGGGTACATGTGCATTGTAATGCTAAGTCATGTCAAGTGTAAGTCAAGTGTCAATAGTTGGATGTAATAGTCATAGAGTAGGTGAAGAGTCATGAGGGTGGTTGAACTATCACAAAGGGGAATGTCAAGGGTCACCCCACCCTTTGCTATAAATAGTCCCTCAAAACTCATTATATAGGCTTTTGGTCAGCTAAGCTTTCGATAAGACTATCTTGGAGAGAGATTGGAAAGTATTGTAACAAGCCTTGGCTTCTCCACTACACAGAGCTAATACATCTCTTTGGAGGAGTAGGTAGATGTTGTTGTAACGTTCCACTATTGGGACTAGTGGTTGGACATGGATGTATTGTATGACCAAAACTTACACTTCTTTATATAATAAGAGCTAGCACGCTTCATGCATATGTTGTATTGTATTCCAGCTATCTTGTTTACTATAAATGGCATATGGTTTTGCTTTCTTAAGCATGCATGTATGGACTATTATATATGAGTATGTATGAATCTTTCTGAAATGTGTTGTTGGTTTAACCATCACTTTGGATTGCCATCAAACTTGCATTCCAGCTTGTGATGCATCTTCGCTCGTGTGTTCCCTTCCCATCCATGTACAATTACAGGTTGTCAAGGGGCGCACTCATCTCAACCCCCATGTGTTAGAACCTCTCATGCACCTCCCTTGACTCACTACAATTGTCACACCCTTGCTACCAACAAAGTTATCTTACTTGCCTTTGTGCGAAATCGTGGTCAAGGCATTACCATACAACCCACTACTGGGACTCCTACACCAAACGGTCTGAGGTCTGATTGGGAATTCTTACCAGGGAGATCCCCTAACATGTTGGCAGGTCTAGCACTATCCTTAAGCCTGCAGTCACTCCCAGTTGAGACAGCATTACGCAATGCAGTCCCTGAGCATGCAGTCACTCCCAGCTAGAATTGCACATTGCGCAATCCCAGTAGCTCGTACCCAATCTGGATTATGCATTGCACAAATCTTGCATCCAGTCTCACCTCCCAGAAAACCTAGACTGCTTTTTATGCAGTTCTAGTAACCAGTCACCTAGCCTCCCAGCAGAAATTGCACAATCTTGCCGATCAGTCTCCTAGGTATGTGTTGTGTCATTCCCTGAAATTGCTTTGATTTTCACTGACATATTTCTTGCCATGCATGTTGCTTGTCTCTAGATCTTTTAGGTGTTCTTCCACCTCTTAGTTGTACCAGATCAATGGCCTCCAAGAGAGCAGGATCACATGACACTGATGGAAATGCAGTGGGAGCAACAGTTGAGCAAATGTCCTCTAGTCTACTGTTGTGGGGAAAATTGCCTATTTAGGACGATCCTATCCACCTAAAGTGTGATAGTACTTTAGCAACAAACAAAGACAATTATCTAGATTTTGCTTCCTTTGTGAAATGAAAGATAGGGGAGATTGAGGGGCCTACCGATGTCTTGCGTTTGTCCCTCGATCAGAAATCCTCTTCCTCTTTGGGTGTTTTCAGCTCCTTATCTTCTCGCTTGCCCAGCTTCAAGAGAACAGCTACTTGATACCTGCGAGATCACAAGAGAACAGCTACAAGAACACAGCTCAAAGATACATGTTCAAATTCACAAATGATTCAGGATTAGATAAATCAAATACACCAATGTAAACATACATCATATAAACACTAGCATATAGGAGCAAATAAGATAACTTTATTGATAAATAACAAGGGTTTGAGAAGAGTTACAACCCAGAGGGCTCCAATCCAGCGCCTCTTCCCAGCAAATGAAATTCCTATCTTCACCCCCTTTCAAAGCATAAACATCCAATGATTCTGATCACAAACTAGTAGCAATTCTTTGCAATTACAACATTCCAGCCTCCCTAGACCTCATGAGAGAGTTCTATATATAGGAGATTTGGAGAAAGGATGAGTCAGCTTGATGCTGGTATGAAGCTGACTAGTGTCCTCTCCCACTTCAGTTCTTGAGTCCACTTGGAGGTTCTTGCTTCCACTTGGAGAATTGGAGCCTCTTACTCATCACCAGTCGAATTCCTTGATGCAAGTGTCATTTTGGAAGCTTCCTGTGCATTGACTCATTGAGAAACGAGCCTGCCACTTGTCCAAGTACGCTCAGCGCAAGTAGCCTTTGTTGGAGTTGACATTCAATGCAGGTAGACAGTGGAGCACTTGACATTCAGCGCAGATGCTCAGTGGAGCTGTTGACATGATCCAGAATTGGCTTGTTCTGAGTGTTTTTCAGTGGAGAACTTTTGTGAATTGTTGTAGTTTTCTAGCTTTGTTCCTTTAGGGGTAGGAACAACATGTTTAGGGACTTTGGATCCCTTATCTTATGGACATTTCATGCTCACTGTTGCAAGGCACAAAAATGTCTATAACAGTTGCCCCCTAAAGTATGAGTTTGTTTACCGAACGAAATGCTTTATCAAGGGGGATCCGAAGTTCATTCATTGCTGGTAGGAGACCTGTAATACAATACAATACAATACATTATTTTTCATTCTGCTTTCATGATCTAGCTGAGTCGGGCATTTCCCATGCTCAGCTTTATAAATTCATTTTTCTGTACATAGAACAGACAATCGTCTGATGGTAGACTGATGATTTGCTGAAATCATCATCCTTTTCTGTAGGATGATTATCTGTTGCAATGTTGTACATGTCAATGTCTTTATTTCCTGAATATATATCGCAGCCCAGATGGATGAAACTAGATCCGGGGTCTTCAATCTCGTCCGATCTTCACTCGATGTACAAGTCGATCCATGTGAGAATTTCCTGAAGTCAAACATGGAAAGACATCGCTTGATTACCGGTCAATGATGTAAACCGTTAACAAGCGCGAGAGGAATCACCGATAAGGATGATGACCCTCAAGGTACTGCAGTACAATTCACGTGGTGTGAATAAAGGACTTGGTGTCGAACACCACGTAAAATCTTTCGGTCGAAGGTCATTGATGTATACCTGTCGCCGGAAGTGAGAAACTTTCCATTGAGGCATGCAAGCTTCAAAGTACTGAAGGGGTTGTTCCTAGATCAATTCCTTGGATAATGATCTGATGTCGACAAGGAGCGATCCGTCAAAGGAGGGCCTTAATGAATCCCACATCAATGACACGGAACGGAGCTAATGATTTTGATGAGGTGAAAACAATCTGTGAAATATGATTCAGGGTGGCGGTCATGAATGGATGAAGGATAATGTATGGTAGTGGATGGGACCCGGTTGACACTTTTCAAACGACTTCTCTTGAACATATAACGACACTGATGCGATGGATCGGTAGCATTACCCCAAATGTGGATGGTTTGGCGAGGACCATGGATGTGACCAGTGAATGAGACAACCCAACCCGATGTACGGAGGAAAAGTGTCATGTTCAAGAGCGACTTGCTACCATCAAAGTTTTCTTGTTTTCTCCCAATTTTTCCCCAGTCATTTCTGACCAGTACCTCTTTATTTTTGTCAAGCTTGAGGAAGATAACATATGCTTGTTCTATAACCTGCCCTTCGAGCAAGCCCATCGCTATGTTTTAACGAGCCTAGCGATAGGGAAACTCGTTCTCGTCTAAAGACAAGTTTGTCGCTATTTAGTGTATTTAACGAGTCTAACGACAAGGATAACTCGGTCCTTTTCATTTTTAGAGAGTCTGAAAAGGTACATAAAGTTAACTCCAAAGTTCCTTTTTTGTCATCTAATCCCTTAAGTCCGAAAAAGTATAAAACAATACAGAAGGGATGAATTTTCGATAGTTTTAACGAGCCGAACTAAACAAGCGCTCGATCATTTTGTGCAATAATCCCTCAGGTCCAAAAAGATTAAAATCTAGAGGAGGGATAGCTCTTTCGGTCGTTTAACGAGCTGGTAAGCCTAAACTCGGCAATATTTTCATATTTTACGAGTCAGTTGAAAAGAGCTTAAAGAAGACTCGTCTTTTGAGGAATGAGTGATGAACAGGGCAGCAGCAGATTCCAGGTACAGTTTGGAATATTCCAATCATGGCAGTGTCACAAGGATGGCTTAGTGAAATCACTCTTCGCAGCTGTTCCTCAAAATGGGTAAACAATCATATGGAGGTGAACGATCGGCCAAATGAAAAGTGGAGGTGACGGTGCACAAACACGACCAAGGCTTTTATGGCTGATGGGTTACATTTACCAAGGTTATTTACCGAGATGGATTCATTTTTTAACGAGCTTGAATGCGACCAAACCCTGCTCAAACTTATGTTTATTTTTTAATGAGCATGAACTATGCACTAAAACTGCTTGGATCTTGCGTTTATTTTTTAACGAGCATGAACTATGTGCTAAAACTGCTCGATTATATGGTCTACTTTTGATTTTTTACCATAACTAGCTTTTCTCTTTTCACTGATAGTACTGCATTTTCAAATTGCTGCATCAAACTAGTTAGAAATGAGTAATATTTACTTGAAAATGAGATTAACACATTAATTTTTTACCTTGAACTACGTAAAAAACAAATAAAAAGTATTTTAACCTCTCATTTTACCATTTCATTTGCACTTTGTTTGTTGGAGCTTTGGAGGAGCCTCTTTCCCCTTGATTTTCATCAGCTGATTCCAGGAGATTCTGCGGACGATTTTCGGCGCCGTCTGGACTAGGTAGGAGCTAAACCCTAGCTCTTTCTTTTCATGGTTTCCTTTTTCAATTCTGTGCCTGTTTTCCTGTCTTTCTGAGCTCCTGGGGTTTTGCCAAAGCGTTCTCCCATCAACGCAGGCAGTCCATTCGAAACCTGCGCTGAATTTCAAGCTGCATGAAGGCAACTTGACCTTCAACGCAGGTGGGACACTAGGCTCCTGCGTTGGGGCATAAAAACAATACTTTTGCATAGATTTTGACGAAATTTTCGCCAGTTTTTCATCAAATCCAGGATCTTACTCCTTCTCTTGTTTGTTTTGCAGGGACTCTTGAGAAAAATGACCCTCACATGGCGAGAACGAGAGCATGAAGAAGAAGATATGATTTCCCTCCATGACCCTGTCATGGTGAACGCGCTGCGAGACTGTGGCCTGCTGAAGTTTTTCCATATCTCTAGCATGAGAGCACAGATTTCTTTACTGCAGTATATGCTTGATGCTTGGGATCCTATTAACCAAGTATTTCAGATCAGGAACAAACCCATTCCGTTGACCGTGGTAGACATTTACTTCTTGACTGGTTTGTCGAGGCGGGGTGCCCCCATTTCTTTGTCCGGTACGGTTCGGGGGAATTATTCCGTGAGAGATTATGTCTGCCAGTATTGCAGGGAAGGGTCCCAGCCGAGCAGAGACGGCAAGGTTGTTATCCGTGAGATTACTAGCAGGCCTCTCAGGTCCATTCAGTATACTATTGGTAGGATGGCCGGCAGCGCATCTCTTCATGTTGCCAACAGGTCTTATGTGCAGCACGCCTTGGAGTGTCTCCAAACGAAGATATTCAACTGGTGTGATGCAGTGCTTATTTAGGTGAAAAGTCAATTGAACAAGGTAAAGGACGGGAAGCTGAAGAACTTTGGATTCGGTTCGATCCTGACTGCCTTTGCCTTGGAGAAAATCCCATTGATGCAACCACAGTACATTGATCTCGGCTTGCCTTCTCCCACTGAACCACGCATGCAGCGATGGGTTGATCACATGTCTAGGCATGCTGGTCAGTCTCAGATTTCTTTCACTGCTACCTTCTTCAGGTGGTTCGAGCGTCAGGAGATGGCTTATTCCGAGTATCCATACATTGGTATGAATTTCCGGGGTGATCCGGATTTGGTACTGCCAGACGGTGAGCAGTGGGATGCTACTGGTAAGAATTTCAACCATATCACTGTTTATTGTTTTCATTCATAATGTTCCTGTGCTTTATTCTATCAAGACTTTAATCAAACTCATGTGTGCTTGCAGATGTTGGTCCTGGTCGTCCAGCAGCTCGCCCGAGAGCGCCAGTCGCTGCCACAGCAGGGGAGACTGCTGGGAGGGTTGTTCTCCGCGACCTTGATGTAGCTGAGATCCTTACAGCTGTGCAGGAACAGGTTGAGAGCCTTACTCTCGGCATTCCTGATGTGAGGATTGACGAGTTACCTTTACAGTTGCAGCGGCATACTACTGGTGTGCCTAGACGATGGACTCTTCTCTTGCGCATGATTGCACAGGCCGTGACTTGCTATCATGAGCATCACTAGACTAGGGTGCCCCCTAGCATTTTTGAGTTTTTGGGGTCATATGACCGATTTTGTCTTGGTTACAGAACATTATATGTAAACCATAAACAGCTTTTATATATATATTTTGATTTTCGGGGTTTTATTCTGGTTGAGTTTTATGATCCATATGTACAACATTGATGGTGTTTTTCCTTTTATAAATGTCGCAAATGTCTGTCTAACACATAGTTTGCTAATGAGTCGGTTAATGTGTTTAAGTTTCTGGAAATATGCTGGTATTGAATTGAATCAAACTATCTTTCCAAAATCTTAACCCTTAGAAACATGCGATAAATAGTTGGGTTGCGGACGGAATATATACCATTGAGCTGTAGTATTACGAGCTGTGAGTCTAGCCTGACAACTAGTCGGCGTATACCATGGGTGATGGCATCAGAGAGTAGTTCTATCAATGCGCTATACTCAGCGATGTTATTCGTTGATTGACCAATACATACCCCTCTGAAACTTACTAACTCGCCGCTTGGATCAAAAATGGCCTAGGCTGCGGAGGATAGGTTCCGCGAACTACGACTCGCTCCGTCAGCATACCCAACACATGTCTCCAAAAGATTCGACATCTGCAATGAATGTAAAAGGTGGATCACTTGACCAGAAACAACCACTTTAGCGAAAACAAAATACAACAAAAGCATGCTGGTTACTATTTAAGCATAGTAACGCTTGAGGTACAACCCGTTACGGGGTTGCGCCAGTGGAATTCCGTCATAATCCATCAACTCATAGGCTCCTTTTGCTAACACTCGTTTGACAATATAGGGGCCCATCCATAAGGAATTAAATTTACCTGCTCCCAATTTATCGGATTCTTGGTCATAAAGCAAGACCAAATCACCTTCTGAGAAGACACGGGGTTTGACATTTTTGTCGAACTGCGCCTTGACTCATTTCTTATGGGCTTCGTTAGCCAAAGCGGCATCACGACGGGTTTCATCCAACTAGATTAATTCCAAGAAACGAGCCTCTTCTTCTGAAGTTCCGGGGAGAAGATCAATTGCGAGTTTAAGAGACAAGATTTCGCACTGGATTGGTAAGACTGCTTCCAGACCATACACCAATTGGAAAGGTGTGAATCCGGTTGCGTTTCTTACTGATGTTCGGTAGGCCCACAAGGCTGCGTACAGGATTAGGTGCCATCTTCTTTTATGAACCCCGATCATCCTTTGCAACATACGCTTCAGGACCTTGTTGATTGCTTCAACTTGTTCGTTGGCTTGCGGGTAATACGGAGTAGAGCTGTCGTGAGATAGCCCTAGTTTGGTAGCTAATTCAACCATCATGTGATTGCGGAAATGCGATCCATGATCTGTAACTATAGCCTGTGGTACGCCGAACCTGGCGACTACATGATTGAAAAAGAAAAGGGCAGCTGTTTCACCAGTATTGTCCAATGTAGGCATCGCCTCGGCCCATTTGGTAAAATAGTCGACTGCGACTATAATATACCCATGCCCCCCGGTCGAGGTGGGGTTACATTGCATGAAATCGATGCCCCATTTGGCGAAAGGCCCAACTGCAACTATCGGCTGCAGAGGTGCGGGTGGTCTTCTGGTTTTGCTATCAAAGATTTGACAAGCATGGCAACTTCTGACTGCGGTTATGCAATCTTTGAACATGGTTGGCCAGAAGTATCCTGCTCGTAAGATCTTTTGTGCTGTAGCGAAACCAGATTGATGCCCCCCACACGCGCCTGAATGACACTCATTCAGGGCTTTTTCGGCTTCCTCATGGGTGAGACACCTCCTCAGAACTGTATCGATACCACGACGGTAAAGTGTATCACCGACGATCATGTAGTCTTTTGCTTGGTATCGGATACGTTTCTGTTCAGAGTGTGAGGTGTTTGGCCGAAATTTTTGGGTTTGGAGATAAATTATTATATCTCCATACCACTCATCGCTTGCAGATATCAGAAACAAAGTCTCATCCACGATTGATTCCTCAGAGGTTTCATCGTTGGACGACGATGGGAGATCGCATAATAATTCTGCGAATACCAGAGCTTTCTTTGATTTGGATTTCACAAATTCCAGATCAAACTCTTGAAGGATTGCTATCCATTTGGAATATTTTCCCCCCAGCAACTGTCGCGACAGTATATAAGTCATGGGGTTGCAATCTGACAGAATGGTAGTTTTCCGAAAGAGGATATAATGTCGAAATCTCTGTACCGCTTGAACAGCAGCAAGTGCTAGCTTTTCAACGTAAGAATATTTACTTTCTGTATCATTTAAGTTTCTACTTAAATAATATACAGGATGTTCAACTCCATCGACTTCTTGAACTAAAACCATCGCAATGGTCGTATCCGCTGCAGCCAGATACAGGTTAAAATCCCTAAGATAATCAGGGGCGTACATTAATGATGCTTTTACTAGAGACTCTTTCAAAGCATCAAAGGAAGCTTGCGCAACCTGGTCCCAGTCGAAGGGTACATCCTTTTTCAAAAGACGTGTATAACCTTTAGCAAGTTCTGCGTAATTTGGAATGAACCTCCTCAGAAAGTTTGCTTTCCCTTGGAGTTTCTGAATCTGAAGCAAATTTGAAGGTGGAGGCAAATTAATGATTGCCTGAACCTTACAAGGGTCGAGACGAATTCCATCCTTAGAGACTACAAAGCCAAGTAAACGACCAGAACCGACGCAAAACACACATTTGTGCGGATTGAGTCTTATCTTGTAGTGTCAGCAACGTAGAAATATCGCTCTTAAATGCTGTGGATGATCAGTCCGCTTTTGCGAATGAGCCGGAAGATCGTCGAGATATGGTTGAACGATGCTCTTGATGTCATGGAAGGCATAATTCATTTCCCTCTGAAACGTCGCCCCTGCGTTCTTTAAACCAAAGGGTAATTTTCGATAAGCGAATGTGCCCCACAGACAGATGAATGCAGTCTTTGACTGGTCCTGTGGGCGGATATTAATTTGATTATACCCGGAGAATCCATAAATGAAAAGATTTCACATCCGGCGCATTCATCAATTATCTGGTCGATGAAGGGTGTAGGGTAGTTGTCCTTTGGACAAGCTTGATTTACATCCCTATAATCGACACACACTCGTATTGTTCCTTGTTTCTTCATAACAGGGACAATATTCGATACCCAATCGGTTAGGGGAACCGGGTAGATGAAACCAGCATGGAGAAGTTTCTCAACTTCTGCCTTAATGGCAGCGGCTTTCTTAGGGTGTACCTGCCGAAGCCGTTGTCTTACTGGTTTGACATCAGGATACATCTTAATTTCATGTTCAATGATACTCGAGTCAATGCCTGGCATTTCATCATATGACCAAGCAAAGACATCTCTGAATTCGCGAAAAAGAGCGTTATATATTTCCAGTTCTGAAGGAGAACAACTTTTGCCAACATGACGACTTCCAATCTGGATTGAAGGAGCTCTGAGGCGGCGACCATGGCGGTCCAGAAACCCTAGCTTGGGACCAGCAATCTCTGTGACCTGACGCGCTTGCAGACCCGGGATTCAACACTTGGGGCCCTCCTGGGAACAGATGATGGGGCCACTGCCCTTGGGCAGGGCCAACTATCAGGTTTAGTGCTCGGGGCTCGCGGCGACAGTCGCGGTGTGAACTCCTGTCACCTGGGGCTCCCCTCCATTAGTCTTTGTTTTATCTTGGGTGGTCGCCATCCTACGGTTAACTGCCTACCCGTAACGCTCACCATCACCCGCCTTCAGCTTCCTTCGCAACCGCCGGGTTCGAACACGGGCCCTCTCATGCATCATCCGACTGACACGATGAATGAAGAGGAACTGTTAGACTATGGGGAGGACCCCATGCCTAACCAAGAAATATGGGCTCATGCCTCCAGACCGCTGATGCTGCAGCGTAGTGTTGCTTTGGGAGGAACGGCTGGCACCTCCACTCGTCCTGAGCATCTGTCGACCACCGGGAAAGACAAGGACCCGATACTTACGCCCTTGGACGGCGGCCTCGAATGCCCACCTCTCTCGCCGGCGACGCTCCAACTGTTGGGAACAAATTTGCTGGCATCGCCTTCCCTGGATGCCCCCCTCCATCAGCCTTTTCATTCTCCCATTCCCTCCCCCCTGATTCCCCCTCCCCCTGATAGCTCCCATTCCCTTTCGGTATCGTTTATGCCGCTGAACAAGCGATTGCCTCCGACTCCTGGGCCAAATCCGCTGGATATTGGCACCTCGGCTCCCCGATCCCCAATCCGCTTTGGTTGTTTTACCATGCCCACCCCAGCTCAGTCTATTCACTCCGCACAGCAAAGCACCTCGGACCCATGCCGTAAGTTACTTCGGGAGACTTTAGCTGGCAAACGCTCGGAGAAGTTTGCCAAAGGGAGGTGCCTCAAAGCCAACAATTCAGGATTCAAGATAAACCTGGGACCGGAAGCTCCACTTCCGGATATTATGGATGCTGCGAGAAAGGTACTGGTTGGAAGAGTTCGTGGCAGGAACTACTCGGCGGAGCGGCTGAAAAGGTGGGTGGAAGAGATATGGGGTCCGTTGCTCAAAGAACTTCCGGAGGTGATGGTCCTATCAAAAGGCTGGTTCGCACTTCATTTCTGTCACCAGCAATTTGCGGAATGGATATTGGGTAAATACTGGCATATCGAGCTTATGCCTGTGCTACTGAAAAGATGGGACCCTCTTTTTGATCCTGATCGGGAACATCTGGGTGCTGGCCCTGTATGGGTTCGTTTACCAGGGCTGCCATGGCAATTTTGGAGCCCCTATGTTTTCAAAAGAATTGGTGACACTCTGGGTACTTATCTGGAACACGACTGCTCATATGAAAATACTGGTAAGCGCTCCATGGCACGTATATTGGTTCATATGGATACAAGGCCGGGTCTGGAGGAGGTCATAGAAATTTACCATAATCATGTCACCAGAAAACAGATCCTGGATTATGAAGGGGTTCCCTTCCGATGCCATAGATGCCATAAGACTGGTCATCTCTACAAGGACTGCCCCTTGATCTCTGGCGGGGGTAAGGAGAGCTCTCATGGGCCAAGGGGCCATCCTCCGGCAAAACCAAGGGCAGCAGCCAACTCAAAGGAGGATGAACCGGTACAAGGGGACCGGCATACTAAGGGACCAGGGGACGGTGGGAAAAAGAGATCTTCCAGGAAGGTTGCGGTGCCTTCTACTGAACCCCCACGCACCAGGTCCAAGACAGCAGAAGCAGCAGCGAAGACGATGGAGCCGGCATCATCCCATTCAGGTGCAATTTCCTCTCCTCTTTATCATCCTTCCTGTTTGAATGATTTGCATTCCAATTTGCACTCTGTCCACAGAACCACCCTCTCTGAAAGTGTCTCTTTACCCTCTATCCATTGCCCCATTGAACCCCCATTACGCACTTTCTCCACTACTCCCCCTTCCTTTATCCCGGAGAGCGTCGAGCCGGCATCCCCGACCTCCTGTTTGGCCCCCGGAGGGCATCACTACCTCCTACGCTCCAGAACCATTCCTAAAATTATGGGACTGGGCACCTCCCCAGGACGGCATCGCAAACATAAGAGAGGCAGGCCTACCAAAATCTCATCTGCGAAACTATCTGCGGTGGCAGATGTGGCATCGGGTCGACAGCAAACTATAGAGCGGGCGCTTAGAGCAAATGAGCCCAGGAACAGAGTGTCCCCATGATTTGTCTCTCTTTTAACTGTCGGGGTCTTGCCAGCCCCAAAAAACGTCTGGCTCTCAAGAGGCTCATCCTTGAATCAAAATGTGATATATTATTTCTCCAAGAAACCCTCTGTCCCTCCGAATTCGCGACCCGATGTCTCCTCTCCTATCTCCCAGGATGGCAACTACACGGGGTTGACGCCTGTGGTCGATCTGGTGGGATGCTCATCGGCATTAACTCTAAATTGCATAGACCTCTATCGGCTTGGGGAGGTAGGGGGTTCCTCGGCATGGACATCATCCTGGGAGAATTAGGCCTTCCCATCAGAATCCTCAACATATATGGACCCAATCAGAACAGGATTGAATATTGGCAAAAGTTCCTCTCAGCTGGACATATTACTCAGAATACTATTATTGGGGGTGATTTTAACTTCTCCTTGGGTGTCGGGGAGTCCTGGGGGCCAACTGCTCAAGGAGATCCCATTGCGGTCCAAATGACCTCACTACTGGAAGGTCATCAGTTGGTGGACATACCTATGAACAAAATACTTCCCACTTGGCACAATCAACGGACTGGGGAGGCAGCACTTGGTAGGAGGCTGGATAGATACATGATGCACGAGGCATTAATACAGAATCTTCCACTATACAGACAGTGGGTTAGCAATGGGGGATTATCTGATCATCACCCCATCCTGCTTCAAATCAGTGGCAACATTCAGAAACCGCATCCCCCCTACAAATTTTTTGCCGGACATCTACAGGACCCTGCTTACATCAAGATGGCCACGGACTTCTGGACCTCACAACCACAGTTGAGGGAAGGGAGGAAAGCCTCGGACTTTTGTGACAGGCTTAAGAAGCTCAACAGGATGACCGAACTCTGGGCCAAACAGAAGAGGATTAGGGAGGATCAGCACCTGAAGGACCTGGAAGACAGAATTGGCCTATTAACTGATGAAAGGGGAACTGGCTACCAAACGGATGGAACTAAAGCAGACCTCAGTCATATGTTGGAGGAAAAATCGAAAATTCTTAAGGAACGAGAAGAACTCTGGCGCCTAAAGAGCCGAGCTATATGGCTCTCAGCAGGGGACAACAATACCAAATTCTTTCACAACATAGCCAATGGCAGAAAGGCTGCCAACACCATCTGGCAACTTCCAATGGAGCCTGATGGCTGGGCAACCACCCATCACCAATTGGCCAGGCTGGGGATTGCTCACTTCAATGGACTCTATTCGGCACCAAATACTGTTAACCTTCCAGAGATCATCAGGATCGCGGGCAATTTTCCAAGATTTGTATCACAGGAGGAGGCAGAGGAACTTTGTCTTCCGGTCAGTGAACAAGAGCTGGAAAGTACTCTTAAGTGGTTTAAAAAGGACAAGAGCCCAGGACCTGACGGATGGCCAGTGGAATTCTACCTGGCATTCTATGAACTGATGAAGGTCGATCTACTTGCAGTAGTGGAGGAAAGCAGAATCTCGGGACATATCCACCCACCCTTGAACCAGACCTTCATAGCCTTGATCCCAAAGTCTGACGAGCCTTCCTCCTTCAATGACTTCCGGCCTATTTCCCTCTGCAACTGTCTTTACAAGATTATAGCCAAAATCATTGCTAATCGCATTAAGCCAATTCTATCCTCTCATATATCAGCTGAGCAATTTGCCTTCCTAAATAATCGACATATTTATGAGGCCATTGGTACCGCTCAAGAAGCCCTGCACTCCATTAAGCACAAGAACCTGAAAGGCATCACTCTGAAAATTGACCTTGCCAAGGCCTTTGACAAAGTTAACTGGTTATACTTGAAGATGGTACTTACTCACTTAGGGTTCCCTCAGAATCTCATTAAATGGATCATGGGCTGTGTTACTTCGGTTTCTTTTGCTATTCTTATCAATGGAGCAGCCTCAGCCCGCTTCCATATTTCCAGGGGGATCAGACAAGGATGCCCGCTATCACCATTACTTTTTCTCATAGTAATGGAAGGGTTAAGCAGGCTCATAGTGGCAGCAAGAAGATCTGGTGATATTAGCGGAATAAAAATCACAGAGCAGTTTACTCTCACCCACCTCTTGTTTGTGGATGACATCTTAATTTTCCTGAATGGCAGCATCAGAGACAGCACTGCCCTCAATGATATACTACTTCTTTTTTGTAAAGCTACGGGAATGGAAATAAATGTACAGAAATCTACCAGTTCCTTGATGAACTGCTCTCAGCAGGAAAGACTTCTGGCTGGCCAATTCTTCCCATACCAGGAAAACCAGATTATTGATGGCCTTAAGTATCTGGGATTCAGATTGAAGCTGGATGGTTATAAAAATTCTCACTGGTTATGGCTCATCAATAAAATTGAACGAAGGATTATGGGTTGGCAGCACCGTTTACTTTCAAAAGCAGGCAGACTTCTTCTAATCAAGACTGTTCTTGAAGCCACCCCTGTTTATTGGATGTCTCTGACCTGGATCCCTAAAGGAATTACGAACAGGATTAGACAAATTTGTTCCCGCTTTCTTTGGAATGGAAACAAAAAAGGAAGGATATTTGCCTGGACCAAATGGACCACTATTGCACTGCCAAAGCAATGGGGGGGCTGGGGATTGAAATCCCTACCGGAGTTTGCACTCGCACTTACAGCCAAACAGGGTTGGGCCCTTACCAAGATGGACAGTCTTTGGGCCAAAGTCATCCATCATAAGTATATTTGGCCTTCTTGCTTCACGGAATGGCTCCGCAGACCTTCCTGGAATCAACAAGGCATATCAGTGGTCTGGCGCGCCACCCTCAGAGCGATGCCCCTCATTCGTGATAATCTTATTTGGAGGGTGGGAGATGGCGCTCATGTACGAATTGGCCTTGATCCCTGGCCTGGTTCGGGGAATGCGCATATTCTACCTAGAGACCTGATACTTCACCTCAACAATAGAGGATTCAAATTCTTGGCACATATTGGCGACCGTGAACGCTCTACTATATTTTCCCAAGCTTGGATTAACAACAGGCATGGGTTAATCCCGGAGGAATGGACGGAACAATGGAATGGCTACATCCGTGCTCTCATTGAATCTCACATTAAACTACGAGAGGAGGTCGATCAACTTATCTGGGCCCCCGCGAAGTCAGGGACATACTCACCTAAGCTCGGATATATCAGATTAATGGAAGACAGGAAACCTGCAAATTTGCTCGACTGGTGGAGAGGTATATGGTTGCTACAGGCGCAGCCCAGGAATAAACTGCTCCTTTGGAATATTCTGTCAAACAAACTTCCTACTGGTGATTCACTCAAAAAGCGATCCATTGCAGGACCCTCATGGTGCACATTATGTCAGTCAAATGAGGAAACATCGAACCATGTTTTCCTACACTGCGAGACTACAAAAGGTATCTAGCATCAGGTCACACAGAGCCTCAACATCAGAATGGTTTGGCTTGGTGAGGATACCATTTCTGCCTGGGCAAACTGGAAGGCTGCATATGCCTCTGAAAAGGCACTAAATCTTCCAGCGGTGATATCTGGCTTCATCTGGCAGAGTAGAAATGGCTGTATCTTTGAGAATCGTAGAGTTGACCACAATTTCATCATAACCTCCATCTGTGCTGCATATAATGAACTGCCTTTTGTAAGCTCGCCCATCCGTAATAGAATCATCCAGCCTGAAGTCATCAACAAGAATATGCCTTGGGCATACTTTGACGGAGCTGCGCCACCACATGGATGCGGTGGAGGGATTGTCTTACATATTACTGAGACACATTATTTTCATTTGAGATTGGGTCTGGGACCGGGATCAAATAACTATGCGGAACTTATCACCCTGAGACACCTGCTTTATTTTGCCCTTTCCAAGAATTGCAGACAAATTCAAATATTTGGGGACTCGAAAAATGTGATTGATTGGATAAACAATAAAACTATCTGTCATGCATATTCATTGGAACATATCTTGGAAGAAATTGTTTTTCTAAAAACACATTTTGACCAGATCACTGTTTCTCACATTTACAGGGAAAGAAATGCGTCTGCTGACCAGCTTTCGAAAGAGGCGGCGGATCGTCCTTTAGGTGACTGGCAGATTGACGAACACTCAGCAAAGGGAGCACACCGGTACTATCATCGCCCCTACATGGACGGACAAGAGATAGGGGGTCCTCCCCTAGTCTAGTTCCCTATCATATTGGGAGCTATTTTTTGTATATCAGTATTTCTATTTGATCGGTTACTAGATGGATGGACATATTGATGTATATATCATATGGACTTGGACACTTGATATTTTTTGTATATTGGGGACTATTTACAGGGAATCATCACCTCATGATATTTCCTAGATACCTTTTTGGATATATATATCCAGGATACTACATTGTAACGTGGCTCTCGCCACCATACAGCATATGCGGAGGCATTTACAACATGTAATTACTATTAACATCTTTTTAATAGAAATTACGAACTCTATTTTCCACCGGAAAAAAAAAACTTTTGCCAACATGAATATTCTCTACAACATCTGTTTTGGTCGAGATATTTATGGCTATAGTCTCTTCAATATTGGATAGATTTCGCTCGGAATCCACCGTATTTACAGTGTTTGAAAGGAATTCAAAGACTGAAGGGTGATAGAGGTCTTCTTGAGTATCTTCTTCACAATCCGTAAGAAGGGAACGATGGTGGTAATCATTCCATGGTTTTCCTTCAATCATCATCGATTCGATAATTCCTTCGTCGGTTTCATGCACTCTTGACCAAGGATCTGAAGGGGTACCATATTCTCTAGACCTATCTACCCAAACGCTCGATGAGCGTTGATTTGGGTTTGCCTCCCATGCCTGAAACATTGATTGCTACAATACTTCTATAGGGCTTGGTGGCAAAACCATTGCACGATCCATGTTGATATTGCTTTTTGAGATCTTCGTAGAAGATATCATATTGCAGGTTCTTACCATTGCTACTTCCCCTGTATAGATCGGAGGTGGAAGTGCGAAAGTTCCCATTAAGGTGGGGTCTTTCAGTAAGCCTACTCCAATATCCTGAAACGAATGGTCGCTTCCATGGATCATAGGAACGCTTCCTGTAACTTGTGAACCATTAGGGAGGAAATTTTGTTGGTCAACGATCGTAATCCCTCCTTGAAAAGGGAATGCGATTTTCCTAAAATAGGTCGACACAACAGCTGCCATGGCATAAATCCATGGTCTTCCCAGTAGGATGTTGTAATCAAGATTCCCATCGATGACTTCAACATCTATTTCTACTGTTTTGCCCCCTAGTTCAACCTTCAAGTTACTAAGGATACCATATGGGGTATATGTCCTTCCGTCGAATGCTTTCAATGTTGTCGAGGATCGCGACAATGTTGGAGATCCTAAAGTTTTCCAGCAACTCATTGACATAATACATGTCGATGCCCCCTCATCAATAATTGTTCTGTGAACAGTTTTGTTGAGGTTTTTCACTTGGATAAGGAAAGCTAGTTGAGCTGGTAACTGAGGATCGTATCCTTTGTGATCAAAAGATACAAGATTGGAATCCTTGGGGTCAACCCCACCAATAGCTGATAACAAAGCCTACCTTTGGGATGGACAATTTTGCAGTACTTCAAGAGTCGACATAGCGGATGGAGATTGGGCCAAATCTTCCACTATGTTATAATGCTGCGCTGCTCTGGCGCGAGGATTAAATGTCGACTTGTGTACTACTCCCTTTGGCGGTTTTATTGTTAATTCAGGAATTATAGGTGGTACAACTTCTGACGAAGTTGTTGTCGAACTGCTTGGTTGATCTTTTTCCTTGCCGTTCGACAGCTGCGGATTCCCATAATCTTTGTTCCTTGTCGAAATCAAAGCATCATTTTGTTGCTTAGAGATCGACAACATAAGAACTTGCGACGGGGAAGCATTTCCACTATCAACCAGATTTTGACCTGGATTGGGAAACGGATCACTTAACACAGCTGAGGTTTGCGAACTTTTGAAGAACCTTTTTAGCTCAGCTTTGTACGGACAACTCTTTGTCTGGTGATACTCATCACATATCTGACACCCAAAAGGTGGTTTCTTATTTCCAGGAGGGTTTGAAGAAGTTTTTTGAGGAGATGACTCTCCTTGTTTCTTCTTCTTCCCTTTGTTTTGCTTCTTCTTGCTTCCTGGTTGATTGGTTTCTTTGCCCTTATCTGCTGATACGGCATTTACTTCCGAAGCAAGAATTTCTTCTTTTGCATCTTGATTCGAATTCTTACGGGCCTTCTTGGGGTTGGCCTTTGTCGATTTCGTGTTTGCTGTGCCAATCACGCCGTCGCCGGCATGAGAGTCACTATTCGATTTAGGAGGAGGAGGAATTGAAAATTCCGGTCTAGGGGCATCTGGTATCTTGTCATAGAGCGTGCCGGACTGAGTATAGACTAAGTCCAGATATTGTGCACGAGCAATAACCTGCTCTTCTGTTACGACTCCCCCCTTCGCCACATCTTCCGTTATGGCCGGAAGTAACGACTTTATAAACCATTCAGCTAACAGCTGATCAGGAACGTATGTTTTGACCATTCTTCGTCGACGTCGCCACTCATGTATATGATCTGATATATGAGTAGCGGTTGTCTGTTTGAAGTTGGTTAATATCTCTGTTCCCGTTTCATACCTTATCGGTAATTGAAAATGGGTTAAGAATGTCGTGGCGAGGGAGCTAAAATTGTCGAACGAAGCTCTAGGCAGTTCTATATACCATTTTGCCGCTGGACCCGTTAACGTCCTCTGAAAGAGGCGAAGTCTTATCGAATCGTCATTTAAGGTATTCGATGAACACCATAGATGAAATGTCATCACATGATTCGACGGATCTTCACCCGGATTTCCATTAAATTTAGGAATGTCGAATGGAAGTTTATGCGGAATCGCCGGCCACCATGGGGCGTAAGCAATTGGATCATTTGTTAACCGATGTAGATCAGGTAACTCTATAGTTGCCACGAATGCTAACTGTTGATTCAGGTTAGGCGAAGCGTAACCAGGATACGATGGAATCGCCTGAACAGTTGGTCTTTGCATACCAACATAATGGAGTTGATGCTGGTATGACTGATACGGTTGGTGGACTTGACCACTATAAAGTGGTTGGTTTTGACCGTTTTGGATATACGGCTGTCCACTGTTCGCAAAGATTTGTTGTTCAGAGCCTTGGTACACTTGCTGGAATTGTGGTTGTTGGTACTGCACCAGCCACGGTTGCGAGACCATGGGTTGTTGTGCTATACTAACCGTTGGACCAAGATGTGGGGTAATTGTACCCGTTTGTACTTGTGTCGCCCCACCAGTAGGCGATTGTGGTTGAGTCGCAGGGTCAAGGGGTTGTTGCATGAGAACCTGAGAAATCTGAGGTTGACATACAACAGGCGTCGTTTGAACTTGCGACACGGTTACAATAGCCGGTGTAGTTGGGATGTTCGTCACAGGTACACACTGTTGCATAGAATATACAACTCTCGGTTGTTGGGGTAGCATAGGTACCCAACTACTTGTTGCAATTCCAGTATAACCTGAATATGGTTGAGAACTCCCGTATGGGTACCCTCCCGGAGGGGGTAATGAAAGGGCATACTGCCCCCCATACGGTGGTAATCTAGAACTCAAGGGAATTGATTGTCCTTGTGGACTGGATGGCCCAAATTGACCTCCAAAGGGATCAATTTGTTGAGTCTCAACATAAGAGTTGCCAGATATTACTCCGGAGGAACAAACAGGAACAGACCATACTGTTGAAATAGTCCCTGGGTGGACTCCTTCTAGCGGTTGAGAGCTAGTTGGGACAGATGGTATGCCGGCAAACATTGTCGGAATGGCAGCAGGTAATTCTGTTGTCGTTGTATCATTTGACACAGTCCTAGATGTCGACGGTTGTTCAGACATTTTGAGTCTATCCAATTGATTGCCTAGTGATTCTACAGGAACTTCCACTGGTGATAGACAAACTTCTGCTGTAGCAGGAAATAGAGTGACCCCTACTCCAAAATGAGTTGGAGTACTTGCTTGCGGATCCTCTATAATTTCCTCTATTGCAATCATACCAGGTGGAAGAGGAAGACCGTTAGGTCCGTAAAATATTTCTGGTGCCGAAGAAGGGGTTGTATCTACAGCGACAGATGTTTGAGGAGCAAGACTCTCTGAACCGGTTACAGATGGAACTGGTTCAGTGACACAAGTACTTGTTCTCAGACTAGGATCAGTATTACTGTCCTTCTGTGGCTGTTGAACTTCTTCTATAGAGGCAGGGTTTCCAGAAATGTTTGGAGTAACCAGAATCTCAGATGTTGTTGGAACACTTGTTCTAACTTTTAAAGGAGATTTTGAACCGGTTAAACGAGTTCGCTTTGTCCGTACTGTTTTCGATTCCGGAGACAAAGACGGTTGACTCGTAAGCCTCCGCGAACGACGGGGTTTCAATTGACTTTCTTCCACGATTGCGGATTACTCGATCAACCAAAATATAAAGGGGAAAATGTGTTTCCGATTTGAATGAATTTTATTAGACGCTTTTTAGACACAACTTGCTTTTTCAGTTTTAAAGAGTCGAGAAAAAGCTAAAGATGACTCTAGTCTCCTTCGATGTTTTAATGAGCCCGAAGTGACAAATGCTCGGATGGACTTTTTCTGTTATAGAGTCTGAAAAAGGCCAAAAGGAACTGCTCTAGAGTTCTAGGTAGAGGGTGTGCCAAACTTTTCGCAAAACCACAGAATACTTTTTACGGTACGGGTGGTCGATCTTCGTGAATGCTGTGTTCACTGCATTGCGAATCGTAGGGCGGCCGACACGGCTTCCTATGGATAAAGGCTTTATTCCTATAGGGGTCTCCCAATATATACGTGACGGTACGTGGGAGCACAAGTCTGTATTGATACTCACCATTTCACCGTGGAGGAATCACCCAACCACTCAACGATAAGATACCAGGTTTTACGACGCCGGAACACGTCTCTAGCCTAGACCTTCTATGTTTGCGTTATGTTCCAAAGCGTTGTTAAGTAAATTCAGTTTATTTTAAGGTTGATCTTGTTTAGTAGTTTGCCTTTATGGATCACCACGAGATGTATTGATACAAATTCCTAAATGCAGTCTAAAGATGATAAGCAAGCTTTATGATCTTTTCAACAGATGAAAATCCTAACTACAAGGGAAAAGAAAGACATCATCTTTTCACAATGAGCAATCAACACACTCTAATGCACTTTTCCTAAATCATACATGCAAACCAATCAAATGCAAAATGCACAATGCAAGTGTTTCTTTTCCGCTTTCTTAGTATTGATGCCTACAAAGAAAGCTTTTTGCACAACTTTGAATTTGCTTTTAAATGATCAATACAAACAAGATTACTTTTTCCCAAAATCAGCAAGGGTAGAAGAGATTACAATCACTTAACGATTTCTTTGAAATGAATACTTTTTTTGATATTCAAAAGAGACAAATTCAAACCATAAACAAAATCAAATATGGATAATCAAACTGCAGACAGCCAATGGACTCTCTCCTAAGATCACAATCAGATCTGAATCAAGGGCTACAGGATGATTACTTTACTTTTGCAAAGGAAAACTTCGAATGACGTAAAAACACTTAAAAACATTCAAAGCCTTTTTGTACAAAAATGAGGTGGAATGCAAGCAAGAAAAGGAGTTTTCAGATCATTACCAATGCTGGTTAATGGCTGCAAAAACAGAGAGCAAAACAGGGCAACAAAAGGCAGAGAACCCCAGTAGGACTAGGCCAAACTGGATCAATGCAGGTACAGCACTGTCAGTTTGACATTCAGCGCAGGTAATCCCTTCGGGACCTACGTTGAAATGCAGACTGGCTTCACAGTGTCTGCGCTGAGAGGAGAAACTCTCGTTTCCCTCAAGTTCTGGGTCACAGTTTGCTAAAAAATGCACTGTTTCAGGCCAAATCAAAAACACAAGCAAGGTAAATTCAAAGGGATGCTTTGAAGGGTGTACTAAGATCTATCACAAGGATCATCAACTCATTTGTGAGTCTATTGTTCAGATTATAGACTCATCCAAAGACTGGATCAAGGCAGCACTATCTACTTTGCAATCCGTGAAACAGATGTAGTTCGAAAGTAGATGTTGAGTCTATAAAATAAACAAATAATGGAGACACAAATGAAGCCAACTAAAACAAGTTCCTCCCCAGCGGAGTCACCATTTTGTTGTGGGGAAAAATGCCTATTTAGGACGATCCTATCCACCTAAAGTGTGATAGTACTTTAGCAACAAACAAAGACAGTTATCTAGATTTTGCTTCCTTTGTGAAATGAAAGATAGGGGAGATTGAGGGGCCTACCGATGTCTTGCGTTTGTCCCTCGATCAGAAATCCTCTTCCTCTTTGGGTGTTTGCAGCTCCTTATCTTCTCGCTTGCCCAGCTTCAAGAGAACAGCTACTTGATACCTGCGAGATCACAAGAGAACAGCTACAAGAACACAGCTCAAAGATACATGTTCATATTCACAAATGATTCAGGATTAGATAAATCAAATACACCAATGTAAACATACATCATATAAACACTAGCATATAGGAGCAAATAAGATAACTTTATTGATAAATAACAAGGGTTTGAGAAGAGTTACAACCCAGAGGGCTCCAATCCAGCGCCTCTTCCCAGCAAATGAAATTCCTATCTTCACCCCCTTTCAATGCATAAACATCCAATGATTCTGATCACAAACTAGCAGCAATTCTTTGCAATTACAACATTCCAGCCTCCCTCGACCTCATGAGAGAGTTCTATATATAGGAGATTTGGAGAAAGGATGAGTCAGCTTGATGCTGGTATGAAGCTGACTAGTGTCCTCTCCCACTTCAGTTCTTGAGTCCACTTGGAGGTTCTTGCTTCCACTTGGAGAATTGGAGCCTCTTACTCATCACCAGTCGAATTCCTTGATGCAAGTGTCATTTTGGAAGCTTCCTGTGCATTGACTCATTGAGAAACAAGCCTGCCACTTGTCCAAGTACGCTCAGCGCAGGTAGCCTTTATTGGAGTTGACATTCAACGCAGGTAGACAGTGGAGCACTTGACATTCAGCGCAGATGCTCAGTGGAGCTGTTGACATGATCCAGAATTGGCTTGTTCTGAGTGTTTTTCAGTGGAGAACTTTTGTAAATTGCTGTAGTTTTCTAGCTTTGTTCCTTTAGGGGTAGGAACAACATGTTTAGGGACTTTGGATCCCTTATCTTATGGACATTTCATGCTCACTGTTGCAAGGCACAAAAATGTCTATAACATCTACCTATCTATGAAGATACAAAGTTTTATCTAGACAGGGACATCAAACTGAAGTGGCATGAGGTCAATGAAGCAATTTCAGGCACTTTTGAGGAAGGCATCGAAGACCGTGAGGTGTACATGAACATTCACAAGTCCGGCTTGCACCATATTGCATTCAGATACCCCACGTTCCCATGTGCAAACATGATACATTGGATCGTCTCTCACACTAATCCCGAGACGATGACCTTGAGTAGAGTCAATGGGACGGAGTTTACAACCTTCAAGGCATGAGATTATGATGAGATGTATCAGATGTCAGAACTTGTGACTGTCATGAAGACTCCATTCAGCTTAGCCAACAGTAGTGCTAACTCCAGAGACATTCTAAAGAACTGTGTAAAGGAGTTGGCTTGATTCAGGTTGAGACCCAACCGGATCTACAAGATGAAGATACTGAGGAAGGTGTACCAATACTTGGTCATATTTGCATGTCGATTGTATGGCCAAGAAAGCACCGAAACCTTCCCACAGAGTTAGGTGATTGCACTAGACCTAGTGGCTAGAGAAGGAAAACCATGTAATTCGGCTGGCATATTGGCTCATCATCTGAAGGAACGAGTAACGAAGGCTCGACAATCACTTGGAGGTATGCATGTAGAGATTTACATGTTCGCCTATATCCTAGATGCAGTCTGTGCCTGACACGAGTTCCCGAGTTTGGAGTGGGCATGGTCACCATCAGAGGCTGATGTGAACACATATTTCAAGTTATTGTACGAATGCAGCTTCAAAGGAGTAATCACATGGTTATCCGATCATTTTGTAACCCCAGTGTACAAGATGATATTTGAATAGGATCCACCCTGCATGTCAAAGGAAGCAATGGAGGCATTGTTAGGCATTGATGATTGGTATGCATCATCGTCTGACACCATCATCTGAATATTGTTCAATGCAGAGAAACCTTTGCATGTTCTACTAAAGTTTTCCTTGGACGTACTTGTCATGCAAGAAGTAGCATATCACATCTCGGCAGGATTGATAGCTAGAATGCACCGGAAGAAGGAGGTACCTTGGCCCACTTTTCTGTTGCGGATTGGGTTATACGAGATCTAGGGTATCAAGCAAGTAGATGTCGAAGCAGAACAGATGAAGAAGTACCCACTCAACCTCCGAAGCTACAATCCGTATGACCCACATTGCATTGTGAAAGATCACTGCACGAGAGTTTAGTTCAGATCCATGGGGAATTTGATTGGGCTGAGGAGGACCCATGGAGATATTGCTATAGTTTCTCTAGACCCAATGAACAAGTCGGGTTCGATGTGGAGTGGTTAGCGAAGAAACATGAAATAGCATCAAGGAGAGCACCAGTAGCAACAGTAGCATAAGTGGCAGGAGAGGCAACCATACCAGTCTGCGACAAAGGTAAGAGAAATATTGTTGATCACATGGAGGAGGAGCAAAGCTGCAAGTTTCAAGCATATCCATTGGTAGAGAAAGCAGTTATGGCTATAGAGGCAAAGAGGCACCAGTCTGACATGTGAATTAGGTAAAGGCTGAGGGATAAGAGAAGAATGGAAGAAGCGGAGAAGCTGAGGGAGAAACTTTGAAAATAACATGAGTTGCGCAAACAGGAGAGGGAACCGCACCAGCAATAGATATAGCAGGGGCACAACATGTGCAAATAGATGGAGTAGCACCCATACAAGTAGTTGTTTCATCAAAACAGCTGGCATCAGGTGAACATGGTGAACCATCACAAGAGCAATACTTCGCTCATGAGATAGAACAAGCACTTCAACAGTTGGATGCATACATGGAGCAACGAGAGTTGGAACAGGATACCGACCTCATGCCTCACCACAAAGAGGTCGACTCACCCACTTCAATGCATCCAGATGATGAGCAAGTCTCAAATGACCAAGGAGGCACTGAGATCCTTGGTGATCAGCCAGAAGGAGAGATGCACAACATATCATTCGATGAATCTCATCATAGAGTTGTGCAGTCTCAGAGAGTATCAACTCCGGAGGATCATATATCTCCTACGTAAGTTGAAGAACGAGTGATCATGACTAATGTGCGCAAACATCCATTTGCCTTGGCTGATGAAAGCAAAGTGTATGTTGAAGCCACTAGCTCAAGTGTTCGATTTTTGAGAGGTGAGAAGGAGTGAATGGTGAAGGAACTACAGACGGCCAAGCAAGGAGGAGACTTGGTGACAATGTCCGCCCAAGCCGAACTGAAGAAGGCAATACTAGACGAAGTATTGTCCCTTGACACAATTATGTGAGCATTGTACTCCAAGTTTGGTACCGTGCACAAGGAAGTCGTCCATCTCAACGAATGGTAGCAGTGATGTGCTAGAAGAGCACATATATTTTTTTTTAAATAAAAAAAAATTGTTTAAAAACAATTTGTTAATTTTTTTTTTAAATAAAAATAATATTGTTTAAAAAAATAATTTTTTATTTTTTTTAATAAAAAAAAAGTTGTTTAAAAAAAAATTGTTATTTTTTTTTAAATAAAAAAAAATTGTTTACAATAATAATTTAACTTTTTTTTAATAAAAAAAATATTTGTTTAAAAAACAATTGTTAATTAAAAAAAAAATGTTTAAAAACAAAGTTCAAATTCTTTAAATTTTAATTTTTTTTTGTTTTTAAATAAAAGAGCTAGGGCTTAATAATATTTTTTTTTTTTGTAAATCAATAATAAATCTTTTTTTTTTAACTTTAAATGTTTTTTGTTTTTATTTTTTCTTTTTTTATTTGAAAAGATATATATATTTTTAAAATTTACATATTGATCTTTTTTCTTTTCTTTTTTTTTTATAATTTGAGTCTATTTTTGTTTTTTTAGTTTTTTTGTAAATGTTTTTAATATTAATTTTACTAGTTTTTTATTTATTTTTTATTTTTGTTAATGGCTTTTTTATTTATTTTTTTTTCTATTTTTACTTAATTTTATAATTTTTTTATTTTTTTTCAAATTCTTCTATGGTTTATGAGATATATTTTTTTTTAAACTTTTTTTTTGTCTTTTTTTTTTAATATATATTTTAATATTTGTTTTTTTTAGTAATCAATATTTAAAAAAAATAAAAATAAAACAACTTGAAAATTCGTTAAGTAATCATAATTTCAAAAAAAATTGGACATTAAAAATTTTAAAGTGTGAAAAATAAGTCCTCTAAAAAAAGGGTACGCTCCATCAACACATTTCAAAATCAGCATGAAAATCACTAACATTTAAAAACAAATATTTATATTTGATACATAAGAAAATTTAAAGTGTAAAAAATATGCTCCGAAAAAAAAAAAAAAAGTGTATTCTGCATCACCAGTTTTCAAAATCGGGTCACGTTTTTACTACCCCTACGAAACGGGTAATCGTATTGGTTATTTAAAGTGCCAAAAACTATGCTCTAAAAAAATATGTGTGCCCTGCATCACCCCTTTTCAAAATCAGGTCACTTTTTTGCTATCTCTACAAAATGGGTAACAATGTTAGTTCCTGTTTCAAAGTTTACGTTGTTAAAGGGGAAGCAGTCGCATATTGTACGAACCTTGGTTCCTGCCAATTGCGATTTATGATGTGAGCCTCCAAACCCGATATATTATATATTGTGTTTATCGTAGGGCATTTGTTGTAAGGGCTTGGATCTATCTGCCAATTGGAAACACCAATGGGAAACGCTGATAGTAAAAGTCATCAGGTTAAAATGTGCAATTAAGGAAGTTTTTCCATGTTTGAAAGGTTTTTTGCCACATACTATATGGGACCCGAGAATCTTTGTCTTGAAACAACCCGCCTACTAAACTTTGTTGTTTGTTTAGAACTTCTCGAGAAATGAGGAGATTAGCAACCAACTTATATAAAGGACTATCCGCATCAGAAAAAGGGAGACCGACACAATAATTCAGAAGATCAATGCATACAATGGTAACCTAACCTGGCAGTAGGTCCGGACCTTGCCTTGAGAAGTAGGGAGGTTCCAAGAGGGTGCAGAAAGCCTGATTATCTAAATTGGGTGTTTGAATAGGCGTTTTTACATGATTTTTCGCTAGGATTTAGGTGGTACTGTCAGTTTCTAAAGCTGGGTTGTCGATTATTCTTCCATCTTCCAGCTTGGAGGTATAAGGAATGTAAATGAATGTTGCTTGTACTTTTATCTCTTTTATGCCACTTAATGGAAGAAGGCCTCCCCACTAATGAGCAGGGCCCAGAGATGTAGTCCAAATTGGACGAACTCCGTAATAAAATCTTTGTGTCATGGTTTCTTGCTTATCGTGTTATTTCCACATTGTTTTATGTGCTTTTAAGTTCCATGGTTAATAAGCTCTATTTCATGTAATTCTGATGCATCTGTAAGTAAAAGATCTTGGATCAAGTTTGGTATCATAACAGGCCTTTGTCGATGCGAATTGCATGAGTATATGCTAAGCCGGAACAAGCTGAAAAAGGGAGAAGGAATGCTTAAGTCCTTTGATCTTGAAGAAGGACGTGCACAATGAAGAAGAAACATTGCAAATGAAGAATCTCATTGGGAAGAGGAACATAATTTTTGCAAGGTATTCTACAATATGGCAGAGAAAGTGGACAAGTTGTTTTCAGAGTATGAGAAGGCACTTGGCACGGGAAGAAATATGTCGATGAAAATGGATCAGCAAATCATGAAGGTGGTGGAGAAGAGCCTCCTCCCTCTCCTTCTTCAAGTGATAGTTCTCATCACTCTAATCGTGATTCCAAACATACATCTAAGAAACCATTCTTCAAGCTAGATGTAAATTTTGACCTGCCCATGTATAATGGAGAGTGTAGTGCAGAAAAACTTAATAATTGGATAAGACAAATAGATGTTTATTGTCAGATTTAGCAGATTGAAGAAGATGAAGCAAAGGTCTAGTTAGCATCTCTTTGGCTGAGTGGCACTTCTCTCGTTTGGTGGGAGAGAAAGTTGCAAAAGGGCAGCAAAAAGTCAAGTAACCTTCTTTCCTCTTTGTCTAGTTTTATTTCTGCATTGAAAGACCAATTTTACCCTTTGGGTTATAAACAAAAGGCACTAATGGAATGGAAATATATAAGGCAAGGGAAAGGCCAAAATGTGCAAATATTCACTAAAGGATTTCGGAAACAAGCATTGAATTTGGGCATCTCATTAGATTTGCCCGAGACTGTAAGTATGTTGGTGAGCTACATAGTTACATAAGACACTCACTATTATTGTTAGAATATACTACGACTGATGCAACTAGTGTAAAGGTGATTCATCTTGAAAGCCGAGGCAAGAATGACAGAGATGATCAAGCCAAGAAAACACCATTCGACCCTCAGCATGGAAAATTCCATAAGAAATACAAGGGGAAGGCTAAGAAGATCGTCGTAGCTGAGAAAGAGGACGAAGCAACACCATCTTGCATGCATTGCAAGAGAGAAGGTCATGAAAAGTACCACTGTTGGAAGATACATTCGGAGCTAACACCAAAGAGATTCAGCAGAAAGGGAAAGCAGAAGGCAGTGGAACCAATGCAGTAGGACCTTGGATCAGATTCTGGCAATGAGACATTGATCACAGTCATGGGTGCAAAAGGCACTCTTTATGTTAATAGTAATTCTGATTTGATTGCAAGTACTAGTTCTTTGAATGAGCCTGTAAGTAATGAATGAAAGAGAATTGAATTATTCCACATTAGGGTTATTATAAAACACACAAAGGTGGAAACTCTGTTCGATTCAGGTTCCCAAGAAAATTTAATCTCAGAGTCCTTAGTGAAAAAGTTAGGCCTCGAAACTAAGCCTCATCCGAGTCCATACCTGCTTGGTTGGGTAAGTGATAAAGAAAAATTACAAGTAACCAAGCAGTGTAGGGCTAGATTTTTTATTGCTTCCAAATTAGTTGATGAGGTAGAGTTAGATGTTGTGCCTTTGGATATCTATGGAATTATCTTGGGAAGTTTGTATCTATATGACAGAAAGGCAATTTTCTTTTGGCACGAAAATAAATACCACCTCACGAAGGATGGGGTAGAATATATAGTCAGAGCTCATCATAAGAAATTTAGTGCTAGCCTTGTAAGTGCAGGATACATTAAATAACTGGTTAATTCCAGCAAAGGGTGCATCCTCAGGCTAGTGAGAGCGAAAGAGGCCAAGACGGCTGATGCTTTCAAAGGTTGTGATCCTAATCATAAGAAAGAATTGTTAGAAATTATTTCAAGAACCGAGAGGATTTCCCCCAAAAGGAGAAATCCAACATGAGAACCATTTACAATAGGATGCTCCTTTGCCAAATATTGACATGTATAGGATGGCTTCTATCGAGATGGAGGAGATCAAGAAATAGGTGCAGGAGTTGCTAAATCAAGGGGTTATCAGACCAAGTTCTTCTCTGTGTGGCTCACCAATCGTGTTGGTGCCAAAGAAAGACGACACATGGAGAATGTGCATAGACTATAGGGCGTTAAACAAAATTATGGTGAAGAATCAATACCCTCTCCCTCACATTGATGAATTATTAAATCAATTGAAAAATCTTGTCTACTTTACAAAACTAGATTTGTGTAATGGATATCACCAGCTTAGAGTTGCAGAACAAAACATTTGGAAGACTGCATTCAAAACCAAACAAGGGTTGTTTGAATGGATGGTGATGCCATTCGGACTGTGCAATGCTCCAGCCACGTTTATGAGGGTAATGAATGATTTGTTTAGGCCTTTTCTTGATAATTTTGTGCTTGTATATTTGGACGATATTCTTGTTTATAGTAGGACATGGGATGAACATGTATGTCATGTGAAGAAAGTGCTTGATGTTCTGAAAAAAGAAAAATTGTATGTAAAATTGTCAAAGTGTGAGTTTGGGAAGACCTCTCTGGTTTATTTAGGTCACATAGTCGGTAATGGGCAATTGAAAATAGATCCCTCTAAAGTAGATGTGATTATGAAGTGGCTTGATCCCACAAAGGTTATAGAGGTCCAAAGTTTTTTTGGTGTGGTACAATATTGGAGAAGGTTCATTGCGAACTTCTTTATTATCGCAACCCCCTTACACGCATTGACAAGTGTGAAGTGGGCCTTTCAATGGGGAGGAAAGCAGCAAAAATCCTTCGACACACTGAAAGAGAAGATTAGCACAACACTAGTGCTAGCCTTACCAAACCTTCAGTAGCATTTTGAGATTGAAATAGATGCCAACGGATATGCCATGGGTGTTGTATTGATGCAGCAAAGGAAGCCTGTATGTTACCATTTGGAGACTTTCTCCCAAGCTGTTATGAATTATTCCACATACGACAGGGAGTTGTATGCCTTGGTTTAGAGTGTAAAGAAGTGGAAACACTACTTGATTGGCAAGGATACCATCATCCATACGGATCATCAGCCCTTGTAGTACCTTCAGTCACAGACCAAGCTTCAATAAGCCTGTCATTTTATATGGATGTGATTCCTCTAGTAGTTTCATCTAGTAGTAAAATACAAGAAGGGCACCAACAACAAAGTAGCATATATGCTTTCTCGCCCTCCTATTTCTGCATCTGTAGTTTTGCAAAATTCTTCTTTATCATTAGAAGGTTATGCTGAAAAATATGTTAATGATAATTATTTTAAAGAGATTTATGCAAAATTGATTCATGGATCGTAGGTGGACAATTATTATTTGCAGGGAAAACTATTGTATCACCTTGGCAAACTGTGCATACCCATTGATGAAAGGGTACATGTAATCCGAGAGGCTCATACCTCTCTTGTGTCTGGTCATTTTGGGGTTGAAAAAACTTTATGTCATTTACAGAGGTTTTGTTTTTGGCCTCATATGAAAATCATTGTGACTCATTTTGTAAATAGTTGTGTGATGTGTTCTATTTCAAATCCCTCTTAATAGAAAACTTGGGCTCTACACACCACTCCCTATTCTGAGTCGACCATGGGAAAGTGTGTCCATGGATTTTGTAGGTGGTTTGCCTATGTCTAGGAAAGGTCACGACTATTTGTATGTCATCATGGATATTTTTAGTAAAATGTATATTTTAATGTCTTCTAAAAAGCAGGTCACTACTGAGAAGACTGCTTATATTTTCTTTCAGCATGTTTGGGTCCATTTTAGGTTGCCCACATCTATTATGTCAGATCAAGACTCTCACTTTCTTAGAGAGTTCTGGACCAGCTTGTGGAGAATGATGGACACTAAGTTGAAAAGAATTACAACATTTCATCCACAAACCGATGGATGAGATGATAGGGACAAAGCATGGAAGTTTATTCAGCAGATACAGGTGATTTATCGGGTAGTATAGGAGCAGTTGGAGAAGAGTCAAGCTTATATAAAGCTAAACATGATAAGCACTAAGTTGACCATCAATTTCAAGTTGGGGACAATGTATGGCTCCACAACAACAAGGATAGAATGAAGGAGAAAGGAAGAAATTGAGACCCATTCGATATGGTCCCTTCACCATATTGGAAAATATTGGAGGCAATGATTTTCGTCTTTACTTGCCCACCTATATGAAAATGTACTCAGTAGTAAATGTTTAAAACCTGAAGCTTTATGAACCTCCACTGATTATGGATACTGAAGAGGTTGCACAGATTCCTACAGTGGATGATTTTGCACTAGAGTATCTAGACAAGTTGCCCGAAGATATCATACTCTACAGGAAAACCAGAACTTCATGACAGGGAGATGTGGAGCACATTTGTGTTGGCTTCAAAGGAATGCATCCGAGTAAAGCGGTGGATGGAGAAATAAAACATGAGGGAGAAATTTCCTCACTTGACAATTGACTGAAATGATTTTTGGCGATCCAAAATCTCTTGGTGAGGAGGATTGGTCCAGGTGGATCTCTAAAAAGTACCAGTGGCATGGTAAAACAAATCAAAACTCAACATGGCAGAAATGCTATAAACTTAACATCGGATCGAAGAGCTTGTCATACTAATTCCAAAGGTGTGAATAACACTCAAATCCGAGTTCATATGAAGCAGTTAGAGCAAGTCAAAGTTTATGTTTGACTTGGACAAGTGTCAGGAGGAGATGACATGGCAGACACTCGCAGAAGGAAGAGGTCGCTGCTTAGAGAAAATCGGCCCCAATAAATTCATGGTTGTGATGTGATATATCGCAATCGCAGAGTCAGGTTGCGATTTGCAATATTGCAATCGCACATCACAAAAGGGAAAGGTTAAATAATCAGCCCTTGGAGAAATCCAGGTTGTGATGCGATATATCACAATCGCAGAATTAGGTTGCGATATCGCAATTGCAATTCGCAAAGGGGAAGCAAGCACATATTGTACCAACCTTGGTTCCCGCTGATTGCGATTTGTGATGTGAGCTTCTAGACCTAATATATTATATATTGTGTTTAATAGCCCGTCGGGTCCATAGTTATCACAGGGCGCTTGTTGTAAGGGCTTGGGTCTATCTGCCGATTGGAAATGTTGATGGGAAATGCCAATAGTAAAAGTCATCGGGTTAAAATACGTGGTTAAGGAATTTTATCATGTTTGAAAGGTTTTTTGTTGCATACTATATGGGACCCGAGAATCTCTGTCTTAAAACAAACCCGCCTACTAAACTCTGTCGTTTGTTTAGAACTACCGGAGATTAGTGGGCAACTTATATAAAGGACTATCTGCAGCAGAAAAAGGGAGACTGGCATAATAATTCAAAATATCAGTACGTACATTAGTAACCTGATCTAGCAGTAGGCCAAGATCTCTCCTTGAGTAGTAGGGAGGTTTCGAGAGGGTGCAGAAAGGCCGATTATCTGAATTGGGTGTTCGGATAGGCATTTTTGCATGATTTTTCGCCAATATTTTGGTGGTACTATCTATTTTTGAAGCTGCACTCTCCATTCTTCATTCATCTTCTAGCTTGGAGGTATTAGGATTTTAAATGAATGTTTCTTGTACTTTTATCTTTTTATGCCACTTAATGAAAGGCGACCTCCGTAATCAAATCTTTGTGTCATGGTTTCTTGCTTATCGTGTTGTTTCCGCATTATTTTATGTGCTTTTAATTTCCATGGTTAATAAGCTCTATTTCATGTAATTCTTATGCATCTATAAGTAAAATATCTTGGATTAGTTAATGAATACCATGGGTGGATGCCATTTTCCATTCGGATCATTCCCCCCTCCATAGGAAGAAATGGTCCCCATTACATGAATTCCTCTCCTAAGAATCATTTGTTGAATATGAAGAGCCACTGAAGAGAAGGGCTTTGTGTGGCTAACCTATAACCATGATGAACAAAGATCCAAGGATAGAGATACCCTGTAATGTTTGTGACCAACTGTGATACTGATAGTGTGTGGCCTAGTAAATGGACTTCGATGAAGTGTGGGTTTTTGGATGACCCATAACCATGAAAAATGAAGATCCAAGGATAGAAATACCCTGTAATATTTGTGACCAACTGTGATAATAGCAGTGTGTGGCCTAGAAAATGGAATTTGATGACTGTGATGTTGATTATTGATGAAGTAGAAGGTGCCTAGATAACCTGGGGTGAGAGGGCATGTGTTATAGACATTTTTGTGCCTTGCAGCATTGAGCATGAAAAGTCCATAATATAAGGGATCCAAAGTCCCTAAACATGTTGTTCCTACCCCTAGAGGAACAAGGCTAACAAACTACAGCAATTCACAGAAGTTCTCCACCAAAAAACACTCAAAACAAGTCAAATCAGGATCATGTCAACTGCTCCACTTAGCATCTGCACTGAATGTCAACTGCTACACTGGCTACCTGCGTTGAATGTCAAATGGAACACTGGCTACCTGCGCTGAGCGAGATTGGACATGTGGCAGGCTCATTCCTCAAGGTGTCAAAACCCAAGAAGCTTCCAAAATGACACTTGCCTCAGGGAATTCGACTGGTGATGAGTAAGAGGTTCCAAATCTCCAAGTGGAAGCAAGAACCTCCAAGTGGAATCAAGAACTGATAGAGGGAGGGGACACTAGTCACATCTCAAGCTGACTCATCCTCTCTCCAAAAATCTATATATGGATCTCTCCTCCATGAGATCTAGAGGCTAGAATGTTGTGATTGCAAAGAATTGCTGCTAGTTTGAGATCTGAATCATTGGGTGCTTAATGCTTTGAAGGGGGTGAAGATAGGAATTTCATTTGCTGGGAAGAGGCGCTGGATTGGAGCCCTTTGGGTTGTATCTCTTCTCAAACCCTTGTTATTCATCAATAAAGCTATCTTGTTTTCTCCTATATGATGATGTTTTCTTGATGTATGATTGCATTAGTGTATTTGATTTATCTAATCCTGAATCATTTGTGAATATGAATATCTATCTTTGAGTTGTGTTCTTCTCTTGTCGCAAGTAGTTGTTCTCTTGTGATCTCGCAGGTATCAAGTAGTTGTTCTCTTGAAGCTGGGCAAGCGAGGAGGCAAGTAGCTGTGAACACCCAAAGAGAAGAGGATCTAGATCGAGGGACAAATGGAAGACATCGGTAAGTCCATTGATCTCTCCTCTCTTTCAGTTCATAAAGGAAGAAATACTTAGATAGCTGTCTCTGTTTGTTGCTAAGGCACTATCACGCCTTAGGCGGATAGGATCGTCCTGCGTAGGCATTTTTCCCCACAACAAATTGGCGACTCCGCTGGGGAAATTTGTTTAGTCATTTTATTTGTGTCTCTATCATTTGTTTGTTTCATAGACTCAACAGCAACAATCGAACTGCATCTGTTCCTCAGATTGCAAAGTAGATAGTGCTGCCTTGATCCAGTCTTTGGATGAGTCTATGATCTGAACAATAGACTCACAAATGATTTGATGATCCTTGTGATAGATCTTAGTACCCCCCCTCAAAGCATCCCTTTCATATTACCTTGCTTGTGTTTCTGATTTGGCCTGAAACAGTGAATTTTTGAGCAATCTGTGACCCAGAACCTGAGGGAAACGAGAATTTCTCCTCTCAGCGCAGACCCAGTGAAGGCAGTTTGCATTTCAACGCATTTCCCAAAGGGGCTACCTACGCTGAATGTCAAACTGACTGTGTTGAAGGTGCGTTGATCCAGCTAGGCCTTGTGCTACTGGGGTTCTCTGCCTTCTGTTGCCCTGTTTTGATCTCTGTTTTTGCAACCATTAACCAGCATTGTTACTGATCAGAAAACTCCTTTTATCTGCTTTCATTCCACCTCATTTTTGTGCAAAAAGATTATGAATGTTTTTATGTGTTTGTGACTTCGTTCATAGTTTTCCTTTACAAGAGTGAAGTAATCATCCTGTAGCCCTTGATTCAGATCTGATTGTGATCTTAGGAGAGAGTTCATTGGTTGTTTGCAGATTGATTATACATTTGCTTTTGTTTATGGTTTGAGTTTGTCTCTTTTAAATTGTCAAAACAAGTATTCATTTCGAGAATCGTTATGTGCTGTAATCTCTTCTACCCTCTCTGATTTCAAAAAAGTGAACTTGTTGTATTTTTCATTTAAAAGCAAATTCAAAGTTGTACAAAAAGCTTTCTTTGTAGGCATCAATACTAAGAAAGCGGAAAACAAACACCTGCATTGTGCATATTGCATTTTGATAGTTTGCATGTTCGATTTAGGAAAAGTGCATTAGAGTGTGCTAATTTCTCATTGTGAAAAGATGATGTCTTTCTTTTCCCTTTGTAGTTAGGATTTTCATCTGTTGAAAAGATTATAAAGCTTGCTTATCATCTTTAGACTGCATTTAGGAAGTTGTAACCATACATCTCGAGGTGATCCATAAAGGCAAACTGCTAAACAAGATCAACCTTAAAATAAACTGAATGAACTTAATAATGCTTTGTAACATAACGCACAACATAGAGGTCTAGGCTAGAGACGTGTTCCGGCGTCGTAAAACCTGGTATCTTACCGTTGAGTGGTTGGGTGATTCCTCCACGGTGAAGCGATAAGTATCAGTACGGATTTGTGCTCCCACGTACCGTCGCGTATATATTGGGAGACCCCTATAGGAATAAAGCCTTTATCCATAGGAAGCCGTGTCGGCCGCCCTACGATTCGCAATGCAATGAACACAGCATTCACGAAGATCGACCGCCCGTACCCTAAAAAGTATTCTGCGGTTTTGCGAAAAGTTTGGCACACCCTCTACCTAGAACTCCAGAGCAGTTTCTTTTGGATTTTTCAGACTCTATAACGGAAAAAGTCCATCCGAGCATTTGTCACTTCGGGCTCGTTAAAACATCGAAGGAGACTAGAGTCATCTTTAGCTTTTTCTCGACTCTTTAAAATTGAAAAAGCAAGTTGTGTCTAAAGCGTCGTTAATAAATTTATTTTAAACGGAACAAAATCACCTCCTATTCCTGCGTTGATCTTTCGGTTGAAAAATGGAGCACACCAACCAAGGAGTTCCCCTTGGTGGAAATCCTAGTCCCTTCTCCTCTTGGGGAGATGTTGGTGCACCCCACATGGCCACATTGTCGCTTCCAGGACTGACAATTGGCCTACCTGTCTGGCTTTTTTCAACCAATGTAGTTCAGAACACCACAATTCCTGAACAGTCGAATCGACAGCTAGATGAGTCTAGAGTTAACCTCCAGCCTTCCACCTCTTCTAACTCTTCCTCTCCCCCTTCCTCTTCGCTTGAGGGAACTGGTAAAGATAAAAACCAAGTTCCTAAGGAGAAGAAGGAGAAGAAGAAGAAGGAGCCAAAGGCGACTGGGGGCAAACATGAGTCATCTAGAAAAAATCCACACACAGCACTGACCGGGCCTAAATCGCCATGTGTCATATGCAAAGGAGACCACTTCCATCGAGATTGTCCTTGTATTCCCCGGATACTAAGGGACTGGTCCCCCAGATTTCCCAATCCGGTAGCATCAACCTCTGATAGCCATGTTGAATGTCTACCGTCAACTAGTGAGAGTGAAGGACAGAGAGGGAGAGCAAGATCTCCCTGCAGACTGTGTGAAGGCGATCACGCCATCCACCGTTTTCCATTCTTAGACGAGGCGAAGAGAGTTTTGGAAGATCGTCTGGTATCACCGTTACGACTTCCTCCTGGATACAAAAAACTCGTGCCAAGTCCCTCATTAGTTGAGAATCCAGTTGGCCTGCTCAGGTGGTCAGCTGAAGCGCCGGTCATTGAAAATGAACCTACTGAATCCGTACCTGACGAAAGTCAAAAGGTTGAAACGGTAGTTGACCCGGTATTGCCTTCAGAAGATTCATCTTCGAATGACTCCATCACTGAAGAGAAGAAGGATGACACCATCCAGATTCTTTTCATCAACACAGACTCTGACGAGCAAGGGGGCACCCCTCCCATTCCTTTATCGCAGGAAGGAAGTTTGTCGGAGCGATATCCGGTCGTCTATTCGGTCCCACCACCAAGCAACCTGGTTGTATCCTTTGACTAGAACCAACTAGGCAGACCCCGGTTGCCAGCAAGCATACCATTTCGAATTATAGTCCAAATATATAGAATGGTAATGGTTGGCACTATCATTGATGAGGGGGCATCTGTGAGTATCCTTTCCTCTATTGCTTGGAAAGCGCTTGGTTCGCCAGCGCTTTTACCTGAGATGAGAAATCTATCAGGTTTTGATAAAGGAACCAGTCGACCTTTAGGGATCCTCCCCAATGTTCCCATTACATTGAGAGGGAAGACCGTTCAAATGAACGTGATGGTCGTTCAAGGACCCTTGGATTATAACCTACTCCTTGGACGAGACTATATATATTGCATAGGAGCCATTGTCTCCTCACTCTTTAGAGTAATGTGTTTTCCACGTGAAGGAAGAATGGTCAAGCTCGTAGACCAACTTTCATTTCCGAGATCACGCATAGCAAATAGTCAAATACCAACCCTAAATGGTATGTCCACGCAAGAAATGCCTCCCCCCCCCAGTTCTTCTTCCCGATGAGTGCGGGTGATTCAGAAAGATGTAACTGGAACCCAGGGGGCATGCATCCTGGTCTGCTTTGGGCAGAGAAAACCTTGGGTATAGAGTAGATTTCCGCGGGAGAATATGACTAGTCCGTACCCCGTCCGTCTAGGAAGAGGGGTTGTTCTAGAATAAGATTCTTTTGTCAAAGTTATGTGTTTGACGGATCTAACGTCACTCACCTATGTCTATTTCGGTAGACATCGCCGAAGATGTGTTCAGTTTGAAAGATTAACAGAACAATCTTTGGATAACCTGAAAGAGGCAAGCCTCACTCGTTAAAACAAATGTTTTGACGGAAAAGAAGTAGGGGCAGCCTTGAAATTGTACTTTATACCTGGGGGCATGCAAACCTTTTGGAGTGCAAGAAAAGAGCGGTTATTTATCTGTTTTTTGGATTAGTCGTTTCCTAACTTGCATAAAGAAAGGATGTGGGGCAAAAGTAAAATTTGCCAAATTCGGAGCAAAGCTTCGTGAGATAAGCTCCATAAAAAATAGCTATCCCACATGAGGCATTTCTTATCTTATGACTGGTATAATCGAGCAGTTTTTAGCGAAATCGTTCATGCTCGTTAAAAAATAAACATATGGTTGAGCAGTTTTAGCAAACAGTTCAAGCTCGTTAAAAAATAAACGCAAAGATCCGAGCAGTTTTAGCGCATAGTTCATGCTCGTTAAAAAATAAACATAAGTTTGAGCAGTGTTTTAGCGCATTCAAGCTCGTTAAAAAATGAACCTATCTCGGTAAATAACCATTGTAAATGTAACATTATCAGCCATAAAAGCCTTGGTCGTGTTTGCACCGTCACCTCCACTTTTCATTTGGCCGATCGTTCACCTCCATATGATTGTTTACCCATTTTGAGGAACAGCTGCGAAGAGTGATTTCACTAAGCCATCCTTGTGACACTGCCGTGATTGGAATATTCCAAGCCGTACCTGGAATCTGCTGCTTCCCTGTTCATCACTCGTTCCTCAAAAGACGAGTCGTCTTTAAGCTCTTTTCAACTGACTCGTAAAATATGAAAATATTGCCGAGTTTTGGCCTACCAGCTCGTTAAACGACCGGAAGAGCTATCCCTCCTCTAGATTTTAATCTTTTTGGACCTGAGGGATTATTGCACAAAAAGATCGAGCACTTGTTTAGTTCGGCTCGTTAAAACTATCGAAAATTCATCCCTTCTGTAAGGGATTAGATGAAGAAAAAGGAACTTTGGAGTTAACTTTATGTACCTTTTTAGACTCTCTAAAATTGAAAAGGACCGAGTTATCTTTGTCGTTAGACTCGTTAAATGCATTAAATAGCGACAAACTTGTCTTTAGACGAGAACGGGTTTCCCTATCACTAGGCTCGTTAAAACATAGCGATGGGCTTGCCCGAAGGGCAGGTTATAGAACAAGCATATGTTATCCTCCTCAAGCTTGACAAAAATAAAGAGGTACTGGTCAGAAATGACTGGGGAAAAATTGGGAGAAACAAGAAAACTTTGATGGTAGCAAGTCGCTCTTGAACATGACACTTTTCCGCCGTACCACAATCGGGTTGGGTTGTTTCATTCACCGGTCACATCACCATGGTCTCGCCAAACCATCCATTTGGGGTAATGCTACCGATCCATCGTATCAGTGTCGCCATATGTTCAAGAGAAGTCATTCAGAAGAGTCAACCGGGTCCCATCCACTGCCATACATTATCCTTCATCCATTCATGACCGCCACCCTGAATCATATGTCACAGATTGTTTTCACCTCATCAAAATCATTAGCTCCGTTCTGTTTCATTGATGTGGGATTCATTAAGGCCCTCCTTTGACGGATCGCTTCTTGTCGACATCAGCTCATTATCCAAGAAGTTGATCTAGGAACAACCCCTTCAGTACTTTGAAGCTTTCATGCCTCAATGGCAAGTTTCTCACTTCCGGCGACAGGTATACATCAATGACCTTCGACCGAAAGATTTTGCGTGGTGTTCGACGCCAAGTCCTTTATTCACACCACGTGAATTGTACTGCAGTACCTTGAGGGTCATCATCCTTATCGGTGATTCCTCTCGTGCTTGTTAACGGTTTACATCATTGACTGGTAATCAAGCGATGTCTTTCCATGTTCGACTTCAGGAAATTCTCACATGGATCGACTTGTACATCGAGTGAAGATCGGACGAGATTGAAGACCCCGGATCTAGTTTCATCCATCCGGGCTGCGATATATATTCAGGAAATGAAGACATTGACATGTATAGCATTGCAGCAGATAATCATCCTACAAAAAAGGATGATGATTTCATCAAAATCATCAGTCTACCATCAGACGATTGTCTGTTCTATGTACAGAAAAATGAATTTATAAAGCTGAGCATGGGAAATGCCCGACTCAGCTAGATCATGAAAGCAGAATGAAAAATAATGTATTGTATTGTATTGTATTACAGGTCTCCTCCCGGCAATGAATGAACTTCGGATCCCCCTGATAAAGCATTTTGCCCGATAAACAACCTCATACTTTAGGGGGCAACTGTTATAGACATTTTTGTGCCTTGCAGCATTGAGCATGAAAAGTCCATAATATAAGGGATCCAAAGTCCCTAAACATGTTGTTCCTACCCCTAGAGGAACAAGGCTAACAAACTACAACAATTCACAGAAGTTCTCCACCAAAAAACACTCAAAACAAGTCAAATCAGGATCATGTCAACTGCTCCACTTAGCATCTGCACTGAATGTCAACTGCTACACTGGCTACCTGCGTTGAATGTCAAATGGAACACTGGCTACCTGCGCTGAGCGAGATTGGACATGTGGCAGGCTCATTCCTCAAGGTGTCAAAACCCAGGAAGCTTCCAAAATGACACTTGCCTCAGGGAATTCGACTGGTGATGAGTAAGAGGTTCCAAATCTCCAAGTGGAATCAAGAACTGACAGAGGGAGGGGACACTAGTCACATCTCAAGCTGACTCATCCTCTCTCCAAAAATCTATATATGGATCTCTCCTCCATGAGATCTAGAGGCTGGAATGTTGTGATTGCAAAGAATTGCTGCTAGTTTGAGATCTGAATCATTGGGTGCTTAATGCTTTGAAGGGGGTGAAGATAGGAATTTCATTTGCTGGGAAGAGGTGCTGGATTGGAGCCCTTTGGGTTGTATCTCTTCTCAAACCCTTGTTATTCATCAATAAAGCTATCTTGTTTTCTCCTATATGATGATGTTTTCTTGATGTATGATTGCATTACTGTATTTGATTTATCTAATCCTGAATCATTTGTGAATATGAATATCTATCTTTGAGTTGTGTTCTTCTCTTGTCGCAAGTAGCTGTTCTCTTGTGATCTCGCAGGTATCAAGTAGTTGTTCTCTTGAAGCTGGGCAAGCGAGGAGGCAAGTAGCTGTGAACACCCAAAGAGAAGAGGATCTAGATCGAGGGACAAATGGAAGACATCAGTAAGTCCATTGATCTCTCCTCTCTTTCAGTTCATAAAGGAAGAAATACTTAGATAGCTGTCTCTGTTTGTTGCTAAGGCACTATCACGCCTTAGGCGGATAGGATCGTCCTGCATAGGCATTTTTCCCCACAACAGCATGTTTCCAAAGAACCCAAGCTAGATGCTGCTATGATGAAACTAATGAATGTGAAGCAGGTGCCTACTGAAGCAGGGTAGGGGGGTAGGTCTCCAAAGGGAACCTTCTCCGAATGTTTATTTAGATATAAAAACTAATTTAAAATGGACATAATTCAGTTAATATAACACAGAATATTTTTTAAAACTTATTTTTGGAAATAGAATGACCGTTATTCATCTTCCCATGTGATTGAAATCCCTATCTGGACACTCTGGAAGATCACATTCGTGTTGTAATTGTCTCTCCATCACAAACTTTCTAAAAAAAATAACTGATTTTAAATCAATGATATCTCCCTCATCCGAACTCTAATTCGACCAATTGTTTTTTTGAAATTGGTTTATTTTTCAAGAGAATCTCAAATATGCAAACAATTTTCTGAAATTATAAACAAAAACCAGAAAAATTGATGGGATAGATACCATCCACGAATTGTTGTTAGAATATTTTTTGCAGCACAATTGATTTTAAATAAGCAATATCTCCCTCATCCGGACTCCAATTTAGAAGATTGGTTTTTTGAATTTGGGTATTGGTTACAAGGAATCCAACTCTGTTATTTCTTTTGTAAATTTTGTACCAAAATTTTCAAAATATGATCTGCAAACTCGCCACCCAAAATATTCTTGCAAAAAAATGAAAAAAAAAAAAAAACTTCCCGCTTTGCCCAAGAAAGTGCTATGTGGAGGTCGTAGCATGTGCATGAAGTTTGTTGAATATTGTTGCAAAACTTTGAAACTGAAATATGTGTCAAACCCTCATTCCCATGGAGCCATAACCTGAATCTATAACAACTGAACCAGATCTTGTGGGGAGGCCCCTAAGATCTAAAAAATTGAAATGGATCTTGGGGGGGGAGGACACCAAGATCTGAAAAATTGAAATACCAGAAGAAAAAGAGAAGAATACATAGTAAATAAAACCACAAAGAAACTTGTTTTTATTATAAAAGAAATAATTGTAAAAGTTACATTAAGGTGGACAATCTACCTTTTACAAAATGAGACTTGTTAGTTATAGCCTTTTTTTGTTACAATACCACAAATAAATTCCATGGGTGGGTAAATACCATGGGTGAATGAATACCATGGGTGGATGTCACTTACAATACCATGGGTAAATTCTATGAGTGGATAAATACCATGGGAGGATGAATACCAAGGGTGGATGCCACTTACAATACCATGGGAAAATACCATGGGTGGATGCCACTTACAATATCATGGGTAAATTCCATTAGTGGATGCCATTTTCCATTCAGATCATGGTTTCTTGGTAATGCTTTTTTCCTAGATTAATCTCTTTTTTATTTCTTTCTTTTTGTGTTAATAATATTTATTATCCAATGTGGAAGAACAAAATCCCCCACCCCATCATTCGTGTAGAATGAAAAATAAGCCTCCTCTTCCACTAGAGGCTACTCCGGGTCATCATTAGAAGCATATGAAAACACAAACTACTGAATTGGGAACTTTGGGAACTACTTCTGTACCTCCTCTTGATATTGATCTACCAGAATCATCTATCCCTTTGAGTTTTGAGCCTGAGATTACATCTACTTTTGTTGGTGACACTGACACAATCAAAATAGAAGTCCCTGAAACCTTGTTGCCTAAGGTTATTGATTCTGACCTTCTTGAGTCATACACTTTGTGTTAAATTTTCTTAGGGTGACATTGTTCTTTTCTATGATAGTTTCATTTCATCATTAATACATTAAGTTCACCCCATATCATCCATACATTATTAGGATCTACCCCATTATACATCAACATATGCAATTACATAGAAAGAAACAACATCATGATCATCATCAATGCAGCGGAACATAAAAGGAACAGTAGAAGAAAGCATGCACACATATAGAGACACCAGGATTGGTCTAAGACCAGGGATAAACCCACTATGGGGAAAACCCTTGCAAATATTCTTCTTCTTAGATCGTCATCAAATGATGCATCAAAATAGAGTACAATGATCCATAACTTTATCTATGCAGCAAAAAATAATGATATCTATGAAACAAATCTAATCATGCTAGGAATCAAAACCCTTATACTGATGGCTGTAATGTATTGTCACAAACTAATGCCAACTTATGTATATTGTTGTCATTGTGATGAACGTTGCTGATAATTGTTATCATTGTCAATGAGCCAAATACATATGTTTGCATCGGATACTAACAAATTAGATCCATAGATGTGTATAACAGTGGAGAGAAACCTAGATTTACCATATCACTGAAGTCAACTGAATTTAATATGTCAAATCTTAGATCTAAACTTTGGTCACCCTCATCATGATTGTTTGTGTGTGACCAAAACTCCTTGGTCGCTCTCTTGGTCACTCTATGTGAGTGACTATGATTGCAGAGTCACTCTCAGGAGGTCTTGATGTGAGCTACTATAGCATTGTACTGCTAAAACCCAAAGTTGTACTCTTGCCGAGTTGTGTGAGCAACCGACAAACCAAATTCGTACCATTTCCAAGCTATGTGAGTGACCGAGACGATAGGGTCGCTCCCAGGGCTACCTTGTGCGAGCAATTAGGGACCAAAACCTTTTGATGTGCCTTTGAACCTAGATTCGCTCTAACTGAACTGTCTCAGATCAAAAAAAGAGGTAGAGTCGTTGTCTTTCCCACTCTATGCATGTGACTGAGGATGAAAAACTGATGTTCTATGCCAATGACAGAGATCTAGAAAACCATAACCCAGGGTGAACCTTTCGCATGTAATTCGGACCTTGTGCAAACTTCTTCCGACGAACCTGTGCGAGCCAAAAAAAAATAGAAGAATATAAACATGTCTTGATCAAGTGTGTTCAAATGAACTTGAGGTCACTTCCTTTTATAGACTTTCTTAAGGGTTTACTTGGGGTTAAGACTGACCCAAGCAGTTACTCATTTGGTTAGCGCTGACCCATTCCATATTACATGTATGAATAAAATAATTCATAACTCAACTTTTTCTTAACCAAATTGTGTGATATTTAGGTCGATTTTGGTCCTCTTGAAAAGAGGAATATAATGAAATCATAATCTCGGTCATATGAGTTTTCCAATGTGGAATTTTACCACAGTGTCAAAAATTAACACTCCCTCTCAACTAGGCAGAATTCCACCTACCAATATATGTTCATTGAGCAATATGCCATTCTAGAATCTTCGAGTGTCAACACGTATCATCACAGATCATTTCTATCATGTAGTCATCATTCCATGTCCATCTCAAGTGTCGCATCATCACAAATCATGAGTGTACATCTCGATCTATCCTTTACTTATTTCTTCTCATATGTTGGACATTCTCAGATCTAGAAGAGGAAGAATTTGTTACTGGAGGGAAGTTCAAGCTACCACCCTCTATCCATCAAGATGCTATCTCGAATCTCTGCTAGAAGATGGTTTCTTCGAATATCATCATCAATCATTATCGAAGAGCATATCATCAAGGATCACATCTCAACCTAGAACCACATCAGGGAGAAATAGCTTCCACCCATACCGAGAAATAGGATAACTCATCACACAGGGGAGTACAACCTCAACCCTGGAATTTCATCAGGGAGCTTATCCTCAACCTGGAATCATATCAGGTAATCTCAACCCATCCTATTGCTATATAAAATATGTGATAAGTTAACCTGATAATGCAATATAAATCAATGCAGAATATTATAACCTACTTCTACTATCAATTTGCGGAAGCTTAAAGATCGAGCTGAACAATATAACTAGAAGAAGAAGAATCAATGGCACAATGCACATGAAAATACTTTTGGGGAAAGTCTCAGATAAAAATCCTCACACTATTGTATTATCATACATGGTGGAAATACATAGGAATTAGACAAAGCCTTAGCTCTCACAGCTAGCCAGCTCTCAATATAATCCTCACAGATGCTCACAGGCAATCTTGGCTTCTCTCCATCCTTCCTCTCTGCCCTCCAAGCTCCTATTTCCTTGCATTTTTCCTTATGGATGATTAGCCTATTACCAAGTGGAAAAACAAGCCTTCAAAGCTGCACAATCCTCAAGGATGAATCCTTAACTGCATGCATGAGTTTTCTCCATGAGAAAACACATGTAACTGATAGTACATTGTCCTTGAACATTAATCTCAACTGGGTCTTTCTTAGAATAGACATGCATGAGTTTCTGATGAGGGAATCTTCAGTTAACTGGAGTAGCACTAGTTGAGTGCATTAATGCATCAACTGACTGTTAACTCACTATTAGTTCCTCAAGTAGTTTAACTGGACTTAGCTCAGTAAACTGAGTTAACTAATTACAACTCAAATATAACTCAATATTATCTCCTTAATTTAAGGGATAACTCTTGCATGACTTCATAAAGACTTATAACTTGAATTTCTCCAACTAATTAATTTAAAATTAATTAATTAATTATTTATTTCCAAGTAGCTGTTAAGACTAAATTCGATTTTAATTCACAATTTAATGGACAAATTAAATTGGAATATTCTTGTTTCCATATTTCAACACTCACTTTCAACAAGAAAGTGATTATCTGCCACCCCGATCCTATCTCTATGGAACTCGAATTTACACTTTGACAATGCCTTTGTCAAAATGTCAGCATCTTGCTCCTTTGTCGAAATATACTGCAACAAAATGATCCTCCTCAACCTATGAAAAGCCACTGGCAACAAATATTCCCTTATGCTTCTCCATACTACCATCAGCAGCTTGCTTTACCTTGTCAAGCCAACGGGAACTCACAATTGACTTGTTCTCCAGTCTTGGAACCGTGTCTCAAACACTGTTACGAACTATGGAGTCATACTCCTCCACCATATCATCAACCCAAATTGGCTGTTGCACTGCTTTCTAAAAGGAAGATGGCTAGGTATCAACACATTCCCAAGCAAGGGCCATGTAGCTAGTGTACCTCTCAGGTGACCTCCTCTTTCTGTGCTGAGAAGATGGTGCTCCCACATTCTCTCTCGCATCCTCCAACAATCCGTCAGCTTCTCTTGTGTGCTTCCGTCCATCTCTGGAAGACTTTGCTTGAGTGGATGTCTCCACTCTTAGAACCTCTGCATGTGGCTACTCCACATAAGTCTGAGGCTCCTCCTCCTTAGGAACCAACAGTTCCTCCACAGCCTATTGTTGGAGTTCCCTCTCAAGGGAAAATCGCATGGCCTTCTGCTTATCAGACTTGAGATCTCTACGAATCACCGTCGTCCGACTGGTAGGCAAGTACACTTGATAGTCGTGAGGTGTATCAGTGTACCCCACAAATATCCCCAACTCTGCTATTGGCTCAAGCTTCTTTCATGCATCCTTTGTCACATGGCAATATGCTGATGAGCCAAAGATCCTGAAGTGACCCACATCTGGTCTCTTACCAGAGAAAGCTTCCTCTAGTGTCTTCATCCCAAGTATGCAATGCGGGCTTCTATTCTGCAAATAGACTGTTGTATTGCATGCCTCAGCCCACAAGTGAAGTGTTAGGCCTTGGTCATTCAGCATTGCCCATGTGCCCCTACAATAGTTCTATTCTTCCTCTCGGCCACCCCATTCTGTTGTGGGTTATGAGGTGCCATCATCTCTCGTTTAATTCCTTCTACTGCACATAAGTCCTTAAACCCTTGAGAGACATATTCTCCACCATTTTTGCTTCTCAAGGCCTTGATCTTCTTCCCTGACTCTTTCTCGACCAAAGCTTTGAACTCACAAAACTTTGTGAAATTTTGGTCCTTCTTCTACATGAAATAGATCCATCATTTACAAGAATAGTCATCAATGAAAATCACATAACACCTTTGCTTCGTTGTGGATGTCGTCGAGAATGGTCCACACAAATCAGTATGAACTCGCTCTAAGATAGCCTTTGCTCAACTTTCTTGATCATGAAAGGAATACTTGGTGTACTTTCCCAAGGTACAACCTTTGCATGTGTCAACTTGCTCAAGTATACCTTTGGGAAGTCTTGAAGATATCTGTTGCATTATCTTCAAAGCCCCATGATGCAAATGGCCCAACCGCCTGTGCCACAACTCGTCAATGTCTTGGCTTTGCACCAATTCTTCTTTCTTACTCAATGCTACACAATCATCTACCTCTAGTTTATAGAGATTCTTCACCCGAATCCCTATCCTCTTGGTTTGACCCGTGGCTATGTGTCTTAGGAACGCCTTTCCTTAACTGAAGACAACATCGTAGCCTTTGTCCTCCAACATCGCGACCGATACCAAGTTCTTCTTCAGTCCAGACACATACATCACATCTATCAAGGTGAGAGGACCTCCATGCTCCCTTTGAAAAGCAACCATGCCCACTCTTGAAACACTATACCTTCCGTCGAAACCCATCTCTATGCACATCTTGAGGTCTTTCTCCTCTAAGGCATTGAATAAATTTTTATCACCGGTCATGTGGAATGAGGCTCCATTGTCAAGATACCAAACACAACCCATCATCGATGACACCATGCATGCAATGAGGGTAAATTCCATTTCGAACTGAGAGGCTAATGCCTCACCTTCCGATCCTTCCAGGGGTCCCTTATTGGACTTCTTTGATGGGAAATTAGTCGCATAATGTCCCATCTTGTAAAAATTAAAGCATCTTACTTTAGACATGTCACCATTCTTCCCTCCATGAGAAGAATTCGATTTGAAATGGGAAGCCTTCCCCTTCCCTTTCCTTGCCCTACTTTCTAAGGCTATATTTTCTTCATCATCATTCTTGGATGAAGAACCATATCGTGTGCTCCTCCTGACCTCCTCCTGCATAAGATCCGACCACAGTAGTTCCCAATCCGGCAGTTTCTCCCTTCAAGTCATAGAGTCCTGGTAGCTATTCCAACTCTTTGGAAGGCCAAGGAGAACAAGGCTCACCATATCATCATTAGCAATAGTTATTCCCACACTACCAAGCTCATCTCTATAGGTGGTGAGATTGTTTAGATATGTGGAAATAGTATCACCCTTCTCCATCTTGATTATTTGAAGCTTATCCTTGAGCGCCAATTTCCTCTAGTCGTTACTGTTTTGGTAGAGGTCCTTCAATGTCTTCCACATTGAAAATGAAGTATCCTTCCCATGGAGACTCGAGAAAATATGGTCTCGAACTCCCTCAAGTATGATCCATCTTGCCTTCACCACACGCTTCTTCCATTCAGCTAACTCTTGTGCATTATTTGAAGATGGCTTTGGGGTTTCTTGATCAATGAATTCCTTCAAGCCATTTTCTTCTTATATAGCCTCCATTCTATCTTTCCATGCTATGTAATTCAAGCTACCTTCCAAGGTATACTCGACTCTCAAGCCATAAAATGCCATTGGCCAACCTTGAAGTATGATATGAATTTGATTTGCACCTGCAACCCCGAACTTCAAACTTCGAATTCTCTTCTCATCAAGCTACCTTCCAAGGTATACTCGACTCTCAAGCCATAGAATGCCATTGGCCAACCTTGAAGTATGATATGAATTCAATTTGCACCTGCAACCCTGAACTTCAAACTTCGAATTCTCTTCTCAGTATACTATTCACAGCTCTGATACCATGTGGAAAATCTGTGATAGGTTAACCTGATAATGCAATATAAATCAAAGCATAATACTATAACCTACTTCTACTATCAATTTGTGTAAGCTCAAATATCGAGCTAAACAATATAACCAGAAGAAGAAGGATCAATGACACAATACACATGAAAATACTTTTGGGGAAAGTCTCAAATAAAAAACCCCACACTATTGTATTATCATACATGGTGGAAATACATAGGAATTATACAAAGCCTTAGCTCTCACAGCTAGCCAGCTCTCAGTACAATCATCACAAATGCTCACAGGAAATCTTGGCTTCTCTCCAGCCTTCCTCTCTACCCTCCAAGCTCCTATTTCCTTGCGTTGTACCTTATAGATGATTAGCCTATTACCAAGTGGAAAAACACGCCTTCAAAACTGCGCAATCCTCAAGGATGAATCCTTGACTGCATGCATGAGTTTTCTCCATGAGAAAACACATGCAACTGATAGTACACTATCCTTGAACATTAATCTCAACTAGGTCTTTCTTAGAATAGGCATGAATGAGTTTCTGATGAGGGAATCTTCAGTTAACTGGAGTAGCACTAGTTGAGTGCATTAATGCATCAACTGACTGTTAACTCACTATTAGTTCCTCAAACAGTTTGGAACTAATTTAACTAGAATTAACTCAGTAAACTGAGTTAACTAATTACAACTCAAATATAACTCAATCTTATCTCCTTAATTCAAGGGATAACTCTTGCATGACTTCAGAAAGACTTCTAACTTGAATTTCTCCAAATAATTAATTTAAAATAAATTAATTAATTATTTCCAAGTAGTTGTTAAGACTAAATTCGATTTTAATTCACAATTTAATTCAAGGACAAATTAAATTGGAATATTCTTGTTGCCATTTTTCAACAATTGCCTACTAATATTCCCACTGATGACCTTGAATAGTCATGTGGTAGAATACCTACATCATAATTGACTTGGGTTGTACACCCCAAGTACACTCTCAACTCCTTGGCCAAAATGAGGAGTGGTATTCCCATCAAGTCGGCCTGCTTGAGGGTATGATGCCAACTAGGGTATACTCTATAAAGACCAAGAGGGGAGCAACATTCTCTGACCCTATAAAGATAGGGGAGCATCATTCTTCTACCCTGGCTAACTGTTAAGTTATGGTATGTTCTAGGCTTAGAGCAGTTGTCGACCGGATAAGTCGTTCTTGCAGACAAGACCAACCTCCCTAGTATCTAATGATATCTAGCGACAATCAAACCAAACAAATTCTATCTTTCTCTAAATATGCAATTCATAAATAAAGGCAAATAGGTGTTTTAGGCCTACCTCGGGTCCAGTGCTAGTTTGTGGAAGCCACGCTCTGTTGATCCAAATGATCTCCCTTGTGAAGAATTTGCAAACACAAACAAGCACACACATTAAATAGCATCTGAAAAGCCAATATAATAAATCATATTTATCATGATGATTAAGGAGTTCATGAAATAAATCATATAAGACAATTTATTGAGAAAAATGAATCTGATTGTATTAAATTTAATCAAAGAATAACTTTACAACCTTGGTGCCTTGATGCTGTACAAGCTCCTCCCAGGGTCCAGCAAGAATCTCCTCTACTTTGACAAGTTTCACTCTCTTCCCAAAGAAGCCAAAAGGTATGTAATCTCTCCTCTCAAGCTTAACTAGGAAGTCTTAATTCCAACAGCATTTACCCTAAAAAATGTTCAGCTTCCAACCTCTCTAGAAACCAGCCCAATGCCTTAATTTATAGTGCAATGGAGGGAAGTTACTAGGTCCACCTTCAAAGGGATAAAGCCCTCCTTCAAAGGGATAAGCTCCTCTCATCAAGGGATTAGCTCCTTTAGTTATGGGATGCATGAACCACCTAGGAGCGAACCATCCACGTCAAGATTCCTTCTAGAAGCATCCAGAATTAACCCAAAGTGAGTTTTTAAGAATAAACTTGCGCCTTTTTTACTTTCACAGGGATCCACACCCACTCCTTTAGAGACAGAGTGGGCAGGTCTGCAGGTAACATGACCAAGGGGTGCGGGACCGCAGGTAACAGTAAGAGAAAGTGTAGAACCAGAGCTTTATTGATTTTCAAGGACTTTCTCTCATTTTTAAAGCTTGACATGAAGAGCTGAGGTTTGAGACTTGTTAAGGAGGACAGTATGAATGATGATAGACCCATACTAACTGCAAATAGTCATGGTGACAATATTTTGTGTAACAGCGATTTACTTATCTTTCTTATTATTATCCAGAGATTAGAAATCACATGTACATTAAGTAAAGTGCAGATAGAACATTTAAACAATCAACAGAAAACAAGCCAAGACAAGAGACACAAGATGTGGTGGCTAGCCAGGGAAAAACCCCAATATGGGGAAACCCTTTAACCAAATCTTCTTTTATCTTCAATAATTCAACAGAGAGAAGTACAAATATTTGATTTATATCAGCAACAGCAAACCCTAGATCAAACTCGTCAAGTCTACACTAGTGATTCGTTCACCGTGCACCAGTCCAAGGCTTCGTCATGCACCAGTCCAAGACTTCACCACGCATCTGTCGAAGACTTCACTGTGCACCAGTCCAAGACTTCGCCGTGCACCAGTCCAAGACTTCGCTGTGCACCAGTTCCTTCATCGTGCATTAGTCCAAGACTTCGTCGTGCACCAGTCCAAGACTTCGCCATGCACCAGTTCAAGACTTCACCGTGCATGAGTCCAAGACTTCGAATGACCTGTTTCAGCTCAGGTGAGAGAGAGAGCCTTTCTGCGTAGGAGAGAGAAGAGACTCTTTTTCTGCGTAGGAGAGAGAGAGAGATATGATGAGTAATGAGTGACCAAATGAGGAGGAGTCATCCTGTATTTATATCCAAATGTTGAAGGTGAATAGATGTGTCTATTGGGTGTCTGAGCCTACATAAGTTGCTGTCCGAATTTGATAATTTGTCAATAATCAAAATAAATTCATATCTCCATTAATACTTATTGGAATCGGATGAACTTTAGATCAATCCTACACCTCTGGATGAGAGGAATCTAGGAAAAATATTATTAGCCATGAATAAGGTGACCCACATGGATTTTGGCCCTAGTTTCCAATTTTAACACTCCCTCTCAACTAGGGAGAACTCCATTTGCAATTTGTCTGACCATTGCTACTATTCATCCATCAAATGCATTACCTTGTACATCTTGACCCCTGCTCTGCTATGCTCTGCTTTGTTCTATTTTTCTCTGCTCGAACTATGAAGAAGAAGAAGTGATTGAGTATGTCTCATACCATCCTCCACTGACCTGAAGTCAGTCTGGAGTGTGTACCACTTTCACTGGTCTTAGACCAGTCCTCTACTGACCCAAAGTCAGTTTCAAAGGGTGTACCACTCTCACTGGTCCCATATCAATGGAGGTCATCCTAGAAAAGGGAGTACAGTAGATACAATGATGTGTCCACTGATAGAACTACTATGGTCCCTATCCTCATTTCCCTGCTCATTGATCAGATGAGAGGTACTTCCCATGAGTCCCAGACTACATGGGTAGGATGCCTCGACAGGAGAACTAATCATCCTATCCACAGGAGAACAAATCATCTTTTCTAGTGGATGCCACAGAGAACTAATCATCCTAGCCTATAGGAGAACAAATCATCCTGGCCCACAGGGGAACTAATCATCTTATTCCATAGTTGCCATGGGGTGTCAGGGGAAGGTCGAACCTTTTACCTTGTATGAAGTGCACCAACAGGGGATGGTGAGTTACCCTGTGGTCATATGTTGCTCCAAGAAGTACCCTGCGCCCCCCTGGAGCTCCTAGAGCTCAGTACATCATACTTGACCCTCAAAAGAGGGTCTCTGAATGACTCCAAGTCATTCTCGGAAAGTCAGAAATTTGACCTTTCCTAGGGGTTTTGTCAAAATGTCGGCGACCTGTTCATCTGTACCAATATGTTGGAGCCTTATAGCTCCCCGCTGCACCATGTCATGAATATAGTGGTACCTGATATCGATATGCTTGGAGCGATCATGGAATATGGGATTCTCTGATAAACGAATCCCGCTCTGGTTGTCACATAGGATCACGGTGGTATCCAATGTAAATCCAAATAGCTCACTGAAGAGCTTTCGTAACCAGACTACCTCACAGGAGGCCATGCTAGTAGCAATGTACTTTGCCTCGGTGGTGCTCAAAGCCACAAACTTTTGCTTCCTGCTCATCCAGGATATCAAAGCAGATCCCAATGAGAAACAACACCCAGAAGTTCTCTTATGGTCCACCACCTTGCTTGCCCAATCAGCATCAGTATATCCAAGTAGTCTCACATTTCCGACAGTGTATCTTAACCCATAAGTAATTGTGCCACGAAGATATCTCAGCAGATTCTTGGCACCAATCCAATGTATGTGGTGAGGTTCAACCATGTGTTGACTCAATGTGTTGACTGCAAAGCATATATCTGGATGGGAATTCACTAGGAACATCAAGTTCCATCGGGGTGGTTACAGGCTTGCAGTCCACCATGTTGAATCTCTCCAATATATTCACCACATATTTTCCTTGAGATAGGAAAATCTCCCCTAGTTTCTGCCAGACTTCTAGTCCTAGGAAATAGTGCATAAGTCATAGGTCTTTCATCTCGAACTCAGAAGCCAGCTCCCTCTTACATTCATGAATGAGAGGGTCTGCACCTGTTAGAAAGAGGTCATCAACATATAGCACCAGTATGAGAGGCTTGTCATCTATAACCTTAAAGTAAAGGTTTGGGTTGGCTTCACTCCTAATGAATCCCATCTTCATCAAGTAGCTATCGATCCTCTCATACCATGCTCGGGGTGCTTGCTTTAGCCCATAGAGGGCCTTCTTCAACCTGCACACATGAGATTCTAGATCATGAATCTCAAATCCTTCGGGTTGCTCCACATAGACCTCTTCTTTGATCGAACCATGTAAGAACACAATCTTGACATCCATATGATGTAGGTTCCATCCTTGCGAAGCAGCAAGCGCTATGGTCGAGCAGATGGTGGTATATCGGGCAATAGGTGCAAATATCTCATCATAGTCTATACCTTCCTTCTGGGAGAAGCCACGAGTGACAAAACAAGCCTTATACTTTTCTGCACTTCCATCAACTGCATGCTTTATCTTGTAAAGCCATTTTAAAGTGACAAATGTCTTGTCCTGGGGGTTGGGGGCTACATACCAGACATCGTTCTTCATAATAGACTCATATTCTTCAGTCATAGCATCCTTACATACTTGATGCTTGACAACATCTGTGAATGATGAAGGCTCATTTTGGATGATCGTGCTCATGATGGTCAGGTATCCCTGATACCTGTTCGGTTTCTTACTTTCACGGAAGGTTCCTCGGGGCGCTGTGTGTCCTTCAACATCATCAAGTGCCCCCCTAAGCCATGAAGGCCTCTTCCTTGAAGAGGAGGGCTCAGGTGGAGGAGGATCAATAGGATCCAGGGGTTCTTCCACATCGGGCATTATCTCCTCTTCTTTTTCTTTCGGTTCCCTCGTGTCATTTTCTTGAGTTCTCCTCAAAGTAGGAAGATTTTCCACCTTACTAAGGGCCATATCTTTGTCAAAGGTGACATCATGACTAATCTCAACTTCCTTTTGACCGGCTACATAGATTCTATAGCCCTTAGTATTTTCACTATAACCCCCAAATATTCCTTTCTTTCCAGATGCACCCAATTTATTCCTTTTCTCTTTCGGCACATGAAAATATATTGGGCTTCCAAAAATTCTAAAATGAGATACGTCAGGTTTCTTACTGGTGAACATTTCTTCAGGAGTTTTGGAACCCAATGCTTGATTAGAGCATCGGTTTTGTACAAATATAGCGGTGTTCGCAGCTTTGGCCCATAGAAACTTTGGAAGTCTCTGATCATGGAGCATAGCATGGACAACTTCCACAATCGTATGATTTTTCCTTTCCGCCACACCATTCTGCTCAGGAGTATAGGGTGTAGTGGTCTCCCTCTTAATGCCAGCCTCTTTGCAAAAGTCATGAAACTCATTGGATTCATATTTAGTCCCATTATTAGTCCCTAGGATCTTGATCTTCTTTTCGTTTTGATTCTAAATCAAGGCTTTGAAGTGTCAAAACCAGGAGAACACTTCATTCTTCTTTTTCAAGAAATATATCCAAGTCTTGAAAGAATAATCATCTGTAAAAGTGAGGTAATATAAATATCCTCCCAAGGAGTTCACAAGCATCATACCGGATATGTCTGAGTGAACCAACTGCAATATATCGGAGGTCTTGCTTTGGATTGAGGGGAACGGTCCTCTTTTGAGCTTCCCTTCGGCACATCCTGGACATACACCTTCTTGCTCTAATTTGAACTCGAGCATCCTAGTTACCATTTTTCTTACATCAAGTAGAGCTTTATAATGAAGTTGAGCAAACCTTTGATGCCATAATTTGGACTTGCCATTGCTAAAAGCCACCTTGTAGCCCTTGTCTTCCCTTGTCGAAATGGACACCAGGTTATTTTTTAGATTAGGTACATATAATACATCTTGTAGGTGGATGGTATTACCCTGATTTAGTAGAAGAGTGACATTTCCTACGCCTTTCACGGGATATTTTGAATTGTCTCCAAGAAGCAATTTCCAGGTTGGTTTCTTTCTCTACCATATTATAGAGAGCTTCTTTGTAACTAGTGAAGTGCCTTGAGGCACCACTATAATTAAGCCAATTTCCCAGTGAGTCTGGGGGAGCAGTAGTAGATAGAGCAGCTGGTAGATAATATTCATCTTACTTATTGTCAACAGTGTTAGATTCATACCTGGAATTTCTTGCCTTCTTGAATGGTTGTCCTCTTACTTGATTTCTAGCACTTCTTTTACCTTTGTCGTTAGACTTGCCATTCCTTTGATTGCTTTGAGAGGGATTCTAATCATCTTCCTGGTGTGAGTCCCTTTTATCAGGGCAATCCCTTGCATAGTGACCCGTTTTATTGCAATTGTAACATCGTCTTTTTCTTCCACCCTTTGGTCCAACCTTTCCTTTGAATTTAGCCCTGGAATTGTTTCTTCTTTTAGTATGAGAAGAAAAGGCAGAGGGATGACCTTTAAGTATGGGTATTTATTGCTCTTCCATCCTTCTTTCTTCTTGAATGCATCTGGCCATTAATTCCTCAAATCTAGGAATTACGTTATTGTTGAGAAGAGTAGTCCTGAATATATACCATTCAGATGGTAGTCCTCCGAGAGTGGTGAGTGTCATTTCCCTGTCAGGAATTACTTCCCCAATATATAGGAGATCATTCTTGATCTTGGTGATTCTTAAGAAGTATGCTTGCATACTCTCGTCTTTGCCCTTCTTAATTTCCTTCAGCTTATTTCTAAGAAACAAGACATGATTTGCATCATTAACTTTAAATAAACTCACCAATTTATCGTAGATTTCCTTGGAGGTGTTCATATCAGAAACATAGGCCACCAAACATTTTTCGATAGAGTCCCGGATGATCTTATTTGCTTTGACTTCTCCCTTGGTCCATTTGTTCCTAGCAGCAGTGGATGCATTTGATGGAGGCTCAACAATTTTGCCTCTCACATGGTCCAACACTTATTGTTCTTCTAATGTTAAATCGAGAGACATCTTCCATTTGTGATAGTCAGACTTCTCACGAAGTTTGTCTTCAATAGGGAAGTGTGTTGAGGACCCCATGATTTCTTTTAGATAGCCTTGCCAACCTTCTCTTTGGTTATTGCTCTTGCTCTTGCTTGGGCTTTGTCTTCACCTCAGCTCCAATACCATGTTAAGTTATGGTATGTTCTAGGCTTAGAGCAATTTACTTATATTTCTTATTATTATCCACAGATTAGCAAACACATATACATTAAGTATAATGCAGATAGAACATTTAAGCAATTAATAGAAAATAAGCCAAGACAAGAGACACAAGATGTGGCAGCTAGCCAAGGAAAAACCCCAATATGGGGAAACCCTTTGATCAAATCTTCTTTTATCTTCAATAATTCAACAAAGAAAAATAGTACAAAGATTTGATTTATATCAGCAGCAGCAAACCCTAGATCAAACTCGTCAAGTCTCCACCGGTGAGTCATTCACCGTGCACCAGTCCAAGACTTCGTCGTGCACCAGTCCAAGACTTCACCGTGCATCAGTCCAAGACTTCATCGTGCACCAGTCCAAGACTTCGTCGTGCACCAGTTCCTTCACCGCGCATCAGTCCAAGACTTCGCCATGCACTAGTCCAAGACTTTGTCGTGCGCCAGTTCAAGACTTCACCATGCACCAATCCAAGACTTCAAACGACCTGTTTCAGCTTGGGTGAGAGAGAGATCCTTTCTAAGCAAGAGAGAGAAGAGACTCATTTTCTACGCAGGAGAGAGAAGAGACTCATTTTCTACGTAGGAGAGAGAGAGATAGATATGATGAGTAGTGAGTGACCAAATGAGGAGGAGTCATCCTATATTTATATCCAAACATTGAAGGTGAATAGATGTGTCTGTTGGGTGTCTGAGCCTACATAAGTTGTTGGCCGACTTTGATAATTTGTCAATAATCAAAATAAATTCATATCTCCATAAATACTTATCAGAATCAGATGATCTTTAGATCAATCCTACACCTCTCGATGAGAGGAATCTAGGAAAAATATTATCAGCCATGAATAAGGTGACCCACATGGAGTTTGGCCCTAGTTGCTAATTTTAACACTAACAGATAGGGGTAACGCCGTATTGTCCAGAGTTCCCTCAAACCTAGGAGCCCTCTATCTTAATTCCTCACCCTGGGAGCTTGATCAGGGTAGAAAGAGTTTTCTTAGTGTCCTTAATCAGTATTGCACTGATCATCAACATGTCTCAATATGGTTGTTTCCTATTCATGCAGAACATCAAATCAAATATCATATTAGATCATATATAATCATATGAATCACAAAAAGATACCATAATCATCCTCCCTCTAAAGGAGGTGCCAACCACAATCCGGAGCTTTTCTTGAACAGTTGAAATGTCTTAATACATGAGATTATCTCGGTCCCAACTATAAATATGGGACATACTGCCAATCGGATCATCATAATGTATCCATGTCAAATCTCGATCATGCCCAAACAGATCTCTAAGGAGCTTTTGTATCCTGCCTCATAGCTAGCCATGCTAGTAACTGTTAGCTTGTGGAAGTCTGACCCAGGTTCAGAAGTGATTTAGCCAAACAAATACTGGTACTACTTTCCCTTTCGGCAACAGTCTGTAGAGCACAGACTAAGGTCTCACCCGAAGTAGTATGGGAGGGTGCTATAACCAGGTTTCTGCACCCTGGGGATGTCTAATGAGCTTCTGGCGGTCTGCAGTTTGACCCTGCGTGCACGTCGCTACGCGCATCTATCAGTCCCTCGCAACCTCTGAAGCCGCCTTCGCGCAGCCCTACTCGGGGCGCGATGCGTATTATTAGCCATGTTCCTTACTATTAACCTGTTGTTCTCTAATTACTTAACTTATCTGTGTAAGTCTAGTCATATTTAACGGTATATTCAGCCTTCATATAAGTGCACATGATAAGTAAAACAATATAAATGCGTAGAACATAATACAAAAGCAGATACATAGAAATTGGAATCAACTTCTCTTTATTATTGTTTATTCAAGGTTACAGACTCCACACCGCCCTGTGCACTCAGCTGCAAGGGTCCATGCACTCAATTGTGGACTCTACTAGGCCTCTGCGCACTCAACTGCAGAGCCTCTTCCTACTACTATGACCCAATACACTTAGGCTCTTACTCTCTGCTCCAACCATTCATACTCATCTATCTCTAATTCGCTCATTCACTATCTTTACAACTTAGAGCCTCACTCTATTTATACAATCCCATGGTTCGCAGACCATGGGTAGGCTGACATGAAATTACATTACATTACAATACTTAGGGCAAACAACCATATGACTCAATATTCATTTCATGCTCCGCGCCCGCAATTCGTGGAGTCTTATAATACATTTGACCAAAACTTGGTCTTTGAGCCCCAAAACATCCTGTGGGGGGATCCGATGCCCAACACAATGTCATGATCAACCTAGGTCATATTATGGACCTATCATCCAAAATATCATGGCATATCGCATACTAAAGTAGAATCCAAATGTTCTTATCAACAATAATCTCAAATATTGGAAATACATCTATGAAAATACATATAATAAGAGAAATACCTCATTCTTAAATTGAAATACCTCATGAAGATATTTCAAAGCATGCTCAGTGGAAACTTTATGTGAGTGAAGAAACTCACTCACGAATTCATTAAGGTTTTATGTACATCATACATATACAGATGGATGTTCAAAATGGAACATCAATTTGGATGCCATGTCAAGTTCAAAAACATCTTGAACTTCAAATCAGAGTATCCAAGGATTTGCAATTTTCATTATTCAAAAAAAAATTCTAATAGCTTTGCAATATGGAATTTATTTCCCAAATTCCAAAAATCGATTCATCATGCCATGATACATTATTTTGGGTTCCATAAGCCATCTCCCTCTAATTTAGATCATCAAAGGCTCATCACCTGTCACAATAAGATCACCAGGATATAAAACCAAAACCATAATCAATATCAAAACCATACCTTGGAACTCATCATCATGATTTCATCAGATAACTGTTAAATCTAGACATATCTAGATTGAAATGCTCTAAGCATAATGCCTTGCTAAGCCAACATAATCATCCCTACATAACTCAATGTTGTACCATCAATGACAAATTTTAGAAGCTACATCATGACCATTATCAAAGTCATCATTATCATAGTATTAATACTTTCAACCAAGAGACAGGTGGAGCTCATATCAAATCATGACTTCATCATGCCAACAAGTCGTGCATTATCAAACCAAACTTGATTAAGTGATTCTTGTAATCATAATATAAGTCATCTTGTCACTAGGTACAAATTCATACATCAAGGATGAGTCATGCAGGTTCCATTTTTCATGCCAAATCACAACTATCATTACTTCAACCATTGTGCTAAGAACAAGGAGGTCAATTTCCACATAAGTCAACATGCCCACATAGTATCGATATCAGGGAAATTCAACAATCATCAAATCATATCACTAGACGTCAGGTCAAGTCCAAATGCTTCGTAGAGAGGTCTATAGTCAAAACACATCTCAATCATCAATTAAAAGTTATTGTCAAGCATCATGACAAAACACTTTTCATATATAACATTAGTGCCAAATAATGCTACCCTCTTGTATCACAAACATAGTGAAATATCTATATGTATGTCTGAGTCACCTGCAAACACAAGTTCAATCTGCATGTTCATGTTATGGAAAATATTCAAGATTTTCCTACTAGTAGATCTTGTTGTTATCTACAATACATCTGTGGTACTGATATCTTCTAGGTGACCATCTAATTTCATGCACAATACTTCATTATATGATCAAAAATTTACTAAACAACTTCAGAAATCAGTTAACAGTGGTAGAATATGTCAGGGGCATCATGATTCAAATTTTATATAGCTTTAGATGATGGTAAAAAATAGTCAAACCTCTGATCGCTCTCTTCATGTTAGCATGGGATCGACTTTAGTTGCTTGGACGATATCTAGGACTTAGGATTAGTGTGTTTAGGGATGAAATCTCCTAGATCTGTGACTTCTTCTAGAGCTGAAACTCTAATTTCTATACGGGATTTAGATCTGAGACTCTGTTGCATATCAACACTATCAGATGCACATAAATCATTCTTCAGCAGCATAGAATACAAATAGTAATAAGGGTAAGAATCTTGAGAATAGATTCTCCCTCTGACTGGGGATCTGAATCATTCATCTTCATTCATGTAAGCAACCCGTCTCTACTAGAGTCATGCAATAGTAGATCTTTTATATCATAAAAATATGGTTATCAACATGATGACATCAATATTTCATCAAAGGTTAGAATCAAAGAAGCAAATAGATGCAGCATCATATCTCAAAAATTATGAACACATTAACATTTTCTGTCAAGTCATTCCATCAAGTTACTGCATCCAATTTAACCATATGCCATCAAGGCAAGACCATAGGCAGTAAAAGGTCTAGAATATCAATCTTACACTTATACCTTCAAACATCAAGGTTATCATCCTCTTCATAACCAATGAGAAAAAATTAGGTCATTCAATAAAGTTTTATAAAAAAAAAAAGAGTGTCAATGGCTCTTTCCGTATGCTTTCATCATGCTTATCGCAAGAATTACCGACAAACTCATGTATAGGAGTCAATGAAATATCCTTCTATATGAAATCCATCATGCCAAGTATCAAGAGTATAATTTTCTAGAGCCAAGGTGTTATCCTTCTTTAAAGGATCAAGATATCCAACAGATAGATCATAGATGTTAGCCAAAAATCAAGTGTATCAATGTATCAATATTAAATAGCCTTATAGAATTCAAGAAGGTCAAAATGTTCAACACCAAGTGCATAATTTCATCATAGGAGACATATATCCAAGGCACTTTCATATGAAAGTATGAGCCATTAAATAAAGAGACATTCTCATCATACTGTAGGGCTTACTGAGCCAATAGCCGAAATACAACATGCCATGCATACCTTGTGGTATTCAAAAACTTAAGCACCTACTCATTATCATAGGTTGCTTGAAGCACTTTGTCACCTTTTCATCAAGTACCTCTTTATCTCTTTCCAGATCTACATCTCAAAATTATCCTTAAGAAGGATCTACACATCTCATCTCATCAAGGAGGTTAGAAACATCCATATAGTCAAATACATATGCAAGAAGTAATAAACATAATCATCAAATCCATAAGTCTAACAAGTAAGAAGCATCATAAGTAAATAAATACTTATCTTCAATGAGAGGTGATTCTCTCCCTCTTAAACCAATATTCAAGGGCCATCAATGTCCAACGTCGATATACCAATGTTATATTAAAGTATCCAAACAGACCTGCTAAGGACTATCCCATCTAGGGCTTCATCAAATCTCCCACAAGTGCTTAAGAATCTTCTCAGTGACCATACTATGTTCCATATGTCATATAGTTTCCAAAACCAAGGTTTTATCTTCAACCCTAACCTCATATAATCTCCCCAATAATCAAGATACCTAGGGTTTTCTTCAAACCCTAGAATTGTTTTAGGTCTCCACCATCCTCTTCTTGCTTCCATCAATGGTGTCATCATCAGGGTGATCTCCATGGATTTTCTCTAGCCTATCTCTCATTCCATGTTAACTTTTCTTAGGAAGACATTGTTCTTTGCTATGATATTTTTATTTCATCATTAATACATTTATTTCACCCCATATAATCATTACATTATTCATATCTACACCATTATACATCAGCATATGCAATTACATAGAAAGAAACAACATCATAATCATCATCAAGGTAGCAGAACATAAAAGGAATAGTAGAAGAAAGCATTCACACATATAGAGACACCAGGATTGGTCCAAGACTAGGGAAAAACCCACTATGGGGAAACCCTTGCAAATCTTCTTCTTCTTATATCGTCATCAAATGATGCAGTAAAATAGAGTACAATGATCCATAACTTTATCTATGCAGCAGAACAATAATTATATCTATGAAACAGATCTAATTATGTTAGGAATCAAAACCATAATACTAATGGCTGTAACGTATTGTCACAAACTGATGTCAACTGATGTATACTGATGTCATTGTGCCAAACACTATTGAGAACTGTTGCCACTGTCAATGAGCCAAATACATATGTTTGCAACGGATACTAACAAATTAGATCTATAGATCTATATAATAGTAGAGAGAAACCCAAATATACCATATCACTAAAGTCAACTAAAGTCAAGATGTCAAATCTTATATTTGAACTCTAGTTGCCCCCATCATGACTATCTGTGTGTGACTGAAACTCCTTGGTCGCTCTCTTGGTCACTCTTTTCGAGTGACTGTGATTGCAGAGTCACTATTAGGAGGTATTGATGCAAGTGATTGTGCCATTGTACCACTAAAACCCATAGTCGCACTCTTTTTGAGTTGTATGAGTGACTAAAAAACCAAATTCACACCCTTTCCAAGTTGTGCGAGGGACTGAGATGACAGGGTCACTCCCAGGGCTACCTTGTGTGAGCAACCGAGGATTGGAACCTTCCAATCTGTCTCTGAACCCAGAGTCACTCTCACTAAACTGTCTCAAAGTGACCAGAGAGGAAGAGTTCCTCTCTTTCCCACTTTTTTCCTACTACTGAGGACAAAAAACTTATGTTTTGTGCCAACGACCGAGATCCAAAAAACCCTAACCCATTGCAAGCCTTTTTCCTATAATTTTAGGCTCTGTGTGAACTTCTGTCGATGAACCTATGCGATCCAAAATAAAATAGAAGAATAGAAACATGTCTTGATCAAGTGTGTTCAAATGAACTTGAGGTCTCTTCCTTTTATAGGGTTTCTTAATGTTCTACTTAGGGTTAAGACTGACCCATGCAGTGACTCATGTGGTTAGGGCCGACCCATTCCATAATACATGTATGAATAAAATAATTCATAACTCAACTTTTTCTTAACCAAATTGGGTACTCTTTAGGTTTATTTTGGTCCTCTCAAAAAGAGGAATCTAATGAAATCATCATCTCGATCATTTGAGTTGTCTAATGTGGAATTTTACCGCAGTTACAAAAATTAACACTTTGATTCATAACGTTGTTAAACCTGAGGAGCCTCAACCATCTTCACCTGTTACTTCAGGAACTTCATCTTCTCTTCCTTTTTATCAAACAAAACCTATATATCTTGGACCCAATGGTGAACCTCTTCCACATAGACTTGCGAGTATTGAAGAGATCCCACAAGAAGAGCCTCATCCTTCTACTCTTTTTCATTGGGAAGGACTCCATTTTTATCAGATTGGTCCTCTTCCACCTCTTCAGACTCTGACACAAAATCCTTTGCCTTATTCTTTGGACTCATACATGGATCTTCTACAGCAATCTTCATTGGGACTGTTAACCATGACTGGAATTGATGCTACCTCTCACCCTGTGTCCACCACTATGGTTGAGACATCTAATGTTTCTTCCTCATATATGTTTGTAACATGACCAGAAACACATTTGTATGGTGGCCCATCTGTCCCACCTAGTTATCATTTTTTATATGGTACCTTTTCTGGTGTGACTTCGAGTCCTTCGACCTCTTCCATGTCATGTAAGTTGGGAATAACATCTGGTACTTCTTTTATGAGTGCCACATAGTCTTTTCCTCTTCCTCCACCTACACCCATGATTGAGCAGCAGGTTGGCCCTTATGTCAATGGGAAAAGGCTACCTTCAACAGCCTAACTCTTATGTTGGGTACCCTCATCTGGATCAATGTTGCCTCCACCATCCCCTCCTCCTTTGCAAAGGGGGAAACCTATTGTTGGTATACCTCATATTTGTAATCAACCTTATTATAGTCCTCCTTATCATAGAATGGCTTCTATTGTTTGGAAACCTACTTTTCACGTTCAACCTGGTTCATTTTTAGGACCAATTTTTAAATCCTCAACTTGCACCATCTTCATCTCAAATTCCTATCCATCCATCAGCACCCCAATAGTCTCAAATACATGTGAGCCAACCTTTATAGGTTTTCATTACATCACAACCTTTTCCACCGGTATCTGGCACTTCCTAGGTCCCGCTCACCCAACCTATATAAGGTACCTCACATTTTCAACCGCTTGGACAAAGTACTCCTCAAGTTTCAATAGGTCATATTATTCATAGTATGGTACAGTCCAATCAAACCCACCTTACCATGGGACAATGTAAACCGCCATCGGGAAACAGTATGGACCATATCAAGGTATTCCTTAAGTGCCTTTTCAAGGCCAGCAAATCAAAACCCAACCATTCCAACAACTTTATCATCCTCCAGGGGCTGGACAACAAGGTCACTTGTATATTGGTTATCATAATCCCCCCTCTCCTGGTACTCAAGTTCCTTATCATTAGAACCCTCCTTATCCAGGGATTTAAGTGCCTCTTTCTCAACTTATTCTTTCATATCCAGGCCATCCTCCTTTAGACTTTAATCGACAGTTGCCTTTTGTGGCTACTCTCAAATTTCTAGACTTAACTCAACTCACTAATGATCGCATTGCTCATTTTCCATGGTGGTCAATTATTCCCACTAAATTGGCTTCTAATATCCCAAAATTCAATGGTAATCTCGGAGAATACTCGTCAACGCACATTATGATGTATCATCTATGTTGTTCTTCGAACTCCCTTAACAATGATTCCATTTGACTTCATATTTTCCAATGAATTCTTACAGGTATCGTAGCTAAATGGTATATTGAATTACCTAGAGATTTTTTTCATGATTTCAGCACTTTAGCCACCACCTTCCTCACACATTTCTAGTTGCCCATCATATATGAAACTGGAAGAAAACTCTTGGCCAACTTCAAACAATCATATTCCACACATCTCAGATCACATTGATGAGTGGATATGTCATCGTCAGTTGGTAAATACTTATTTTCATGATCAATTATTAGCGGAATGGTTTATCAAATTTCTGTTAGCCCCTATAATAAAAGATGTGGATAAAGGTGGAGTCGTGATTGAAGAGAAAGTTATTTCTCGTTCACAATATTTGGACCTTGTTTATACCCAACCGGACACGCTCTATGATAAGATACCAAATTCTTCGAGACCTTTCAATATTTTTCCTCCTCCACCTGGTAGAGAATCTCATATCGTTGATGGCATGATTGGTTCTTCCAGTTCACATTCGGTGAGTAAACCATCTGGTATTTCTCTTATCGCACCTGATCAAAACCCTCAATCTCATCCTCCCGCGGCTTCTACTTCCGAGACAAATTCCATTTCATATGATAAAGGAAAGTCTCAACAAAAACTTGGAAGTAAGAAGAAAGGAAAAGGTAAGAAGAAGAAATACTCCTCATCGCAGGACAAACAAACAAATCAGTCCTCTAATGAGAAACGAAAACCTCGATACCCATACTTGATTTGCAACAAGGATCACTTTACACGTGATTGTCCGCACCACACCAAAGTGAATCAGTTTCTTAAATATTCCACTTCTCTCGTTGTGTTGACCAACCCGTTTCCCAATCAGGAGACTCATATGGTTTCCCAAGACCCTTCTTCATCTAACACGGTTTTGATCCTTTCCTCTTCAAATCTAAAATCTGATGTTATGGTGGCCACTCGGAACAAGGACTATGGTAATGTGAATCCACCAAATGGTCAGGCTACTGATCAACCTACAAGTTTGGCATCACCTTCATTTGATCTTACTCCACCTCTGATTCCTATGGAATTGACTATAAAGCCTCCGAAGGGCATTATTCATAAGTCTGATTTTAACCCTCATTCAAGATCTACCAAAAAATATAACGTAGTTGAAGACTTAGCTTCATCTCCATCAATTATGTAAATTATTGAGGCATTTCAAAACTGCCTCGCCCAAACGAAGGCATTTTATCAACTATCAGATGTGTGGATCCATCGGATTCCAACCTAGTGATTTTCTCTCATGACAACTATACCCCTCGACTTCCAACTCAGTTATCCTTTATAATCCAAGTCGGTGTTCGTTGTAAGAACTTTCATCGTTCTATTGTGGATGAGGGAGCCTCGACTTACGTTATGTCCTTGTCTTGCTAGAAGGTGATTGGTTCACCACAACTGAGTCAATCAACCACCACACTAAAAGCCTTTGACAGAAGAACATACAAACCTTATGGGATTCTAAATTCCCTTCAAGTAGAACTAGGGGGAAAAATCATTTCCATAGAAGTTGAAGTTATTGATGGACCTCTCGATAATAATATTCTACTGGGATGTACATGGGTTTATTCCATGGCTGCTATCATTTTGACGTACTTCTGTATGATCGCCTTTCCTCGCAAAGGAAATATTGTAGCCATAGATAAACTCACCTTTTCTTCCTCTGATTATCATGTTACTAGAAGTGTCCCTCTTGTAGGGGAAACTCTACATTCATATCAACATGTCAGAGTTGGATTGTTGAAGGATTCATCTCTTATGGGAAGCTTTTCACTCCCTCCTCATGTCCTTCTTGACAGCTCACCTTTGGTTGCTTATATCAACATGACATCATCTGCTACTATCCTAGTTGATCCATGGATTTTACCTGATGGAACTAACATCCAATATTTTTGGCAACTAAACGTCGCTTAGCCCCGTTGAGCTAGATTACAAATCCATATATCCAGATTATTTGGCTTACACCTTCTCTTTGATTAGTTGGGTAGATCAATCATTGGATTATGGCAAGCCTTCTAATGCTTTTTCTTGCATATTCTCTACTGACGAGAGCATCATGGAGATCATGATTCCATACCATGGGACGTGGGACGAAAATCACCATCATTCCTCATTTCTAAATTCAATTGAGGATAATTTCAGTGATGTGCACTTACCTAATTTTGTCAATCCTTTTATGAATTTTGTCTCCATTCATCAGATCGACTCTGAAAAGAACCTTTTGAATATCTAAGAAACAATACCTATCAATATCTCAAGCAAACTAGGTATTGTCAAAAATATACATTAGAGCGTCTTTTTCTCCATCTGAGATCGAGATATATAGAGCCCCATTTCATGAGTTTTGGGATGTCTTTGCCTGGAATTATGAATAAATGCCACGTATCAACCCAAATATAGTAGTGCATGATTAAAACATATCTTGATGCCAAACTCGTCCAGTAGTGCCTCCATCCATTCCATCCCAAGAAGGCTGTCAGGATTAAGGCTGAAGCTGAAAAGCTTCTTCGGGATGGTTTCATATACCTTGTTCCTTTAACTGATTGGGTATCGAATGTTGTCCCTATCATGAAGAAACGAGGCACAATCCAAGTATGTGTTGATTACCGGGATTTGAATCACACTTGTCCAAAGGACAACTATCTGACCTCGTTTATTGACCAGATTATTGATGGCTGCGCTGGCTGTGAGATTTTGTCATTCATGGATGAATTCTTGGGCTATATTCAAATCAACATTCTCCAAGTGGACCAACCTAAGAATAAATTTATTTTTCCCTTGGGTACTTTTGCTTATCGAAAGCTCCCATTTTGTTTAAAGAACTATGGGCCCATGTTTCAATGTGCTATGGATTATGCTTTCCATGACATTAAACATATCATACAACCCTATTTGGATCATATCCCTACTCATTCAAAACATCGAGTTAATCACCTGGTGCATCTAAGGGCTATTTTCCTCCATTGTAGACATTATAAAATTCAACTTAAGTCGCAAAAATGTTTTTTCTGCATTAGTTTTGGTCAACTCCTGGGTTTTTTCATTTCAAAATAAGGAATTTGTATTGATCCTCTGAAAGTACAAGCAATCGTTGACTTGTTTGCACCTTCTTTTCTTGTTCAGTTACAAAGAATCCAAGGGAAAGCTAACTTCCTATGGAGGTTTGTCCCTAATTATGTTGAGCTGACCAAAGGATTCACTCGCTTACTGAAAAAAGGGGTCCCCTTCCATTATGATGATACTACTAAGAAAGCGTTTGATGCCCTGAAAGAAGTACTGATTCGGGCATCTCTTTTATACCCCCATGATTATCAATGCGACTTTTTCTTGTACCTCACTACTACCATTTCTACTATAGAAATGGTATTGGTCGAAGAAGATGATATAGGGGCTGAACATCCCATTTATTATCTGAGTCAAAACCTTACTTAACTATACCGAAACCAGGTATACTCACATAGAAAAGTTGGCTTTGGAATCCTTTCAATCCGTCCAAAGATTTCACCATTACATATTGCTTTCGAAAACAACATTCATTTTGGATTGCAACCCTATGACATATATATTGTCACGTCAACTTGTTACACTAAAATTTGTCACCATGACTATTTGCAGTCAGTATGGCTCCATCAATAACCATACTGTCCTCCTTGGCAAGTCTTATACCTCTGCTCCTCATGTCAAACTCCAAAAAGAGAGAAAGCCTTTAAAAGTCAATATAACTCTGGTTACGTAGTTTCTCTTACTCTTACCTGCGTGTACGCACCTCAAGTACATAATACCTGCGTACTGGTACACTCTGTCTGTAAAGGGGTGGGTGCGTACTCCTGTAAAGGTCAAAAGGCGCAAGTTTTACTTCAAAAAACTTACTTGTGGTCGATTCTAGAGCATTCTAGAAGATGGTTTGACGTGGATTGAGCGCCTCCAGATCGTTCAGGCATCCCAAAGAAAGAGGAACTTATCCCATGAAGAGGGGAGCTATCCCTTTGAAAGAGGGGCTTATCCCATTCATGGTGGATCTGTTTAACTTCCTCCAAAGCATTATAAATATAGGCATTGGGCCAGAGGGAGAAGAGGTTGAAAGCTGAACATTCCTAAGGGTAGATGCTGCTGAAATTAGGACTCCCTTATAGAGCTTGAGAGGATAGATCACATTCCTTTCTTAGCTTCATTTGGAGGTGGGTGAGCTGATCAAAGTAGAGGAGAACTCTTGCTGGACCCTGGGAGGGACCTGCACAACACCAAGGCACTGGTTGTAAGGTTTCTTTTGTTTCCAATTAATACAATTAAGTTCATTTTTCTCAACAAGTTGTTATATATAATTTGTTTCATAAACTCCTTGGTCTTTATGATGAATATGTTTTATTATATGAGTTATTCAGGTGCTATGTAATCGTTTGCTTGTTTGTGTATGCAGGTTTCAAGGAGAAGGAGCTCATCTGGATCGAAGAGGCTTGGCTACTACAAACATCGTTGGACTAAAGGTAAGCCTTAAACACCTGGTTGCTTTTATTTTAAATGCATATTTAGGGAAAGATAGTGCTTGATTGTCTTGTTTGTCACTAGAAAAGCCTTGTTTTCTAGGGAGGTCGGTTTAGTCCGCAAAATTGACTCTTTCCACAGTGGAGTCGCCATTTTGTCATGCGGAAAGAGTCAATTTTGCGGACAAAACCGACCTCCATAAAAGCTAAGGCTTTCTAGTGACAAACAAAACAATCAAGCACTATCTTTCCCTAAATATGCATTTAAAATAAAAGCAACTAGGTGTTTAAGGCATACCTTTAGTCCAACGTTGTTTGTAGCAGCCAAGCCTCTTCGATCCAGATGAGCTCCTTCTCCTTGAAGCCTGCATTCACTAACAAGCAAACGATTACATAGCACCTGAATAACTCATATAATAAAACATATTCATCATAAATACCAAGGAGTTTATGAAACAAATTATATATAACAACTTGTTGAGAAAAATGAACTTAATTGTATTAATTGGAAACAAAAGAAACCTTACAACCAGTGCCTTGGTGTTGTGCAGGTCCCTCCCAGGGTCCAGAAAGAGTTCTCCTCTACTTTGATCAGCTCACCCACTTCCAAATGAAGCTAAGAAAGGATTGGAATCTCTCCTCTCAAGCTCTATAAGGGAGTCCTAATTTCAGCAGCATCTACCCTTAGGAATGTTCAGCTTTCAACCTCCCCTCCCTCTGGCCCAATGCCTGTATTTATAATGCTTTGGAGGAAGTTAAACAGGTCCACCACGAATGGGATAAGCCCCTGTTTCAAAGGGATAGCTCCCCTCTTCATGGGATAAGTTCCTCTTTCTTTGGGATGCATGAACCATCTGGAGGCGCTCAATCCATGTCAAACCATCTTCTAGAATGCTCTAGAATCGACCGCAAGTAAGTTTTTTGAAGTAAAACTTGCGCCTTTTGACCTTTACAGGAGTACGCACCTACCCCTTTACAGACAGAGCGTACAAGTACGCAGGTATTATGTACTTGAGGTGCGTACACGCAGATAAGAGTAAGAGAAACTGCGTAACCAGAGTTATATTGACTTTTAAAGGCTTTCTCTCTTTTTGGAGTTTGACATGAGGAGCAGAGGTATAAGACTTGCCAAGGAGGACAGTATGGTTATTGATGGAGCCATACTGACTGCAAATAGTCATGGTGACAAATTTTAGTGTAACAGATTGCCCCCTAAAGTGTGAGGTCTGTAGTAGATTAGGGTTTCATATCATCTAGGAAGGGTGAAGCACTTTATCATTTCGAGGATTATCTTGTGGAGAGCCCAGTCGGAACCTGCAAATATTCAACACAAAATACATATATGAGATCATATCATCGCTGAGGTAGGCATTCCCATACTCAGATCAAAAACTTTAACTAACAAACTAACTACTGCTCTGATATAGGAAAGATTTCGCAGTACATCATAATCATAGACACATGTAGACACAGTATGGACGCAGCCATCTGTTTATAATTAGTCTACTGTATAATGAATACAAAACTCCTTGCAGCCTGGATGGCAGGAACTAGATCCAGGGTCTTCATTTCTGCTTCCCAAAATAGTACGATTCTATCCATGCGAATAAATGAGTTGATGTCGAACATGGTAGAAACCACTTGATTACCAGTCAATGATGTAAATTGTTAACAAGTGTGAGAGAAACCACCAGTGATGTCAATGGCTCTCAAAGTACTCAGTACAATCCATGAGATGTTAATGAATGTGTTGATGTCGAACATGTCACAGAATCCCTTGATCGAAGGTCATTGATGTAACCTGTCATCAAAGGCGAGAAACTTGCCATTGAGGCATGCAGATTTCAAGGTACTGATGATTTCTAGATAATGTGCTGATGTCGATAGAAAGTGACCCGTTGCAGGCAAGCCCACAACACGAAATCATAGATCAAGTTGAAGAAATGTAGCTGTAAGGACTGACTCAGGGATGGTCAAGATGGATGACAGATATTTTGCAGATGAATGGTTTATTTGCAGTGACCTCTTGAACACATAACGACACAACAGATGGCTTGGTGACAATTGACCCAAAGTTAATACCTAGAAACCGGCTGAAGACTTTCAATGTGGTTTGATCAACTGTTAGGCAAAGGATTTCCCAACCCAGGTGAATGAAAAGTGTTGTGTTCAAGAGTGGTGATAAGGTTTTTCCAAGACAAAGTGTAACAAATAGGCTCATTTTCCTCTCTTTTCCCCCACCATTTTTGGCAAGTACCTCTTTATTTTTGACAAGCTTGAGGAGGATAACATTTGCTTGATTATAAGCTCATCCTTCCGATGAGTCCAACTTAGTTTAGATTCGAACCCTAAGAAGGAGTGGTCCGTTCCTGTTTGTAATCGAACAGGTCCTTTACTGTGAAATTTTAACGAGTCCAGTATAGGAGAAACTCGGCGTTTTTCAATTTTAGAGAGTCTGAAAAACTTAAGAAGACTCCAGGGTTGACCTTTTTCGTAAATTTGTGTCTCCCAAGCTCGAAAAAGTATAAAATAATACTTGAGAGAACCGCTTGATCTTTACGACCAAGGAGTACTTTTATGATTAGTGTCTCTGATCTGAAAAGTAAAAAGCGATCAAGGACACGTCGTTTTATTTCCAATATCGAATTCGAAACGACAAAAATCCGGCAATCTTTTCATGTTTTTACGGTCAGAAAAGGGTTGTAAGAGGACCGTCTTTTAATTCCGTTTTAACGAGTGTAAAAGAAACGCTCGGCAATCTTTTCATGTTTTAGGAGTCAGAAAAGAGCTTAAATATGACTCTGATGTTTTTGTTTGTAAAAAATGACAATTTTCCCTAAAAATCCTTTATCCTGCACAAAAACCAACACATTACTCATACCTGTTGAAGATAGATAAAAATACTTTGAAAAATACCTTTTCATGGTGAAAAACAAGGATAATTTTAGGGGTGAATGTTCGCCCTTTGGCGAAATTAAGGGGTTTTAAATTTTTAGTGGGCGAATATTTTGTATCATAGTACATTTTTACAAATCACCTCAAATAGCCCACCTTATTTTAAGGGAGAGGGTAAAAAAGGTAAATTTAGCCCTTGAAATTAGGACTTACAACCTTCCATTCGCCCATTTTCAAGAATAGGTTTTATTTAAGTGAATCCATTCGCCCATGTTCAAGAATAGGTTTTATTTAAGTGAATCTTATGGGCCAAATACCATATTTATAAAAGAGGTATGGTAAATTAATAAAAATATAAATAAATGAGAGGTATGGTAAATAAATAAAACATTTTTTATATTTACTCCATAAGTCACCTTATATACATGTAAGGGTGTAAACAAATAAAAATATAAGTAAAGTGGAGGTATGGTAAATAAATAAAACGTCTTTTTATACTTACTCAAAAGGTATGGTAAATAAATAAAAATATAAATAAACTAGACGTATCGTAAATAAATAAAACCTATTTTTATATTTAGTCCATAACCCTCGTTCTATTTATGAAGGCTCAATAAAGAGGTTTTATTTAAGTGAATCCTATGGGCCAAATACCATATTTGTAAAAGAGGTATGGTAAATTAATAAAAATATAAATAAACGAGAGGTATGGTAAACAAATAAAACATTTTTTTATATTTACTCCATAAGTCACCTTATATTTAGGAACACTAAAAAATGGGTTATATTTAGGTGAAACCTATGGCCAAAATACTATGGGACAAATACCATGGACTAGATTGTTATTAATACCATGCAAAAAACCATTATTAACCCTAGTATTAGAATTAATAAAAATAAAAAATGGCACATGGTATTGACCCATGGTATTCACCAAAATGGCACATGGTATTGACCCATGGTATTCACCTAGAATGTAGCCTATTTAAATGGGGGAATTAAACCAGCATGTAGCCTATGCTAAGATTCACTAGGACTTTACAAAGTTTTATTATTTAGTGAAAGACTCGCCAAGATCTTACAAGATTTTATAATTGAGTAAAATATTCGCCATGCCTGGTGAGAGATTCGCCAAAAAATTATATATACATATTATATTATTGATAAAATCGCCTTCCATTTTTCCTATATACCATGGAGATTCGCCCATTTATTATATTTATAAATTTAGGGGGGTTCTTAAAATTTTCCCTGGTGAAAAATAAACAAATTTACCATTTATTTACCCAAAAAACCTATAAAAAGGGCTTTTACCAATTCATTTTTACCATTTTACTGTTGAGGAGAGAAAAAGGGCTTTTGGCAAGAAACTTCCCGTGGACATTGCGGAGAATCCGACCGTCGAAACTGAACGCCGTCTCTTCCAGGTAATTTTCAACATCCTCCTCTTCAATTTCATCCGTTTAGAATTCTTTTTTAGTCCCCAGATTTCATTTTTTGGAGGTTTTGGGGTTTCAAAGACCGCCTCTCGGGGTACGCAGGCACCACACTAGGGACTCACGTACCTCGACATTTTCTCAGTTGGAAAAATGTCGGGGGTACGCACCTTGCCTTCAGGGACCCTGCGTACCTTGGTCGGTGTGACTTCCCACGTGCTGACACGGAAACTGTGGCAGAGGAGACCATTGCGGACGAATCTTTGTTTCTAATTAGCACTTTAGATCCGTGGTATGGGGATATCATTGTCTATCTCCAGACCCAATCCTTTCGGCCCGAAGTTTCAAAGTCGGAACGTTGGAAAATTCGATTCCAATCCCAACAATACAAAATTATTGGAGATACTATTTATCGCCGTGGGGCGGACTTGGTTTTTCGACGTTGCTTAACACATGAGGAAGCTGAAAAGGTTTTGAATGACTGTCACTCTGGAGCGTGTGGCAGTCATATGTCTGGGTATGCCACAGCCCAAAAGATATTGCGCGCTGGCTACTTCTGGCCGTCCTTGTTTAAAGATTGTATTACTGCGGTCCGAAAATGCCACAACTGTCAAGTGTTTGATTGAAAGATGCGCGCTCCACCTACTCCTCTCCACCCTATAATTTCCGTTGGTCCTTTTGCCAAATGGGGTATCGATTTTATTACATGTAACCCTCACTCGGCCGGGGGAATGCGTATATCATCCTTGCGGTAGATTATTTTACTAAGTGGGCCGAGGCGATGCCTACATTCGAGGCAGACGGCAAGACAGCTGCAATTTTCGTGTTCAATCATATAATTGCTAGGTTTGGTTTCCCACAAGTGATAATCACTGACCATGGGCGCCATTTTCGAAACGTTATGATGACAGAACTTACAGGCCAGCTTGGTTTGCGTCACAATAGCTCAACTCCTTATTATCCACAAGCAAATGGTCTGGTTGAGTCCATCAACAAAGTTTTAGTTATCATGATCCGACGAATCATTGGTATTCATCGGTCGAATTGGCACAACATGTTATTTTCAGCGCTTTGGGCGTACCGAACCTCAGTGAAAACATCAACAGGGTTCACTCCTTTCCAACTAGTTTATGGTTTGGAAGTTGTGCTACCCATTGAATGCGAAATCCCGTCACTGCAAATGGCCATCGAGCTACTTCCAGCTACTTCCGAAGAGGAAAAGTGTTTATTATACTTAGCTCAATTAGATGAGAATCGACGTGATGCTGCATTGGCAATCGAGACTCACGCAAAATGTATGAAAGCTCAGTATGATCGAAATGTGACCCCTCGAAATTTTTCGGAAGGAGACCTAGTGTTATTATATGATCAAGCTAATGATAAATTAGGTGCTGGAAAATTCGTTCCTATGTGGCATGGGCCCTATATTGTCAAGCGAAAGCTAGAAAAAGGGCCCTATGAGTTGGTAGACTTTGACGGGGACTCTTTGGGTAAACCCAGAGATGGACTTTACCTAAAGAGGTATTATGCTTAAAAGATGGGTATGGAGATTTTTAGTTAGGTTAGTTTTTATTTCTAGCTGGTGTGTTTGTTAGTTTAGACAATGTGCTTAGCTTAGAGAGTGTGTTTTTCGTCGTTATTCTGGCTTATCTTGGTTTTACTCTTGATATTGCAGATGTCGATGCCTCTCCAAACATACATTGGTTTCGCTGATGGTGCTTGTCGTAGTACACGAAATATCTCTTCCGCAGCTTGGGTTATCTATTCGTCGTCTGACGAGTTAGTTTCTATGCATGGGGTAATCCTCGGTCAAACAACGAACAACATTGCCGAATACAGTGCAGTGATTGAGTTATTGTCTGAATCTATTTCATTTGGGATTTGGAGTTTGATAGTGAGGTTAGATTCTGAACTCGTTGTATTACAGCTTAATAGAGTGTATGCCATTAGAAATCCAGTGTTATTAAGGTTATTTTTGAGAGTGTTTCTCTTGGAACGTGAATTTGATTACATTGAATATCAGCATATTCCAAGGTCTTTAAATACATTAGCAGATGCAATTGCTTCTCGAATGTTAAATAGATATTTGAAATAATCATACATGTAAATTTAAAAACATTTCATCACACATGTTTAACAAGATAAGCCGGTAATAATGATATATATATAGGAGTGTGTCAAAAAATACATCGTCTTCGATCATAGGTTGAAAAACACCTTATGATCGGCAAAAATGATAAGTACAAAAAAAAAAAAAAAAACCAAAATGTCACATGTGTCTACAAAACGACCATCCAATCACTGGTGATGATCTCTATATGACACCACTGCACAGGCCACCCTACACAAGAACCTCCTAAAAGGTCCTGGGACCCCGACTACATAGCGCTGAAGCCTGATTGGAATGTCATCTATGGTAGTCTCCGATATATCTACTGTAAGACGCTCCAGGTCACTTTCCAACTCAGCCAAAGTCTCTGTGGCCTCGTCCTGTGGGGCCGGTGCCGCTGCAACTGGTAGTCTCCTCTCGTAAGGCCGGAGATTGGCTGGACGACGTGGGCCTACATCTGCATTTTGAAAATTATTACTATCAGTGTTGAGACGATATAAAACAAACAAAAATAATAGATAGTTTAAAAAACTTGTGAAAAATGAAGTTACCTGTATCATCCCATTGTTCTCCTGGTGGAAGAACCATGTCCGGATCTCCACGAAAATCAACTCCGTCATAAGGAAAATCCTGTATAGAAAAGACCTGGTCTTCTAACCAGTGAAAGTACTCCGGAGTAAATCGGACAACCTCCGTCCCCTCATCAGGATGACGGGCCATAACCGCAACCCATCGCATCAATTTGGGCTCTCGAGGAAGCCCAACCTCAACAGTGAGCTGCTGTGGGATCAGCATCGGAACCCTCTCTAAGCCAAAACTCACAACTAAAGCCCCATAACCAAAGGTCTTTAGCTATCCGTTTTTGGCTCTAGTCAGTTGGCCTTTTACATTGGCCAACACAGCATCACACCAGTTGAAAATGGTACCTCGATAGCAATCAATCGCCATCCGCATCTGGGATCCAGTGGCAATGTGTAAAGCGGCAGCCCCGCAAAGTCTGGTAACTTTAAATGCAATCACCATAAGTTCAGGATGGGATATAGTTTTGATCTCTATCCCCTTCTCCTGAGACTGAGTGTTACACCACTCTAGTCGGAGACTAGCGACAGACTGGCCACCTGGCCTAGTCCTGAACAGAGTCAAGTGTTCACCTCTCTTGGGCAAACCAGTGAGAAAGTAGATATCTGCCGGCTCCATCTCAAGCTGGTGCCCTCCAATATAAAAACACCGGTCCTGAACGTTCCATCTTTCTACCAGCCACTCCAGAAAGCTCACTTGGGCCCTCATGCCAGGTATGGCCCAGTATTTATAAAGACCGCATGCCTTCAAAGCATCAATTGACGGTTGATGATTAATGGCAGCCAAATCAACATCTTCGTGCTCTCTCTCGCGCCAATCAAGCATGGTGAACAATCTACATACCATAAAACATCCATTAGATTCCATAAAATCAAAAAAAAATTGGTCCATTTTGGAGAATTTAGGTTTTAAAATCTCGTTGCGCGGGGTACGTGCCCCGCCTTTAGGAATAGAGCGTAGGTACGCAGGGTCCCTGAAGTCAAGGTGCATACCCCTGACATTTTTCCAACTGAGAAAATGTCGGGGCATGCGGGTCCCTAGTGTGGTGCCTGCATACGCCGAGAGGCGGTTTTTGAAACGACAAAACCTCCCAAAAATAAAATCTGGGGCCTAAAAAAGAATTCTAAACGGATGAAATTGAAGAGGAGGATGTTGTAGATTACCTGGAAGAGATGGCGTTCGATTTCGACGGTCGGATTCTCCGCAATGTCCATGGGAAGTTTCTTGCCAAAAGCCCTTTTTCTCTCCTCAAATAGTAAAATGGTAAAAATGAATTGGTAAAAGCCCTTTTTATAGGTTTTTTGGGTAAATAAATGGTAAATTTGTTTATTTTTCACCATGAAAAGGTATTTTTCAAAGTATTTTTATTTATCTTCAACAGGTATGAGTAATGTGTTGGTTTTTGTGCAGGATAAAGGATTTTCAGGGAAAGTTGTCATTTTTTACAAACAAAAACATCAGAGTCATCTTTAAGCTCTTTTCTGACTCCTAAAATGTGAAAAGATTGCCAAGTTTTCTTTTTAGCTCGTTAAAACGGAATTAAAAAGACGATCCTCTTACAGCCCTTTTCTGACCGTAAAAACATGAAAAGATTGCTGGATTTTTGTCGTTTCAAATTCGATATTGGAAATAAAACGATGTGTCCTTGATCACTTTTTACTTTTCAGGTCAGAGACACTAATCATGAAAGTACTCCTTGGTCGTAAAGATCAAGCGGTTCTCTCAAGTATTATTTTATACTTTTTCGGGCTTGGGAGACACAAATTTACGAAAAAGGTCAACCCTGGAGTCTTCTTAAGCTTTTCAGACTCTCTAAAATTGAAAAACGCCGAGTTTCTCCTATACTGGACTCGTTAAAATTTCACAGTAAAGGACCTGTTCGATTACAAACATGAATGGACCACTCCTTCTTAGGGTTCGAATCTAAACTAAGTTGGACTCATCCAAAGGATGAGCTTATAATCAAGCAAATGTTATCCTCCTCAAGCTTGTCAAAAATAAAGAGGTACTTGCCAGAAATGGTGGGGGAAAAGAGAGGAAAATGAGCCTATTTGTTACACTTTGTCTCGGAAAAACCTTATCACCACTCTTGAACACGACACTTTTCATTCACCTGGGTTGGGAAATCCTTTGCCTAACAGTTGATCAAACCACATTGAAAGTCTTCAGCCGGTTTCTGGGTATTAACTTTGGGTCAATTGTCACCAAGCCATCTGTTGTGTCGTTATGTGTTTAAGAGGTCACTGCAAATAAACCATTCATCTGCAAAATATCTGTCATCCATCTTGACCATCCCTGAGTCAGTCCTTACAGCTACATTTCTTCAACTTGATCTATGATTTCGTGTTGTGGGCTTGCCTGCAACAGGTCGCTTTCTATCGACATCAGCACATTATCTAGAAAGATGATCTAGGAATCATCAGTACCTTGAAATCTGCATGTCTCAATGGCAGGTTTCTCGCCTTTGACGATAGTTTACATCATTGACTTTTGATCGAAGGATTCCGTGACATGTTCGACATCAACACATTCATTCACATCTTATGGATTGTACTGAGTACTTTGAGAGCCATTGACATCACTGGTGGTTTCTCTCACACTTGTTAACAGTTTACATCATTGACTGGTAATCAAGTGGTTTCTACCATGTTTGACATCAACTCATTTATTCGCATGGATAGAATCGTACTATTTCGGGAAGCGGAAATGAAGACCCTGGATCTAGTTTCCGCCATCCAGGTTGCGAGGAGTTTTGTATTCATTATATAGTAGACTAATTATAAACAGATGGTTGCGTCCATACTGTGTCTACATGTGTCTATGATTATGATGTATTGTGAAATCATTCCTATGTCAGAGCAGTAGTTAGTTTGTTAGTTAGGTTTTTGATCTGAGTATGGGAATGCCTACCTCAGCGATGATATGATCTCATATATGTATTTTGTATTGAATATTTGCAGGTTCGACTAATCTACTACAGACCTCACACTTTAGGGGGCAATCTGTTACACTAAAATTTGTCACCATGACTATTTGCAGTCAGTATGGCTCCATCAATAACCATACTGTCCTCCTTGGCAAGTCTTATACCTCTGCTCCTCATGTCAAACTCCAAAAAGAGAGAAAGCCTTTAAAAGTCAATATAACTCTGGTTACGCAGTTTCTCTTACTCTTACCTGCGTGTACGCACCTCAAGTACATAATACCTGCGTACTTGTACGCTCTGTCTGTAAAGGGGTGGGTGCGTACTTCTATAAAGGTCAAAAGGCGCAAGTTTTACTTCAAAAAACTTACTTGCGGTCGATTCTAGAGCATTCTAGAAGAAGGTTTGACGTGGATTGAGCGCCTCCAGATGGTTCATGCATCCCAGAGAAAGAGGAACTTATCCCATGAAGAGGGGAGCTATCCCTTTGAAAGAGGGGCTTATCCCATTCATGGTGGATGTGTTTAACTTCCTCCAAAGCATTATAAATACAGGCATTGGGCCAGAGGGAGAAGAGGTTGAAAGCTGAACATTCCTAAGGGTAGATGCTGCTGAAATTAGGACTCCCTTATAGAGCTTGAGAGGATAGATCACATTCCTTTCTTAGCTTCATTTGGAAGTGGGTGAGCTGATCAAAGTAGAGGAGAACTCTTGCTGGACCCTGGGAGGGACCTGCACAACACCAAGGCACTGGTTGTAAGGTTTCTTTTGTTTCCAATTAATACAATTAAGTTCATTTTTCTCAACAAGTTGTTATATATAATTTGTTTCATAAACTCCTTGGTCTTTATGATGAATATGTTTTATTATATGAGTTATTTAGGTGCTATGTAATCGTTTGCTTGTTTGTGTATGCGGGTTTCAAGGAGAAGGAGCTCATCTGGATCGAAGAGGCTTGGCTACTACAAACAGCGTTGGACTAAAGGTAAGCCTTAAACACCTGGTTGCTTTTATTTTAAATGCATATTTAGGGAAAGATAGTGCTTGATTGTCTTGTTTGTCGCTAGAAAAGCCTTGTTTTCTAGGGAGGTCGGTTTTGTCCGCAAAATTGACTCTTTCCGCATGACACAACTGTTGGGGGGGATACTCTAAGTGGATCGTTATTTTGCAAGATTTTGACCTGGAGTTCATCAAGTCTATGTCAAAGATATCCCTAGTTTTTTCCGAGCTAATGTGCGATCTTCCTTCCCCTAATTTTGAATCTACATACGAATATTTTATCCCTGATGAGTCATTGTTTCTGATTTCATCATCTGACCCTTGGTATGGATATTTTATGATCTATCTCCAGGCCCAGAAGTTCCAGCCTAATACCTTTTGCTCCGAGTAGTGACATATTCGATACCAATCCTGAAATTAATTTATTATCGAAGACACCCTTTACCGTTTTGGTATTGATATGATTTTATGGAGGTGCCTCAACCTTGAGGAAGCTGAGAAAGTCCTTAATGAATGCCACTCGGGGGCATGTGGTGGACATCTATTTGGTTACACTACCGTGAAAAATATCTTATGCGTTAGTTACTATTGGCCTACAATATTTCACGACTGTATTCTTTCTGTCCAAAAGTGTCATGCGTGTAAAATCTATGATCATAAGATCCATGCTCTGTCTACTCCATTGCATCCTGTTGTCATTGTTGGTCCCTTTGCAGAATAGGATATCAACTTTATGACTTGTAACCCTCACTCGAATGGGGGGAATGGTTATATCATTGTCTATGTTGACTACTTTACTAAGTGGGCCAAGGTTATGCCTACATATAACAACACTGGAAAAATGATTGCATACATTTTCTTCAATCACGTTATTGCTAGGTTTTGTGTTCCGCAAGCAATAGTTACGAATCACGAAAAGCATTTACGGAATCATATGATAACCGAACTAACTGCTAAGCTGGGATTTCCACATGAAAATTCCACTCCCTACTATCCTCAGGCTAATGGATAGGTTGAGGTTGTTAACAAAGTTCTTAAGATTATGCTTCAATGTATGGTAGGGATCTAGAAATCAAACTGGAACTTGCTCCTTTACACTACCTTGTGGGCATACCGAACCTTAGTTAGGATTACTGGATTCACACCCTTTCAGTTGGTCTATGGTATGGAATAAATCCTCCCCATCAAATGTGAAATTCCATCATTAAAACTAGTTGTTGAACTTCTTCCTGCCACTTCCGTAGAGAAGGAGCATATTTTACATCTGACTCGTTTGGATGAAACTTGGTGCAATGTTTCTTTAGCCAATGGAGCTCATAAAATATGCATTAAGGTGCAATATGAAAAAAATTTCAAGCCTTGTGTCCTCTCGGAAGGAGACCTTGTTCTCTTATATGATGAAGAGGTCGATAAGTTAGGTCTAGGAAAGTTCCAACCCAAGTGGCTGGGCCCATACATTGTCAAATGATTCCTTGCAAAAGGGGCCTATGATTTAGTAGACTTTGATGGAGTTCCACTAGCACAGCCTCAGAATGGGTTGTACTTCAAAAAATACTAATCTTGATCTCATGCATAGTACACTGTGTACATATTGTCTATAGGTGTTTTGAGTGTTTGTGTAGTGTGTCTTTTCAGAGTTTCCCACGGTTTTCGTTGATCCCTTTTATGTTTGGTTTGTAGATGTCAACCTCTCTCAAACCATAATTTGGTTATTCCGATGGTGCTAGTCATAGTACTCAGAATCTATTTTCGGCAACATGGGCGATATTTACTCCAAATGGAAAGCTAGTGAGTATGCAAGGGATTTGCATTGGTAATTCTACTAACAATGTCACTGAGTATAGAAAACAATACATATTTGGGAAAGAACAGTTGCTTTAATATTAATAAAATGGAGAATAAACTTACAACCTCAAAGCCTTGATGTTACAAGTCTCTTCTCACAATTACCAATCCTCTCCTCAAATGAATAGCCTCCCAACCTTATTTCTAGAGCATAATCCTACTTCCAACAATCCGCGTCAATCTGCAGGCCTGTGTTAGATTTACAGGCCAAGAGGGGTAAGTTTGGGATCCATTTCCCAAGGGATGAGATGCACTAATGGTGGGATAGGGGTTACAAAAAGAGAGAGAGGTAGCTCCATGATGGGAGGGATCAGGGACAAATAAGAATCCATTTGAAGTTTGTTAGTTGGGAAGGATTCGATTAACAATGCTTCTAGACTTTGATTTTTATTTTTACATGCATTAAGTCACGTGCGTAGAGCACAGTGTAAGATAGAGTGCACTTATGCATAGTTTATAATGGACCTTTCTGCAAATGCGTAGAAATTGACTAGGGAACTACACATGAAGACAAAAATAGGCTTTTGACCCATGCGATCCAGGAATTTCATTCCCTTTAGGATAGTTTGGGTTCTAGCCTTGCAAGTGGATGCCTTAGAACATATTTATGGATATAAAAAGATCCAAACCAATGGTCATTTTCCTAATCCGAAAAAATGATGTTTAACATCAATAAAAGGCCAAAACATCATCGTTACTTTAATAAGTGATGGAAAACACATCATCACTTTTACAATTTAAATTGCAATACAGGATTTACAAAATGTAGCCATGAAATTCTACCATATCTAGTAAAACCATCTCTCACTCATGAAAGTGAATGGGTCATCTCCCTATGGTGGATTCACTTGTTTAAAATCTTCACCAACTGGTTCCTGCATGGGTGCTTTGTCCTTGAGACATTACTCTGGATGGAGCCTCCAACATGTGGCTCTCTGATGTCCACCTTTGTTGCAATGATTGCAAAAAGTCTTCTTCCTCTAGACCCTCTTAAACTTCTTCCTTCCCTGATGTGGAGAATACCTTTCACGCCTCATCCTCTTTCTTTCTTCCATTCTCTTCTAGAACACAGCAACCACATGGTTATGCAAACCACAAAAACTACATGGTTTTCTACGCCATGATTTTTGTTCATAATTAATAATATGCTTGTAATCAAAATGAACTTTAGAATACTGAGACTTTTTATACCTCTCTTGGTTGTCTCTGATGCAACCTTGGAACTGGGAGCTTTCCTTAGCTCTTCCTTTACAATGTGCAATGTCATGGGAGGATTGTGATGTTCCCTAATCATCCTCTTTCTCCGATGGCTTCAACAATTCTTTGGAAGCTAAACAAATTCTTTTAGTAGAAATCACATGAGAGAATTTTTTGGCTGACGTGTTTCGAACCAACAAGTGTGGTTCATCATCATGACCAAATGAACAGGCGGACCATGGCAAAGGCTTAAAAGGAGAGCAATGTAGAGACATAATTTCGAGTAACGACTATATTTGAACAATAATGTTTAAATTATAATATTAATTTATTAATATATTAAAAACAAATATTATTAAGTAACGGCTATATTAAATGGCTAGTTTTTGAATTATGATACCTTTGAGCACTCTCCTTCAGTGTATCCAAAACTTGCAAATTGAGGTCTTTGTACAACCTCCAATGGCTGAGTCATTCCTTGGCCATTAATACCAAGTCCTCCTCCTTTATACCCGATCTTGGTAAGGATTCTCATTTCAGTTCTTGAAATGGTTACCTCCATGTTTCCAACAGAAATAGTGTCATGTGAAAATGAAATTGAAGAATGACCAACATTGTTTAACTCAGTTGTCGATTTTGAAGCAGGTGATGATGGTTTTGCTAAGCCTTTGTTGTGCTTCAACTTTACAAAGGCCTCTTCTGTGGCTCGTAATTGAAGTTGCAATCTCTTCTTCTCCTCTTTTTCTTCTCATAGAATTCTCCTCAATTCAACATTCTCTACTTGAAGGCTCTGATTTCTCTCCTCATATGAATGATGAGAAGATAATGAAGAAGGTGAATACTCAAGATGGATATGGAGCATCATCCTCTACTCTTTCTTTCTCCCATTCCTCTCTTTCCATCTTCTCCTCATAATATGTATACATTATATCCACCATGCATGCCATCCTGAGGAGGTCCTCGTAGATATCTTTGTTGTTATCCATTTCCCTTCTTGCTGTACATTCAATCATTCACACTCACAATTCACATCAGTGGGAAGACGTGCTCTGATACCAAACTTGATATGGATCTCTTCAGCTATCGGAATTAATCAAGATCTTTTACTTTTGTGATTTTAGCGGAATTTAATATGAAAGAGTATGAAAATACACGTGTGTATATTATAAATAAGACAAAACATAATGATGACCATCAAATCAAAGTGCACACACACATTGATAATGGAGTTCACTCAGTGTGGGTTACATCTCTAGGCCTAGTGTCAAGAGTGGGGAGGCTACTTCATTAAATGTTGCAAGATGATGATGAGTACATAGTAAATTCTTTGTCATTACAAGGATAAATTCCCTCGATCAAAGTGGTGTGTCTCTCCACGAGACGTTCTCCAACATGAACTCTCACTCAAATGGGCCCTCCTTCACCATGAAAAGCTAATAAATTCTCACATGAAGTGGCATACAAGTATCCCTAACCATAATAGTAACAAGGATCTCAACAACAAAAACATTATCTCATCAAATCAGAAGAAAAACATTGCATCACTACATCATATACCTCCACTTTCGGGGATGGCTTGAAATTGAAAATCTCTTTTGTGGAAACAGAAATCACCATTGAATTTGTGGCATGAAATTGTTTCAAACGACTATAAACTTGGCCCCTTTCTAACACTGTCAAATTATAGACCCTCAGGAATCTTGAAGATTCCCTAAAGATTCCTTCCTAGAGATGGGAAAAAAATTCGCTACTCGGATGAAAATTCTGAGCACACCACTGTGCTTTTTGTGAAATTCTATGAAAAATGACTATAAAGATGGCAACATTCCGACTCTGTCAAAAATCAGCCTCCAAGGGAATCTTTTAGATTCCTCAATATTCTGTAAAGATTACTCACTGCTGACTGCCTGAAATTCTATTGCACATATGGGGAAATAGACCACACGATCCCATTCCCTATGAAATTCTAGTTCGTTTGAGTATAAAGTTGACATGATTTTGCCACTATGAAAAATTTCCCTCTAGGGAATCTTTTAGATTCCTCAACATCAACAAATATTCCTACAAAGACTTAGTCTCAAAAAAGGTGCCAAGAATGGTTCCACCTCGGCCCACTTGCTCGACCTTTGCTGCTTTGTCCTTCCATGAATGAATAATTTTTGGTTTTAATAAAAAAAGGTGGGTGTGACTTTCAAAACCAATCCTGCTGGCAGTTTGGTTGGCAGAACCCCATTTAGGAATTGGTTGGGGGGCAGGTAGAGTTCAAAACCCGCAACCCCAAATTTCCGACGTCATTTGATTTTAAGCATAACCATATGTTATGTGGTTGTAACAACCATATATAAAAAGCATTCAAACATTATTTGTTGGTTAACTATGTTTTTAATATACATATGATTTTTTTAACATATTTTTTTTATATGAATTGTTTTATATGGGTCTGTTGGACCATTAATATAATGCAGTTGTGTGGGGTGGCTGCGGTGGTGGCCCATGACCTTTTTTTTAAACAAATTGTACGAAATTTTGTCACCAAATTTTTTGGGGTCATCAGAAAAATTAACGAGGCGACAAATTAACCCATTTTAGTAGCCAGAATCCGTGCACCAGAAATTTCCAAACTATTGGCTCGTTAGTGGCTACTACTGGGCCTAGTTTGACCACAACTTTGACTGCAAATATCTTGAGCATACAAACTCGGATTTTAGTGTCGTTTTCTCTGTTGGAATTAGGACAACGAGAACTACAATCTGGTCCTAGTTTCACTTCAATATGATGACTTTGATTTTTGAGCTATTATGAGCCACTTCTAAATTCTGAGCATTTCTAGATCCACTTAGATGAACAGGTGACTAAAGGAGAAGCCTACCTATGAGCATAAAATTGATAATGATCAAATTGAGTTGAACATTGTGTGAGAATTATAGGTGAAAGAAGTCCTGGTACAAGAGTTGTAAGTCCTAGGGTTTGTGGGATGAAACCCTAGAGAAACACTTGGAGTGTTGAATGCGAGTGGAGTTAATGAGATGTATACTTGGTTTATCTCACTGATATCATGTAGAATTAATTTTTGTTGATGCTAGCTTGTTGTTAAGCTTTTGGTGTTGTTAGATAGCTTGATGAATGGCTTGTTAAGCCTAATCCGCAAGATGAAGAAACAAAGGAATATGAGCTTGATGAGATTGTAGATGGACTTCATTTATTTCTACAAGGAGGCAAGGATCAAGAAGGAATGGAAAATTTCCTACAAAATCTCAGTAGTTCAACTAAAAGATAAGTAATTCATATCTTTCTCCCTTGATTACTATTATTATATTTATTCCTTGGTCAACCTCTTGTCTTTGTATTTTTTGCTTGGTATAATTTTTTTTTCCATGGTCTCCTGAATAAGGTTTGGAAGCACGTCATGAAGACTACTAAGGAAATGATTCTGGAATCCAATGGCAACACCAAGAAGAATGAAGAAAAATTTGTGGCAAGATGGTTCTCCCAATAAGAGGTAGTGGACTACAAGGATATTTTTTGCTTTAGTCTCCAATGGATAGGTTCTTGTATGACCTAAGGGATTCTGCATAGACTTAGCAAGAGTGATTGGTGTTCAAGAGTGAGAAATTGTAAATACATCCAAGACCATGCCAGATGACCAGAATACCTTCTATTTTTTAGGAAGCAAATAATTAGGCAAAGTGGAAGGAGAATCTTTCCACGAGGATGTCATGGATTGAGATTGTCAAGATGCTCAGAGACAAAAGACCTTTAAGAGCAGTATGTATTTCTCTGAGGAGACCATGTTAGATAGCAGAGGGACTTGCTTATGTGATATAGGGAGCAACAATAGTATAAGGACTTGCTTACATGACAAAGAGAGAAGAAGTGGCAGAATGACTTGCCTACATGACATAAGGAGAAGCAATGGCAAGAGGTTATACTTTAGCGCCAAAGGGAGATGGCCTCAAAGATTGAAAGGAAGGATTTTGTCTAGATACACTATTTCCTGGGATATGTGGATTCAAATTGGGCTAGGAGTGAAGAAGGCAGGAAGAGCACATCAGGATGTTTCTTCAGTCAGGAATATGCTATGATATCATGTTTAGTAGGAAACAAACTTCAATCGCACTCACTATAGCAAAGGCAAAGTACATTGCATCCAGTGTTGCAAGTCAAGAAGTAATGTGGCTTTGAAAGTGATGAACCTCGGTATTGCAACAAGAATGTTGCAACTCCCAAGGCTACCGAATTTAATTATCAACCCGGAGTTCTTACAAACTTAAGAGGTATCAGCACTATATGTGCAGCATACAATGTTTCTTTGCTTTGATGTCATGACGTAATGGAGTGCATGTACTCAAGTCAAATCCTAAACTAATTGCAGAAAATGAAATGCTCGAAATGGAAACCTTATCCTATTGCAAGAAAGAAAGTACAAGGAAAGAAACCTATTCTAATTGCATAAAGTAAAGATCATCAACTAAATGTCAACAATTAAATTTCAAAGAGTTTAGATCCATTAACAGATCTCATTGGATGTGGTAATCAAAAAAATCATCATTGTATTATCCAATCCATAAATATGTCTATTAGCCAAAATCGTTGAAATGTTTTGCATGGGTAAAGAGGCAAGTAATAAGTGATATTTAGTCTTCCCTAATAATTTATTTAGAGATTAGGGGTATTGATTCAACCTTAAGGGATCATAACCAATATTCTTGAGCGAATCTGGGAAAGTATACACACGTTGGAAGAGTACTACAAGAAACAACAGATTTACTACAAGAAACTATATTTCCCCGAATGACCAAGAAAATCAAATCCAAATTGGATGGGACAATTTCTTTTTATTGACTAGGATGTATTAGGTCTCCATTCCAAGTGGAATAACTAAAAAATACCTCTGTTAACCCATGCTAAAAAATAACAGAAAACTACTAGTCTAATATCTACAAATTTGAGAATTAGTGAGCTAGTAAATCTATCAAATGCCTAACCTAATCAAGTGAAAATGAAATGGGATAAATTTTGTTATTACCTAGATATTTTTTTTTTAATCTAATTCAAGTGTAATCAACTCAATTGAAGCTCATTATCATGCTCTAAAAAATAGCATAAATTTACTGTTATTTTCTACAAAGGACCTCTAGAAATCTAGATTTGGGAAATAAGCAAGCTAATCCAAGTAACTCAATGATTACTATGACCTTCAAAAGTTTTTCTAAGGATAAAATTATGCTTGTGATCTTGAAAAAGAACTTACTTCAACCATTTAACTCAATCCTACAACAAGAAATCATCAATACTAAATCCAGAAATAGAAAAAAAAAACAAGAACAAGAGATGCATGTGAATAAGAAGTGAAATGAATAAAATTAAATGATACAAAAAGGGCTCTAAGGCTCCTGGGATGGCCAATCCTAAGGAAACTCAGAGTCCTATGGAGAAGACCAAGACTTAGAAGTTTAACATTTCACCAATATTCATTATTTCCATCAATACAATTACATCCCTGCAAGAAATGACAGTGGAGCTGCACAAATACAAGTTCTCTCCACAAGAAGACTAATAAAAATCCACCCCTATAGGAAAATTCGACTTGGTACTTATAAAAAATGATTAGGAATCATTCCCCATGAAAGGAGGAAGCTTTCCCCAGCAAAATCCCTTGATTAGTGGATCGGGTTCCCAATACTAGGAATTTGCATTAAATGGCAAGGAACACATTCCTAGATTTTCTCAATCATTGGAGCTCCACGATCTATACCATAATCTCATAATATCTTGTTGATTTATTATTTAATATTGATCCTCGTGTGGTAGGGATCAAGTCCCTAAATTATCTTCTCTTCCAAATCTTCTTAATCTGCCCAATATTCTCACAATACTCCACAAAAATAAAAAAATATTAGGCACAAATATGCAATTATCTGTAAACCTTCCTAATGAGCATATTAAAGTTAAAAGTACATTATCTAATTAAAAAATAGAGGTTTAATGTGTTGAAGGATGGTCACATGGGCTTTAATTTATGTCTAATTTAGAGGCCCATCATACCCCCTACTGAAAGTGTTTCTCATCCTCTGAGCAACTTAGTGACTTCATTGTGCCTCATTCGTGGCCCTGGTGGCCTCACTCTTGTGCATTCCTCAGTCCTTTCTCTTAAGAATTTTTACTGTAATTTATGCAAGGACAAGAACAAAAATGTAGTTGTTCTTTTCATGATTATTTAAATTCTTTCAAGAAAAAACATAACTTTCCTCTTTGTAAGTGAACTTTGTTGGGTTGTAGATCCATGTCATTCATATACTCTCCTTTGAAACCTTTATTCCATTTCCACTCATTTTTCCAAAAAAAATTGTGCATAAAAAGAATCATAGTGTTTCTTGAGACCATTAGCCTGCCTTCTTTCCCTCATTCAATATGGTTTCTTGAATATTGTTTTTCAGTTTGGCAAGGTCTTCCACGTCCTTTTCCAACCTTCTGCTACCCATTTCCACCATTTGGACACCTCTGAAACCTTCGAAATGCCTTTACATGAGAACTAGGACATCCTGTACTAATTCTTGTACTAACTATAGGAAACCCTGTAGCGGTTAATGTAGTACTACAGGAAACCCTGTAGCAGTTCCTGTAGTACTACAGGAAAACCTGTTTAAACTTGTTTTGAGCAGAAATGATAGTTTGAGCCTAGGGTAGGCCCTAAACTTGACTTCCATGTATTTATCTTATTTCTATAACATCTTTTAGGCCTTGGAAAAAAGCTAAAAATAGATTAGAGACCTCTTGGAAAACCTCTTTTCATCACTATAGTTTGAGTTCTATTTTTCCTTTTTTTACCTTCTTCTTCTTTTTTGTGGCTTAGATGATTTCCTAATGGATTTGGAGTTATCTATTTTGATTAGGTCTCTCTTAGGCACTATCATATTGGGTTTTATCACAATTTGTTCCTTTCTTCCTTCTTGTAGTAGCATTTTGCCTTCCTCTAGAAATGATTCCTCCCCTTTTAGGGTCTTCTAACTGTATGGGAGTGATGAGAAATGATGTAGAGGGTTTGGAGGATGATGCTAGGGCTCAGAGGGAGTAGTGTAGGTTTGTGAAAATGGAAAGGATTTGATCTATGTGTTTTTTTCAAGAAAAAATTATAGTGAGACAGAGTGTAGGGTTTGTCTTGAAAAATATTAATTTCTTTTCTTTGAAATGGGATGGATGAATGATGGATAGATAGTGGATATGAAGTGGATGGAGAATTTGGAGTGTTGTGGTGACTTGGCCTTCGTAGAAATTGCTTCTTTTAACTATTGTCCCCATTCTTCAAAATCATCACCCTTCCTAATTTGGCCTTTCCACATTGCATGAGTGAAGGAGTGAGTTGCAGTTAACTAGTTGAAGGTGACCGAGACTACTAAACCATCCTTAGCTTATAAAACCTCATCTCTCATGCATTAACAACAAATTTCTAACTATAATATGCTCAAGAGAAGAGATCAAGAGTATTGCATACCTTTACCTACCTGATGGTTGTTGGAGAGGCATGCATGCTCATGCTGAGTTGATGATCGATCCATGGTCCTCTGGAGGTGATAATTTCCTTTGTTTGCTTTTGCATGGGTCTTCATAGCTTGGTGATTCTAAACCTATATCTTCTAGTTACCATGAGCAAGCTATCTTAGTCAAATTCGGCATTCTTGGAGTGTTGGGCTTGGCCATGGGTGATTTTCACCTTCCCTATACGTTATTTCACCATTAGATACCTTTCCCACACTTTGTTTCACCTTTTGTACCTTCTTATGCCTTTCAGCTTGTTTCCTGTAGTACTATAAGAAACAACAGCTTTGTTTTGTTTTTTCCATATCTCCCAAACAGTAGAATGGATTGACCTAAAATTTTCTGAGCATGTTTCCATCATCCTTATGCACCTCCACATAAAAAAAAATTGTCCAATGGATGCACGAATCTCGAGAAAAATTAAAAATGGTTGAAGTTGATGGAGGATGATTTCTTGGAAACTATGCACTAGAAGTTGCTGATATTTCTTTGGAATGTTACCACCATCCATATGCATCTCCCCACGAAACAATGTTTTGAATGGATGCACGAATATCGATAAAATTCAAAAATGGTTGCAGGTGATGGAGGTCGATTTCTAGAAAACTATGCACTAGAATTTGTTGAAATTGCTTGATCATGTTACCATCATCCATATGAATCTCCTGATGAAACAACTCAAAAAATGGATGATGGCTTTAAAAATATGATAAAAATAGTTGTATGCTCTATGTATTTATGTTTCTTGTAGTAAAACAAAGCATTCTTGTAGTACTTTAGGACAACAAGGAAAATGAATGGGAAAATCTTGGGAATGATGAGTGGATGGTGGAAATGGATGAGGGTGATGGATTGGCATGGTCTTGGTCCTTCTGGAGCATCTAAGAAAAGGAGGAGAAAGTCTAAGTTTGACTTCCTTTGACTAGGATTTTGATCAACTTTTCTTTTTTGGCGCTAACTTGTTTTTGTTGCTTGCAGATGTTGGAGAGCACCTGCATTCATGAGAGACAGATACATGGAGCAAAGATTTTTCTTTTTCTTTTCTTTTTTTTCTCTTCTAGGTCCACTAATGCCTCAATGAGGTTTTCAACTAGTAGGTCTTCCTAGATGCCTCAAACGAGGTTTTCACCCGAGATTTCTTTTTCCCTCTTATTTTTCATTTTTTTCTACCCTACTATAATTGAAAAACAAAATCTATTTCAAGTATAAGAATACTTCCAATGAAGCCACGTGCACATCAAGATGACAGACAAATTGATGCGTAGGCTTGAAATGTATTCTTTGACATATACCTGAATTTGAGAGATCAAATTCTTTGACTTTGATGATATCAAGCACAGTTGAAGAAGAGAGTGTTGCTGCAACTTAATGACTGTCTGGAACCATATTTCAATACAGTTGTGATGCCCCTAGTCCACTTGCTAATTTGGATCATCTTGGATGTCTTCTTCTTCCATGACCTTCAAATATTCCTCCTTTTATTGATTGTTATCTTGAACACATGGAGGATTTGATGGTAACCATGAGGGAGATTTCGCAATCTCTGATTTCAATGTCTGCTCTTCATAAAATGCGGCCCATGATCCTTGATATTCTCATTTGAATCTTCTTCTTCTTGATGTTGTCCTTCAATGATATCAAGAGAAACTCTTTTTTGCAATACTCTTCCTGAGCTAAGATGAATACCATTTAGATCAAGAGGATATGTTTGGAAGTGTTGTACATCAACATTGCAAGTCGGTTGAGCTACTTAATTATGTGGGTTCGGATATGGTGGTACATGTAGTTGAGTGGGAGTGGATATTTGAGATGGATGTGGTTGGGGTTGTGGTTAGGGTTGTGGTTGCAGTGGAGATAAATGGTAGGGATAACATGGAGTTGGGTATGGAGGATATTGAAGAAAATATTCAGGGTATTATGGATGACTCCCATAAGTTCCTTGCCAACCTTGTTGCCAAGATTGGTTTTCAGGTTGAGATGGCCAATGTTGCCAAGGAAAGGGTGTGTTCCAATTACTTTGAGATGGATGAGCATAAGCTTGAAATTGTGAATTAGGCTCTTGCATCATATCAGGATGAATAGGCTGCCATGGTCCTCTTGGAGATACATAACATAAATTCATTGGAAATTGACTTACTCCATTTTCCTCTTGGTAAAATTCCTTCAACCTTGGTAATGATGGAAAATATATAACATCATGTGATTCTACATGGACAACACAAATACTAGCATCTTATTTTTGTTCATCTTGCATTCTTAACATTTCTACTTGTTTGGTTAGATTGATAAGAATTTCTATTTTAAAGTCATCAAACAAATTTCCAAGTTTAGCTTGACTTACCGATCTTGATGTTGATTTACTTACTCTTGCATTTCCTCTTGATATGGGTTTCAATGTTTCACAAATTTCTTCAAAGGATAATTGGTGTGCATCACCTCTACTCATAATACCAAGGAGATCAATCCACTCATCCCTAATTGTTCTAAGTAAGAGGGTTTTTAGAGTGTCGGGTCCTAATTGATGTAGTTTTTCCCTCTTAACATTATACATGAACCTTTCTATTAGATCCTCAAGGCTCTCATCTTCTTTTTTATTCATTCTAAATTTCTTCTTCAAGATCATGAGCTTTATATTTTTCTAGAAATATCTTTTGCATCTCACTCCATGATCTTATTGAATTATTCCCTGAACTCATGAACCATCTAAGAGCTCTATCCTTAAATGTTGTCGGAAAAAATCTCAATTTTTGAGTGTTTAATAAGTAACCATAAGATCTACAAACAATTTCAAATTAAAATAGAAAGGTTTTTGAATCCTCTGACCTCATAACATGGAAGTTTGGAATAAAATATGGAGGGTTGTTCTTCATATGCACACTAATCTCAATATCTTGAATGGGAAATATGAGAGTATCTTCCTCATTGTCATCATTTGCATCCATTTCTTCTACATTATTTTTCATCTCTTCTTATTCTACCTGCAAAAGTGGATGGTGATGTGCCTCTTACTGCACCACATGATCAAATGGGGGGGTGTTGGTGTTGGAGAATTTTTGTTTTTGTTTTTATGATTGAATGAAAACACTAATGCACTACACTTTTTTATTTTTGATCTAAAATATGCCTAATGCAAATATTTTTTTGTTTTTTCAAAAATTAAAAAGAAATGAATTAACTAGGGAAGAAAACAATGGATTGCATGTATTGAAGTCAAATCCTAAACTAATTGCAGAAAATGAAATGTTCGAAATGCAAACCTTAACTTATTGCAAGAAAGAAAGTATAAGGAAAGAAACCTATTCTAATTGAATAAACTAAAGATCATGAACTAAATGTCAACCATTACATTTCAAAGAATTAATATCCATTAACAAAGTTCATTGGATGTGGAAATCAATAAAATCATCATTGTATTATCCAATCCATAAATATGTCCATTATCCCAAATCACTGAAATGTTTTGCATGGGTAAAGAGGCAAGTCATAAGTGGTCTTTATTCTTCCCTAATAATTTATTTAAAGCCTGGGGGTCTTGATTCAACCTTAAGGGATCATAACCAAGCTTCTTGATGTTAGAAAATTATATATTATAGAGCAACGGAACACATAAAATATATTGCAGAAATACAAACACAGAAAACACATAAAACAAGAGAGACGCAGATATATGTGGTTCACCCAATTTGGTCTATGTCCACAGAGAAACAGCCAGTCCTTCCTTTTATATTATCCAGCAAACTAACGAGATACAAACTACAACAGATCCACTTTAATTCCCTCCTCTCTCACACAATCTCCTCTCTCTTTCTCACTTAGAATACAGATCTACATAGACACAATACAATTCCCTCATATATAGCGAGGGGTTGCCTTCTAGGGAAAAAAAGCCCTAAATTAAACATAACTTCTACTACCATATCTCCACCTAATGAACGTCAGCCCCCCCTGGACCCCCCCTGCAGCATAAATATTACGGGAAACATTGTTGCCACATTATGAACTGGGGTCCAATGCAGTGATACCTCTGAATAAAGAAGATAATCAGGATCCACACCCAACAATCTCCCACTTGGAGACTGATTATAGAAACTTCAATTGCTGCTTCATTTGCTGGACAATGAATCCACTTTGGACTTGGATATTTCTCATCTTTTTCATCATACTTTAAGACCAATCGAAACTGAGAGAAATCTTAGTTTCTCCCTGGTTACAACTTTTGTTAACATATCTGCAAGATTTTGGCTAGTGTGTATCTTTTCCAGCTTCAATTGTCCATCTTCCAATGCTGACCATATGAAATGATACTTGAGTTACATATGTTTTGTCTTGGAATGAAAAGCAGAGTTCTTTTCAAGATGTATGGCACTCTAGTTGTCACTATGTAACCTGCCCAACTCCTGCTTCTTACCAAATTCATCCAGAAACCTTTGTAACCAAAACATTTCTTTACTAGCCTCTGTAGAAGCAACATACTCTGCTTCCATTGTTGAGAGTGAAACAACACTTTTGTAGTTTTGAAACCAAACTGACAGCTATTCCACCTACAGTAAACATATACCCTGTTGTGCTCCTCCTGTTATCTCTATCACCTGCCATATCTGCATCAACATATCGTAGAGAAATGTTTGAACCACCAAAGCATAATTCTTGATTTGTGGTACCTCTCAAATACCTGAGAATCCATTTCACCGCCATCCAATGTTCTTGACCTGGATTGTTCATGTACCTACTTACAACTCCCACTGCATGTGCAATATCAGGGCTTGTGAAAACTATTACATACATTAAGCTTCCAACTACTGATGCATAAGGAACTTTAGACATATCAGCCATTTCTTCCTGAGTCTTGGGACACACCTCCTTACTTATTTTGAAATGGCTAGCCAAAGGTATACTAGTTGGTTTTGCATTCTGCATATTAAATATTTTCAACACCTTTTCTAGGTACTTACTCTAAGACAATGTTAATTTTTTATTCTTCTTCTCTCTGGTTATTCTCATACCAAGGATTTGTTTTGCAGCACCCAAATCCTTCATTGCAATTGAGTTTTCCAATTTTGTTTTGAGCACATTTATTTCATGCATGTTAGAACCTGCAACAAGCATGTCATCTACATACAATAACAATATAATATAGCTGTCATCATTTTGCTTTTTGAGATAAACACAATGATCAGAGTGACATCTAGTATAACCTTGTTCAGACATAAACCGGTCAAATTTTAGATACCATTTCCTTGGAGCCTGTTTTAAGCCATACAAGCTCTTCTTTAACCTGCACACTAGTTTATCCTTACCTTTTACCTCATATCCTTGTGGTTTATGCATATATATCTCTTCCTCCAAATCCCCATGGAGAAAGGTTGTATTTACATCTAATTGTTCAAGATGTAAACCTTCAGTTGCTACTAGACTTAAAATAGTTCTAATTAAAGTCATTTTAACAACAAGAGAAAAAGACTCATCAAATTCTATACCCTTTTTCTATGCAAACGCCTTCACCACAAGTCTAGCTTTATACCTTTTTCTACCTCCATATTCTCCCTTCAACCTGTAAACCCATTTATTCTATAATGTGTTTTTACCTGCAGGCAACTTGACTAAGTCCCAAGTCTGGCTATGTGCTAAGGATTCCATCTCTTCTTTCATGACTTGCTCCCACTTCTTCCTGGTTTCTACCTGCACTGCTTCTTCATAACATTTTGGTTCACCAGAATCAGTCAACAATACATAATATAATGAAGGAGAGTATCTTTTAGGGGGTCTACATATCCTGGTAGATCTTCTAACACCACTTTCAGGTGTTTGAGGTGCTTGTTTCTATTGTGGTTGTTGTTGATGTTCTGTCTATTGATCATTATGTTTTTTAGACACCTTCACTTTTTCTGTGATCTCATCAAGCACCATGTATTCTTTGTTTTCTTTTTCTTGTTTCTTTTCCTGCATTTGATCCTTATACAATACATTTTCATTGAATATGACATCTATTCTCTTAATGATTTTTTGTTTTTCATAATCATAAAAGTGATAACTAAAATCATTAACACCATATCCAATAAAGGTACATTTCTTTGATTTTTCCTCAAGCTTTGTTCTATTTTCTTTATTAATGTGGACAAAGGCTTCACAACCAAAAGTCTTTAAAAAAGAGTAGTTTACCTTTTCACCTATCCATGCCTCCTCTAGAATTCCACCATCCAAGGAACTTAAAGGACCTCTATTTATTAGATAAACAGTAGTATCTACAGCATCTACCCAAAATTGTAAATGCAATCCTGCATGCAATCTCATGCACCTTGCATGCTCCATGATTGTCCTGTTCATCCTTTTTGACACACCATTTTCCTATGGTGTTCCTGGAACTATCTTCTCTCTACGAATTCCATTCTCTGAACAGTACCTATCAAACTCTTTGCTGCAATATTCACCTCCATTGTCTGATCTGAGACACTTCAACCTTTTTCCTGTCTCATTTTCAACCAAATTTTTCCATTTCTTGAAAGAATCAAATACATCATATTTATTTCGAATACAATAAATCCAGGTCTTTCTGGTTGCATCATCAATAAAATTAACATAATAACGAGAGCCACTGAGAGATGATACCTGAGCAAGTCTCCATACATCTGTATGCACAAGCTCTAATTTTTCACTCTTCTTTTCTTTCCCAACTCTCAGGAATGTGATGCTCTTCTGTTTTCCATAAACACAATTCTCACATAATTTTAAATCAACATGCTTCAAACCTGGCAACAAAATTTCTTGAGTGAAGAATCTACATCCCCTTCTCACTCATGTGCCCAAGCCTATGATACCACAATGTCGTATTTGCTCCTATAGAGGTTAAAGCATTAACAAAATTAGAAATACCATTGCATAAATACAATGTACCAACCTTTTCTTCTTTTGCTATTACCAGGGCTCCTTTAGTGACCTTCTAAGTTTTATCTGTAAAGGTAGTTACACAGCCTTCACCTCCCAACTGCCTTGTTGAAATTAGATTTTTCTTTAGATTTGGAATATCCCTTACCTTCTTCAATAGCCATTGATTTCCATTTTGTTGTTTTATGAAAACTATACCCATTCCAATGATTTTGCAGGGTTTATCGTCACCCAATCGAACTTGTCCAAAATCTCCTTGAACATGATCATGAAAATGTTTCCTATCAGGTGTGGCATGAAATGAGGTCCCCGAATCTACCACCCAGGTATCAATAATATTTTCTAATGAAAGAATCAAAGCATCTTGCAACACATCACTTGTCCCATTCACTTCATGATTGTTTTCTTGCTGTGCGTCTCCTTCTTTTCCCTTCTGAGACTTGCAGCCTTTCTTCAGGTGTCCTTTCCTCCTGTATTTCCAGCACACTATCCCCGATCAGGACTTGGATCTGCCATTCCTTGACTTACTGTGATATCTTGGGATCTTTCCTCTTTCCATTTTTCTTCCCCTAGTCTCTGCAGTCAAAGCATTACCTGATGTCTCACCGGAGCTTTCTGTCTCATTTCCTCACTAAGGATTGCACCGACAACATCATCAAACTTTAAATTACTAGATCCAGAGACAGAGTTACTAATGGCCATAACTAAACCATTCCAAATTTCTAGCAATGAGCATATAAATAATAGAGCCCTAACTTCATCATCAAAAGTTAACCCTATAAAACTTAACTGACTGGTAACTGTATTAAATTCATTTAAATGATCAACAATAGTTCCACCTTCTGAAATATTCATATTAAATAAACGCTTCATAAGAAATATCTTATTTGATTCCGAGGGTTTTTCATATAGTTTGGCTAATTTCGACATTAAACCCTTTGTTGTCATTTCCTTTGAAATATTAAAGGCTACCGACGCCGCTAGGCACAATTGTATTGTTCCAAGTGCCTTTCTGTCGAGAATATCCCATTTTGTGTCTGTCATACTCATAGGCTTCTTTGCCTTTCTGCTCAATGGTTGGTACAAATCTTTCTGGTACAAATAATCTTCCATTTGCATCTTCCACAACTGGTAGTTTTGGTCATTAAATTTTTCGACCCTAAACCTACCATCTTCTACCATTGCTTCCACTCGAACTAGGAACCCTTCTCTCCTACGCGTTTATCAGCCAAATAAACCTTCGTCTCTGATACCAGTTGTTAGAAAATTATATATTATAGAGCAATGGAACACGTAAAATATATTGCAGAAATGCAAACACAAAAAAACACATAAAACAAGAGAGACACAGATATATGTGGTTCACCCAATTTGGGCTATGTCCATGGAGAAATAGCCAGTCCTTCCTTTTATATTATCTAGCAAACTGAAGAGATACAACCTACAGTAGATCAGCGATAATTCCCTCTTCACTCTCACACAATCTCCTCTCTCTTTCTCACTCAAAATGCAGATCTACACAAACGCAATACAATTCCCTCATATATAGAGAGGGGTTTCCCTCTAGGGCAAAAAACCCTAAATTAGACATAACTTCTACCGTTAGATCTCTGCCTAATGAATGGCTCAGATTGACTATGAAATTACAACATTTTACAAGGAAATTTTACATATATTTTTAGCTTCAGGGGCACTGCCCCCGATCCCCTCCCGGGGGGGGCTCCCAAAGGTCATAGACGCCCCCCCTGGACACCCCCTGGAGCGTAAATATTACGGGTGGCGTTGTCACCACATTATGAACTGGGGTCCAATTCAATGATACCTCTGAATAATGAAGATAATCAAGCTCCACACCCAACACTTGAGCAAATTTGGGCAAGTATATACATGCTGGGAGAGTACTACAGGAAATAGCAGATTTACTACAGTAAACTATAATTCACCGAATGACCAAGAAAATCAAATCCAAATTGGATGGGACAAATTTTTTATTGACTAGGATTTCTTAGGTCTCCATTCCAAGTGGAATCACTCAAAAATACCTTTGTTAAGCCATGGTAAAAAATAACAGAAAATTACTAGTCTAAATCCTACAAATTGGAGAACTAGTGAGCTAGTAAATCTATCAAATGTCTAACCTAATAAAGTGAAAATGAAATGGGGTAATTTTTTTATTAACTAGAATTTTTTTGTGATCTAATGCAAGTGGAATCAACTCGATTGAATCATGTTAGCATGCTCTAAAAAGTAGCAGAAATTTACTGTTATTTTCCATAAAGGACCTCTAGAAATCTAGATTTAGGAATAAGCAAACTAATCCAAGTAACTCAATGATTACTATGACCTTCCAAATTTCTTCTAAGGATTAAATGATTCTTTTTATCTTGAAAAAGAACTTAATCCAACCATTTAACCCAATCCTACAACAAGAAATCATCAATACTAAATCTAGAAATGGAAAAAAAAAAAAGACAAGAACAAGAGATGCATGTGAATAAGAAGTGAAATGAAGAAAAGTAAATTATAAAAAAATGGCTTTGAGGATCTTGGGATGGCCAAGATGAAGGAAACTCATAGTCCTATGGATGATACCAATACTTAGAAGCTGAACATGGCAACAATCTTCATTATTTCCATCAATACAATTACATCCCTGCAAGAAATGACAGTGGAAATACGAGTTCTCTCCATAAGAAGACTAAGAAAATTCCACCCCTATAGGAAAATTTGACTTGGTACTTATAAAAAATGATTATGAATCATTCCCTATGAAAGGAGAAAGCTTTCCCCACCAAAATCCCTTGATTAGTTGATCTAGTTCCCAATACTAGAAATCAGCATTAAATGGGAGGGAACGCATTCCTAGATTTTCTCAATCATTTTAGCTCCACAATATGTGCCATAATTCTTGAATATATTGTTGATTTATTATTTAATATTGATCCTCCTATAGTAGGGATCAAGTCCCTAAATTATCTCCTCCTCCAAATCTTCATAATCTACCCAATATTCTCACAATATTCCACAAAAATAAATAATATTAGGCACAAATATGCAATTATCCATAAACCTTCCTAATGAACATATTAAAGTTAAAAATACATTATCTAATGAAAAATAGAGTTTTAATGTGTAGAATCATGGTCATGTGGGCCTTAATTTATGTCTAATTTAGAGGTTCATCCGAAAGCTACTTGCAGGACTATTTGATAAGGAGCTTGAGTTGGCCCTGATATTTTGTGATAATCAAAGTTGTGTCAAACCTTTATAGAATCTGTTTTTTCATGATAGGTTGAAGCATATTGAGATAAAGTACCGGTTCATTCGAGACATGGTGTAGAGAGGAGCAGTTGAGATCCATAGATGAACATATTATTGACATTTTCACCAAGCCTCTGTGTAAAGTGAAGTTTGTATACTTTAGAGACAAGATTGACATGATGCAAAATGTCTCCCTCATTTTGAGGGAGGGTTGATGTCTTTGTAGGATTAGGGAAGACCATCACTTGAGGCCATAAAGGGATTTGGTTGGTTCATAAAAAATTTGACTAGGCTAGATGGATACATTCGCCTTTGCTTCCAAAAGGACTTGACTAGATCATAAAGGACTTTGATCACAAAGGTTAATGCCCCAAGGCAAGTATAGGGGAAAATTACATGATTGGACAGATCTTCTCTTGAGAAGTTGTTGACGGTGTTGGACCCGCCAACATTCAAGGGATCTCCCTGGTATGAAGTCCCAACTAGCTCTCACACCGTTTGGTGTGAGAGTCCCATCCGGTATGATGGATCGGTTTCCATTGTCTTAAGGATTTGCCTCAACTCTTTCTTTTCAGCATAGGAGAGTGGTTTTCTTTGTCTTCGAGAAGTGAGGTTCACATGTCTAGTGAGTTTAAGTGTCACTTGTGTCAATGGTTCTTTCACTGTCGAGGGAAAGGGTGAGAATGAGCTCTAGGTCGATTGGGAGCAGTCCCAAAACTGCTAGGAACACACAACACAACAGGACATGCACAGCTTCTAGTGGAGCAATCCACATGGATGCGGAAGTCACAACATACAAGGTAAGATAACACATACAACACTCACGAATTAGTCCTAAGGAGTGCAACGATTGTTACAACAAGCTTCATGTGAAAGGTTTGTTTGATGTCCGGGGGAGTGGTCTACATAGACGAGACAACATTAACAGCATATACAACACATTTCCATTAATAGATTATGCATTACAACAAATGAAACAGTTAAAATGTAGAACACAAGTTAAAGCAACATGCATTACAAGTGTTAAAGATCAGTCTTACAACAGATACAATACATGTGTGAAAATGTGTTGACCTATTAGCAGGCTTCTAAATTAAGTGAACGTTCCAAGACACATTGTTACACCATACATCACTAACCCCGAGTGTGGGGCATTGGAGCCACTACTTACTCCTCAAAAAAAAATATTATAGACTCTCTTGGCTATGTGGGAGGAGCTGAGGTGAAAAGTCCTTTACATGTACAAATGAGGGGGTATTTATAGCCAAGGGTGAAACTGACCCTTGTGGCTATTCAACTACCCTCATGACCATTTGACTTCTATGAATTTTTGACTTACATGACTCTTTGTTCAACAAGTGGGTCTCTTGGACTTCGACGTTACATCACATTGATTGACAACAAGCCCAAAGTGGAGATGTGGGTGACATGACTCATGATGTGACTCAACATGACCTGACGTGACAATCCTGGTACATTTGTGCTACTGCTGGAGTGCATGTCGAGCTATAGTGTTGTTGGGTGATGGATTTCTTCATGGTGTATCATAGCTTCAACTCTGCATGGTGAAGTGCATAGGGTCTTCGATGGTCCTTGGTTTGCCTGATGAAGCTTTAGCATGTTGTTCCTTGTTTGCATGTTGGAAGGCTTGACAAGCTCATCTATTCTCGAAGGTGCATGTTCATTGCATTCATCCGCTTCGCATGCTTCGTTCATTCATCCATTGGTGAACCTGTCATTCTGCATGTGATCCCTTCGTTCATCCCATTCATCGTCTTGCCATGTTTGTTGGTGTACCTATACCTGCAATCACTCATGATGAGACAACATCAAATCCAAAACCTCCTAGTCTACCATGACACATGATCATTTCGGATGCAGGTGACTGGGAGAGGCAGCAAGGTTGTGAAGCGGGATGATGGATCTGGGCACTACTAATGAAAATTGTGCAAGAGTCACTAAGTGATGGAGATGGGCAATCTGAGACGACAGTGACTGTCTATGAGGTCTGGCTCGGCTGGGAGGTAAAATTGTGCAAATTTTGGGAGGGACAGTCTGGGCTGTTGGAAGGCAAGACAGGCATTCTCTGTGCATTTTTCAAAACAAATGGGCAGCAGGGCTGGATAGCCATCTTTGCGTAATTTTCTAGAGGAATGGGCCGGGTTGCATGAATGGTTAGCAGGCAGGGATTGCATAGTTTTTTGGGGGAACTTCCAGTTGGCTGTTGGAGTTTCTGGCCACAGAAACTGTGCAAATCTTGGAGGGAATTGGAAGTCTGCTGCAAGGGGTTGCTGGCAAGGAAAATTACACTGAGGGAAATAAGTCAGCCTCCTGGTCATCTCTGCGCAATTTCTGAGCTAATCTGACTAATGGGCAGCAGAAGGCCTACTCATGAACACTATGCAATTTCTAAGATGAACAGTTGGTCGACTATCAGGATGACTGACTCGGAAAACTTTGCAATTTTTTGAGGGAGACAGGGACGAGCACCTGGTGTCTATCCAGCTTATCTACATAATTGCCTCAGTCAGTTGAGAGGGTGAATTCAGTGGAATCTACACAATTTTTTATGGGAGTCAGTCTCGAGGTGATTTTCGAGTCCGACTATCCGGTTGGCTAGCATGAGAGTTAATTGAATTGCTTGTGGGCAGTGCAACTTGAAAAGACTAGCTTGTTGTTTTTGCACTACTTTGATTGACAGTCAATCGAGTCGATAGCAGGGTGATGGTCCAGCTGTCAAAGGGGAGTCTAGTCATCAGAAATTTAGCAAAACTCGTTAAGTGTGTGAACAATCGAAAGATGCATAGGTGATCATACGAACACACACTCGCATGACTTGACGATAGAACAACCAAACTGCCAGATACACATGTTCAACATGACTGACCGATCGTGTGAGTGACAAGCGCGACACTCGTGATTAATCATTCATTGGTTGAGATGAGGCTTGTGCGATAGTGAATGTGACTCTCTGTGTGAGTGCAACAGATGCTTTCATAGTGAGCACAACAGCACATACGAAGCGAAGACTTTGAGCATAAGCAGAACATGGTCACAAGCATGACCTAGACATCAGCATGCAGAGACTTGAATACAATGAACAAGCAAGGTGGATGTAAAGACTCACATGAGCTCACGGATTGAACCCAAGTGTGTGCAATCATCAAGTGAAACTCTTCAAGGGAGGCTTTGAAATTGATGTAGGCCAAAATTTTGGAGGGTGGTTGTAGCCGCTACGACACTTGGCAACACACTAGTAGAACTCCAGCTTCTCTTTTTTGGTTCATTGCTAGCACAGGGCCTTGGTCTTTTGGGGAGTATTGAATCAATGTGAAGGTTCCCTCAATTTCCCCACTTACCCCATGGACATACATGGTTCACCCCTTTCCACTCATTCAAACACAATCAAAAGTTCCACTTTAGATCTCAGTGTTTCGAATTTGGGAAGGGTAGTTTAGCTCACGAGTTGAAGATTTTCAGAGTTTAAGTTTTCATCTTTGGTGTTTCTCCGCTACTAGCAGGCCTGGATGGTACCCTGGCGGAGTCACGCAGAAACACATACATTGCTCCACTACCAGCGAGCCTAGTCAATACCCCAGTGGAGTTACATGCTTCACCTCTCTGCATAGGAAGCCTTTCTCTTCTTTCGCCTTTGTATTTTTCTAGAGGATTGTCCATAGGAACTTATTTATTTTTGGGGGTGGAAGAGCTATCCTGACTTATTGAGAGAAGAATAGGTTGTTCCTTTAGAGAAGCATGTAAAACCTCTGACATAGGTTTGGTCGTTTAGATTTTCCCCTTCTCTGTTTCTACTAGTTGGATGATATTGAACACACAGAGTAGAAGTCTGAGTATAGGCATGGGGCTTCCCAGTGTGGACACAGGTTCATGGTTGGAGTGAAACTTCCCTTGTAGACAATTCATATTTTCTATCAGGACTTCATCGGCCAAAGTTACAACCAAGCACAAAGAAGGCGGACACAAGATTGGCCAAGTGTTGCAGTGTTGTGAGTTACCTCAAATTTCATCCACATACTCTATTCAAAAGCTAGGATGTAGTAGTTGGTAGCACTTGTTTCCGGAAACAAAAATAGTAATATATCAAACAAACAAAATGAATGTGAACAAAAATAGTAAGAAAAATCAAACAAATCAAAAGAAAAGATAATAAGCAAAACAAACCAAATGAAACAACAAGCAGCAAGAAGACTATGTACATGGCACAGATGTAGCCCAACCTACTGAAAATAATGCTTGAGATCTTGGCCATTGGTAGGAAGATTGTCAATCCTCTTGCCCAGTGATTGCAAATGATATGTGTGTGGGCCAAGCCTCTCGTAGACCAGTGCAAGTCCACCGGGCTCCGCTACTGGAACCTAGTGGCATTCCAGAAGACCTTCAAGTGAAGACAACACCACTGTTTCAGGTACTGTGTGCAACATGGGCTTGGATGATGGCACGGGGTAGTTGTTTTTATTTTGGGAGGGGTTCAAGTTTTTGAAGTCAATGCGTAAGTAGATTTTCCCTGATTTCTTACGTGCAGGATTTAAATTAGAAAGCCAAGTATCATGACAAAATTTGTAAGTAATCCAAACACTTAAAATGTTAGTCAATATTTTTTGTGAAAGGAGTGCACACAACATGTATGTGTTACATGTTCTTTGTTGCAATGGCTTGTCTCCTCCTTTACCTAGAATCCCATGTTGGACTGCTCGCATATAGTGTGTACTCAAGTCATCATCTACTCGTGCAGACCCATCTCGATACTATTCGATCAAGCGGTCAACGATTTGTCACTGTTGTAGTGTGTAGCTTGTACCGAGATTGGTTGTCTTCTGATCGTGGTAGGTTCCCAGGTTGCTTTGTTCATTTGTAGTGTTGGTCTTTCATGTGTTTATCATGAGTGATTCATAATCAGCATCATTTTTTGTGCCTTCAAACTTCAAAAGGCTCAAAATCATGCATTTTTCATTGTTTTGGATGACTGAGATACACTCGGTCCTTGAGCCATCATGTGTTCCAGATTTGTAAAGACTCATTGCCCACAAATTGTCTCTATATGGACCATTTGGCGTGTTGGTACTGTTGCTACTACCATTGTTGCTACCACTGCTACTATAGGAGAAACAAACTATACAGGTTTCACTATCATCAGTTGGGCGAGGAAGGAGTCCCAACTACTTGTCTGATGAGGTTGGAGCTGGCCATGCAGGATAACACTCCAATGTCTTTTCTAGGAGGCAGTTGCCAAACATGAGTTCTGTAAAGGCCAATGGTTAATTCTTGTTGTTAAGGGGAGTGACATTGTGTTTCATATACCTCTCAAATAACACCTGGATTTGGTTGCATCTACCCTTGTACAGAAGCCACATGTGAGGCCAGTCTGTAGCAAAATATCCATCTAGGTTGCTAGACCAGTGTCTACTGAGTAGCAGGTCGTATGCTTCCGGTATGTCCACAACAACTATGTTGATGCATTGGTGGACTCGATTATCATGGGATAGTTGGATGGTCACGTCTCGGAGTTCACCAATGGTTGGTACTAAGGTTCTTTCAAGTTGGATGATTCTTGTGGATGTTTCGCTCCATCGTGCATTGATCTTCTTAACAATGGAGAGCGGCATGATGTTGGTTGCCGTGCCAAAATCAACCAAGCATTTGTGAACATTGTAGTTGAAAGCTTCAAATGAAAGCAGGAATGGGGGGAAACCTGAGTTTTCTTCTTCCATCCGGAGTGTATTGAGCACAGTAGATAGTGATCCGGGAGGTGTGCATGCTCCCTTGTTGGTAGATGTTGCGTTGTCCGATGTTGTTTGTCCCAACGCACGCAACAGGATATCTCGCTAACTCTGTACTTTGGCTAACTTGAACAAATTGATTTTCGCCTAAGTTTTCTTCATGGCATCAACTATGTTGTAGAGGTGTTCAGGGTGGAACGGATGTTCGTGCTGTCCGACAGACTGTTCTGCCACTTGCTTCTCTTGGATGTACTCTTATCCACCATTGTCTTCCTAGACTTGCTTTTTGTTTGTTGCTTTGAGACAGCCAGTGGATCAGCCTTCTTTATCAGTTGTCTCACTTTATCTTGCATTTCCCCAAGTGTAGGGGGAGCCACTTTACTCCTAATATTGTAACAATCATTTTGCTTTTGGGGTTTCTTCTCGGTCTTCATCTTCGAGATTGCTTGTGAGAACTTATACGTGTTCACCACTTTCCTAGAACTTGGTGTTTCATCAGGTGCAACCTCTTCGCTATCATCAGTGTCTTCCATCTACTCCTACATATCACCTTCCGCATTGAGTGTATGGCTGTAGATAGAGGTAACGACTCGCTTCCAATATGAACAAGATTTCTCGGGGTGGAACTCTTCATGGAAGGAATGTAAATTAGGACCAGTGCATTGATCGAGTTGGAACACACGCTTCTGCACAAATTTGGAAGTGAACCGATTGTTGCTTGATGAGCCACTTTATGAGTTGTTTTCTTGTCTCTGTCTGGGCAGATGGCTTCTTGTGAATGTGTCCGTTTTTTTTTGCTTGAGTCCAGACATTTCGGTGGTCAAGTTCTTGACAAGGCGAGTGAGGGTCTCAATATCAGTGGCTTCCTTGTCTCTACCCCTGCTTTTCCTTTCTTGGGGCTTTCTTCTCGCATCCTTGGAGTCTTCCGTTAATTCATCCTTGATTAATCCAATTGTGCACAAGTCCTTTTCAATGGAAATATCCTCTTCACAGCTTTCTAAAAGTGTTGGCTTCGTAGCTCACTTGATGAATTGCACAATGGTGGTTGGCAGTGCAGACGTGTAATAGTGAATACTGATGGAGTCATGAGGTTTAGTGTCTGCTGCAAATTTGTTCAAAATACGCATAAACCTCTTATTGAAGTCCTTCACTTTATCTTTTCCCTCCATCCTGAGGCTTCCCAATTCCTTGAGCAGCATGGTTGGGGTCTTGTCATCAGCAAACTTTTCAAGGAACATACATTTAAAAGAACCCCAGTTGTGTATGGATTTAGGTGGAAGGTTGTGATACGAAGCAGCTGCATAGTCATCCAAGGTACATGGTAACAGTCTACATGCTACATCGTCATAACTTACCTCAAGGGTCTACAATTGTAGGTAGAAGTTGTCTAAGTGGTCTTCTGCCTTCACTACATTATCAGGGTTGAACTTGATGTTCATTCTCTCCGCTCGCTTCGGTATCTTGTGCAGAACAACCAGGAGAGCCAATGGTCCCTAAGTCATCCATTAAATATTTGGGTCAGACGTCTCTTCATCTTCTTCATCTTCTTCCTCTCCTTTGGGTTCTGATGGTTCCGGATCTAAGTTTGTTGGTTCGTCTCCACCTCCGCCTCCTCCGTTGCCTTCCCCTCTGCCTCCTATACTAGTTTGGTCCCAAGATCACAAGAGTTCCTTGTTCATCTTCAAGGAAGATTGGAGGTTCCTCTCCATATTCAATCGCTTCCTCTAGACCTTCAAGCATGGCAAGGGCTCCTTCTTCCACCGATGATACAACAACTCTAGTGTGATTGGCTTTTGGCTTCCTAGATGTGTGTGGAATATGTTGTACGCCTGGGATTAGTCTGACTGCTTTCACGAACTGGCGAGTGATGGAACGAATGGAGCAAAGGTGTTGATATGAAATCTTGTGTTCAATTCTGGGAGGTGAGGAGTAATGTTGGGTAGCGGATCCCCCCATAGTATGTTTTAGGGGCTTGAAAACTAAATTTTGGTAAAGTGAAATGTAAAGACCCCGCGAAATGTGGGCGCGGAGTGTGAGAGTCTAGGGTTGTCTGCCCTAAAATAATGTAATTTAATGTATGATATGTCGGCATACCCATGGTTCGCGGACCATGGGATTGTATAAATAGAGTGAGGCTCTAAGTGAAAAGTAAGTCTTAGTTTTGGAGAAGTAATATGTTCTTTTGGATGGTGAATTAACCTCTGAGTCTGTAAGTCCGAGTCTTGGGTTGTAGTAGTAGGAAGAGGCTCTGCAGTTGTGTGCGCAGAGGCCTGATAGAGTCTACAACTTTGTGCGTAGACCCTTGCAGTTGAGTGCGCAGGGTGGAGTTGGGATTATACTTGAACAGGGGATTAATAAAAGATAAGTTGATTCTGAAATACTATGTTTAGGCTTCTGTGATATTTATGCATCTCTTTACAGTTTTATGATTTCACGCACTTGTTATGATTGTTGAATGATTAATGGGAATATTGGGCCCACATAATTAAGCTAAGATCTATAATAATAGCACAGTAAGGATAAAGGATCTAGCCAACACCTCTTCACGCTCTTTACAGAGCTACACAGAAGCAGTCGCACAAGCTGCGAAGGACAGATGGCTGCACGGAGTAGCGCAAGCGTGCGGGTTCGGTTCGCGAACTTCCTAGACTTCATCAAGACATCCCTAGGGTGCGTAAACCTGGTTCCAGCACCCTCCCATACTACCTCAGGTGAGACCTCAGCTTGCGCACCACGGGCTATTGCCGAAAGGGCTGGTAGTTTTGGGATTTGTTTGGCTAAATCACTTCTGAACCTGGGTCAGGCCCCAACAAGCCAAAAAATGGTTCCGTTGTTGGGACCAGGATCTACCTAAGGGATGTCTAATGTTGTGCCACTGGAACCCAATAAAGAAGGAAATTGAAGAGTGGTTGGACAAGAAAATTCACGAGTTCGTACGTAGGAAAACTGAAATCCGCAAGTATCTGAGAAAAGGTGGTTGGATCGCTACGTGTATACAGAAATCCACAAGATATTCTTCACGTCATTTTATTTTGAATTGTATGAGTGGATTGCGAGGTTAGCCGACAGCTAGGGAAGTTATAAGTTCGACCAACCGATAGTGTGGACTCTGGAGTTAGTGCGCAGACTAGAGGCATCAGAAGATAAGATCGCGCGAGCTGTGGACCATTGGCTCGACCGGATAATAGGGGGGTTTATCACTGAATTTGTGATAGACACGACCGTGAGCTACAGTGAAGCAGAAAGACATTTCCTCAAGGGACCATGAGGTAAGTACATTAAATCTTTGAATACCTGGATTAAGATGTTGTTATGTGAAAAACGGGTGATACGAATACATTAATGTTTGGAATGACATGGAGTGGAAAGATCTACAGAGGTAGCAGGGAATTAGGAAATAGTCCCTTAATTTCACCTTCGCGAGAGAGCAAGGAAGAGCTTGCTCGAGTCTTTCTGAGAAGTGCGGTTAGTTTGATAAGGCAACATATTCTGCCTTTACCACCTCTACTTACGCCACCACCTGTTTCACCTCCTTCACCTCCATCTTCACCCACTCCACCTCCACCAAACCCATAGTTCAACATGGCAAGCGCGATCAAGCTACCCATATTTAGAGGAGTAGGGAATGAGGATCCGGACCAATTTTGGTTCATGGTAAGAGAAGTATGGGAAGTGCGAGGGGTCACAGACGACAACATTAAGAAGGCTACATTGGTGAGTGCGCTGCAGGATTGCGCGTTGACATGGTATATCAAGCACTCTAATGATCACCCAAACGCAGGAATAGTAGAGATCCAAAATGTGCTAAACAGAGAATTTAGCTGGCCGAAGTCAGAGACGCAGTCAATCATTGGATTTAAAGAGATCGTGATGCTTCCAGGCAAGACTCCCTGGGATCTAGATCAGCGGCTGAAGAGTACGATCCACAAGGCTAATATCACGCTAATGGATGCGCAACACCACTCATGGTTTATGGCATCTTTAACACCGCACCTGAGGACAGTGCTATCGCTACAGAAACTTGCTATCCAGGCTGAAGCGTTGGAAATGGCGATGAGGTTGCATGAGACACCAATACAAGATACGAGGCTGTGAGTTCAATAAATCCATGCATAACTACAGAATCTCTACCTGGAAATGCAGAGCTTGAAGCAAGATAGGGCACTGCTGCCAAAGGCACACGAGGAAATGTGATGCATAAAATGCAAAGGCCAAGGCCATAACAAGGACCATTGTCAAGTATTCACAAACTACTTGGCAGGAGGGGGACCAATGCAATTGAGACCGAAGGCATAGGTAGGGCCGAGTGCAACACCCGCGTTATGGTGCGCGATCTGTCAGATAGGGGGCAAACGCACAACAGATAGCTGCCATTTGTTGGAGAAGTATACACAGACTCCCCAGCAGCTGTTTTCTAATTTCTGGAGGTTAGTAGGCTACGACAAGCGTATTTTTTGTAGCTACAAGTTAATGATGGATCAGACCCTAGCTTATAGAATGCAGACATAAACGTGAGGCCTTGGCACAGCCGCAGGGATGGAGCGCACTGGATTTTAGGGGCGAGGTCGAGGACGAGGAGGAATGGGGCTAGGAAGGGGCCGTGGACAGTTAATTTGTTACAATTGCAGAGGACCAGGGCACTACACCCACGATTGTACCAACCCAACGAGAGTATCCTATTCATATTGTGCTCAAATTGATCATGAAATGGTAGATTGTCCTACGTTGATCACACAAATGCATGAGAAAGGGGTACTCTAGCCTACTCCAACTCAAAATATCCAAATGATGAGATCTAAACCACGCGAAGAAGACGCAAATGTGAATATGGTGCTCAGAAGCGGTGCAACCACAGGGGAGGATAAGGGGGGACAGCCTGAGGAAGATACATGGGTTCACAAGGCTCCTACCAAGGAACCTGAGTTTGACCTAGAACGTGAAAAATAGACATTCATGGAAGCTAAGAAGAGCTTTGCGGAAGCCTCTACTTCGAGTAGTAAGGATCAACCAGAGCCAAGAATGGATCCTTCTATGCTTACTACCTTCTTAGAGACATGCGTGAAATTGCTGCGCGACAATAAGGTAGTTAAGGGACTACAGGAGTTGATCACCAGGTGCGCGGGGTCAGGGGAACCGCACGTAGTCCGGAAGTTGGGGAAGCATACATTGTGCACCGGGAGGGAAATGAGACTGACGGCGCAGATTGGTGAATATGAAATGGATCAGGTAATCCTAGACTTAGGTTCGGACATGAATGTATTACCGAAGCAGACATGGGAATGCATGGGTAGGCCCACATTGTAGTGGTCCCCTATTAAATTACGAATGGCGAACCAACAGAAGCTTTTTCCCATGGGGAGGTTGCAAGGGGTAACAGTTGATATCGAAGGCGTGAGCACACAGACGAACTTTGAGGTAATAGAGATTGTTTATGACAAAAATCCTAATCCCACATTGCTTGGTATAGACTAGGCCACTGATATGAATGGAGTCATTAACCTAAAGAAGTGGAAGATGATATTTGAGAAAAAGTCCCTACGTGTAGTAGTTCCGTTAGATCCAGCCGAAGGAGCACGCTACACTGAACCAGTGCATGACGATGAAAGTGATGATGAGCTGGATTGTATTTACTAGATAACAGCACAAGTCCAGGATCGAGTGAATCCGACTGCAGATGGGAGAATCTCATGGGAGCGCGAGAGTTCCTGTACTTCGGATTTAGATGAAGAAGTAGAACGTTGGCAGAACCAGTTGCACAAAGTGACAATGCTGAATTGCAACATGATGATTAGATCACTGCAGTGCATGACGACAGAAGCAAGGGAACTGCCAACATATGATGGGGTAGCAACGATGGATGAATTCTTAGACAAATTTGAAAGTGCAGTACCGAAACAGCAGTGGTACGGTGCGCTGGAATGGGCGTTGCGTGCAACACTGCACGATGGTGGAGTGCACATCAGAAGTCCATCGAAAAATGGCGTGAATGTAGAAGATGGATGCGCTTATAGTTTGGAAGTCTCTAGCGTTGAACAAGAGCTGGGCAGCCAGGACGAAGCAGCTTGCGCGCCCACCTATGTTAATGGGTGCAGACATGCGCTGTGCAAGCACATCCCAAACTAAGGATCAAAAATCAGAACCAAACACGATAGTAGGAAAAGTGATGCGCACCACAAATATTCCACGTCGGAGCATTCAAAAAGCTATGGGGAATCATGAACAGAGTTTACCAGGAGGAACAAACTGATTGGGACCTATGCATACCAGCGGTTTGAGGGGCCTATAAGGCCATGCACAAGAACCTAAGTGCGGGAATGATTCTGAAGACAACGAGCAGAGTGACGCGATAGCATGGGAAAAGAATCCTCATGCAATAAATTCCATAATTGGGACAACGCACGAGGACCAGAGTGAAGAAATTATGCAACCATGCAAGGACGAACATATGCAGATTCAAGAAGCCATTTGGCAAGGGAACATTGAGCTTCATGAACTTGAAGAAGATCAGGTATGAGTGAAGCAGAATAGCATGTTAATGGATGCAAATATCATAAAACTAGAAATCGAAATCATGCAAGCATTACGCTTCGACCGAAGGACAGGACAACGTATGGGCAGCCCTACCACTGCACTAGAAGACTGTCGCTGAGAATTTCTAGCTATACTACCATGGTTGCAACCGCACCTTATTAGACAAAGTAACCAGGGAAGCGCACTGCATAAGGAAGAACGTGAGGCATGGACTGGCGCGAGGGTGACTAAGGAAGGCCCGCGAATCGGGTTGGAAGGTGACTTGAAGCCTCGCACCGGTGGTGCGACCACCTAACTATCCGTAGGAAGCACAGTCTCAGCGCTACAAGCTGAGAGTGCAGCACTATAAAAGAGTCTGTATGGGAGCTGTACAACAAGGAGGTTGCGTGCAGGATCGGTATGTCACAAGGGTCGCGGCCGCACATAGGGGGATGATCTGCTGCGTGGGTAGGCCAGGAGGTGATCATTGGTGTCACTATTCATGATAAGATGTCAAATTTAAGACACGAAGTCAAAACTAGATTTGAGGCTAACTGCTGCCAATCTCACATTAATGATCCGAATAAGGAGGGAACGGTCAAATTTGAATTAAAAAAGGCCTATAAATCATAGGTGGCTCTCCACCGAAAAACCCTTGGTGTTTTGAGAATTTAGTTTTTGTGCTATCAAGAGGGTATGAACCTAACAAATTTGGAGGCTGTGAGAGCAAGTCCATGGTTTGAAACACTGCCGAAGAAGACACAGGATTCCCTAATCAGAATGATGTCAACAACCAAGGGAGCCGCGTAGAGCTCTATGCCACCGGTAGGGGATGGATCAAAAATCCCTAAATTGCCCCAGACACCGAGACCTAAAAAGGATCCACAAGCAGCAAGACCGGTCCGTATGTCTCCGCGAAATCCGCGGTTCGGTAAATTGACTATGGAAGATAAGGGCAAGACGGTTAATATTGAGACAGATGATGAGGAGGAGGATCTTCAGGCCTTTGTAGAAGAGATTGAACCAGATGAAGTGTTATAGCTCCAAATCTCACTCTTGATGTTGGTGATGCTGCACTCATGGCCTAGGGCAACCCCTCCTTCCAGACTTGGTCCAAATACTTAAAAAGCAGTGTTTTACTCCCTATACGCAACATTACCTTGAGCTAAATGCGTGTGTACATGGGTCTGTGAATACCCAACCCGCATATATGTCTTAAAACATTTAAAAAAAAATAAATCTCCTTAATTTCAGGTGGAGATCACGGGTTTTACCTGTTGATTACCTATTAGTGCCTGTGGCCCAACTGTTCCCAACGAATTCCCAACTAAAAAACTACTTTGGGAGAAGTATAAAAAGGCTTCAATGGGAAGGCCTAAGGGAGGAGAGAATAGAGAGAAAAATCACTATGTTGAGATTATCCCTAACCAGGTTTGAAGATCCTTGTGCTTCCAGCACTTCCCCCATTACAGGAAACCCTTGTTTCCTTGAGTTATGATGTCTTTCCATTAGTTGAGATATCCTTGAGTGAGTTATGGAAGGAGCTTGTTGAAGGCTTGAGATTGGACGAATTCGGAGGACGGTTCCACTTGGAGCCTACGAAAGGAAGACTCAGGTGAAATCATTCCTTTCTGTATTTTAGTTATCTATAATAAAAGAAACACTTGTCTTGTTCCTATTATTAATCTTCTTCATGCTTATGATATCAATGTTATGACTCTCATATGAATGGTTGTTTCAATTGTATAACTAACTACCTTTCAATATGCTATGAAGTTGATTTCTTTATGATGCTTGGCCCATATACTGTTGTGCTTTTGGGCCCTGGCTGGATCTACCCAAACGAAGGACCCCCAAGTGCACCTCTCTTCGTGTAGTTTGTTTATATTAGCATCATGGTTGTGGCGAATGCTTGTTTTTCTTTGTAGATAACCCCTGATCTGCTAGGATATTGACCCAAGACCCTAGGGGAATTTATCCCTCAATAGAATTGGCGACTCCGCTGGGGACAACAGTATTGTTGTTCCTAGTTTGGGTTTATTCAAGCCAATCAGGGCTCAGCTGTTTATTTGCTTGATGTGACTGTGTCATCTGTTCCTGTAGGAATTTGAACTGTAAGTTTGATCAGTTTCTTTAGACTTTTTTTTTGTTTCTTCTTGTGATCTGTTATATACGGTGTTTTTCCAGTTTACAGAGGCATATGTATGCAAGTTTCCTCAAGTGAACCCACGTATACGCATGTTTCTTTGGGCTGAATAGTGTATACACGCAACTGTGCATTAACACAGTCGCATATACCCTAAAATTTTCATGATTTTTCAAATATTTTTGTTTCTGAAGATCTATCTGCTGGTCTGAGTCTTTCCTAAACAGTTACTTTTCTATGTCAGTGTTTATTTTTACAGCAAGTTCATGATTTCAAACTCTCTCCAGTTGTGGAAAGTGTTGGCCTTGTTTTGTTTTGTTATAAGCGTCATCATTTTTGTTTAAGCACACAATATTTCTTTCTGGAATCTTGGTTGTTCTGGTCTTCCAGGACAGAAAGATTGGTCTCAATCTTTGTGGCAAATCTTGTTTTGGTGTTCTTTTTGTTTGCGTGTTAAAACTGCATCTTTGTGGCCATTTACTTTTCTTGCTTTTTGAAAGTTGTTGTGTGACGATTTTGAGAGTTGTCTTTCTTGATCTTTTGATCATTGTCACCAAGCTCTTTTGGGCTGCTTTTTGATTGTTAAGAGCATCTTGAAACACACTTTTTGTTGAGTTTTCACCCGTTTTGTGTTGTTAACTTGCAAAGTGTTTTGTTGCCTATTCTTTGATCATAAAGTTTCAGTCTTAGTTGGAGCACTTTTGAAAAGTCACTTTTGTTTTTGCTTTTGAAGAAAACTTCTTGAAAACCTGGTTTTTGCTTTCTTTGGCCTTGTTTTTGTTTAGTTTCCTTTTTGTGAATGAAAGTGCATTTTTGTTTGTCTTGAAATTTTCTTTTAGTGTTTGGAGGAAAATGAGCATTAGCAACTTATAATCTATCTAAACATCTTAGGTGGCTAATCAGAATTGATAAACAAGTTACTTTCATTCTTTGATTTAGAGTAGTATTAAGTTTTGCATCAGCATGTACTCATTGTATTAGGATAAATTTGTGCATCTTTTAGGGCATCCATAGTTTTGTTAATTTTTGTGAGTGTGAAGCTTGAGTAAAAGAAAATAAAATAAAAATTTATTGTTTTCTTAGAAGTTCCTCAAAACCTAGTAGAAATTTATTTCATCGAAGAACAAAAAAAAGTGCATTTGCATATAGTTTGGTTTTTATTAATTTCTTTTGCATCAAAACACCATCAGTTTCATCTCCACTTATCCCTTGACTTAAGAACAACCCATTTAAAAACAAGCGCTAATTAAAATACACTAGAACTTTTTATAATTGTCAATTTAGACACACCAACAAGTTTTAGGATATTTTAGGGCCTTGGATTAGGTGTGTGGAGAGAAAAATCTCCAAGGCCATTTAAACTGTCAAACATAGGAGTCTGAATAGTGAGTGCAAATCCAATAGCATTAGGAAGACCAGGAAAGCTCCGGATCTGGGAGTTAAGCACGAGGGTTTTTGAAGATAAGGAAGAGAGATACCCCCTCTCCTACTTGTCGGATCTTACCTCAAGACTGTTCCACCTGGCTTCTGACACGAGTTGGTAACCTTAGTTGCTTCTCCTAGGGATCTACATAGGTGGTTGCGGAGGGGAATCCCATGGCACCTGAGGTCAATGTTGTATCACTCTCAATGGTACTACTGGAGGGCACCCTCGCGAAGTTGGGGGCTTGCACTAGTGCAGGTTGTTGTTAGGAGGTCAGCGTAACTTCCTCTATTACCTTCACTAGTAGTACTGGGCCGTCATTATCCCAAACTATCTTTGGAAGGCCCCTTACTTCAGTTTCTTGTATTTTGGTGTCCGGTCCTCATCACCCGGAGCGGAAATACTCGAAAGTTGTTTGATTGGCTGACATCTTTTAGGTACTTTTTAGTGTGTGCTATGTGCTCTTACTTGGCCTAGCTTTCATTTTTTCTTGAGTCTTTAATTAGATCTTAATAAAAAATTCGAAGTGGCTGACCAATTGCCTAGATGGTCTCTAAGACTTCGTGGTCTTTCACCACCAAGTTTAGAGCCTTCTCCTAGAAGGCGAAGAGCTAATACTGCCAGTGGGTTTCATCCCGTGGCAACTAACGCATCAGGGATTGATCCTCCCCTCGAGGGCATTAGTGTTCAAGATAGGCCTGGTACTTCTGCAAAACTAGAGAGGAACACTCCAATTCTTTCTCGAGTTCTCTTTCAATCGGAAGATAACATAGAGGTAAAAGAACTCCTAGAGTTGTTAGTGGCTCCGAATTCTCCTCTACCTTCTAACCATCCAGAAGTATTACAATACGTTGGGACTCTGACACATAGACCGTCAAGTCCAAGTCATATTACGCACTTACCTTCGATGATCACCACTAGAAGCATGGCTTCTACTACAAGTGCTACAACCATGCAGACTCCAACATCAGTACAAGGGGGAGGAACTATTTCCATCCCCTCTGCATCTTTATTTGGGTCTTTTTCTAGCACATCCTTAGTTGGGTCTACCTCCATTCCTTCTACGAGTGGAAACTACCAAGCCCATGCATTTAGTTCTGGATTCTCCCCGTTTGGCACCCATTCACAGGGTATTCCATCAATTCCATTTAGTGCCTCCACATCCATGATGGGTGGGTCAACTTCATTTCAAGGTTTTCCTTTTGGAAGTGGTCATATACCACATTCCAACCTGACGATAGGGTCTATGCCCTTTTCTTCTACATGACAAGGTAGCAATCCCTTCCATGGTTGGACTAACCCTACGTTTAGTAGCATAGGAACTGGGAATCCATTTTTTGGCCAACAAGGGAATAGGCCGTACTCCACAGTTAGCTCATTTCGAATTATTCCTCCCTTAGCTTCTGCTTGGAATCCTTATCAAGGGTTATCAACTCCTTATAATCCTTTAGGAGGGAGCTTCGCCGGTTATGGAGGTTTTTCGGTCGGAGTTGGTCAAACTCCGAGTTTTGCTGGATCACAAGGTTCACCTTTTGGTTTAGCTGGTTTTGCTAGTTACTTTAGGTAGCCTGGTGCCTTCCAAAATCTAGGCCAATCTTTTCAAAACTTTGGGAGCTCCGCCTAGTCTGGGTGGAATCCCCAAGGTCATCCTAGGCTTCCTTTCCTGGCAACGTTGAATTTTCGATATCTCACGAAATTAACAAACGATCCAATCAAATACAATCCGGCCTAGCCTCCGATCCCAACCAAACTCCCTTCAAACATTCCAAAGTTCGAGGGGAAGGGTGGTGAAGACCCAGGTGACCATGTAACCATATTCCATTTGTGGTGCTCATCAAACTCCCTTATCGATGACTCAATTAGGTTGAGACTTTTTCAACGCACCTTGACTGGCAATGCATCCAAGTGGTATATAGAGTTTCCAGGGGGCATCTATACATCTTTCGCCGATTTGGCTAGTATTTTCCTAAATCATTTCCAGTTGCCCATCCGTTATGATGCCAGAACTGAACTTCTGGCCAATTTTCGTTAGGACACGACAACTCACATTTCTGATCATATTCGAGAATGGAGACAGAGAAAGAGGCTCATTAAAGCTGAAATTCCTCCCAAATATCGTCTCGAATGGTTTTTGAAATCTTTACAACCTGAAATCTCTAAAGATGTCTCCCTGTCTGGAGTCTATTCTAAGGAGCAAGCTATTTTATGGCCCAGCAGTTAGAATTGATTTCTTCTTAGTCTGGGATTCTAAAAAAAATCTTTCCAGATGCTCTTGGGACTAAGGTTGATATAGCCAATTCGAAGCCAGGTCCTCATGCAGATGGTATCGTTGGATCCATAGACACAAAGGCAGTGAACCTATTGAGCCAATTGCAGCAATTGTCTTTACAAACTACTTCTAACAATTAGGTCACATCGTCTAACCCTTCATCTTCTCAACCCTCTTATGTTAATGTCGTCCAATCTTCCAACCTCAAAGGAAATCAAAATCCCAATGGAAAAAAGAAAGGACAAGGTAAGAAAAAGAGTCAAGATGGGAAGACTGACGCAAATAAACCTGGCAATAATGCTTGTGGTGGTGGAAATGAGTCTAGAAAGAAAGTCAAGTTTCCATGCAAGCCATGTAGTGGAGACCATTTAACTCATCTCTGCCCAAAGATTCAAGATGCTCAGCACTTGTTAGGGCAGCAAGGGACTTCTAGCTCTCAAGCTGTGTTAACCAACCCTTTTCCCCAAGGGCAACAATTGCTTGCTGGCGCAAGTTCGAATCTTGGTACCTCTGCAAGGGGCAACCAGAAAGGGGAGAAATCATCAAATGTTTTCATGATGGGTTCTAATGTCCATGTGGCCACTTGGTCACGTGATTACGGTGAAAATGAAACTTCCAAGGACAAAAATGCTCCCAGAAATATCGACCTTCATATTGAGCAACCCCCTGTCGAGACTATACCATGGATACGGAAAGGTTCTGCTAAACGTGCGATGATCAATCCTAATGCTAGGGCCACCCAGAATTACTCCATTGTTGAGGATCTGGCTCAGATTCCATGTGCTATGTCCGCTTTAGAGGTTCTCCAGTCGTGTCCAGCTCAACGAAGTGCTTTATTTTCAGTGATAGGGGCAGTTGATCCAAATAACTCTTTAGTGCTCACTTTCGACATGCTTAATGTCAAAATGCGACTCCCTTATCACATGGCTTCTCAAATAAAGTCTACATAAAAATTAATATTTTTTGTACCGTGATTGATGAAGGAGCTTCCACATGCATCATGTCGATGTCATGCTAGAAGGCCATTGGATCGCCTTCGGCTGTTCCTTCACCTACCCTCCTAACTACGTTTGATGGGCATTCTCATAGGCCGCATGGGATTATCCTAGCCTTTCCCATATGTGTTGGGGGGAAGGTCGTCAATATCAAAGTAGAAGTCATTGACGCTAACCTAGATTACAATCTCCTCTTAGGAAGGAACTGGGTATACGAAATGGATGTCGTTGTTTCGACTCTGTTTCGTGTCATTTGCTTTCCTCATGAGGGGAAAATCATCAAGGTTGATCAATTGGATTATTCTCCAGTTGATCCTAGAGCAACTTCGGATTCTACTGTTCCTTTAGTGGATAACCCTTGCCCACCTACTGAGAATCTAGGAGTTGGGATGTATTCTTCATTGATGGGTACATTTGATTTTCCCTCTCCTATCGCTAGAATCAATGTCATTTCATCATCCAAGGAGTCTTCACGGGAAGAGTTCTTCCAAACTCATTATTTTTTAGACCCTTGGACCTTGCCTTCACCTACGACCACATTAGCTGAAGGACAAGTTGGTGGAATGGCATTCCCTATGTCTACAACAAAGCTTAGATATCAGTTTATCGTCAACTTTGCAGACAACCATTCTACTCCTTTCTCTGAGGAGGAGTTAGACGGTGATGTGGCCCCAGCCTGGACCCTTGATTCTACCTCCACTATGGACTGCTTAGATATGGTTTTACCATCTGAAGAAGCAATCCTAGAAGTAATGATGGGTGTAGATCGACCTTGGGAAGACTTACACCATCGTTCATATTTTCTTCCTCTATTGCAGGAAGTAGAATCTAGGTTCTCCGAGCTGTTTACTAGTGATGTTTGTACGATATCAAATCCTTTGGCTCCAGCACACTTTCATGCCGAAGGTAATATGTCGGTGATTTCAAAAATGATATCTATAAACATCTCTAGGAACCCTAACATGATCGAGAATCTCTTCATCGAAGCCGAATGTTCCCCTGAAGAAATTCAAATTTACACCGACCTTTTTAAGGAGTTTCGAGATGTATTCGCTTGGTATTATGGAGAAATGTCTGGCATTGATCCGTCCATAGTTCAACATGAGATCAAGACATATGAGAATGCTAAACCAATTCGTCAGAAGCTTCGGCCAGTTAATCCTAGGAAAGCAGCAACCATTAAAGCTGAAGTAGAAAAGTTGCTCAAGGCGAGTTTCATATACCCTGTTCCTCTTACGAATTGGGTTTCTAATCCAGTCCCTGTGGATAAAAAGCAAGGAACAATCTGAGTATGCATTGACTTTAGGGACCTAAACAAATCTTCTCCCAAATATAATTACCCCACGCCATTTATTGATTAGATTATTGATGAGTGTGTGGGTAATGAGATTTTCTCCATCATGGACGGTTTTTCTGGTTATAATCAAATCTCTATCCATCTGGAAGATCAGCATAAGACAGCTTTCATATGTCCCTAGGGTACCTTTTCATACAGAAAGATGCCTTTTGGTCTCAAAAATGTTGGAGCTACTTTCTAGTGGGCCATGTCATATGCTTTCCACGACATTAAACATATCATAAAAGCATACTTGGATGATCTAGCTACTCTTTCTCGAAAGAGAACTGATCATCCTAGTCACCTTCGATTGGGTTTTGAGCGATGTCGATTTTACAAGATCCGGTTGAATCCAAATAAGTGCATTTTCGCGGTTACATCTGGTCAGTTATTAGGGTTCATTGTGTTAAATGAAGGGATTCGAGTTGATCCCTTCAAGGTAGAGGCAATAATTCAGTTGCCTCCCCCGTCCTCAATTTGGCAACTTCAAAGTCTTCAAGGGAAGGCTAATTTATTAAGAAGGTTTATAGCGAATTATGCTGAGATCAGTAAAGGGTTTATGCATCTTCTATGGAAAGGAGTTCTATATGTATCGGATGACTTTGCGTAGCGGTCGTTCGATGCCTTGAAAAATGAATTAGTCTCTACCCTGCTTTTGAGTCCACCGGATTATGGTAGGGATTCCCTTTTATATCTCGCGGCAGCAGAATCAACCATAGGTATGGTTCTCGTTCAGGAAGACGATGCTCTCATGGAGCACGTGATTTATTATTTGAGTCGAGGCTTGATAGGCCCTAAACTTTGCTATTCTCCAGTTGAGAAGTTGGCTTTGGAAGCTGTTCATGCTGTCCAGCGGCTCCGCCATTATATCTTGCTATGCAAAAATTTTGTCTTAGTGACGGTCAATCCATTCCAATTTGTCCTCAGTAGGTGAGCGATTGGGGGAAAATATAATTAATGGATAGTCATTTTACAAGAATTCGATCTCGAGTTCTTGTCTGCCAAGTCTAAGAAATCTATGGTTTTTGCGGAGTTAATTTCTGAGCTGCCTTGTGGAGAGGATACTGTTTATGAGGAAAGTTTTCCTGACAAACATTTATTCCTCATCTCTTCACTCAACCCTTGGTATGGAGATATCATTGTCTATCTCCAGACTTTGAAGTTTCTCTCTACTTTCTCTAAGTATGAACGCCGAAAATTATGTCACCTGGCTAAGAACCATGTCATCATTGGTGATACATTATATCATCAACGGGTTGATTCAATCCTTTGGCACTATTTAACCCTTTAGGAAGCTAAGTCAGTGCTCAATGACTGCCATAATGGAGCTTGTGGTGGTCATCTTTCAGGGCTTGCTACAACCCAATGTATCTTGTGTGCCGGCTATTTTTGGCCTTCACTCTTCAAAGATTTTGTTGAAGCGATCAAATGCTGTCACCCCTGTCAAATTTATACTTGGAAGATGCGTGCACATCCAGCTCCTATTTTTCCTGTTGTCACTGTCGGTCCTTTTACTAAGTGGGGTATTGATTTTACAACTTGTAATCCACCTTTAGCAACGAATCACAAGTACATTATCATGGCTATAGACTACTTCATGAAGTGGGCTGAGGCCATGCCCACTTATAAAAATGATAGTGAAACAGCAACATTGTTCCTTTTTAATCAGATTATCTCAAGGTTCGGTATCCCGAGAGAGATTGTCACTAACCATGGCAGTCATTTCCAGAACCAACTAATGTCTAAATTGGCTCTTAAATTGGATTTCCATAGGAACACTTGTCTCCATATTATCCTCAGGCAAATGGACAAGTTGAGACAGTGAACAAAACCCTTAAGATGATCCTACAAAGGACGATCGACAAAAATTGGTCCAATTGACATCTTATGTTGTATCCGGCTCTTTGGGCATATCGAACCTCCGTAAAGACTCCTATAGGTTTTACACCTTTTCAGTTAGTTTATGGGATAGAATATATCATTCCTGTTGAATGTGAAATTCCATATCTTAAGTTAGCTATTGAGCTCCTTCCAGAGACCTCTAGTATTGAAGAGCGCCTCCTTCATTTGGAACATCTTGATGAGCAGCATCGAGATGCCGCCACAATCAATGAGGTTCATAAGAAAAGGGTTAAAACTCAATACGATAAAGTTGTCCATCCTCGAGTCTTTTCTGAAGGCGGCCTTGTATTAGTCTATGACCAAGATAAGGATGCCTTGGGGGCAGGCAAGTTCAAGCTTATGTGTTACGGTCCCTTTATAATTAAACGAGTTTTAGAAAAAGGGGTGTATGAGTTAATTGATTTTGAAGGAAACAAGTTGGCAGAACCCCAAAACGGGCTCTACCTCAAGAAGTAATTTTCTTAAGTAGCAGCTAGGCAATGGCTTCTTTGTACATTTTGTATGTTTGTACATATCTCATCGGGAGTTTTTTTTTATATCAACATTTTTGGTTTGCTGTGGCAAGTGTTGATGCATGACTTGGTCTATTTTGGATTCGCTGATGGTGCTAGTCGGCACACTCGGAACCTTGCCTTCGCAGCTTGGGTAATCTACTATCTAACTGGTCAGTTGATGGTGTCAAGGGGAGTATGCATTGGCCTCGCTTCAAATAATATGGTTGAGTATATTGTCGTCATTAATTTACTATCTGAAGCAATTTCTTATGAAATCGATTCGTTGGTAGTCTATCTTGATTCACAATTGATAGTGTCACAATTGAATAACATTTATCTGTTAAGGGATCCATGTTTATATCACCAGTATTTAAGGGTGAGGTTGTTGCAAATATCATTTACTTACATTAATTATTTTCACATTCCAAGATCTCATAATTGGTTAGCTGATTCTATCGCTAATCAAGCATTAGACTAGCACATCATTCATTCATCACAATAAAATCAAGCATCAAAAAGTTGAAACTGTATATATATATATATATCATAAAATATCTCGAGTGTACATAAGTGTGTCCAAAATAATATACAAAAATTGGGACTCAAATGCCCATAATCATGTCCAATACATCTAATGCCCCGACTCAAGATGAGCGGCTAAGTATGCAACTACTGCTTTGGCCACATGCCTAAGAGTGCGAACCTAGTCTCGTGGCATGCCAACCACATGACGCTGCATATCTATAGGGAGATCCTCTACAGCCTCCATCGGTACTCGGTGAGTTAGTCTCACCAAGTTCCACTGAACTGTGTGTAGAAGTCGCTCTGTGTCCGCAGCCGCCTCTTCGGCACCTCGGCCGTGATGTCCATGCCGTGGGAACCCATCTGGTTGTACTGGCCCAATATCTGGAACATGATCATCATATTAGTCATTTGAATCCTCTCAAAAATATTTTTCAAAATTCATTATTATATTTAAAAAATCAAAAAAATCAAAAAATCAAAAAACATTTACCTATATCACCCCATCCTACGGTTGGTGGTAAAGCTAGATCTGGATCTCCTTGGAAGTCTAGCCCAGCATAAGGGTAGTTGTCTATGGAAATGATCTACTACTCCCACCAGGAGAAGAAGTCATCGTCGAAAGCAGTCCATGGAACATCCCCACCTCCTAGTCGTTTCATCAAGTCAGCCCACCTGCCCATTCGTGGATCTCGTGGGGTGCTCATCGAAACTGATACTCTAGGACAGAGTGCTGGGACCCTCTCAAAGAAGAAAGAGCACAAAATAGATCCATACCCAAAGTTTTTGGCCTGCCCCTTCTTGATATAAGTAAGCTAGCTCTTCAGGTTGGCGAGAAGAGGAGTACACCAATCGGATACGGTGGTGAGACAGTCTACTGCCAAGCTCATGGCTAGCCATGAAGCCTGGTGTAAGGATGCTGATCTGTTCACTCTGGCTATAGTGAATAGGATGATCCTCAGGGATAAAATCTCCACATGATTGATTGGAATTTGACTTCCAACCTTTTCTGGATGACTCGAGCAATATACATGCACATAGTCCTCGATAGAGAGACTACTTCGTGATCTACCCATGGAATGTACTACCTCTCCCCTCCGGGAAAGTCTTGTGATGAAATAAATATCCTCAACCTCTATCTTGAGTGGCATTTGATCAATCATAAGTGAGTCATCCTCGATGCTCTAGTAGTGAATGAGCATTTCGAGCAGGTGAGTGTTTGCTTTCATGTTTGGCATTTTAAAGAACTTTAGCAAACCGCATCCTCTTAAGGCATCCAGGGCATTAGGATCGTTCATAACCTCATCATCCACTAAGGCATGCTCTCTTTCTATCCAAATGAGTAGCATCCTGAAGAAAAAACAAATTTGGACCATTAGATTTTTGTTTTGAAGTTTTCGCGGCATATACGCGAGTTCGTTTTATACACAGTCGCATCTAGGGCCTGCGTATATGCGGGTTGCACATAGCCAACTCGCGTATATGCCACGACAAAAATTTTGACAATAATTCAACGGTGAAACTCGAATTAAAAAATCTAAAACCAATGACAACTGAATGCAAGATAAGTTTAAGGGCTACCAGGTGATTTTGGGAAGATTTGAATGGTTGAATTTGGCGAATGGCAGTGCTTGCTCCTTTTGCTTCACTTCTTTGCTCTCAAATCAAATGGTGATAATGGTGAGTCGAAAAACTATTTTATAAGCTTTGAAAATGTCAAATTTTTTCAAAACTTGATTTTGTTTTGTCTCATGTAACTTTTAACTTGGGAGCTTGGAATGTCAAGAATGGTTTGATTTTCAGGACATTTTGGATGCTTTTTCGACAGTTTCGAGACGTTTCCATGACTACTGACCCGTCATGGCAAGTATCGTTTTCTCACTGGCATATAGGTTAGGGAAGCCATTTTTCTTTGTTGCATTATGCATACTAGCCTCCATTTGTCGATACACTTGCCATAGGGTCAATCCATCGTGTTATGGTTCGTAAACCATCTTCAGTTGCCAATTTTTTAAATCATGACACGATGGTAGAGCCATCCTTTTCATGGGCATCGTAGTTAGCACCTCACTGACATTTGTTTCCCATGCTGCTTCGATCTGAGTAGGCTCGGGAGTCCTTTGTAGTCCTGCCATGACTTATGAAATGAAGACTCATTCCTCTTTGCTTCTTCGCTTCATTCTGGCCTTATACCCTAGAGGTTCCTTTGTCTTGAGTTGTACTACTGCATTGCATTTTGATCGTTTGCACCTTTTGGCCTTGAACCGGCTTCACCTGGACTCGTGTTTAAGCCAACTTTTGACCATGTCAACTGTAAAATAAAACTTGCATGCCCTTAACATCTGCAACTTGACACACCTTGACCCGTGGAAGGAACACACCTTTGAGTGTCTTTGACCAGTTTTCACCTCCCTGCATTGAGCATAGGATTGTTCCAATCCCAGGAACTAGATAATCTGTTTCATCGACACTCATTCATTCCACTGTACCATAGCATTCTTTTATTCTTTCTCCATCTTAAACAAAAAGGCAAAAAATTTATATATTCCAAAAGGAGCGGGAACGGGACAATATTTCCATTTATTGTTGGCAGCTAGAGTCAGTCATGTCACCCTTGAACAAAGCACTCAAAACAAAGTCTCCTCCATTTGGGCAGGATTTAGTTTGACTTAGGTACACCTTAACCTTCTTATTGAGTCAGTTCTCGCCTGATTGGTTATCTCTTCCAACCATATGGAGGGTTCGTTTGTGCCTCCTGCATGAAGAACTTATACAGAGTCATCATATGCTGCCACATAGTCACATTGAGTCGTGATTTTGTTCAAGGGAAGTTAACTTAAGTCGGCCTCTCTGCGGTGTCTCTTGACTCATTTTTCAATCAGCCATCCCTAGTTGTCAGTATCTTGTTTATCATCACATCAGCTATATTGGTCCTTTACTCCTGCCGGTTTGAGAAGGTCTCCATTGACTTCTTGCAGGCGGGTCTTGTCCTTATTGACGACGACATCTTTCTCTGAGGACAAGCCTAGAGTCGAACCCTAGCCCTATTTTTCATTATTGATAGGTCACCTTGTGCTCAGCATTGATCAGTATCATGGGTCTTTGACTGAGTGGTTTCCCTTGTGTTCGACATCAGCTTACACTATCACACATTGGGATTCCTGCAGTACCTTGGTTTCCATTTGATCCTATTGGTGGATACCTGGCCTCTGTGTCAGCTTTCATTATTGGTTGGTTCAGATGGTTTCTGTCGTGCGCTAGGCACATCTTGTGTACGCTGGAAACGTGCTTCAGTCAGGTTACTACATCTTTTTTCGTCTGATTCCTTCCACATTATTGGCCTATGGGTTACACTCACGCTATATTGATGAATGATGCCTTAATGCCTTCCTTCTAGCAGATCTTTCCCTATCGACTACGACTCATCGCTCTGGGGCAAAGATCTAGAGTTCAATTGGTAGTACCTTGGGGTTTGCAGTCGTTAGTGGCAGATCCTTCGCTATCGATAGTGGGAAACCATTGTCTCCTCATTGATAGATTCTTATAGGTGTTCGAAACCAGCTCATCTATTCACACTTGTTAGATTGTACTGGGTACCTTGATGCTCATTATCATTATCAGTGAGTAGTCTCACATTTGTTAATGGTATACATCAATGACTGGTAATCAAACGATTTCTCACATGGTCGAATTTAGATCATTTATTCCCATGGTGTAGAAATGTACCACGGTGGTTGGTGAAGACCTCAGGTTGCATTAGCATTCATTGGTTCACTTGACAGTTTCTCCTGTTGCTGCTAGTTGATACCACTCCACCTTATATGTTGTAGTCATTCATGGTGACATTCTATATGCTGTCACCTGAGTTTTCAGTGTAGTACCATCTTACTCCATCATGTTCATTTGATACTTTTGGGATTAGTCTTTGATATTAGTGATCCGCTTCATCCTTCAGCATCATTGACATTCTTATATGTGATATTCAGACATGTACTTGTTTGATCATGATCAAATGATCCATTATGTATTTTCCGGTCTTTTATACTTGTATACTTAGTGGATCCGCTTGTACTTGATATGCAGACATGCTTTACTTTCTCTGAGCATGGGTATGCTTGCCTCAGGCAGTGCTTCTTTTTTATCTCCTTTTGTGGCTTGGCAGGTTGAACTCTAGTGAAGTCCTTCTCAGTTTTTGACAGGTTTCCTTTCCATGTACTTACTTAATACATTTCAGTCATCATGTACCCCTTCTGACCTCATATATTAGGGGGAATCTATTATAGCTCCAAATCTCACTCTTGATGTTGGTGATGCTGCACTCATGGCCTAAGGCAACCCCTCCTTCCAGACCTAGTCCAAATACTTAAAAAATAGTGTTTTACTCCCTATACACGACATTGCCCTGAGCTAAACGCATGTGTATGCGGGTCTATGTATACCCAACCCATGTATATGTCTTAAAACATTTTAAAAAAAATAAATCTCCTTAATTTCAGGTGGAGATCACGAGTTTTACCTATTGATTACCTATTAGTGCCTGTGGCCCAACTGTTCCCAACTAAAAAACTACTTTGAGAGAAGTATAAAAAGGCTTCAATGGGAAGGCCTAAGGGAGGAGAGAATAGAGAAAAAAATCACTCTGTTAAGATTATCCCTAACCAGGTCTGAAGATCCTTGTGCTTCCAGCACTTCCCCCATTACAGGAAACCCTTGTTTCCTTGAGTTATGATGTCTTTCCATTAGTTGAGATATCCTTGAGTGAGTTATGGAAGGAGCTTGTTGAAGGCTTGAGATTGGACGAATCCAGAGGATGGTTCCACTTGGAGCCTGTGAAAGGAAGACTCAGGTGAAATCATTCCTTTCTGTATTTTAGTTATCTATAATAAAAGAAACACTTGCCTTGTTCCTGATATTAATCTTCTTCATGCTTATGATATTAATGTTATGATTCTCATATGAATGGTTGTTTCAATTGTATAACTAACTACCTTTCAATATGCTATGAAGTTGATTTATTTATGATGCTTGGCCCATATACTGTTGTGCTTTCTTGAATTGACTATTTTGCAGGTTGAAGGATCGAAATAAATTCCAAGAGGATTTGGACCCTGGCCGGATCTACCCAAATGAAGGACCCCCAGGTGCACCTCTCTTCGTGTAGTTTGTTTATATTAGCATCATGGCTGTGTGGAATTCTTGTTTTTCTTTGTAGATAACCCTTGATCTACTAGGGTATTGACCCAAGACCCTAGGGGAATGTTATGAAACCAGCTCAAGAAAAGATAGAAAAGAGAGATCAACGCCTTAGAATTCAGCCTCTTCGAGGGGGCAACCTCCTTTACATTACATAAATGAACAATTCTTGGATGATACAAATGACAAAACCTCCTTTCTATATATAGGAGTCTAAGGAGTCACAATATAATCCAGTCGACCTAACAATAATAATATAAAGCCACAAAAATAACAATAGAGGGATTCTATGGGGCACAGAAATAACAATATGGGGGTAATAGGGGCACAACAATATAAATAAGGGGTATAACTACAATAGTAATGGGGTAATCACTAGTATTATAGGGACCCAACATGCCCCTCTCCTTCAAAAAAGTGTTGTCCTCAACGCTTGAGTAGTTCTGGATACTTCTGCATAAAATTCTCATCCTCCCATGTGGAATCTTCAGCGGATAAGTTCTTCCACTTGATAAGATACTCTGAAATTGATCGATTTCGTAGCTGTCGAGTTCTTGTTTCTGTGACTGCTTCCGGTTCCAATATAATTTTTCCTTCCTCGTCAAGTTCTGGCAATATTGTTTGAATTGGGAGCTTGTCACCTATAACCTTCTTTAAACATGAAACATGGAAAACTGGGTGCAATCGAGAAGCTGCAGGAAGCTCCAATTTGTATGCCATAGTACCAATCTTTTGCAACACCTTGTATGGACCATAATACTTTGGTGATAATTTATTATCCTTCTTAGCTTGCTTTAGGGACATTTGCTTATATGGTTGTAGCCGTAGGAATACCCAATCACCTACATCAAAACTTCTTTCACTGCGATGTTGATCTGCCTGTTGTTTCATTCTATTTTGTGCCAACACGAGGTTATCCTTTAAGAGTTGGAGGACTTGTTGTTGATGTTCGATGTGATGTTCCACTGCCTGAACCTTAGAATTTTCTCTTAAATATGATGTGATGGATGGTGGTTGATACCCATAAAGTGCCATAAATGGGGTCATTTTTGTTGCTGTATGGAAGGAAGTGTTATACCACCATTCAGCCAGAGGCAACCATTTGACCCATTGTGTCTGTTTATCAGATACAAAGCAACGAAGATATCCTTCCAAACATTTGTTTACTATCTCAGTTTGCCCATCAGATTGAGGATGATAAGATGAGCTATGAGCTAACTGAGTACCAAGACAAGAAAATAATTCTGTCCAAAAATTTCCAGTGAAAATGGGATCTCTGTCACTTACAATAATCTTTGGGTTTCCATGTAGCTTTTGAATTGTTTCCATAAATGCAGTAGAAACTGTACTGGCTTTAAATGGATGTGATAATGCACAAAAGTGTGCATACTTGGTAAGTCTGTCAACTACCACCATGATGACACTCTTTCCCTCAGACTTGGGTAAACCTGTGATAAAATCCATTGAAACCTCCTCCCAACGTTGGCTTGGAATGGATAAAGGTTGTAATAGACCTGGTGTCTTAATTGTTTCAACTTTATTTTGTTGGCAAACCAAACATTCCGCCACAAACTTTTGAATATCTGATTTAAGGCCATCCCAAAAAAATTCCTTCTTAACCCTGTGGTAAGTTTTTAAAAATCCTGAGTGCCCTCCTAAGGGAGAAGTGTGCAATTCCATAAGAATCTTTTGTTTTAGCTGGGAATTCTTACAGAGGTATAAGCGATCTTTGTACCATAACGAATCATTTTGCCAGCTAAATGTATCAGAAGTACTGGAATCTTGTTGTAGCTTTCGAATAAGTGCCCACACTTCTTCGTCATTCTTCCATTCCTCCCTTGCTTCGTTTATCCAATCTGGTTGGATAATAGAAATGGCACACAACAATGCTTCCACATCCTCATCCTTTCTTGAGAGTGCATCTGCCACCACATTTTGCTTCCCTTTTTTGTAGATGATTTCAAAGTCATAACCCAACATCTTTGTGACCCACTTTTGTTGCTCTTCAGAGGATAATCTTTGTTCTAAAAAGTATTTAAGGCTATCATGATCCGTTTTTACCTTGAAGTGTCTTCCCATTAGGTAGGGTCGCCATTTCTTAAGTGCATGGAGTATTGCCAACATTTCCTTCTCATAAATAGCTTTGCTTAAAAACTTTCCCTTGATTGGACGACTTTCAAAAGCAATGGGTCTTTCATCTTGCATTAGAACAGCACCAATTCCATTTCCTGAAGCATCACATTCCACAATAAAGGTTTTTGTGAAGTCCGGTGTAGCTAAGACCGGTGCTTGGCACATTGCCTCTTTAAGATGTTCAAAGGCCTTTGTTGCTTCCAGAGTCCATGAAAATGAATCTTTCTTCAATAATGTTGTTAGAGGTGCTGCTATTCTCCCATAATTCTTAACAAACTTGCGATAATACCCTGTCAACCCAAGAAATCCTCGCAGATGCTTTATGGATGTGGGGATTTTCCATTCCTTAATGGCTTTAATTTTGCTAGGGTCTACCTTAACTCCTTCATGAGATACAATATGACCCAAATATTCCACCTCCTGGACTCCAAAGAAACATTTGGATCTTTTTGCATATAATTGTTTCTCCTCCAATAGTTGTAGCACCCTGTCAACATGTTCAACATGATCCTTCCAAGACTTGTTGTAGATTAGTATATCATCAAAAAATACTAACACAAATTTTCTAAGGAATGGTTTGAAAATTGAATTCATCAAACCTTGAAATGTTGAAGGTGCATTGGTAAGGCCAAAAGGCATGACCAAAAATTCATAATGACCCTCATGAGTTCTAAATGCCTTTTTCGGAATGTCTTCAATCTTCATTCTGATTTGATGATATCCCGAACGAAGATCCAACTTGGTGAAGTAAATTGATCCATGCAATTCATCCAGTAATTCATCAATGACAGGAATGGGGAACTTATCTTTAATAGTGAGCTTGTTGAGCTCCCTATAATCCGGACACATGCGCCATGATCCATCCTTCTTGTGCACCAATACTACTGGAGCTGAGAAAGAACTTTGACTCGGTTGAATTATACCAGCCTCTAGCATTTCTGCAACCATACGTTCAATTTCACTTTTTTGGACATAGGGATATCTGTACGGCCTGATGTTTGGAGGAACACTTCCTGGAATCAGATGAATAGCATGATCATGATCACGCATAGGTGGGAGACCTTTGGGAGTCTCAAATACCTTGGAATGATTGTCCAGGACTTTTTGGAGATCTGGAGAAATAGATGATTCCAATGTGGAAACATCTAGCGAACATAATTGTGCAATTACACCTCTTTGCTCCTTTTTTAGAAGCTTTGTCATGCCATTAGAGCTGATTATCTTTCCTGGTTTCCCTGCAATACCCCTTAATTCAACTTCCTTTCCTTCCGTAGAAAATTTGATGAAAAGTTCTTGAAAATTAAAAGCTATTGTACCCAAGGATTGTAGCCATTGGACTCCTAGTACAACATCAGCACCTCCCATTGGAATGGAAAGCATTGGGCTAGTCAATACATATTCTCCCATGGATAGCTTGATATTATGGCACTTTCCAGAGCAATTTATTGTTCCTCCATTTGCAATCATCACTTGACACTCTGGTGCTGGATATAGGAAGCAATTCAATTCTTTTGCTACCCTACAATGAATAAAATTGTGGGTGCTTCCTGAATCAATCAACACTATTACCTTTTTCTTCTTGATTTGTCCTTCTATCTTGATGGTTTGAGGAGTGGTAATTCCCGCCAATGCATTACAAGATATGGTCGGATTTATTTGTTCTTCATCTAGGCTTTGTTCCTGGAGTATATCCTCTTCTTTTGACCTTTCTTGCTCCTTTTCTTCTTCCTCTTCACAATCTATGTAGAATAATTTCTTCTCAGCACACTTATGACCTTTTGTGTATTTGCTATCACAATTGTAACAAAGCCCTTTTGCTCTTTTTTCTTCCAATTGTTGTGGTGTCAACCTTGTAGGTTGTGGAAGACTAGGGGCAACAACACTTCCGTCTTTATAGTTGTGAGTGGTATGCTTCCTAGTTGCCATAATTTTGCTTTCCATTTTTCTTGCTAACCTGAATGCCTTCTCTAATGAATCAGGTTCCCAAAGGCGAACATCATGTTGGATATTATCCTTTAAAGACCCTATGAACACATCAATCCTATGCTCCTCTGGAATATCTTTTACCCTTATGTTCAATTTTTGGAACTCCTCAATGTGCTCCATTATTGAACCCTTTTGTTTGAGACTTATCAATTGGCTAAAAAAAGTGTTGCTTTTTGTATCCTCATAATGTGCTATCAATTCTTCCGTAAAAATTGCCCAAGTGATAAATTGTTTACGAGAACAAAGCCATTGATACCATACAAACTGATTTGGTTCCAAATATACAGTTGCCATACGTACCTTTTGTGCGTTTTGCACATTATTGAGATCGAAGAATTGCTCCATCTGTAATATCCATGTGGCGGGATCCTTGCCATCAAACTTCCTCATATCGATTTTTGGAATATGGTGATTCTTCGATCCAACATTAGCGTCTATGGAATCATGATTAACATTTCTTTTGTTCTCATCATGAGTTTCCTTTACTACCTTTTCACCATTAGTAAGTATTTCTTGTAGAAAATTTGTCAAATCTGTCTTCAAATCTGCCATGCCTGTCTTCAAATTTGTGTTCAAATCTATCTTCAAATTGTCCATCTTAGCTTCCATGCCATTCATCTTAGCTTCCACGCCATTTATCTTAGCTTATGTTAACTTTTGTGAGCGTGACATTTGTTGCACTTGTTCTTGTAATTTTGATATATCATGTAGCATTTCTTCCTCTTCTTCATGAGTCATGCTAGAGCTTTCAGGTTCCTTACTAGGTGTTTGCATTTTCTTTCCTCAGGGCATCAGTTACCGATAATAATGCTCTACTATGCCCTTTGAATTCCTTCAAAATAATTTTTCAAACCAAGCTTAAGCAAAAATTTAAAAATATCTACACACCTTTTTCACTTTGTAGGAGCTTGATATTGCCTCTGATGTATCTCTGTACTTTCCAATCATATAGTTCTGAATTTGTGACCTGTAGTAGCTCTTTGTGTCCTCTTTCCAATGCCACCAGTCTGATCCAAATTGGATTCTCCAAGAAAGAGTTATGCACAATCTCCCAAGATGACCTGATTATATACCTTTCCAGAAGAGCGAACTTGTATGAAGTGCCACGTGTACAATTTTTGATCTTTGGTTCTGAAAAAGATATACAAGAAACTACAGTCCGTCCTCTTTCTGTACCTTCTTACGAAATTTCAATCTGATTCCCAGAGATAAAGTTATGACGATTTTCCCCAGGTCACATGTTTTGAATGTAATTCAGGAGTCTGCAAAAAGACCAACTTCCTCAGATCATATCTCTGCAAATATCGCGCGAAAAGCTCTGAAATTCGGACCCAAGGTTCAACGTGATTTCTTCTCAAATGGGTTTTTTTTTGCGACTTCTGAAATGTCACTGAAAAAAGTTATAGCGAAAATTCCACGATGACCTGTTTGGAGCAGCGAAACCCTAGAATCCAAAGCTCTGATACCAAATGTTATGAAACCAGCTCAAGAAAAGATAGAAAAGAGAGATCAACGCCTTAGAATTCAGCCTCTTCGAGGGGGAAACCTCCTTTACATTACATAAATGAACAATTATTGGATGATACAAATGACAAAACCTCCTTTCTATATATAGGAGTCTAAGGAGTCACAATATAATCCAGCCGACCTAACAATAATAATATAAAGCCACAAAAATAATAATAGAGGGATTCTATGGGGCACAGAAATAACAATATGGGGGTAATAGGGGAACAACAATATAAATAAGGGGTATAACTACAATAGTAATGGGGTAATCACTAGTATTATAGGGACCCAACAGGGAATTTATCCCTCAATACGAAGAAGTGGAGGAAGATATTTAGCCAGTGCACGCTGCAGCAAAACTGCCCAAATATGTCCCCCCACGGAAAGGAAAGAAAAAGTACCCAAGGACGTGGATATTGTTAAGAACACACTCGAAACCCCACTCCTCAGTCCTCCCAGATGGAATTCTATTTGAGGGTTCAGTCTTGGGCCGCGTACCCATGATGAAATTTGAAGATTGGGACCTCGTGGACAGCGAAAAGTTCCCACATTTGGAGACTAGCAAACTTCTGAAACAAAGCAAGGAAGGGGTAGTTACAGCGCTGCAGCCACGGAAATGGCTGCACGGGGTGGAGGAGGCCGGGCTACTCTACCTACTATGGGTTCCGCATTTTCATCGAGCACTAATCACGATATTCGTCATCAGGCAACTGCTTTTCCTAGTGCATGAGGGGTACTTGTGGCTGGAGGAACCAATTCCCATTATGACGGAGCTGATTCATAGGATTTCAAACCTTCCCTCTATGGGAAGGGACCTTGCAGAAATAGCTGGCCAAAGTGGAGACTTGGCGCTTGCAGAAGCCATGAAGAAGAAATACAAGTTGGAGAAGAAGAATAAGGGCTATGTGATTACTAGCATTCAAGACAAAGGGGCGCACGTAGCCACTCAGTTGCTGGCAAGAAAAGTGATGAGAAAATTTCACAGCAACAAGGTACCAGCAATGGTCATCGCGCTGGCCGAACAATGCGCTGAGGGGGTATAGTTCAACTGGGCACAGTTCCTCTGTGAGGTGTTCCTGACGAACTGCAAGGAGGCTCGGGATCAGGGTAAGACCTTCCACTATGTGGTTGCTCTTATCCATATTGTTCGTTGCAGGAGAATTGCAGGAGGATAGTCAATTTCCTCCCCTTGATTAGGACTTGCCAGAGGCAAGGAAATACACGTCACTCTAGGCGACAAGGCATGCCATGTGCATCCACGAGATCAATATCTTTTGGATACTCATGGAGGCGAGCGTACGGATGTGGATCCACAAATATTTGCACCTATCCCCCACGGTATATGACAATCTGTGGAGCTTTGTATACTTTAAGGTGGATATGCACAATGTGTATATCAAGGCACGGAAGGATCCGGAGCAGAACTGGACCAAACTCCTATTCATCGCAATTGATGACACCATGTTCATGATGCTCGACTCTTGGACACCCGAATGGTGTGCCCTGGATCTAGCAGCGCACGATGAGGCAGCAATACAAAGACACAAGGATGCCCCTAAGCTGCTAGCACAACAAAATCGGAACGAGCAGTTAGCTGAGGAGGTAAGGGCTTCTCGCGAGGTAGCAAAGGCCACCGCAGAACAGACCAAGGCCGCCAAAAAACACCAGCAGCTGGGGCCACCACGACACAGGAGGAAAGAGGACCGGACGTGACTATAGGACAAGGGGCAGATGATACGGCGGAAGGCACGGACCCAAGCACCACCTCTACATAATTGAAACAGCCGCATGGGACGGAACGAACAGGGCCATGGAAGAAGATCAAGGCTTCCAAATTAGATGGGGAGCCTATTACACTGATAGAGGGTGATATATGCGACATCGGAGACATAGTTTGCGAGGTCACCAGGGAGGTGCTCCAAGAAGCAATGGCAAAGTAGCAGAATGTGTTGGGGGCACTCAGGGCACAACTGTAGGGACTTCAGGTGCGACTCCCACAAGAAGGAATGGTAGTTGTCTATGGTGCCACAGGAGCATTGGCAATAGAGCAGTTGTTGCGAGCCAAAATGGCCAACACCATTGCACTGTTGGAAGGAGCACTGACAGCGGACAGCGTGGAGGATAGAGCCATGGTAGGACGGATCAAGGGACTCTGCCTAAACTTGGCTACCCTTCCACGGGATATTTTATACCAGCTACAGGACAAAGCGACGACAAAACTCCGTGCTAGGGAGGGACATGCAGTGCAAATGCTAAGTGAACAACGAATCAACATCGAACAGCTTAGCCTACAACGTGATGAAGTGGTGGCTCAGAACCAGTAGTTGGAGTAGATCGTAGAGGAAGCATGTTACTGCGTCTCATAATTGGAAATTGCGATAGATCTACCAGTAGGAATACGGATCCAAAAATTGGCCAGTGGATTTCATGAGGCAAAGGAGGAAGCTATGAGGATCCAGTTGGACCTCAACCTACAAATTGTTGAACTATGGTTAAAGGCACAACCCTCCATGCCCCTAGAAGTTCGAGATCAGCGCATTGGCGATATCCGAAAAGGGTTGGAAGAAATTGAACAGGTAGTGCAAAGCTGCACCACATTGTTGGAAGAATCCTTCGAGGTCCTCACAACCTTACAGGAGGACCCCACCATATAGCGGTTGGAAACAGAGGTGCGGGAGCTTCAATTGCAATATGATAGCATGTGCGGGACGACGCAGACAGTGGTCCTAACTTAGCAGCTCATGAGGTTTCAACAGGATAAGGCATTGAAGGAGCAAGTGGACGCAGCGCACCAAAAAGAGGCAGTACTTAAAGCACGCGTCCAACCATAGATTGATGAGGCCTTCCTCATCACAGTCAACATTGAAGGAAAACTCGTGCAACTAAAAGCGATGCGTGATCTGAGATAGGGATTTGACCCTGACAATGAGCATTCGATTGAGCGAGCAGAACAGATCTAGCGGATGACAGAGCAGTGCGCTACGGATCTTCGTGCAGCATAAGCACAGCTGGATGGACTTCACGCGAAGATGGTCGTGCTAGCAGAGTGACTTGGGATGAGTCACGATGATTGTGTTGGGGGCCTGTTGGGCAGCGAATCCCCCCATAGTATGTTTTTGGGGCTTGAAGCCTGAATTTTGGTCAAGTGCAATGTAAACATCCCGCAAAATGCAAGCGCGGAGCGCGAGAGTCTAGGGTTGTCCGCCCTAAAATAATGTAATTTAATGTATGGTATGTCAGCCTACCCATGGTTTGCAGACGATGGGATTATATAAATAGAGCGAGGCTCTAAGTGAAAAGTAAGTCTTAGTTTTGGAGAAGTAATATGTTCTTTTGGATGGTGAATTAAGCTCTAAGTCTGTAAGTCCGAGTCTTGGGTTAGAGTAGTAGGAAGAGGCTCTGCAGTTGTGTTTGCAGAGGCCTGATAGAGTCAACAGCTATGTGTGCAGACTCCTGCAGCTGAGTGCGCAAGGCGGAGTTGGGATTGTACTTGAACAGAGGATTAATAAAAGATAAGTTGATTCTGAAATACTGTGTGCTTATGCTTCTGCGATATTTATGCATCTCTTTATAGTTTTATGATTGTGCGCACTTGTTATGATTGTTGAATGATTAATGGGAATATTTGGCCCACATAATTAAGCTAATATCTATAATAATAGCGTAGTAAGGATAAAGGAACTAGCCAGCACCTCTTCACACTCTTTACAGAGCTGCACGAAAGCAGTTGCACAAGCTGCGAAGGACAAACGCCTATGTGGAGCAGTGCAAGCGTGTGGGTTCAGTTCACGAACTTCCTAGACTTCATCAAGACATCCCTAGGGTGGGGAAACCTAGTTCTAGCACCCTCCCATACTACCTACGGTGAGACCTCAGTCCGTGCACCATGGGTTGTTGTCAAAAGGGCTAGTAGTTTCGAGATTTGTTTGCCTAAATCACTTCTCAACCTGGGTCAAGCCCCAACAAGCCAACAAGTAACCAACTGCAGAGTCGTGTGAGAGGGAGTGTGAGTTACTTCCTTGACCAAATGATTGATGAGTGAGTGTGAGGAGAATTTCAACCATGTACAACTGGCTTCCCTCCTTCTAGTGCCAAAAATGTTGACATTGCTAGACCAGCCAACATTCATGGGATCACCCCGATATGAAGTCCCAACTAGACCTCACACCATTTGGTGTGGGAGTCCCATCCGGTATGATGGCCCAGTTTCCATTGTCTTAAGGATTTCTCTCAACTCTTGCTTTTCAGCACAAGAGAGTGGTTTTCTTTGTCTTTGAGAAGTGAGGTTCACATACCTGGTGAGTGTAAGTGTCACTTGTTTCAATGGTTCTTTCACTATCGAAGGAAAGGCTGAGAGTGAGTTCCAGGTCGATTGGGAGCAGTCCCAACACTACTAGGAACACACAACACAATAGGACATGCACAACCTCCGATGGAGCAGTCCACATGGATGTAGAGGTCACAATGTACAAGGTAAGATAACATGTACAGCACTCATGGATCACTCTGAACGAGTTCAATGGTTGTTACAGCAAGATTCATGTGAATTCTTTGTCTGATGTTCGGGAGAGCAGTCTACACGGGCAAGACAGCGTTAACATCATATAAAACACATTTCCATTAATAGATTATGCATTACAACAAATGAAATAGTTTAGATGTAGAACACAGGTTAAAGAAACATGCATTACAGGTGTTAAAGATCAATCTCGCAACAGATACAACACATGTGTGAAAATATATTGGACTGTTAGTAGGCTTTTGAATTAAGCGAAAGTTCCAAGACACATTGTTACACCATACATCACTAACCCTGAGTGTGAGGCGTTGGAGCCACTACTTACTCCTCAAATAAAAGATTACAAACTCTCTTGGCTATGTGGGAGGAGCTGAGGTGAAAAGTCCCTTACATGTACAAATGAGGTGGTATTTATAGCCAAGGGTGAAACTGACCCTTGTGGATGTTCAACTACCCTCATGATCATTTGACTTCCATGAATTTTCAACTTACATGACTCTTTGTTCAACAAGTGGGTCTCTTGGACTTCCACGTTACATCACATTGATTGAAAACAAGCCCAAAGTGGATATATGGGTGACATGACCCATGACGTGACTTGACATGACTTGACATGAAAATGATGGCACATTCATGTTGTTTCTAGAGTGCATGTTGAGCTGTAGTGCTATTGGGTGATGGATGTCTTCATGGTGTATCATAGCTTCACCTCCACATGGCGAAGTGTGTGGATTCTTCAATGGTCCTTGGTTTGATTGATGAAGCTTTAACATGTTGTTCCTTGCTTGTATGCTGGAAGGCTTGAAAGGCTCATCTGTTTGCGAAGGTGCATGTTCGTTGCGTTTGCTCGCTTCGCATGCTTCGTTTGTTCATCCGTTGGTGAACCTGTCATTCTGCATGTGCTCCCTTCATTCATCCCATTCATCATCTTGTCATGTTTGTTGGTGTACCTATACCTGTAGTCACTCATGACGAGATGACATAAAATCCAAAACCTCCTAGTCTACCATGACACATGATCATTTCGGATGCAAGGGACCGGGAGAGGCATCAAGGTTGTGAAGCGAGATGATGGCTCCGAGCACTGCTGATGAAAATTGCGCAAGAGTCCCTGAGTGATGGAGATGGGCAATCTGAGATGACAGTGACTATCTATGAGGTCTGGCTTAGCTGGGAGGAAAAATTGCGCAAATTTTGGGAGGGGCAGTCTGAGCTGCTGGAAGGCAAGGCAGACATGCTCTGCACATTTTTTAGAACAAATGAGTAGCCAAGCTGGACATCCAGATTTGGGAAATTTTCCAGAGGAACAGTCCGGGTTGCATGAAGGGTTAGCAAGCAAGGATTGCGTACTTTTTTGGGAGAACTGCCTAGGAGACTGGAAGCCAAAACTGTGCAATTCCTAGAGGGAACTTCCAATTGGTTGCTGGGTCACTAGCAGCTAAAACTGCACAATTCCCAGAGGGAGATGCTAAATGGTTGCTGGAGTTACTGGCAACAGAAACTGCGCAATTTCTAGAGGGAATTAGCATTCTACTGCTAGGGGTTGCTGGCAAGGAAAACTGCAATGAGGTCAGGAGGTTGGCCTCCTGATCATCTCTGTGTAATTTCTGAGATGAATAGTTGGTCGACTATCGGGATGAATAACTGGGGAAATTGTGCAATTTTCTGAGGGAGACAAGGACGAGCACTTTGTGTCTGTCTGGCCTGTCTGTGCAATTCCTCCAGTCAGTTGAGCGGGTGAGGTTAGTGGCATCTACGCAATTGTTTAGGGGAGTTAGTCCCTGGGTGACTGTTGGGTTCGACTATCTGGGTGGCCAGCATGAGAGTTGATTGAATTGCTTATGGACAGCGCAACTTGAAAAGACTAGCTTGGTGCTTTTGCATTGTTCTGGTTGACAGTCGATCGAGTCAATGTGATCCTGATTTAAACAGGAACGCAACAAATTATAGAGATAACCATAAACATAGATATGCAATGGAAATAATACTTCATTTCATTAATGTAAAATGCTGAAATATGCTTACAAACAGGAATGGAAATAAACCAGCGAAGGTGATGGTAGCTTATCTCTGAGAAGAGATGTGGCAACTACATGCCTCTGAACTACCTTACAATGAGGTTCAAAGGCCTTTTTATTATTGAACAATATTAGCAAACCCTAAACAACCAAAACCCTAACCCGAGGAGATGTAAAACTAAGAGTTTATGGGCCCTGTTGGGGTGAGTTGGAGAGCCAACTTCCCGGGGTCGCGACTTTGTCATATTATCTCTGTTTGACACGCATGATAGCTCATTGGAAAGATCTCTCTGAGGAATACAACAAAAAAGATGATTTTAAACAAAAAATCGTTGGCGGTAGATTTCCAAAAAAAGTTCGTTTAGGGCCTCAAAACGGCTCCAAAAGTTTAGGACCCGAAAAACTGCTAAAAATAGTAAATTGTGCTACAATTAAGGAAACTGAAAAACTGAAAGAAGCAATGGTGGGGGTCGAAGTGGAATTAGCAGGTGGCCACCAATATCCACCTAGATCATTCCTCCCCCATTAGGAAGCAATGGTCCCCATTGCATTGAGTTCCTCCATGAGATGAGAGAACTTCTGCTAAACTTGGTCCCTAGTGAGCCACTTTCCTTGGTGAAGGAGTTGGCCTGCTTTGACAACTCGATACAGTTGGATATTCTGCTAGCAAGTGTGCTTGATCTGTGTGTCCATGATCCAATCATTTGCAGCTTATTCCATGCAATCTGGATTTAACTCTGTGGGTGTGAATTGTTCTGCAATGTCGAATGTGTCTAATAATGGTGGAAAGTATGGCCGAAGGCAGTCCACATTGAACACTGGGTGTAGGCCAAGGAATGGGGGAATACTGAGCTCAAATGCATTGTCTCCCATAGCCTTGGTAATGGTGTAAGGATCATATTGGAGTGGTCTGAGTTTCCGATAGGCTCCAGTAAGGCGTCCTTTTGCAAATGCAACCAAACTTTTTCGCCCGCCTGAAACTTGTGTGGCACCCGATGTTTATCATGTCGCTGATGGTACTTGGCATTTGATTTATCCAGAATTTCATGGACCTGTTAGTGAATATGTTGGATGTGCTTAATGAAGTTGTTTGCCTTATCTGTTTCAGGTTGGACATGAGCCAAATCTGCGTGAGTAGCTACAAATGGCATGGCCACATCAATGGGACATAGTGGCTAGAATCCCAAGCCCACCTAAAAAGGGTTGTGGTCAGTCGAGTTGTGGAGAGCCCAGTTGTAGTTGTGTTGAACATAGGGGAGGCTCTCATCCCATGTGCGTGGATGCTTTTAATTTTACATGCGCAAAATGTGTACGATCATCCTGTTGACAACCTCTGTCTGGCCATCTGTTTGAGGATGGAAGGTTGTGGAATTAGTGAGTTTGGTGTCCAACATTGACCAGAGACTGGACAAAAATGTACTGAGGAACCTATTGTCTTGATCTGAGATGATAGACTGTGGGATCCCAAAGTGTACCACACTCATTCAAAGAAGAGTTTAGCAGTGGCTTCTGCTGTGATATTCTTCTTGTAGGCCGCCATAATGGCCATCTTCGAGACCCTTTCGACGACCACAAAAACACAGTCATTTCCATGCTTAGTGGAAGTAAGGCCTAACATGTAATCCATGCAGATGGATTCCCAAGGTTGACTAGGGGTAGGCAGTGGGGTATAGAGGCCTTGCTTCTTGATGGTTAGTTTGGAAATGGCACATGAATTGCATGATCTGATGTACTTCCTGACATCCTATCAAAGATTAGGCCAATAGAAATACTTCTGCAGTACTGCCACCGTTTCTCGACCCCGAAATTCCTAGCAGCCCGACTATAGTGTGCTTCCCAAATTATCTTGGCACGCTCGCTTGAAGGAACACAAAGGTGACCTAGGTGGCATAACAAGGCATCTTGGAGGTGAAAATCTGGAACATGCTGACCCTCCAAGAGAGTTTGGTATGTGTGGCAGAATTCTGGGTTGCTTTCGTAGAGAAGTGGCCAATCAGAAGTCTCGTGCCCAAAAGAGTTGAGCACGGTGGTTAATGCCATGATCGATGGTCGACTAAGGCAATCTCCAATATTATTAGTGTTACCCTTCTTATACTTGATATTCAAATGGAATTTTTGCAAGTATGGTGACCACTTCTTATGGTGATCATTCTGAAATTTCCCTTGGGTCTGTATGAACTGCAGGGGTTGGTGGTCTGTGTAGATGAGTGTTTCCTTCCCCAAAATGTAATGCTTCCATTGTTAGCAGGCCTACACAATGGAACACATCTCTTTGTCATAAGTGGGATACTTCCAGACTATGTCTGAAAGTGTCTCACTGTGATATGCCACTGGATGCCCGTGTTGAGTAAGGACTGCCCCAATAGCATAGTCAGAGGCATCTGTCTTGACCTTAAATGGTTGTTGCAAGTCTAGTAATGCGAGCACTGGTTCCGAGTAGAGGTGATCTTTCAACTATGTGAATGCCTTTAGTTGAGATTTAGACCAAAAGAATTTTTCTTTTGCTCCTCCCTTGGTGACTTGACTCAAGGGCCAAGTGATATGAGAAAATCCCAACACGAACCTACTGTAGAAGTTGGCAAGACCTAGAAAGTTGCGAAGCTCTGTTAGAGTGGTTGGAGATGGCCAATCCTGAATGACTTGGATCTTGGCTAGATCCACATGCACCCCCTGTTCATCAATAATGTATCCTAGATACTAAACCTAGGTCATGCCAAAAGTGCATTTCTTCAAATTGGCACATAACTTGTGTTGCCGCAGTGTTTGGAGAACCTGTCGGATGTGGTGGAGGTGCTCTTCCCAACTCTGGCTGAAGATCAAGATTTCATCCAAGTATACCACTACAAATGAGTTGGTGAATGGCCACAAGCTGTCATCCATTAGCCTCGTGAAGGTTTCAGTAGCATTCATCAATCTCAAAGGCATAACCAACTATTTGAAAAGGCCCTCCTTGGCTTTGAAGGTAGTCTTCCACACATCAGATGGTTCGATTGGTACCTGGTGATATCTTGACTTCAAATCAATCTTGCTGAAATATTTTTCCCCCTTCAGTTGGTCCAAGAGGTCATCAATCTATGGGATTGGGTACCTATTACGGACAGTGATCTTGTTCAGTGTTGGATAGTCAATACAGAGTCTCCAAGTCCCATCCTTCTTTTGTACCAACATGATCGGGCTCCCACAAGGTGATGAACTTGGACGGATGTGACCTTTTTGCAGCAGCTCCTAAATCTGCCTCTTGATTTCATCGTTCTCCAGAATGGAGAACCGATAGATTGGTCCATTGGGCAGTGGCGCACCTGGGGTCAGATCTATGGAGTGCTTGACCTAACAGTGCAGAGGAATCCCTACGGGGGAGGTGAAGATGTCCTCGTACTCCTCCATGACTTTGTCCATCTGTAGTTGTCGTGTGAAGGAGCCCTGTATGGAGGTCGTGGCCACCGTCTTCTTCTTTCCTTGACCAAAGAGATGGCGGTAGGCAGTGCTACCTCTGGTATCCTGTACAACTTATTTCCCAAAGTAACAATAATAGCACAGGGCCTTGATTCATACATAGCATGTCGCTTCCACAAGTATGGTTGTCCTAATAATACATCACAAACTTCAACGGGAGCAATGTCACACAATACCTCATCCGTGAAGGGATTGATGTTGTATGGAAGGAGACACGGTTGGCTCACACGAAGATCCCGTCCTTAGTGAAGCCACCCGATGATGTATGGCTGTGGATGCGCTGTGGTTGGTAAGCCCAACCGCTTCACGACCTCTACCGAAATGAGATTCTTTTGGCTCCCATTGTCGACAATGAACTGTATCGAGGAGCCCTTTACCCATATTTGCGAGTGGAAAAGACGCTCCACCTCCTCCGGATCTTCGGTTCCTCCTTTTGGATATTCGTGGTGGCAACGGTGGCGTTGGGCTCCGCATCGATAATATACTTCCCTTTGTCATTCCCCTTGTCAAGTTCTGACTCAGAGTCAGAACATGCATCCAATTCTGAAAACTTTAGCTCAGCCACCAATGACTGCTTGGCCCGACACTCACTTGTGTTGTGAGTGGAGCTCTTATGGAACTCACACCACTTTCCTGTGTCCTTTTTTGGCTTCGCAGTGCTGTTCTTTGCTTGTAGCTTTGGCGAGTTGTCTTGGGATGCCCCGCCTTGGCTTTTTCCTTTGTTTTTCGGTTTGGGGGCACCTTTCCCTTGCTTTGGATTCACAAATCCGAAGTCTCGCTTATTCTGTTTAAACTTTTGCTCGACCTTGACGGCATATTGGTATGTCGTGTCGAGTGAGGAGATGTTCAGGAATTATATTTCTTCCTGGATGTGCTTGTGTAGGCAGCCATGGTATTTGAGTAGCAAATGCTACTCTGTATCCTGATACCCAACTTTGTGCAAAGGGTATGGAAAATATTGGTAAACTTCGACACATCTTGTTCCCTTCCTATTGGGTAGCGGAGATCTCCTGTAATAGTTTTGAGTCTGAGAGCCTAGAAAGTAGGATAAAAATATTGTAAACCTCCAAAATATGCGGAGCGCAAAATGTAAAAGACCAAGTCAAAGGGTTGTTTGCTAAAAAAATAATATAAAATAATAGGAATTAAGTCGGTCTGCGGACCATAGGAAGGTATAAATAGAGCGCAGCTCTATGAGAGAAAGGCAGTTCTTTTTGGGTATGATCTTGGATCTAGAATTGTAATGGGTTTTTGAGGAGAATAAGTTGTAAGAATCTATAAGTCCGAGTCGGGGGTTTGGGTAATGGAGAGAGTCTCTGAAGCTTTGTGCACAGAGGCCTGGAAGAGTCTGCAGCTGTGTGTGCGAACCCCTGCAGCTGAGTGCACAGGGCAGATCTGGATGTATTGGTGAAGAAAGTAAATAAAGATAAGTTGCTTTGGTAATTTTGTGTTAAATCTGAAGTATCGCGGATCTAGCTTTTTGTATGGTTAATATCACTATTTGATCTATGCGCATATGCTTACCTTTTGAATACATGTGAATATGCATTTAATCTAAGTACGAGAACTAGATAAATCCAATAAATGTTTGCTTAAAGACCCTACTAAGTAATACTTCATCAAATAGATTAGATCTGTAAACCGCGCGATCATAGAAAGTTAAAATCATTCTAGATCTGGATCTGCGCGAATATAGAGCAGCACGAGGCTATAGAACGGCGTGTGATACTTGCAGACCACATCCAGACATCCCAAGGGTGCGGAAACTTGGTTCCAGCACCCCCGCTACTACCTCAGGTGAGACCTCAATCCGTGCTCCGTGGACTATTGCCAAAAGGGCCGGTAGTTGCAGGATTTGCTTGGCTAAATAATTCTTTTGAACCTAGGTCAGGCCCGTATAAGCCAACAAATAGTTTCGTTGCTGAGACCAGGATCTGCCTAAGGGGTGTCTGGTGTGAAACTTAGGGACTCGAGAGAGAAGATAATTGAAGGATCGAAGGGACCAAGAATAGTAGTAGTTCAAGGGTAACAATGATGATCACAATCCAGTTACCGGTATTCAAAGGCACAAGAGGCGAAGACCCGGAACAATTCTAGTTCGTGCTAACATCAGTATGGAATGCGCAGTGAATTTCAGATGATAATATCAGAAAGGCTACCTTAGTCAACGCGCTGCAGGACCGAGCACTAACATGGTACATAAATTACTCAAGCGATCACCCAACGACGAGGACAACAGAAATCCGAACCAAATTGAAGAAGGAGCTTAGCTGGCCAAAGTCAGAAACATGGTCGATTATAGGGTTCAAAGAGATCATGATGATGCCTGGTGAAACCCCATGGGATTTGGACCAAAGACTGAAAAGTATTATTCGCGAGGCTAACATGACATTGATAGATGCGTAGCATTGCACTTGGTTTATGGCATCATTAACACCACATCTGAGGACGGCTCTGTCACAATAGAAGATCTCAACCCAGGCTGAAGCATTAGAGACAGTGATGAGGTTGCACAACACTCCATTATAAGACCCGGGGTTGGCAGTTCAGCGAATCCAAGCGCAGATCCAAAATTTGTGTTTGGAAATGAAGAAGTTAAAACAAGAACAGGAACCACAGCCAGAAGTCTGGGAGGAAGTATGGTGTAGGAGCCTGGGGTATGATAAATATCACTGCCCAATCTCCATGAATTATGTGGCAATGGGGGGACCAACACCATTGTGACCAGAGGCAGGGCCGAGCACAACAACCTTGATCTGGTGTGCAATCTGTCAAGTGGGAGGAAAGAACAACATTGATAACTTTGATCTGCTGCCAAAATACAACCAGACCCCCCAGCAGCTATTTTGCAATTTTTGCAGATCAGTGGGCCACGAGGAAAGGGACTGTCGTAGCTACCAATTATTAATGGACCAGTCACTTTCTTATAGAATGTAGACTGAGGCGTGAGGTCAGGATCTAGCCGCGGTGATCGTGCGCAGTGGGTTCTAGGGTCATGGGCAAGGACAGGGCAGTATGGGGCCAGGAAGGGGTCCCGAGCAACTAATCTACTACAACTGCAGAGGTCCCAAACATTACGTGTGAGATTGTACCAACCCCACTAGAATTTTGTGCAGTTATTGTGAGTAATTAGATCATGAGCTGATAGATTGTCCTACGGTGATGGCACAAATTCATGAAAAAATGGCAGCGCAACCAATAATGACCCAGAATGTGCAGATGATGAGGTCCGAACCCCGTGAGGAAGATCCCAAAGTCAACATGGTACTGAGAAGTGGCATGGCCATAGGAGTGGATGAAAGGAACTTAGGGATCGGTAAGGAGACATATCTGGAAGCTCGGGGGAGCTTCGCGGAGGTCTCTACCCCAGGTAGTAGGGATCAGCCAGAGGCAAACAAGGATCCCTCGATGATAACTACCTTTTTAGAGACATGTATAAAATTGCTTCGTGACAACACGGTAGTTAAAGGCTTGCAGGAGTTGATAAATAGATGTGCAAGATGGAGTGAACCTCGCGTCATTCGAAATTTGGGAAAGCATGCATCACGGACCGGGAGGGAAATGTGACTAACAGCACAGATCGGCGAGTATGAAATGGATCAGGTCATTCTAGATCTAGGCTCAGATGCCAATGTACTGCCTAAACAGACTTGGGAACACATGGGTAAGCCTATGCTACAATGGTCCCCTATCCAACAGTAGATGGAAAATCAGTAGAAGGTACTGCCCATGGGAAGGCTACACGGAGTTACGGTAGACCTTGATGGCACAATTACTCGGACGGACTTTGAAGTTATTGAGCTCATGGATGAAAGTACGCCCTATCATGGAATAGACTGGGCCACCGACATGAACGGTATATAATTTAAATAAGTGGACAATGGTATTTTAAACAAAGTTGCTCCACGTGGTCATTCTGCTAGATTTGGCTGAAGGACCACGCTACATTGAACCTATGCGCAATAGAGAAAGCAAAGATGACGCAGATTGTAGTTACATAATGGTTGCACAAAGGCAAGAATGGGTCAAGACAGTGGAGGATAGAAGAATATCACGAGGCTATGAAGAATCTTGCACTTCTGAGTCAGATAAGGAAGACGAGCGGTGGCGAAACAAGTTGAATGGAGTGACCATGCTACATTGCAACATGGTGACTAAATCTTTGTACTACGTGAGGGCCTAGGATTGCGAAATGTCGACGTATGATGGGCTGACAATAATAGATGAATTCCTAACCAAATTTGAAGTCGTAGTACCAGAGCACCAACGGTTTGATGCGATGAGGTGGGCATTGTGCGCAACACCTGCGCGATGGTGGGGAACACATGAAGGGACTTTCAATGATTGGCACGGCTGCAGGCGCATGATGAAGATCAGATTTGGGAAGCCGGAACTACACATAATGGAGAAATACGATGGACATGATGACCCGCATGCACCTTACCAGATGGATCAAAGCCTATGGAGAGGAACCTTAGCTAGAATGGGTGCACTTATTTTATCACAACCTGGACGTCATTCCCAGAAAATGGTATACTGAAGCAGAGCTCTAACACGACACAAGTGAGTGGGATATCTTGCACGCAGGGTTTTTGTTGACATTCCTCTTTGAAGATCAATGGATGGATCCCTTGGACAAAGAATTACAGCTGGTAAAGGCCGCCATTTTCAAGGCACCACTAGAGCCAGAGGAAACTGTGTAGCCCGACTTGTCACGACAGCTGCGCCAGGCTCTCGAATGCTATAATGTCCAGGTAGAAGATGATGAGGACGATCCGTGAAACATCAACATTCCAAAATCAGAGGGGAGCCGTGAGGTGCGCGGACCCAAAATCGAAGGTCCAGATATCACGGTTCCATTGAAAACGAGGAAAATCAATATCAGAACCGAAGAAGAGCCGAATTATGCAACACTTGGGGACTATTGGGACGATGCCATAGTGGAGAAGGTTGTCGAATTGCTTCGTGAATATCAAGATTTATTCCCAACAAAAATCACGAAGCTAAAAGGGATCCTAGGAGACCTGGGAATGATGAAGATAACGTTGAAGCCATACACAAAACCAGTTAAGCAGCGACCCTACCAATTGAACCCAAAATATAAAGCAAAGGTCCACGAAGAACTGGAGAAGATGCTGGCAGTAGGAATCATTGAACTAGTCGAGGAGTTTGATTGGGTAAGTCTGATGGTTGTGCAGGAGAAGAAACAGAAGGGTGAGATTCGTATCTGTGTAGATCTCAGGAAGCTCAATGATGCCTGCGTTAACGATCCATTTCCAACTCCGTTTACAGATGAGGTACTGGAAAATGTGGGGGGGCAGGAAGCCTACTCCTTCACGGATGGATTCTCAGGATACCACCAGATCAAGATCGCGCCAGAGGACAGGAGTAAAACGACATTCGCCACTGAATGGGGTTGCTTTTAGTACATGGTGATGCCCTTTGGACTGAAGAATGCACCGGCGATATTTTCACGAATAGTGGTAGCAGCATTCAAAGAATTTATACACAAGTTCTTAGAGGTCTATCTTGATGATTGGGCTATGTTTGGATTGGTTAAGAAGCACGTAGTGAGCTCACGGTTGATGCTGGATACTTGTCGCCGACACCAGATTGCACTAAACTTAAAGAAGTGTACTTTGCTTGTCCCATTCGAAAATCTGCTAGGCCATGTGGTCTGTAAGCAAGGCTTGATGGTGGATCTGGCAAAGATTATCGTCATACTCAATCTACAAGTGCCGCAAAGTGTCAAAAAACTACGCACCACGCTAGGATATACGGGCTACTATCGGAATTTCATCAAAAGCTAAGCCCAGATCACAGCTCCAATGGAACAATTGCTGAAAAAGGATGCTACTTATTGCTGGAATGAGAAATGCAACAAAAGTCTAGAGACGCTCAAGGAAAAGATGGCATTAGCCCTTATATTGGTCTTTCTGAAATGGGACGTTGAGTTTCATGTGCATGTCGACGCATCATGTATCACGTTGGGGGCGGTACTTACTCAACCAAGAGCGGAGGGAATTGACCACTCGATTGCGCTCGCAAGTCGCCAGTTTTCAAAAGCTAAGAAGAATTACTCCACTACCGAGCGCGAGGGATTAGCGATGGTATACGCGCTTCAAAAATTCCACCACTATCTGCTTGGAGGACACTTTAAGATGTATACCAATCACTTGGAACTAAAATACCTAGTAAACAAGCCTGTGTTGGGGGGGCACATTTGTAGATGGTTACTGTTATTCCAAGAGTATGACTTTGAGGTCATCGTAAAGTCGAGGCGTCTAAACGCAAGCCCTGATCACTTGTCCCGAATTGAGACCAGCGAAGAACCCACAAATCTAGAGGATGGACTCCCGGATGCATAGTTATATGTGGTGCGCGTAGCAGATGGTCACTTTCAGGATATAATCCATTTCTTAACTACATGAACTACACCGCAGGGATATTCTATTTAGTAGAAGAAGGAATTGGTGATACGCGCAGCAGATTTCACCATGATTGCAGGACACCTCTATAAAATGGGCAACGATGAAATATTACGTAGATATGTCCCGGAGTTCGAGCGAGGACAGATCCTGGCTGAAGCACATGGGGGGGTTGCTCGCAGACATTATGCGGGTTGCGCCACAGCCCAGAAGATTCTTCGCGTAGGATTATCGTGGCCCACTTTGCATCAGGGTTCGAAAGCATACTGTCGAGCCTGCGACATATGTCAATAGATGGGGAAACCCTCGCGGAGGGATGAAATGCCCCTCCAACCATAGATGACGCTATAGCCATTCAAGAAGTGGGCAATCGATTTCATAAGACCTATCGAGCGACGAGAGAAGACGAGCACACACTATATCATCACTACAACAAATTATTTGACCCGATGGGTAGAGGCACAACCGGTTAAGGATTGCATGATTATGACAGCTGCGAAGTTTTTGTTCGAGAACGTACTAACAAGATTTGGCTATCCCAAAATTCTCATGAGCAATCGGAGAACGCATTTCCTGAATGAAATGATTAGTGCACTCACCGAGGAGTTCCAAATATATCACCAACAGAGTATGCCATACCACCTGCAAGCGAATGGGACCGTTGAGGCATTCAACAAAATCTTGGAGATAGCATTAACCAAGGTCTGCAATGCGTGACGAAATGACTGGGACTTGCACATCCCTACTGTGCTATGGGCATACCAAACCACATGCAAGAAGTTGACGAGCCAGACACCTTTTCAGTTAGTTTATGGCAAGGAGGTCGTTATGCCTATGGAATATATTATGCCTAGACTGCAGATCGCAGCAATCACAGGTATGGCAGATCGCGGGGATTTGGAGGAAAGGCTCGCCCAGCTAGAGGAATTGGAGGAATGGTTTTTGGCTAGATTCCATCAGCGAGTACAGAAACATTGCGAGAAAGCATGGCATGATCGCCATATCAAGATGCGCACCTTACAGGAAAATCTTCTAGCATTTCTATACGACAGTAAGTTCGAGAAATTCCCTGGAAAACTTTGAATGCATTGGTTAGGACCCTATGTTGTCAAAGAAGTTACCGATGGGGGCACAGTTCAACTTGCCAAACTCAATGGAGACCCCTTCCCTGGCCGAGTGAATGGCAGTCACTTGAAGCTCTACACAGGCGGGTAGGCTGCCTGACTAACCATTCGAGGGACAGTCTCACTACTCCAGCTAGTTGAAAGAGAGCACGGGACGGTAAAGTAGTCTGGCGGAAAGAGGTGCGAGTACCAGGCTACACATCAATTTGTCTCATCAACAAGATCGCGGTTGCGTGATAAAAATTGCGCCGATGCATTGCTAAGAAGAGAGGTGACCATTCCTATCAGTATTCATGACAAGATGTCTGCATTATGGAAAAAGGGAGTGGGCAACGGGCAATTAAGAGAGGGAGTACGAGTCGAATATGGAACAAGCTGCAACAAATTTTACACGAGGATGCTAGAACAAGCGAGAACCAATGAATTTAAAATTCGAATCGCTTATAAATCACCACAGGGCATCCACCAGGCGACCTACACTTCTGGAAAACACATGCTAATTATCGATATGGAGTTGTTCATTATCTTTGCACAAGGAATAAGTCCGAGGGTGGTGATATGGTCTTTGATGCAGCAAGACTCTCTAAGGAGAAAGGTGTTGACAACTGCGGGAGTTCCATAGACTGCAGCATCAACAGTCGGGGAGGTACCGGAAAAGAGGAGACATGAAGTAGAATTGGTCCAGATGCCATCACCCCTCCCAGGGGCAGGCCGACGAACTACAACAATATAGAGAAAGGATGGAAAGACGGAGACCATGGATAGAGACAAAGGTAATAAGTCATCTTTGACGGACCTTGAGGATTGGGATCTTGTGGACAGCAGCAACAGTCTTGCAAAATTGCAACACAAGCTGTAGCAGACAGTTCGAAGAGCAGATATGAAGGTTGGAAGTGGTTGCGGTGGTACAAGGAGGTCCCATATGCGGCTCCACTAACCGAGCAGAGAAGAATGAGCATCATCGGTCGCAAGGAGTGGTAAAAACACTGAAGTAGGAGCCAGACGAAGCGTGGCAGGAGACAACCAAGAAGCAGTAGGAAGATAAGCGCCACTCAGAGGGAGGTGAACCGTGAAGCCACGGTAGCGCATCTCACTACACCAGCGAGTGACTCGGGATGAGTCACGATGATTATGTTGGGGGACTGTTGGGTGGTGAAGGTCCTGCATAACAGTTTTGAGTTTGAGAGCCTAGAAAGTAGGATAAAAATATTGTAAACCTCCGAAATATGTGGAGCGCAAAATGTAAAAGACCAAGTCAAAGGGTTGTCTGCCTGAAAAATAATATAAAATAATAGGAAGTAAGTCGATCCACGGACCATAGGAAGGTATAAATAGAGCACAGCTCTATGAGGGAAAGGCAGTTCTTTTTGGGTATGATCTTGGATCTAGAATTGTAATGGGTTTTTGAGGAGAATAATCTATAAGCGTCTGTAAGTCTAAGTCGGGGGTTTGGGTAGTGGAGAGAGGCTCTGCAGCTATGTGCATAGAGGCCTAGAAGAGTTTGCAGCTGTGTGCGCGGACCCCTGCAGCTGAGTGCACAGGGCGAATCTAGATATATTGGTGAAGAAAGTAAATAAATATAAGTTGCTTTGGTAATTTTGTGTTAAATCTGAAGTATCACGGATTTAGCTTTTTGTATGGTTAATATCACTGTTTGATCTATGCGCATATGCTTACCTTTTGAATACATGTGAATCTGCGCTTAATCTAAGACGAGAACTAGATAAATCCAATAAATGTTTGCTTAAAGACCCTGCTAAGTAATACTTCATCAAATAGATTAGATCTGTAAACCGCGTGATCATAGAAAGTTAAAATCATTCTAGATCTGAATCTGTGTGAATATAGAGTAGGGCGAGGCTACAGAACGGCGCGCGATACCTACAGACCACATCCAGACATCCCAAGGGTGCAGAAACCTAGTTCCAACACCCTCCCCTGCTACCTCGGGTGAGACCTCAGTCCGCGCTTCGCGAACTATTGTCGAAACGGCCGGTAGCTGCAGGATTTGCTTGGCTAAATAATTCTTCTGAACTTGAGTCAGGCCCATATTATCCAGCACTTCCCTACCGCAGCGTGGTCCACTTTATGTATTGATCCTCATAGCTTTCGATAGGGTAGTATTGCTCCTTGATGGCATCTTAGAATGAATTCTAAGTGGGTGCGACTGAAAATAGTGAGCCTGTACTTTCATCCCTCTACTCAAAGTAGGTTTCCCACCAATCCTTGACATGGGGGGCTGCTTTGAGAAGAGCAAAAATAATATTTTCCTAACTGGAAAAATCATGAACAGAAAAATAACCCTCTAGCAGATTTAACCATTTATCAATGGCATATGCATCTATCTAACCTTCGAATATGGGGATTTCAAAATTAACTTGTACCTTAAATTCTGTGGCATTTCCAAAGTAGTTGTTGGAAGTCGATGCGCCGCCCCTAGGTAGCCGTTGAAGGATCTGGGCAAAGTTGTCCGTCATTGCATTCCTTTGTCACTCGAGGGCTTTTTCGAGCAAGATTTTGATAGGATCTCCTGCCCCCTCATCTTTCTTTTCATCCACCATGGGAGGCTGTCGGGATTTGCGAGGCTGGTCTTGCAAAGGTTCGACCAGTTCAAGTCCTAACTCCTTATATCCCAACCTCGTTAGGGACATGCAAAGAAAAATAGAGAAGAAAAGCAGACCGCTCTGATACCACTGATTCGGATTTAAACAGGAACACAACAAATTACAGAGATAACCATAAACATAGAGATGCAGCGGAAAAAATACTTCATTTCATTAATTTAAAATACTGAAATATGCTTACAAATAGGAATGGAAATAAACCAGCTAGGGTGATGGTAGCTTATCTCTGAGAAGAGATGTGGCAGCTACATGCCTCTGAACTGCCTTGCAATGAGGCTCAAGGGCCTTTTTATTATTTAACAATAAGAGAAAACCCTAAACAACCAAAACCCTAACCCGAGGAGATGTAACACTAAGAGTTTATGGGCCCTATTGGGGTGAGTTGGATAGCCAACTTCCCGGGGTCACGACTTGGTCATATTATCTTCGTTTGACGTGCATGATAGCCCGTTGGAAATATGTCTCCGAGGACTACGACAAAAAACATGATTTTATATATATAATTGTTGGCAGTATATTTCCAAAAAACGTCGTTTAGGGCCTCAAAATGGCTCCAGAAGTTTAGGACCCGAAAAGCTGCTAAAAATAGTAAACTGTGTTACAATTAAGGAAACTAAAAAATTGAAAGAAGCAATGGTGGGTGGCCACCAATATCCACCTAGATTACGATGGCAAGGTGATGGTCCAGTTTTCGGAGGGGAGTCTGGTCATCATAACTTTAGCAAAAATGGCTAAGTGTGTGAACAATCGAAAGATGCATAGGTGATCATACGAACACACACTTGAATGACTTGACGACAAAACGACCAAACCATCTAGACACACGTGATCAACATAACTGAATGACGGTGTGAGTGACAAGTGCGATACTCATGATTGATCATTCATTAATCGAGACAACACTTGCGTGACAGTGAATGTGACTCTACGTGTGAGTGCGGCAGATGCTTTCATAGCGAACACAACAAGCACATACGAAGCGAAGACTTTGAGCATAACTAGAACATGGTCACAAGCATGACTTAGACATCAGCATGTAGAGACTTGAATGCAATGAACAAGTAAGGCGTATGTAAAGACTCACACGAGCTCACAAATTGAACCCAAGTGTGTGCAGTCATCAAGTGAAATTCTTTAAGGGAGGCTCTGAAATTGGTGCAGGCCAAAATTTTGGAGGGTGGTTGTAGTTGCTACAATAGAAGCCAAAAGGACTTAGCTCCCAAAAGGACTTAGCTAGGTCAAATGGGACTTTTAACAGAGGAGATAGATATGATTCACCTGAAAATCCATAAAAAACTTTGGTTGGGCGAATAGTCTAATGATAAATTTGCTCTTAAGAAGCCACAAGGATTTGGCTACTAGAAAGACTTGGCTAAGTCATAAAGGAATTTGACCAAAGAATATTAATAAATTTTCCTAATGATCCATAAAGGATTTTGGCTAGAGGTAAAAGGTCATGGATACTCACATTGCCCACTCTGGGATGTTGTTATCTATAAACATACATCAACTTAGCTAGCTCATGAACTTTTCTTATGGAGGAGAAATTGTAGCTAAGTGAAAACATGTTACAACCAAGTATAATACATCCCTCGCTAATAGGGGGTGTTGATATTTGTGTAGCATCAGGAGGTATTCCCACATGCCCATAGGCCTCCAAATTCGGCCTAGGAAAATTATGAAAACAAAAATTTTAATTTTAATTTCTGGGCTTCATGTAGGCTCAAAAATGTCAATTTCGCCCCACCATGAAAGGGTGTGACTCTTGGTAAAATTCACCCCATTTGACTAGTATATATATACAATGAGAGTTCGTCATTTTGACCACTCACTCAATACAACATATCTTTTCAAGTAGCCATAGAAAGGAGTAGAAACGAGGATGAATTGACAAAGTTTGATCGAATATGAGTTTAACCAAGTTTGACCATTGACTAAGGTTGACTGCAGTATGGATTTCACCACATATGTTTCTAGAAGAAATATTCAAGATGTTTCTACAAGGGAGATTGGGGTTAGAGATTTGGACTTAAAGAAGATTATAAATGGAGGCTAGCAATGGAGGTGAATACACAACGAAGAGCACAAGTTTGTGAGTGAGTCATCACAAGAGAGAGTGATTTTCTTTGCAGTGTGAGTGACTTTGTGACCAGTGCACAGAAGAAGAGAAGTGTGAGTGGGTTTGAGCGAATCTAGGAGGGATTAGTTATCAGAAGGACATTGAGTTTGTCTGGAGGTAGTTGAGTTGATGAACTGATGGGGTTTTCTAGTGTGCATTAGTGGCAAGGCACAGAACAAGTTGTTGGAGGGCGCAAATCTAATTGATAGGGATCGATTTCTTCAAAGCAATTTCATCTAGAGGCATATTTCCTTCAGTCTGATTTACCAAGGCCGAATTCATTCAGAGGGAGCCAAGTTGCAAGTTCCAAATTGTATTTTTCCTTGTGGGTTGAAAATCATATTTTCTAGATAATGAAATTATGGAGAATTTCTTGTGGGTTAATTAACTTTTGCAATGTGTGATTGATCTCTCTAATTTATTTATGCTTCATATTTTTAATTCTAGAAGTTAAAGATACCAGTGATTTTATTTTTCGGCCATTCAATTATTATTTGAGTAAATAATTAATAAATTGGGGATAAATTAAACTGATGTGAGAAAATAAATTTAGCTAATATTATATATTTAACACGATATCAGAGCAATCTAGAAGACTCTTAAAGAGAGATTTAAGATCACGAGGGTTTGCATCAAAAAATTTTCCTTTTTGCAACAACAGGATTATTTCTAAAGATTTTGCAATGGGTTTTTGTGGCCATGGTTGAATATATGAAGACAATTTGCATGGGGTATCAAATTTTAGCCCCTGGAAGGAGAAAATTACCTAGATTCTGAAAATGAATGATCTCTGGGATTTAATAAGCATAGATGTGTAGGTTCCTTTAGATTTGGTACAAGCAACAAAACATAGAACCAAGGATACGAAAGAGCGCTGCATAATTTTGGTTGGTGTGAGGGATCATATAATTCCTTAGATATTAGGGAAGGATACTTGTAGACAGATGTGGGTAGATTTCAGCCGTCTTTATTAGAGTATAAACAAGAATAGAAAAATGGTTTTGTGGGTGTTGTCATTCTATATTTTCAAGGTTGAGGGATTAAACACATTGGACAACATCAAAACCACTTTGGAAGCTGGGATCTAGCCCTGCCAGCTTCAGAGAGGGATCTCTCTGTAAAATTTAGCTTTGTTTTATGTGAATTTTAGCCTAGTTGTGATTGTACTAATTATTTTGATTGAATGGTTTGGTTGATTTAATTGCTATAATTCCATTGAGCTATGGATTCTGAAGATTTAACTAGATTTGGCATCAAATTTTAGAGGAGCTTCACAGGGAAAGCTAGGTTGTACTATTTGGATATTTCATAATATTAAATGGATTGTGAAATAGCAGAAATGTAAGATTCAGTAGAAATTAAGGAGCAATTAAGAATTCCTTAATTTGACTTCAATAGAAAACATGAAAATTACTAACAATCAGAATAGGGTGCTCTATGTAACATGTCATATTCATCACAGTTTCTATTAAGTAATTAAGATTTTCAGAATAACAGAGAAGGGAAAACAATGTTTAAACATATAAACTGAAGAAACACATCACCATATTGCACACCACATGAATCCTGTGAAAATGTCCCTGTATTATTGATGCTCCAGCAACTCTGAAAAATTACAATATGTAGAGGAAAACTACATTCAACAATCAACCCTTAATACTTCAAATAGTGAAGTATTTATACAAATAATTAAAAAATCATTACAAAATCGTTGTCTCAACCGACAATTTATTATTAGCCTAATTCTAAACAATAAGATTTATCTCTGGCAGAACAATAGGCCACGTAGACAGCTACATGGAAAGGTGGCTCTGTTTTGGTGAATTCGGTTGCTGAATCAACCCAAAATTGTGTTGTGTTGATGTGATGGCTATTGTGCTGGCTATTGTGCTGGCTGTTGTTTTTACTGCATTCGAATTACCCTTTAATCCAATAAATCACAAATTTCTTCCCATATTTTTTCATCTGGTATGGTTAATTTAATTACCCTCCGGTAAATCTCATCAACCTCAGTGTATTTTGCAAAAGTTGGCTTCACTGTAAAAACATGTTTTACCTCATTCTGGATGTAGAAGTCATTTGCCATGGTTTCTAAAAATGCTCTTGTTGTCATACTGCCCTTTATCCCACTGAACTTGACATTGCTTCTAGCCATTTCCTTCATCTTTAGAACATAGTCTTCTTGAGTGATCAATTTATCATTAATCACATATATGTTGGGCAGCCCTTTCTAGATTAATGCTTCAATTCTGTTACTAATCCTGCTCACTCCCAGCTCTAGTGTTTCACATCTTTCCTCCAATTGATAAACGAGGTTCCTTTTAGTCAAAACTTTCTTGACTTCCAAAATCGTGGCAGTCCTTACAGTAATTCCTATTTCTTCAAGTTCATATTTAGACTTAGAATTCAAGAATCTGATAATGTTGGAGGCTTTTGTGGGCATATCTCCAAGCTTTTCCCTTACCTGAATAATGGTTTCTGTGGCTTTTTCTATCAATTCTTTCTATTCAAAGATGATTTGGATAGATGGCCAAATCTCATTCATAGAGTCCAGAATACCCATCCAAATGGTTTCCTTGACTTGGGCCAAGGTCTGACCAATTGATGTATCCTTTTCTACCTTCTACAACCTCTCCAATAACCTATGTGATTTTTTTACTTCAAAAAGACGAGAAGCTTCAGCGCTGGCCTTTTGTTCTTCTAGAGCTTTCAGCTGCCCATGCAATTTCTTAATCTCTTTTGACTAGATTGACATGTTCTCCAGTGTCTTTTTCACCTGTTCAGCACTTGCAGTATGAGTGGAAGAAGTAGTTGCAGTGGTTGTTCCTGTTTTTGGAAGCTGAGAGATGGGTATGGCATCTAAGGGGACAATGGCCATATTCTGACTCTGTTCTTTCTCTATTATCATTTTCTGCATTTCTGCCTCTATTTATTTAATCTATGTATTCTGCTCTATAATCAGTTTCATCATGTTAGCCTTCTGTGCCTCATTTTCTTCAATGTCTTTGGTTAAGGGATCCTCTATGGCTGGTAGCTTAAGCTGCTTTCTTAATGCTGCAATATCCAGATTTTTCTTCTTGATGATCTCCTCTGCAACATTTATATATTTAGGACCATATCCTATCTTGATTACCAAATCTTCCAAATATTTTATCCTATTATCATTTGCTAAGGATGATACCTTTTCCATTTTCAACTAAGATTGAATGTTAGCAAATGAAACCTGCAGCATAGATAATGACATAGCAGTATTAGTTAATGTAGAAGAAATCATCTCACTAGTCTACTTATGCATCTCCATTTGATCAATGGGATGGATATCTTTGGTGCTGAACTCAAATGTAGTACTCTTGTAGTCTACTAATTATTTTGGGCCTCAAGGAAGGCCATCTGCATCTTTCCATGCTCCCTGTCAAAAATTGATAACAATCTGCTCTATGAGCTGGAGGTCTGCTTCCAAAATGGATTATAGGTACTATTTTTAAGAATCTCATTCATAAGTTGAATCTCTCTGTATCTCTCAAAAACAGTCTTTCCTTTCACTCCTTGGATATTGTGTGAACCTAGCTTTGTTTCCTTCTGACCTTGTGATGATGAAGGTCCAATAGAATATGTTACAAATTTGTTGCTTGCAGGTCTTGAGTCTGTAATTATGATGGTAGCATGATCTTCTGTCTATTTTTCTACATCTATCCTAGGAGACAATTTTTCCCTTTTCGTGTAACTCATCCTGAATTCTTTGGCATCATTCCCTGTTGTTGATGATGATCCCTCCTCTCCTTGTCTTTTACTAATTTTCTCTTGAGAGTGGGAGTCTGTAAACTTGAAGTAGAAAAGGGTTGTTCTTCAGCTTCTTGCAAGGTATTCTCTGTCCATTCCAACTGATTTGCATACTTTTCTATCTCAGACCTTGAGGTATGGATGTAGGGAGTAGTTTTGTTTTCTACTCTAAGCTTTGAAATAATACCCTAAGGGTCATAAGACCATGTAAAACTCAGGTTGAATTTCATATCTTTAAGAAGTTTTTCTGCTTCTTCACCTGCTATCTCGGTATTGCATATAAATGGGCCCACTTGTGTCATGTGAATCTGTGACATCTTCTTAGCCACCACAAACTAAATGTCATCAAAATTTAACATATGTCTGATGTATTTCAGGGAAAAAACCTCATGAGGAGGTATTTAGGGAGTCTGTATGGTGCCAATTCGCATCCATAAACTTTGATTTCTGTGTAGTTTTGGTATAAATACCAATCTCCAGTCTTGGCCTGATCTGTTAGATGTAAAATTCTTTTGATATCTTCACTGATTCTGGGTTGTATTGAGTTGTTTAGGATGTTCATTGTTGGGTGAAAAAACTCTTCAATAAACTTTTTTTATGATAATTCTTGCTGCTCTTTCATGACCAATGAAGTCCAAAAAATCATAGGTTGTTGGTTTCCTTCATCATCTAGCTTTTGCATTGAAAAATTGAACCTGTCTGCTTGATTACAAAGGAACATTTAGATTAAAATGGAAGTGTAATTAAACACCTGCTCTCTTGGAAATTTCAAAAAAAATTCATGAATGCTATCAACCAAGAATTGACTGAAATTGAATAAGATGGATGGTTTACTGTCTGGAAAATATGGAGAGGAAACCTAGAATGGGATCATCTACCCACTGATCAGAATAATAACCCAAAATGTATGAAATTAAGGATATAATTTGTTTAGCTTGATTAGAGAATATAGAGGAAGGGTATGGAGGGTTCTTCTTGGGTAATTGGGCATTTTTAGGCTAGAAGATCTTAAAAAATTTGGCTATTGTAGTGAAATCAAGCTTCTGATAAAGTTGGGTGGGGGCTTCTAAGGAGAAAGGGGCATTATTTTCCATAAGGGGAGCCAGCATCATCTGGTTTATGGTTTGGGAAATAATGGTAAATAGGATGTCACCAAATGGGGCCATAATCGCTCTTTAGCCAAGGACATAATAGGCCTAACAGTTTCTGGTGAATTCAGGGGCTTGGAAGGTCAGAGGGAAGATATAATGGGAAACATTTGACTCCCAGAGTCCAATTTCATCAGTCTTGTATGCATGCTTGTCTTCCAGCCAACAATATATCTCTAAAAACTCATAGTCACACTAGATTTCATTAATCCGATAATACCTGTCAGCTAAAGGGATGTGCTCTAAATCTATAGAGGGAGGGATCAAGAGATTGACAATTTTCTCCTGGGTTTTTCTCTTTGAAGGCATGATTGTATCAATGAATAATTATAGTGAGAGAAAGGAAGGCTTACCAGGAATCAGTTTAATTTAAATTAGTTGTCAAGGGAAAGGAGACAGAGTGCTAACAATTCTGATCTAGTTTAGTTCGAGGAAATGCTTTGAAAATGGTTGTTGTGTAAAAATTGTGGATTGCACATAATGAGCAGTGAAAAGGGAGAAAGGAGATGTTTCGAAATATTTTTAAAGGAAGAGAGGAGAAATATGTTAAAGGTGAAACGAGACCATTAAGTTTGAATGGTTACCCCAGAAGACAAATTGAATATCGAACGGTCATTTTTGTCGGGAGAGAAATTAATTAGATAATGGCTAGGTGACGTGGTGAAAGGTGAGTGGCAGAGGTGTTGTGGCAGGGATGCAGTAAAGTGGGTGAGGGGAAGGTTGTTTCGGAGGGGGTAGAGGCTGGTAAGTAGTATTGGTCAGGGAGGTATGAAATTCGGAGAGGGTGCCACATAGGGATGAGGCCCAATGGGAGAAATAGCCTTTTCGGACCCCCCCGACGGTAAAGGTAGGATGGAGAGGGGGTGCCAAAAGTGAATGAGGTCGTGGATGGTGAGGTATGAGTGATCCCGATGCTCTGATAGTGGTGTCACTTAATTGTATATGACAAAATAAATTTGTCCATATGCGCCTTTACTTTTTGTATTTTTGACTTAGGATAAAGGTTAGGAATAAAAAACATGTAAAAAACACTTTATCCCATCATTCCCCTTTACCTTTTTGCAATGTCATTAAAACCTAGGATAAAATGGCATAGGCATATATTTATAAAACCTACTATTTTACCTCCCCTTTAACTAAACAAACTTTTTTATTCTTCTAAGGGTTGCACTTAGACTAGCAAACCTGCATTATTTTCTTTTATAAACAATGAAAAACTATCTAAATGCTATCACTTATTTCTCCTATTGATTTAGGTTAAATAGTTGAATCAATGTAATTTTATACCTAACTACTGATTTACCAACATTAAACTGTTTGGAAAATATTTATTCCCTAGTCTAATTTACAGAAATTTAAATAGGTTTGACCATGATTATACTGTATGATTAAACAAATAACTAGTCATTGTGGCATTTTAAACAAGCTTCACACAACATTTATTTATCAATGATGAAGAAAACTATCTATCACTAGTGGCATTTAGACTTGCAACACTTTCAGTATTATTTCTTTTTGTTTTTATTTAGATGAGGTTCTATCTTTTATTCATTTTCAAAAAATTTGTTTGTCCTCTCTTTTTTCTTTTTTATACCCTCCTTTCATTTTTATTCTATTTTTCTTTTATTGGGAAATCATTTGTAGATTGAAAATTATTTACAATATAAGTTTCCTGAGATAAAATACTCAATCACCTTGAGATCCTACAAATTATAGGACCCTAACAGTGTGTTGTAGCAGCTACAACCACCCTCCAAAATTTTTCCTTAGCTTCGTTTTGGAAACTCCCTACCAACCTTTCACAGCAGCATGTCTTGCATTGTCAAGTACACAAGCTTCAGTGATTTTCTTGCAGAATGACAGCCTGTCCGTGAGAGCTTGTTGCATCCCCCTCACAGGTTGTTTCTCCGGACTTGGTCCATTTGTAGGCTAAACATCTCCCTCAAGAAATTGTGCAATTCTGAAGGGGAACCAGCCTTCCCTCCATAAATTGCACAATTATGTCTGGTGGCCTGCTAGGCTCCAGAATTGCGCAAATATGCCTGTCACTTTTCATTGAGAAAATTCTGCAATTCCTCCCAGCAGGGCTGGTCAGCCCATAAATTGCGTAATTTTGGGCAGAAGTCAACTGCTCAGCCCGAAAATTGCACAAACCTTCTGGGAAGCTAGCCCAACTCCCTCCCATAAATTTCCATTTTCCCCCTCAACTGAGCAAACCGATGCATGTGCCTTCAGGTTGACCGATTCCCTCCGGGACCAAGAAAAACTGATTTTCTTGCATGGACTTCTTTTCCAAAGGTAGCGTGCAAAGGTCTACCTTGATTCAAGGATCTATTTTTAGCAGATGGAGGTTACATGCAAGGATCATTTCAAAAACCTCCCACCAAGTGTCGCTTTTCCTAAATTTGTGGCATGCGCGTCACAACCTCGATTTTATCAAAACTCATCAACCAGATGCTGCAGAGCTCATTCCTCACATCAACCTTGTAGCTCCGACGACTCACATTGCATATAGGATTCGTCAACACATTCAACTTAGCTATCCTGGGGTAAGCTCGCTTTTCATGCCTTGCATTGTGTTTCTGTCGCTTTTTGTGTATCGCTTCATGTGAGTGTTGTCTGCTTGATTTCAGTGAGCACTTTCTATCATTTTCATGTATGTTAGCTTGTATAAGCACCATTTCAGTTTTCATTTTCATCTCACTGTTGTCACATGCATGACACTGTTTTGCACGGATGGTCGTCGTTGTAGTGACTCGCTTCACACACATGCATGCTTTCCCATTTTCTGAATCTTGCACTTGTTGTTTGCATGAATGATCATTCACTCCTATTTGCACTCATCTCACCATGCATTCAAACTTCTCATGTTTTCAATCGCCTATCAACCGAATGGGTTTCCTTGGCTCAGACTGTGCCTTTCCCAGCTAACACTGTGCATTTCCGGAAGTGAAGGATATCCCTTCCCTCCAAAAATTGTGCAAGCATGGTCAAGCACTAACCTCCAAACTTGCATTACACAATTCTTGGAGGCAGTGTCCTGCTAGCCCTAGAAACTACACAATGCAGTTTGTCAGTTGCATGTCACTACTCACTGAAATTGCACATTGTGCAGTTTCAGTCCTCAACAAGCTAGGCTGGACTATGCATTGTTTAGTTCCAGTAGTCAGTCAACCTCCAGACAACTTGGACTGTGCCTTGCACAGTTTTGGCAGTTAGTCTCCCGACCTCTTGATGGAAATTACGCAACTTTCACATTCAATCACACATATATGTTTCAAGTTAGTCCTCAAGTTTTTTTTGGTTTTCAACTGACATATTACTTTCCTTGAGTGTTTCTATGTCTCCAGGCATCATAGGTGTCCGTATGTATCTCAGCAACACAAGTATAATGATTTCTGGGAGAGTAGATTCAAAGGCAATGTTAAGAGTGCAACTGGGAATGCAGTCGATCAAGTGTCTATGAACTTGCCTATCCATGAAGACATCAAGTTGTTCATGGACAAGGATACAAAGATCAACGGAAATGACATCAAAATGAGTAGCACCATCAGCAGTAGTAGAAGGTATCACACCTGCGCACGACAAATGCAAGAGGAAGGTTGTTGACAACATAGATGCAAAGCAAAGATGCAAGTTCAAAGCAGATCCACTCATGACGAAATCAGCCTTGGAGATTGAGGATATGAGGTGAAGACATGACATGAGGATCACATGAAAGCAGAGAACGGAATAGAGAAGGAATTGCATGTGCTGAAGTAGCAACTCAAGGAAGAACAGGAGCTGCATAGACAAGAGAATGAGTTGCAGTATGAACAGGTATAGCAGGGAGCGCAACATGCACAAATGGATGAAACTACGCCCGTACAAGTTATGGATCCATCCCAACAACTGGCACAGAGCAGACAAGGTGAGAAGTGTTGTTGATCACATGCAAGGGAATTCAGTAGCATGCATGTCATTGTGCACATGCATACAATCCCACCCACTTGGCACACTCAACGAGGTGAAGACAAGAATCAATTCCAACTGGAGCTGAACATGTATTTTGACAAGTCGATGTGCATGGCCACCAGCACATGCTTGGATATTAGCTCAGACATTATCCAACAACATATTTTCGGTCCATTCACACCTAGGACAACCATGCGAATGCTATCAAATGAGTTGGATGGAGGATCCATATCAGTGTACCCGGATGCAACAGAGACAAGAGTTCGCTTCAACAGCATGTCACCATTGAGCGCACAGACACCATCATAGATGACCAAGCTTGGCATCAGTTCACCACCATCGAGCATCACAAGGATGTCAAAGAGTTGGTCTAACCACAACAGTCTGAGTGTTAGTGATGTCTTGCATGGCTTGCTCAAGCCATTTTGTCTCACAAGGTGTTAAAATTGGCAACTAGGGAAAAAATCCATGTGGGTCATCTTATTCATGGCTAATAATATCTTTATTAGATTCCTCTTGTCGAGACGTGTAGGATTTCTCTAAATATCATCGGATTCCGATAAGTATTTATGGAGATATGAATTTATTTTGATTATGGAATAATTATCAAGCCGACCTACAACTCATGCAGGCTCAAAAGCCTAATAGTCACATCTATTCAATCATCAATAGTTGTGTATAAATACAGGAGCTATTTTCCTCATTTGGACTCAACTCATCACATCTCTCTCTCTCCTATGTGGAAAAGAGGCTCTTCTCCTACTACGCAAAAAGAGACTCTTCTCTCACACGTGTGGAAGGAAGGTGCAGAATTTAGGGCTACAACTGCAGAACCAAAGTTTCACCAGCATTGACCATCATTCTACCTCTCAGAACTATGTTGTAGGTGAATCTAGATCTCCTCTGAAGGCCGTATTTTTTGGTGAAGGAATCAAGTCGATCTGATGGTCGGTTTGCAAGATATTGTCTGCCCTAGTTTGGTTTATCTAAGGTTTGCTGATGCTGATGTGAATCAGATTTATGTATTATTTCTCTCTCTTGAATTATTGAAGATAAAGGAAGATATGATCAAAGGGTTTTCCCACATTGGGGTTTGTCCCTGGCTAGCCGCCACATCTTGTGTCTCTTGTCTTGGCTTGTTTTTTGTCAATCATTTAATGTTCTATCTGCACTTTACTTTATGCACATGTGATTGCTAATCTGTGGATAATAATAAGAAAGATAAGTAAATTGTTATAAGCATAGAACATACCATAACTTAACATGGTATCAGAGCTGAGGTGAAGACAAAGCCTGAGCAAGAGCAAGAGCAATCACCGAAGAGAAGATTGGGAAGGCTGTACTAAAAGAACTATGGGGTCCTCAACACTCTTCCCTGCTGAAGACAAGATCCGTGAGAAATCTGACTATCATGGATGGAAGATGTCTATCGATCTAATGTTAGAAGATCAAGGAGTGTTGGACCATGTGAGAGGCTATGTTGTTAAACCTCCATCAAATGCACCCGCTACTACCAGGAACAAATGAAAAAGTGGCAAATTCAAAACAAAGAAGATCATCCAGGACTCTATCGACAAGCGCTTGGTGGCCTACATCTCCAACCTGAACACCTCCAAGGAAATATACGATAGACTGATGATTTTATTTAAAGTTAATGATGCAAATCAAGTCTTGTTTCTTAGAAATAAGCTGAAGGAAATTAAGAATGGAAAAGATGAGAGTATGCAAGCATACTTCTTAAGAATCACCGAGATCAAGAACGACCTCCTATCTATTGGGGAGATTATTATTGATAGGGAAATGGCACTCAAGACTCTTGGAGGATTACGATCTGAATGGTATGTGTTTAGGACTACTCTTCTCAACAATAATGAAATTCTTGGTTTCAAGGAATTAATGGCAAGATGAATTCAAAAAGAAACAAGGATAGAAGAGCAAGAAATGCCCATGCCTAAAGGACCTCCTGCTGCCTTTTCTTCTCATGCTATGAAAAGAAATAATTCTGAGACTAAATCAAAAAGAAAGGTTGGACCTAAGGGTGGAAGAAAAAGAAATTGAATCAAGGTAATATGATCCACTTACAGGATGTATTATATGTACCTGACCTCAAAAAGAACCTGGTGTCCATCTCGGCAATGGAAGAAAAAGGCTACAAGGTGACCTTCGGCGATGGAAAGGTAGGTGCATCGAAAAACAATATTAAATATGACTTCACTCTTGTGTTTCAAGTTAATTCATTATATCAGGTCGGAGGAAGTTCGCTAGGTGTCATGTCTTGTGACACATCTCAAGCCTTGATCAAGAATCAAACTAAAAAGAAGATCAAGATCTTAAGGACTGATAATGGGACTGAATATGAATCTAATGAGTTTCATGAATTTTGTAAAGAGGCTGGCATTAAGAGGGAGACTACTACACCATATACTCCTGAATAGAATGGTGTGGCGGAAAGGAAGAACCGTGCGATTGTGGAAGTTGTCCATGCCATGCTCCATGATTAAAGACTTCTGAAGTTTCTATGGGTCGAAGCTGCAAACACCGTCGTATATGTGCAAAACTGATGCCCCCATCAAGCATTGGGTTCCAAGACTCCCGAAGAAATGTTCACCGATAAGAAACTTGACATATCTCATTTTAGAATTTTTGGAAGCCCTGTATATTTTCATGTGCCGAAAGGGAAAAGGAACAAATTGGGTGCATCTGGAAAGAAAGGAATCCTCGTGGGCTATAGCGAAAATACTAAGATCTATAGAATCTATGTAGCCAGTCAAAGGGAAGTTGTGATTATTCATGATGTCACCTTTGACGTAGACATGGCTCTCAGGAAGGTAAAAAATCTTCCTACTATGAGGAGCTCTCAAGAAGCTGACACCAGGGAACCTAAAGAAAAAGATGATGAATCAATGCCCGATGTGGAAGAACCCATGGATCCTATTGATTCTCCTCCACCTAAGCCTTCCTCTTCTAGGGAGAGGCCTTCATGGCTTAGGGTGACACTTGATGATGCTGAAGGACATGTTGCACCCCAAGTAACCTTCCATGAAAGTAAGGAACCTAACAAGTATCAGGCATACCTGACCATCATGAGCACGATCATACAAAATGAGCCTCCATCATTCTCAAATGCCATCAAGCATCATGTATGGAAGGATGCTATGACCAAAGAATATGAGTCTATTATGAAGAATGATGTCTGGGAAGTAGTTCCCAGACCCCAGGACAAGACAGATGTCACTTCTAAATGGCTTTACAAGATAAAGCATGCAGTAGATGGAAGTACGGAAAAGTATAAAGCTCGCTTTGCCACTCATGGCTTCTCCTGGAAGAAAGGTACAGAATATGACGAGATATTTGCAATTGTTGCCAAATATATGACCATCTGCTCGATCATAGCCCTTGCGGCTTCACAAGGATGGAACCTACATCAGATGGATGTCAAGATTGTGTTCTTGCATGGTTTGATCAAAGAAGAGGTCTACTTGATGAAGTTGGGATTCACTAGGAGTGAAGCTGATCCTAACCTTTACTTTAAGGTTGAAGATGGCAAACCTCTCATACTGGTGTTGTATGTGGATGAACTCTTTCTAACAGGTGCAAACCCTCTCATTCACAAATTTAAGAGGGAGTTGGCTTCTGAATTTGAAATGAAGGACCTAGGACTAATGCACTATTTCCTAGGACTTGAAGTCTGGCAGAAGCCAAGGGAAATTTTCCTATCTCAAGGAAAATATGTGGTGAAGATATTGGAAAGATACGGTATGGTGGAATGCAAGCCTGTAACTACCCCAATGGAGCTTGACTTCAAGAAGTTAAGTGGTAGCATTGCTGGACCTATTTTACGAAATGCCACCGAGTATCATCATCTCGTCGGAGCATTAATGTTATTAGTGAACTCCCATCCAGATATATGCCTTGCAGTCAACACATTGCGTCAACATATGGTTGAACCTCACCACATACATTGGATTGGTGCCAAGAATCTGTTAAGATATCTTCGTGGCACAATCACTTATGGGTTAAGATACACTGTTGAAGATGTGAGACTACTTGGATACACTGATGCTGATTGGGCAGGCAATGCGGTGGACCATAAGAGCACTTCTGGGTGTTGTTTCTCCTTGGGATATTCTTTGATATCCTGGATGAGCAGGAAGCAGAAGTCGGTGGCTTTGAGCACTGCCGAAGCAAAGTATATTGTTGCTAGCATGGCCTCCTATGAGGCAGTCTGGTTACGAAAGCTCTTCAGTGAGCTGTTTGGATTTACATTGGATACCACCATGATCCTATGTGATAACCAGAGTGGGATTCATTTATCAGAGAATCCTATATTTCATGATCGCTCCAAGCATATCAATATCAGGTACCACTATATTCGAGATATGGTGCAACGAGGAGCTATAAGGCTCCAACATATCGGTGCAGATGAACAGGTCACCGACATTCTGACAAAGCCCCTAGGAAAGGTCAAATTTTTTACTTTCCGAGAACAACTTGGTGTTGTTCAAAAACCCTCTGATTAGGGTCCTGTATGATATATTGAGCTCTGGGAGCTCCCGAGGGGGGTGCGGGGTACTTCTTAGAGCGACATATGACAAACAGGGTAAAAGAATAAAAACTTTCCCTGTGTCACCCCGTGGCGACTATGTAGCAGGATGATTAGTTCTCCTATGAGGTTTGGATGATGTGTTCTCCATGATGATTATGTAGCAGGATGATTAGTTCTTTTTTCAGGTCTGGATGACATGTTCTCCATGACGATTATGTAGCAGGATGATTAGTTCTCCTGTGAGGTCCGGATGATGTGTTCTCCATGACGATTGAGTAGCAGGATGATTAGTTCTCTTGTGAGGATAGGATTGATTAGTTCTCTTGTCGAGGCATCCTACCCATGTAGTCTGGGCCTCATGGGAAGTACCTCGCATCTTATCAAGGAGCAGGGAAATGAGGATAGGGACCATAGTAGTACCGATGGATGCATCATTGTATCTACCATACTCCCTATGCTTGGATGACCTTCATTGATTTGGGATCAATGATACTGGTATGGGACCAGTTGTAGGAGTTGTACCCACTATGATGCTGACTTCAGGTCGGTTGAGGTTGGTCTGGGACTAGTGGTACATACTCTGAGATTGACTTCGGGTCAGTGGAGGACTAGTCTGGGACCAGTGAGATTGATACATACTATGACGCTAACTTCGGGTCGGTTGAGAGTGGTTTGGGATCAGTGGTACACTCTCTGAGAGTGATGATACTGGTCTGGGACCAGTAGTAGGAGTGGTACCCACTATGACGCTAACTTTGGGTCGGTTGAGACTGGTCTGGGAATAGTGGTACACACTCTGAGACTGACTTTGAGTCAGTGGAGGATGACATTGGTCTGGGACCAGTGGTAAGAGTTGTACCCACTATGACCCTGACTTCGGGTCATTTGAGAGTGGTCTAGGACCAGAGGTACACACTCTGAGACTAACTTTGAATCAGTATGATACATCCTCTATCATTTCTTCCTCTTCATAATTCGGACAAAGCAGAGCAGAACAGAACAGAGCATAGCAGAGTAGATCAGAACAGGGCAGAACAGAACATAGTAGAGAAGGCAAGATATAGCAGAGCAGAGCAGGGGTCAAGTTGTACAAGGCAGTGCATTTGATGGATGAATAGTAGTGACCAACAGATAGTTTGCAGATGGAGTTCTCCCTAGATGAGAGGGAGTGTTAAAATTGGCAACTAGGGCCAAACTCCATGTCGGTCATCTTATTCATGGTTAATAATATATTTATTAGATTCCTCTCATCGAGAGGTGTAGGATTGCTCTAAAGAACATCTCATTCCGATAAGTATTTATGGAGATATGAATTTATTTTGATTATGGAATAATTATCAAGCCAACCTACAACTCATGTAGGCTCAGAAGCCCAACAGCCGCATCTATTCAATCATCAATAGTTGTGTATAAATGCAGGAGGTCTTTTCCTCATTTGGACACAACTCATCACATCTCTCTCTCTCTCCTACGTAGAAAAGAGGCTCTTCTCCTACTCTGGAGAAAGAGACTCTTCTCTCACACGTGTGGAAGGAAGGTGCAGAATTTAGGGCTGCAACTAGAGAACCAAAGTTTGACCAGCATTGACCATCAATCTGCCTCTCAAAACTGCACTGTAGGTGAATCTATATCTCCTCTGAAGGCCATATTTTTTGGTGAAGGAATCAATCCGATCCGATGGTCGGTTTACAAGATATTGTCTACCCTAGTTTGGTTGATCTAGGGTGGTCTACTGCTGATGTGAATCAAATTTATGTACTATTTCTCTCTACCGAATTATTGAAGATAAAGGAAGATTTGATCAAAGGGTTTCCCCACATTTGGGTTTGTCCCTGGCTAGCTGCCACATCTTATGTCCCTTATCTTGGCTTATTTTCTGTCGATCATTTAATGTTCTATCTGCACTTTACTTTATGCACATGTGATTGCTAATCTGTGGATAATAATAAGAAAGATAAGTAAACTGTTATAAGCAGAGAACATACCATAACTTAACACATGGGTACATGTGCAAATTGTATGTAATGTCTTGTCAAGTGGAAGCTCAAGTGTCGATAGTTGGATGTAAAATTCATAGAGTAGATGAAGAGTCATGAGGGTAGATGAACTATCACAAAGGGGAATGTTAAGGGCCACCCCACCCTTTGTTATAAATAGTCCCTCATAACTCATTGTAGAGGCTTTTGGTCAACCAAGCTTCTAATAAGACTACATTAGAGAGAGCTTGGACAGTATTGTAATTCGCCTTGGCTTCTCCACTGTGCAGAGCTAGTATATCTCGTTGGAGGAGTAGGCGATTGTGGCTATAACATTCCGTTGTCAGAACTAGTGGTTGGACATGGATGTATTGTATGACTGGATAACAGAGCCAGCATGTTTCATGCATATGTCATATTGTATTCCAGTTATATTGTTTACTCTAAATGGTATATGTATTTGTTTGCTTAGCATGCATGTATAGACTATTCTATATAAGTATGTATGAATCTTACTTAAATGTGTTGATTGGTTTAACAATAACTTTGGATTGTTAGCTAACTTGCTTTCCTTTTTTTGATGCATCCTCGCTCATGTGTTCCCTTCCAAGCTGTGTGCTATCACAAGTTTCCAAGGGGTGCACTCACCCCACGCTCTATGTGTTAGAACCATTCATGCACCTTCCTTGTCTCACTGCAGCTATCACACCCTTGCTACCAACAGGGACATCTTACTTGCCTCTATGTGAAATCATGGTCAAGGCATTACTGTACGACCCACTGCTAGGACTCCTACACCAAATGGTCGGAGGTCTAATTCAGACTTCGTATTGGGGAGATCCCCTGACATGTTGGTAGGTCCATCACCGCCAACATTTATGGTGCTAAAAGGAGGGCCAGATGACAAATTATTCCCTCTCATCATGTTTTGAACCTTTGCATATCTATCATGGAGTCTTTCACTCTCCTCCCTCAATGATGTTTTTCGCATGTCAAATCTATTACCATCATGAGGGATTTTTTCGATCTCTTGTCCACATACACGTATGATGGTGAAGGTGAAGTGGCCAGGCCTGAGTTATTACATGACTTCCTTTCCATGCTTCACGAGGAAGATGGATGCTTTGACGAACATTCTAGTTTGTTTCTTGCATTCACACTTCGTGAATCTCCACATCGGTGGTTGTGCAGCCTACCAACTGATAGCATGCACTCACTTGAGCACTTGTGTGATCTCATTGAAGACACTTTCTATCATTTTGATCCAAAACATCTTCACCAAAAACTGTTACATCAATGGAAGGCTTGCCATGAATCGCCTATGGATTTTTGGCAGCGCTTCCGTGATTTGCAGTTTCAAGCACCGAAGAGCTAGATGATATTCTTCTATCTTTGGGATAGATTCGAGTACTTTCTTAAGAAATATTCCCATCCAAAGAAGAATTTGGAACTAAAACCTCACTCAAAATTCCTTATTGATGGAGCTACGCAATCACAGACAAACAAGGCCACTGTCACAAGTGACTATCAGTCGTCCCCTCATCAAACAAATCCACCACTTCTGAGTGATGCAAGAGATCACGCTCACACATCAGTTCAACTGTCACGTCCTCCTGACATCAATCCTTCCGATTTTCATGCAGACTTGGTTGTGAGTCCCATACCTCATCACATATATTTTGTACCTCAACCTCTATCTTCGTATTCTGATCATCCTCTGGATGACATTGTCTTATGTTCTTCCATTTTGGACTCTACACTTGTTTTGAATGAGGATCGATCTATCAATAGAGTTGGTGTTGCACAACCAACATGCACTAGTATTCATGAAGAGCATGATGGGGAGCTTGAACATCCACCAGAAGTAGGGGACCATCCCTGTCTGTCCATACCTCCTCCATTTTTTCATGACATCCTTGATCATCCTACCATACCTAAATTTTCATGTGCATCTCCATCCACAAATGCACACATTGTTGATCATTTGCATGACACACTAGATACCAGTCCATCATCTGACAATAGAGAGGACCAATCATTCATTGAAAATCAACTTGATCTCTCATCTGCTTTTTCCAGAAACGTAGAGGGTGAACATCCTTTCTTCTCATCTACCCCTCTGTGATTCATCAAATCATGAGGATGTTGACCAACATCCTGAGTTTTCTAATCTTGGTTTCCGTGATCTCTTCACCCCATCATCTAATCATGATGTTGATTCATTCACTGTTAATCTATCTAAGCCACTGGTATACGATGATTTATCTATTGATGAAGTCGAACCCCCCCAGGCTATCGAGGCACTTCAGCTCGAGTTGTTGGTTATGTCAGGCCCTCCCTATCTTGAGGTTGGTCTCACTTCTGATCAGGAAATTGTTCAAACACCTAAGGCTCCTCATCACTCATCTATATGCACTGAAGAACAATCCAACACTCAAATTTCACTTCCTCCACTTGAACTGCACAATCCCATCGCTCATGCATTAGAGGAATATTACACAACAAGCACACTTGCACAACATAATTAATCTACCTTTCTCACATTTTCTTGCATGTCATGGTCAAGGGAATGCATACACTCAACATCTGCACGTAGTGTAGCACAGCACCATGGCAAGCCCACAGAATGCATGTCATGTGCTTTCACTCATTTTTGTTCTGTGGACACTTGTAAGCTCGGAGCATGTCTGTTTTCATTGTTGTATCTTTCACATATGTTGGTTTGCACAACTGTGTTGTTCGTGAACCATGCCTTCACCAATATGGGTCAACCAATGTGCCGATAGCTGCATTGGAAGTATCACTTCACATGAGACGACCCATGCACTATTATCTTAGGAGTAGGAGTAGTGTTTTCTTTCAATTTGTTTGTTTGCATGATTTTTTTCTTTATTTATTTGCATGTTTTTTTGTTTTCTTGCTTGTTTTCTTGCTTGTTTTCTTACTCTCTTTGCTTTCATTTCTACTTTTGCTTTGCTTTGTTTTTTGTTTTCTTGTTTTGTTCATAGGTTAGTTTCACATGAAACCATACGCGACTCTTGGAACAAGCTGGGTAAAAGTACAAGAGGCCTTATTCATCTATCACTACTTGGTTATCTATCATCATGCCACTGTATGATGAACTTGTTACTTTTAATCCATGATATGTCGATGGAAAATATGTTTTGTTTGAAGTGAACCTTGGTGAAAACTCAACGCTTGCGCACTAACTAGTGTCACCTTCTCTAATAGGTTATTTTTGGGTTAACCCTTGTCAGCTCAATCAAGTAGAGTAAGGTTGGGGGGGGAACCTTAACGGGCATGTCAGAGGTATATAATAAACTACTTCTTTGAAGGAACAACCTCTTCTGCTCTTAATAATTCGATATCCCTCTTCTGCCTCTGAAATGAATAAGTGTTATGCACAAGTAATAAAATGAAAAGAAAAAAAAATGAAAAGTGAAAAATGAAAGATGAAAAATGAATAAGGAAAAAGAAGAGAAAGACTTCTTGCATAGAGAGGTGATGCAAGTAACTTCATCAACGTACTAACCAAGCTCGCTAGCAGTAGAGTGATGCTTTTGTTCCTATGTGACTCCGTCGGGGTACGGTTTAGGCCTGCTGGCAGTGAAGCAACACTAGAGATGAAACTAAGACTCTCATGAATATATTGCTTGTGCACCAATATACTCCTTAACCCCAATTGAAACAACTGTGTTGACTTGGCTTGGAATGTGTGTTAATCGACCAAGAGCTTGGCAGATGCTAGATCTTACAATCAAGAAAGTGCGAAAACCAATACAAATTGAGAATTGAATAATACTTCCAGAGGTGGTAGACTTGTTTTTCACGAAAAAGGTCCATTAAAAGAGCTGGAGTTCTACCATTGTGTCACCAAGTGTTGTAGCAGCTACAACCACCCTCCAAATTTTTTCCTTAGCTTTGTTTTGGAGCCTCCCTACCAACCTTTCACAACAGCATGTCTTTCCTTGTCAAGTACACAAGATTCATTGATTTTATTGCAAAATGACAACCTGTCCATGAGAGTTTGTTGCATCCCCCTCACATGTTGTTTCTTCAGACTTGGTCCAGCTGTAGGCTGAGCAACTCCCTCAAGAAATTGTGCAATTATGGAGGGGAACTATCCTTCCCTCCAGAAATTGCTTAATTTTTTCTCGCAACCTGTTGGGCTCTAGAATTGCGCAAATCTACTTGTCACTGTTCACTGAGAAAATTGTGCAATTCCTCCTAGTAGGGCTGCTCAGCTGTTATAGCTCCAAATCTCACTCTTATGGTTTGTGATGCTGCACTTATGGCCTAGGGCAACCCCTCCTTCCAGACCTGGTCCAAAAATTTAAAAAACAGTGTTTTATTCCCTATACGCGACTTTGCCCTGTGTTAAACGCGTGTACACGCGGGTCTGTCATACCCAACCCGCGTGTATATATTAAAACACTTAAAAAAATATAATTTCCTCTTTTTCGGGCGGTGATCGCGGGTTTACCTGCTAGATCACCTGTTAGTGCCCGTGGCCCAACTGTTCCCAACCAACTCCTAACTAAAAAACTACTTTGGAGAGGGTATAAAAAGACATCAAAGGGAAGGCCAAGGGGAGAGAGAAAGGAGAGCAAGATTATTATGCTGAGATTTTTCCCTTAGACCAGGTCTGAAGTCCTTGGTGCATTCTGCACTTCCCCCATTTTGCATAGGAAACCCTTGTTTCCATGTGTATTGGTGATCATTCATCCTTGACATCATCATTGAGTAAGACTTGGAAGGAGCTCTTGTTGGAGGCTTGAGGCTGGAACGAATCCGGGAGGAAGCTTGCTTGGAGCCTGCTGAAGGTGTTCAGGTGATATCTTTCCGATATATGTACTTTATTTGCCTTTATATATAAAGAAACACGTCTTTGTTCCCGAATAATCTTTCTTTATGCTTATGAGATTCTTGTGTTGAATTCTTATGAAAGTGGTTACTTAAAGATTTTTTATAACTAACTTTATAGCATAAAGATGATTTATATATAAACTTCTATACATGTACTGTTGTGTTCTTTGATTTGTTTGTCTTGCAGGTCAAAGAAAGAAGAAGGGAACTCCAAGAAGGGTTTGCACCCTAACGGTCTTCTCGAACGTAGGACCTTAGGTATGTACCCTAAACATTAGAATTTGCTTAAAAGTAAAAAAAGATGGTTGTGTGTGTGTTTCTTTGAATAAGCAATTTTCAGTCTGGTAGAGTCTTAGCCCAAAGGACCCTAGGGGTACTTTCCCTTCAACCAGAATTGGCGACTCCACTGGGGACAACACTCTTGTTGTTCCTAGTTTGGGTAGTCCTCAAGCCAATCAAGGCTCAGTCCCTCTGTTTGTTGGTTCTGACTGTCTGATATTTTCTTGAACTCCAAGCTTTTCCAGTTTTTCAGTTTGTGTTTTTTTATTTTTCTTGAAAGACTTCAGATACGCACTTTTTCTGGATTACAGAAGCGTATATACGCAAGTTGCACTAAGTAAACCCGCGTATACGCAGGTTTCCTTAGTTACAGTCGCGTATACACGCATTCTGCAAATAATTGCAGGCGCGTATATCACATAATTTTCAAGATTTATAATTTTTCTTTTGCTGAATGTCTGTCTGGTGGTTTAGGTCAGTTTAAAACAGTCAATTCCCAGTGACAGTTCTCTGTTTAACAGGGGGCATCTTGTTTCGAACTCTCTCTAGTTATAAGGAGTGCTAGTCTTGTTTTTCGTTGATTGCAAGCGTCATTGATTTTTGACACACAAGATTTCTGTTTAAGAATCTTGATTGCTCTGTTTCGGCAGAGTGGGAAGATTGTCTTCAATCTTTGTGTCCATTTTGTTTTCATGACATTTGTGTTTGCTTAACGAAATCATTTTTATGACCATTTACTCCTTTGTTTCGGGAAATTTGTTTGTTACCAGTTTCTTGAAACTTGTCTTTTGATATTTTGGACTTTCATTGCTGCTTTTGATTGTCAAAAGCGTTTTCGAACACATTTTATTTTTGTTGAGTTTTCATCATTTGAAAGGTGTCAATTCACAAAAGTGTTTGGTGGCTTGTTTATCAATCATTAGTGTCAGTATTTTTGAGAGCTTTCCTTTGAAAAAGACTTTTTGGTTTGATTGAAAGAAAATCTTTTGAAAGTTTTTGAGTTTCGCTTTCTTAAACTTGCTTCTCATTTGATTTCCTTTTTTGCGAAGTGAAAGTGCTTTGTTTTTATCTTAGAACTTGTTTTTATTGTTTGGACGAAATGATTGGTAACACATCATCTTCTATCTGAGCATTTTAGTGGCAAGACAAAATTTGGTAAAGCAGCAACTTTCCTTCTTTGTTTGCAGAGTAGTTTTTAAAATCTTGCATTCACATATAGTTCTTGCATTAGCATAGCTTTGCATCCTCTTTTAGGCATGCATAGTTTTGTTAGCTTTTGTGGGTGTGGAGTTTGAAAAGAAAGCAAAAAAATTTGTTTAATTTGAAGTACCTCTGAACCTCATAGAAATTGCTCTTCATCGAAACGAAAAGTGCATGTGCATGTAGTTAGGATAGTTTCTTTTTGCGTCCTAAAAACACCACAAGTTTCACTTCCGTTACCTTCTGACTTAAAGAACAGCCTAATAAAATCAAGCGCTTAATTAAAATCCACTAGAACTTTTTTGTTTTAGTTATTACACCAACAAGTTTAGGATTTTAGGGCCTTGGATTAGGCGAGTGGAGAGTTAACTCTCCAAGGCCACATAAAACGTCAAACATAAGAGTCTGATTAAAGAGAGTAAATCCAATAGCGTTAGGAAGACCAGGAAAGCTCCGGATCTGGGAGTTAAGCACGAGGGTCTGTGAAGACAGGGAAGAGAGATACCCCCTCTCCTACTTGTCCGAACTTACCTCACGACTGTTCCGCCTGGCTTCTGCGACGAGTTGGTACCCATAGTTGCCTCTCCTAGGGATCTGCATAGGTGGCTGCGGAGGGGAATCCCGTGGCACCTGAGGTCAACGTTGTATCACTCTCGACAGTACTTCTGGAGGGCACCCTTGCGAAGCTTGGGGGCTTGCACCGGCGCAGGCTGTTGTTAGGAGGTCAGCGTAACTTCCTCTGTTACCTTCGCTGATAGGACTGGGCCGTCATTATCCCAGACTATCTTCGGAAGGCCCCTGACTCCACTTTCTTGTATTTTGGTGTCCGGTCCTCACCACCCGGAGTGGAAATACTTGGAAGTTGTTTGACTTCTGTATCTTTAGGGACTTTATAGTGTGTGCTCTTTGCTCCTTGTATATAGTTGGCTTTAGGTATTTTTGTCTAGTCACGTTTGGACTTTGTGGTCTGAGTGACTGGCTTACCGCTCTACCGATCTTGAAAGGCTTTTTGGTCGTTCTTTCGGAAGTTGTGGAGTTGCCTCCTCAAGGGAAAAGGTTTGGATTGCTTATCTATATTCTTTGAAGAGTTATTTCTATGTTCCCGCAAGGGAAAGGGTCTTTGGAACAGTTAGATATGGCCAATATTCCTGTGGAAACCAACCAAGGTGCCCTTCCAAAAGGGGATCCTTGTGCTTTTCCTTTCTTTGGAAACGTTGGTACTCCCTTGATGGCCACTTTGAATATTCCTGGGTTGAATGTTGGACTACCCGTTTGGCTGTGGTCCACTCCGAATATTCCGAATGCTCTTGAAGCTTCTCAGTTGAATGCTTTATTTTAGGGGCATCACATGGGTGCTAATTGTTCATCTTCTTTCAAAGAGAAATCTGGGATTCCTTCTTCTTCCCCTTCTTGTAACAAGAAATCTAAAAAGAGGAGAAAAAGGAAGTCAAAGAAGAAGAATAATTTTAGCACTTCATCTTCAACCTCTGCGAGTCATGTTGGAGATGAGTCTTCAACCTCTGCAAGTCATGTTGGAGATGAGCCTTCAGCCACTGCTAGTCATGCTGGGGGCACAAGTCTAGTCACTGCGAGTCACACTGGCACTTCATCTTCAACCTCTGCGAGTCAGGTTGGAGATGAGTCTTCAGCCGCTGCAAGTCATGCTGGGGGCACAAGTCTAGTCACTGCAAGTCATACTAGCACTTCATCTTCAACCTCTGCGAGTCATGTTGGAGATGAGTCTTCAGCCGCTGCAAGTCATGCTGGAGGCATGAGTCTAGTCACTGCGAGTCATACTAGCAAAGAGTCACCGACCTCTGCAAGTCATGTTCAGGACTCTCCGCAAACCACTGCCAGTCATGTTGGCGGAATGGAGGTTGATAAGAAACCTGGACGTAGAAGTTTTAAACCTAAGTTCCCTTGTAAGATATGCAAGGGAGACCATCTTACTCATTTATGCCCTGGTATTCCAGAGGTTCAAAGGATATGGTCCGAGTCTGAAAGTACTTCTACTCCTAGATCTGGATTGGTTTCTCATCAATCCCATCAACCATTGGTTGATAATGTGGTAAAGCCAGTGCAATCGCTGGCCGATTACACTCCTCTTTTGGGGGGTGAAGTGCCTAACAAAAGAGTCTGTTTGATCTCTAGTACAGAGTCTTCTAGTATAGGGGGCATTCCGGTTTCTTCGAATGTTCCCCCTCCAAGTTCTAAGAGTGTTTCCTTTGATTGGGATAGTCTTGTTGAGCCTCGTCTTCCTTCCGCTGCACCTTTCCAAATAAAGGTCAGGGTTAATTCCACAAATGTCTATCGATGTATGGTGGATGAAGGATCCTCTACAAGTATTATATCCTCTTTGACTTGGAAAGCTTTGGGTTCCCCAAAGTTGTTGACAGCTCAGAGTCAGTTGTTAGCCTATGATAGAAGGCCTGGTGAATCTATGGGGGTTCTTCCTCAAGTGCCTATCACTTTAGGTGGGAAGACTGTCTTAATCGATATGATGGTGGTTGATAGCCCTTTAGACTTTAATATGCTACTTGGGCGTGATTATGTCTATGCTATGAATGCTGTGGTGTCTTCACTCTTTCGAGTAATGTGCTTTCCTCATAACGGGAATATTGTCACTATTGATCAGCTTGCATCTGATAATCATCACCCTAATTCGACTTTACTGCAGAATGCCCATTGGTTTGTTCCAAGTGTTCAAGTAGACTCTACCGCGCCACGGGTCAATTATGTGGCATTGAATCCTCAATGTTCAATTGCTTCTAAGAAGGATCCTTTGACTTACTATTCTCCTTCTTGGGACTTGGTCCCAGCAGTTGACCGAGAGATTCTTCCTATAGGGACATGGGACCCTTTAATTCCCTCTTTTGATCCTTGTAGTTCTCATGATTTCTCAGATCTTGTTTTGCCTTCACAGGAGGAACTCTTTGAAGCCATGAGTTATGACTACCAAAGGAGTCCTTGGTTTGAACCCTGCAAGGGGTTTGTTCAACAGAGCTATTATACGTAAGCCGAAAGGTTGCGTGGTTCCCTGTACCATATTGTATATATGAGGTACGCATTTTCAAGTTTCGTATTCTATAACACAAAGATCTTATATGAAGTTTATATGTGGGATGTATTAACTTCGTGTCTAGTGTTCCTATTTATGTTTACAGAACTTGGAAGATTTCTCCTTTGGAAGTTTATGGTTGGTCCATTCTGACAGGTATTGGTTCTCGAAACTGGCATATAGGTTAGGTTTTTCCGCCTGCATTGTGCACTTATCAGTTTCCTTTACCATTTTGCCTGAGGATCGACCCCACCAAGTTATGGTGCGGAACCTTCTCATTGCTTAGAAGTATCATGACTTGTGTGGTAGAGCCTACCTTATCATGGGTGCCCTAGTTAGTACCTTATTGTCGCTTGGCACTCATGCAGATTTTTCATCCCTAGGCTCGGGAGTCCTCTGTAGTCCCGCCATGACTTAAGCGTTGAAGACTCATTCCTCTGTGCTTCTTCGCTTCGTTCTGGCCTTATACCCTAGAGGCTCCTATGTGTGTTGAGTTGTACTTCTACATTGCATGTTGACCATTTGCACCTTGTGGCCTATAGCCGGCTTCATTTGGACTCGTGTTTAAGCCAACTTTTGACCATGACGTCTATAAAATCAACCTTGCATACCTTTGACTTCTGCAGCTTGACATACCTTGATCCGTGGAAGGAACATACCTTTGAGTGTCACTGACCAGTCTTTCACCTCCCTGCATTGAGCATAGGAATGTTCCTTTCCCAGGAACTAGATCATCTGTTTCACCGACACTCGTTCTTTCCACTGTACCATAGCATTCTTTTATTCTTTTTCCGGCTTATCAGAAAAAGACAAAAAAATTAAATATTCCAAAAAGAGCGGGAACAGGGACATTATTTCCATTTATTGTTGGCAGCTAGAGTCAGTCGTGTCGCCCTTGAACAAAGCACTCAAAACAAAGTCTCCTCCGCATGGGTGGGATTTAGTTTGACTTAGGTAAGCCATAACCTTGTTATCGAGTCAGTTCTCCCCCGATTGGTTATCTCTTCCAATCATATGGAGGGTTCGTTCGTGCCTCCTGCATGACGAACTTATACATATTCATTATATGCTGCCACATAGTCACATTGAGTCGTGCTTTTGTTCAAGGGAAGTTAGCCTGAGTCGGCCTTTCTGCGGTGTCTCTTGACTCATTTTTTCAGTCAGCCATCCCTGGTTGTCAGTGTCATGTCTATCATCACATCAGTTATATTGGTCCTTCACTCGTGCCAGTTTGAGAAGGTCCCCATTGACTTCTTGCTGGCGGGTCTTGTCCTTATCGACGACGACACATTTCTCTGAGGGCAGACCTAGAGACCGCACCCTGGCCCTATTTTCATTATTGATAGGTCACCTTGTGCTCAGCATCGATCAGTATCATGGGTCTTTGACTGAGTGGTTTCCCTTGTGTTCGACATCAGCATACATTATCACACATTGGGATTCGTGCAGTACCTTGGTTTCCATTTGACCCTATTGGTGGATACCTCGCCTCTGTGTCAGCTTTCATTATTGGTTGGTTCAAAGGGTTTCTGCCGTGCGCTAGCCACATCTTGTGTACGCCGGAAACGTACTTCGGTTGGGTTACTACATCTTTTTCGTCCGATTCCTTCCACATTATTGGCCTACGGGTTACACTCGCGCTAGATTGATGGAGGATGCCTTAATGCCTTCCTTCTAGCGGATCTTTCCCTATCGACTCCGACTCATTGCTCTGGGGCAAAGATCTAGAGTCCATTTGGCAGTACCTTGGGGTTTGCAGTCATTAGTGGCAGATTCCTCGCTATCGACAGTGGGAAACCATCATTGTCTCCTGATTGATAGATTCTTACAGGTGTTCGACTTCAGCTCATCTATTCACACTTGTTAGATTGTACTGGGTACCTTGACGCTCATTATCATTATCGGTGAGTAGTCTCGCGTTTGTTAACGGTATACATCAATGACCGGTAATCAAACGATTTCTCACATGGTCGACTTCAGATCATTTATTCCCATGGTGTAGAAATGTACCACGGCGGTCGGTGAAGACCTCAGGTTGTATCAGCATTCATTGGTTCACTTGACAGTTGCTCCTGTTGCTGCTAGTTGATACCACTCCACCTTATATGTTGCAGTCAGTCATGGCGACATTCTATATGTTGGCACCTGAGTTTGCAGTGTAGTACCATCCTATTCCATCATGTTCAGTTGGTACCTTATGGGATCAGTCTTTGATTTCAGTGATCCGTTGCATCTTTCAGCATCATTGACAGTTTTATATGTGATATTCAGACATGTACTTACTCATTATGATCAGATGATCCATTATGTATTTTACAATCATTTATACTTGTATACTTAGTGGATCCGCTTGTACTTGATATGCGGACATGCTTTACTTTTCCTGAGCATGGGTATGCCCGCCTCAGACAGTGTTTCTTTCTGATCTCCTTTCGGTGGCTTGGCAGGCTGAATTCTGGTGAAGTCCTCCTCGGTTTTTCGGCAGAGTTCCTTTCCTTGTACTTACTTAATATATTTCGGCCATCATGTTCCCCTTCTGACCTCATACATTAGGGGGCATCTGTTATAGCTCCAAATCTCACTCTTATGGTTTGTGATGCTGCACTTATGGCCTAGGGCAACCCCTCCTTCCAGACCTGGTCCAAAAATTTAAAAAACAGTGTTTTATTCCCTATATGCGACTTTGCCCTGTGTTAAACGCGTGTACACGCGGGTCTGTCATACCCAACCCGCGTGTATATATTAAAACACTTAAAAAAATATAATTTCCTCTTTTTCGGGCGGTGATCGCGGGTTTACCTGCTGGATCACCTGTTAGTGCCCGTGGCCCAACTGTTCCCAGCCAACTCCTAACTAAAAAACTACTTTGGAGAGGGTATAAAAAGACATCAAAGGGAAGGCCAAGGGGAGAGAGAAAGGAGAGCAAGATTATTATGCTGAGATTTTTCCCTTAGACCAGGTCTGAAGTCCTTGGTGCATTCTGCACTTCCCCCGTTTTGCATAGGAAACCCTTGTTTCCATGTGTATTGGTGATCATTCATCCTTGACATCATCATTGAGTAAGACTTGGAAGGAGCTCTTGTTGGAGGCTTGAGGCTGGAACGAATCCGGGAGGAAGCTTGCTTGGAGCCTGCTGAAGGTGTTCAGGTGATATCTTTCCGATATATGTACTTTATTTGCCTTTATATATAAAGAAACACGTCTTTGTTCCCGAATAATCTTTCTTTATGCTTATGAGATTCTTGTGTTGAATTCTTATGAAAGTGGTTACTTAAAGATTTTTTATAACTAACTTTATAGCATAAAGATGATTTATATATAAACTTCTATACATGTACTGTTGTGTTCTTTGATTTGTTTGTCTTGCAGGTCAAAGAAAGAAGAAGGGAACTCCAAGAAGGGTTTGCACCCTAACGGTCTTCTCGAACGTAGGACCTTAGGTATGTACCCTAAACATTAGAATTTGCTTAAAAGTAAAAAAAGATGGCTGTGTGTGTGTTTCTTTGAATAAGCAATTTTCAGTCTGGTAGAGTCTTAGCCCAAAGGACCCTAGGGGTACTTTCCCTTCAACCATCAGCCAAGAAATTGCGCAATTCTGGGAAACAATTAGCTACTCGGCCTAGAAATTGCGCAAACCTTCTGGGAATATAACCCAGCTCCCTCCAAGAAATGTGTATTTCTTCCCCTCAGCTGCGCAGACCGATGCATGTGCCTTTAGGTTAACCGGTTCCCTTCAAGACCAAGAAAAAATGATTTTCATGCATGGACTACTAATCCCAAGGTAGCATTCAAATGCATCCCTTGATTTAGGGATCTATTTTTACCAGCTAGAGGTTACATGCAAGGATCATTTCAGAAACCTCCTGCCAAGTGTCACTTTTCCTAGATTTGTGGCATGCACGTCACAACCTCAATTTTATCAAAACTCATCAACCAGACACTGCAGAGCTCATTCCTCACATCGACCTTGCATCTCTGATATCCCACATTGCATCTAGGAGTTGTCGGCACATTTAGCTTAGTTTTCTTGGGGTAAGCCTTCTTTTCATGTCTCGCATTGTGTTTCTGTGACTTTTTGTGTATCGCTTCGTGTGAGTGTTGTCTGCTTGATTTCAATGAGAAATTGTTGTCATTTTCATGTATGTTATATTTTATAAGTATCATTTTAGTTTTTGTTTGCATCCCACTGCTATTACATGCATGACATTGTTTTTCATGGACAGTCATCGTTGCGGAAACTTGCTTCACACACATGCATGCTTTCCCATTTTCGAAATCCTACACTTGCTATTTTCATGAATGATCATTCACTCTTGTTTGCACTCATATCACCATGCATTCATACTTCTCATGTTTTCAGTTGGCCGTCAGCAGGACTGGGTTGCCTTGGCCCGGACCGTGCCTTGCCCAACTAGCACTGCACATTTTCAGAAGTGAAGGCTCTCCCTTCCCTCCAAAAATTGTGCAAGCCTAGCCAAGCACTGGCCTCCAGACTTGTATTGCGCAATTCTTGGAGGCAGTGTCCTACTGGCCCCAAAAATGACACAATGCAGTTTGTTGGTTGCATGTCACTGCTGACTGAAATTGTGCATTGTGCAGTTTTAGTCCTCAACAAGCTTGGTTGAACTATGCATTGCACAGTTCCAGCAGTCAGTCAGCCTCCTAATAGCCTGGACTATGCCTTGTGCAGTTTTGGCAGCTAGTCTCCCGACCTCCTAGTGGAAATTATGCAACTTTCACATTCAATCACGCAGGTATGCTGTAAGTCAGTCCTCAAGTTTGTTTTGGTTTTCGAGTGACATATTGCTTACCATGAGTGTTGTTATGTATCCAGGCATCAAAGATGTTCATATGTCTCTCAACAGCACAAGTACAACGGCTTCCAAGAGAGCAGAGTCAAAGACATTGTTAAGAGTGCAACTGGGAATGTAGTCGATTAAGTGTCTATGAAATTTCCTATCCACGAAAACATCAAATTGTTCACGGGCAAGTATATCAAGATCAATGGAAATGACATCACAATGAGCAGCACCATCAGCAGCAGCAAAATGCAGCACACTTGTGGGTGACAAATGCAAGAGGAAGGTTGTTGACAACATAGAGGTAGCGCAAAGATGCAAGTTCAAAGCAGATCCACTCATGACAAAAGCAGCTTTGGAGATTGAGGCTATGAGGTGACGATGTGACATGAAGATATCTTGAAGGCAGAGAATGGAATAGAGAGAGGAATTGCATGTGTTGAAGTAGCAACTCAGGGAAGAACAGGAGCTGCATAGACAAGAGAATGATTTGTAGCAGGAACATGTGCAGCAGGGGCCGCAACATGCACAGACGGATGAAATTGTGCCCGTACAAGTTATGAATCCATCCCAGTAGCTGGCATGGAGCAAACAAGGTAAGCAGTATTTTTGATTGCATGCAAGGAAATTAAGCAATATGCATGTCATTTTGAACATGTTGTGGCCACAACCACCACCACAACAACATTTTTTCGAGTGTTTTTGTTGTTCCCTCCAGGGAACAGTTGTTGTTCCCTAAAGGGAATAGCACTGTTTTGGAGTGTTTTTGATGTTCCCTCTAGGGAACAACTACTATTCCCTCAAGGGAACAACACTTTTAGAGTTTTGTTGTGGCCACAACCACCACCCTATTAAAACCTACTCTGGGGGAAAATTTGAATGGGTCCCTTGAGAAGTTTGATCTTTTGTCTCTCCAAATGATAACCGTAGTTTTCAGATGGAATTATGTCCTCAAAATTGAACATTCAATGGTTTATTAAGTATGGTTGAAATCCATTTTAATAATTAGTCCCCAAAAAATCATCGCACCCTCTTGAGATTTAGAGCCAGAAGGACTCATATAACCCCCAGTTGCAGAGTCTGTCTCTTTATGAAATTTTTTTGTTTTAAGCGTTTCTATCATATCTCTCATAATCATAGCTAATGCTGATCATTCATGCAGGCAAGGACCAAGAGAAGAAAAGAAAGGTCAGTGAGTTGATGCATAAGCATCATGAAGGGTTGCAAAGAAAGATGCAAAGGGATCGTGAGGTGGTAATGAAATTCAAGAAAGTAACGCAGCCTTTGAATGATCATCATAGGAAAAGCATGCCTAGACCACATGATACCTCTACCAGCTCGATTTCCATTGCCATTTGTCACAACTTTGGGATAGAATGGGGTAGGATGTCCTAAAATTCTGAGAAGACAGGAAGCAGAACAGATGTTGTTATAAGAGTTCTTATGTCGCTCCAGGGACTCTAGATGACACCTATTCACCATCGATGTCGATATTGCAAAGACATACTCCACAAGAAAGGGATATGGAACCGCCACAGTGCATAATCGAGGCATACTCTATGTTAAGTGGAGGTACTCCTGATGGCACAGATCCATCACGCTATTGTTACCTCTAGATACACCTTAAATCATGCCAGATGTTCGATGATGAGCGCAGTGTCTTCATTTGCCTTCAGGAAATAATAAGGAATATCGTTCAGCCGATACATGTGTGAAGAGATGGCTTGCAGTAATTCTTCTTTTCGTTGGCATCCATTCATTTCCTCCGGGAAATAAAATGCTCCAGCAAATGTGGCCTCGATGTGTCAGCGGTTTCATTGATCATTCTATGTTTTTATATTTTAATTTGTATATTGAAAATAACAGGAAGGTGGAAAGTCATGGAAGACCAAGGGTTAGTTGTCTTGATGCATAAGTATTAGCTCTGGATATGGGTAAGGGAGTTTTTTTGGCAAAAGAAGGTTTGATTTATTTTGCTAATAAAGAAGACTGTTTGGGTCAAGAAGAAACCCTTTTTCAGGTTCATTTTCCTTTTTTTGTTTGGAATCAAGGTGTTGTGACTTGCATGAGGATATATATGTTTTGTTTTTGTGCACAATGATAACAGACAGCTTATGACTAGTCTTGGTTATTTGAATATAATTCGTTATCATGGTTAACTCATGAGCGGTCTCTGATTCGAAGCTACATTAAACATCATTTGCAAGTTTTATTTGTAGAAACAGGAATGTGTATTCTTGTATGAATAATTAGATTTCAATTAAGCTTAAATATAGCCTTGTTCATCGGTGAACCCATTAATTGATTCATTTGGACCTGGAATCCATATATGATGTTTAATCTCTTTTGATTATGCTCCTGCACGATAGGTTAGAATAGTTTAGATTAAAACAAGTAGGTAGAATCAGTATAGGTAGAGCTTAGTGCATATAGGTTAGTTGTTTCTTTTGTTGATTTAATTGAAGTCTTCCTCCAAGAAGCAATCTTTCAACACCTATAACATTTTACAGGATCCTTTAAAACTCGTTGGAACTAGCCACTCCAAACGAAAGCGGATCTAATTGGGGTCTGCGATCAAGTTGGTTCCCCTTTGTTGGCATAGCGAAAATTCACCATGTCAACAAATTGGCACTAAAAGGAGGGCCTGAACCGCCGTCCACATCTTTCAGAATTTCATCTATAAACATCGCGCATGGATTCAAAAATATTGATGTATGGATCGTAAAGGTCAAAAATATCCTTCTGCCCATTTGGAAGAGCCTCATTTTGAAGAAGCAAAGGTCCCTCTAAGTCCTGTGTTTGGGTCACCCAAGGAAGAGAGACTGTGGGAATATCCTGTCACTCAGGAACAACCAGTCAGAGTACTTACTCGTGCTTACGCTCATTCCCTCTCTCAGCTCCCCATCTTTCATTCATTACCTCTGACCGCTAAAAGAAATCCAAGGATCTTTCCCATAAACGAAGAGACATTTGCAGCCCTTTCTCTTGAAGATATTGTGCTAGAGTCCCTGCAAAGTATCAACACTCCTTGGGAGGAAATTCCTGAGGATCCCCTCTCTAGAGGTGATTTGTGCTCGGAAAATCAAGGAAACAAGCATCCCTGGCTTGATTTGGAAAATCCTAACAAAGAACGCCCAAAGGAGACCCTCAACCAAAACTTCCCAAATCATACTATGGCTAACGTTCCTCCTCCAGGTGGGAATCAGCCTCCACCACCTCCTCCAGGTGGGAATCATTGTCCACCCCCTCCGGGAGGACTCCCTCCCTAGCTTGCATAGGATGCTATAGGAATACCTGGGTAGCAGCATGCCTTACCCAAGAATGCAGAAAGAGTATTACCCAAATTCGACCCTGAGTGGGGAGACACAACTGATAACCATATCCACTCTTTCTTCCTAGCCATGCGCATGTTGGGGGTAACCAATGAGGATGTGGTATGTCGCTTATTCCCTTTTACTCTGATTGGTGCAGCATCCACATGGTACTTCATTCTAAGAATAGGATCGATCACTTCGTGGGATGCTTTTCAACGGGCCTTCTTAGACAAGTTTGGCAATGATAAGACACCTTCAGCCTTGGTTTTAGAACTATCACATTTAAAAATGGAAACCAAAGAAAAGGTCAAGGATTTTAACATCTAGCTCAACACTTTGTCTAACAGAATCTCGACTAACACTAGACCTACTGATGAGGTGCTCATGGAATTCTACATCACTACTCTCCCTATCCCTACTGCGATGTGGGTCAAAAGGAGTAATGCACGAACCTTACAGGGTGCCACTGAGGAAGCAGTAAAAGTTGAGAATGAAATGATCATTCTCACAACATTTCATCATACAAACGAAGAAAAGAAAGCCTCTCAATCATCAAATAAGAATAATGGGAGTGATAACAAAGCGGCTGAGATAAAAGAAAAGGACATCACAGACGTAGAAGGTTTGCATCGGATCATTAAGAAATTAACGAACATAGTCATCGATATGAAAAGGAATTCTGGAGAGAGTAAAAATGGGAATGGAGGAAATAATAACAACAGAAAATCCTTCAAACCTTTCTATCGTAAGAAGACAGAAGGTGGTCATGGTCAACCTGTGTTGCCTACTCCACCTAATGAAGGGATTTTAAATATGGAAGACCTGGCTCTTATCGGATCACTTCTTACCAAAGAAGAACCTATAGCAGATCTGGAGCAAGAACAGGAAGATGAGGAAGATTACGAAGTAGAAGAGCCCAGGGACGAGGCATCTCAAGTCAATGTACTATGGGATTTCTATGAAAATGGGAAAGATGACGAAGAAGATAGTATAGAATAAATTCACACTAATGAAATCCACACACGAAGTGAAGGGCCACTTGTGCATGTGATGAAGCTTGTAGACCAGAAAAAGAGAGATGTTCACCCTTCGAAGACATCCACTCCCAAGGCTCTTGTTGAGAAGAATAAACCTAGTGGTAATTCCCAGAGTACTCCAGTCATGAGCTATCCAGAGAAAGATAATACATCACCAAATGCAATGAAGGCAACTCAAAATGGTAAAATACCACCTAAGAGTGGAAAGACTGGTCTTCTTACTCTGCCCTACCCCATTTATACCATTGATTACAACATTGTGGATGATCTTAAGAAATCTCGAGCTAATATCACGTACTTCAATTTGTTAAAGTTAACACAGCAGAGAGATTTGCTTTTGAAAGCTATGAATGAACGGAATTGCAAATCTCTCACCAGTCCAAGTAGTCAAACCAAAACTTCGGTGTCTAGACCCGTTAGTACCTCTAGTACATCCCAAACGCCATCAGCCATGGAAGCCACTCTGTCAAAAATGAATCGAACACCCCAAGATGTTAGTGCAGCCATGATAGGAAGGAAATCAAAATCCATGACTCCACCTTTCCTTATCACATTTGAAATCTTCAACATGAACATACACAATTGCCTAGTAGATTCTAGTGCCTCGTCCACTGTTATGCCTTATGCTGTTGCTAAAATACTTCATGCAATGCCCGAGAAAACTGGAACTCGAATTATGCAACTAGAAAGAACGAATGTAAAAGTAATTGGAGAATTGAAAGATGTGTTGATTCAGATGACTACCAAACCACAGTACACGCAAGTCATTGACATAGTGGTAGTCGACATACCCAAGGCATATGGAATGCTTCTTAGTAGGGACTGGTGAGAAAATTTGAATGGATATTTCTCAACTGATTGGTCCCATTTCTTGTTGCCTCAGAAAGGAAAAGGTGATATGCTGAGAGTTGATCAAGAAAGATATATGAAGTATGTAGTGACAGAATTAAACGACCTCAATGAACCTGTAATGTTTACCAACTCTATCCTTGGGAATTACAGTTTCAACATTTGTGCCATGGAAACCTATTTTGGAGAATTCCATGCAGAGACAGTTGAAGAAACTACAATGAACACACAGCTGGAAGATCTCCCCTGTAGTCCAACTGATGAACTATCCTGTATTATAGTATATGATAGGACTAATTTCGTAGAAAGAATTTCAATTGATGTAACATTAGATTCTATATTTTGGACACTCTACTTTCATGGCTCTAACTACATAGAGGGCATAGGTGTTGGGAGCATTCTCATTGACCCACAAGGGAACCAACATTTGATGGCCAACCAGTTGGAGTTCATGTGCACCAACAACACGACAGAGTACGAAGGCTTGCTGCAGGGCTTGAAGAAATCCATTGACATGAAGGTGAAAAATCTTAAAGTTTTTGGTGACTCACAGATAATTGTTGACTAGGTAAGGAAAAGGATACATTGCAATTCACCACACCTGGTAAGATACCAACATGAGGTATGGAGCTTAATTGACAGCTTTGATTCTTTTAATATCACATACATACCTCGAGGTAAAAACCAAGATGTAGATCTGATGGCTGGTATGGCTTCAAAACTTTTCCCTGACCTTAGATTAAACAAGAATAAATATTATGTTGAATTGATTTTCAAACCATCCATACCTGATAACATCTCAAATTGGCAGGTGTTCGAAGGTGATGAGCAAATCCTTGATTTCCTGCATTGCAAAAATGCATTCCAAAATGCACTCATTGATGAAAAAGAACATAACAGGCTCATGAATGAGAGTGAAGATGAGGAAAAATATCAGCCCAATATAATTCCCAAGTCAATTGTCAAGATGGAGCACTTTTATGACCTACATGATAAATTTAAAAAGTTGACTAACTGCAAAACGCATAGTTCATCCATGAAATATGAGTCAGTCAACCTTGGAACCGAAAAAGACCCAAAAAATGTTAATTTAGGCTTAGGATGCTCTCCACAAGAAAAGGTTGTGTTTGTTAAGCTGTTTAAAGAGTACAAGGATGTCTTTGCATGGACATATTGTGACTTAAAAACCTTCGATACCGGCATCATGCATCATGTAATTCCTTTGCAAAGGATATTAAGCCCTACCAACAAAATCTTTGTAAGATGCATCCAAGCCTGGAACCATTGGTGAAGAAAGAATTGAACAAAATGTTAGACGCTAAAATCATTTTTCCAGTCAGGCACACCCGCTAGATAGCCAATCTCGTGCTAGTAAGAAAAAAAATGGAGGCATCAGATTATGTATCGATTTCAGGAACTTGAACAGAGCATCGCAGAAGGATAACTATCCTGTCCCTTCTATGGAACACATTCTTCAATGCATTTCTAGATCTGAAATGTTGTCCCTATTGGATCGGTTTTTGGGATATAATCAAGTGTTGGTGTCGAATGGAGATCAACTTAAGACAACCTTCAACACTAAATGGGGCACCTATGCATATCGTAAAATTCCATTTGGACTTATTAATGTAGGCGCCACATTTCAGAGAGCTATGGACATAGCTTTCCGAGGATTGATTAACAGATCAGTAGTGGTTTACATGGATGACATTACTGTGTATTCTTATCGCAAAAGGGATCATATTTATCACCTGAAATAGATTTTCAAAAGATGTCGAAGGTACGAAATATCGTTGAATCCAAAGAAGAGCATTTTCGCAGTTACAGAAGGGAAGCTACTGGGTCATATCCTCTCCAAGGAAGGAATTATTATCGATCCTGAAATAATAGAGACCATCATGAGAATAAAACCTCCTACAAATAAAAGGGCAATGCAATCTTTTTTCGAGAAGATTAATTTTGTTAGGAAATTCGTTTCAATCTTTGTAGAAATAGTGTGTCCCATTCATCTAATGATGAAGAAAGACGCCATGTATAGGTGAAGCGATGAAGCTAAAAGATCGTTTTAGCAAATTAAGGAGGCCATCACAGAAGCTCCTGCATTGGTTAGCCCCAATTTTGACAGGGAATTCCTCCTGTACACTTTCACTTCTGATGTTTTATATGTCCCAATCCTCACCCAAAAAATGATAACGACAACAAAGTCCCCATTTCTTATATGAGCACTAATTTTCAGGGGGCAGAATTGAATTACCCTGACGTGGAGAAACAAGGTTTTTTGGTTTTTAAAGCCGTGAAACATTTCCTCCCTTATTTACTAAAGGCTAGGACCAAGGTGATCATTTCCCACCCTGTTGTAAGGACCCTCTTCATGCAGAGGGAGATGGGAGAACGGAGAGGGAACTAGATAACAGCTCTTCAGGAATACGACCTTGAGATTAAACCAGCAAACATAGTTGGAGGGTAGGGGTTATGTAATCTTGCAATAGAAACCATGGCAAGTAAATAAGGGACGTCAGAGGAACCAGAAACTCAGTGCACGTGGAATGCTCAAGTAGCATTCAGGGAAGAGCCCGGATGGGACAACGAATTGTTAATATATGAGTGTGAAATATTGGAAGTCCCATTGGAATCTAATTCGTGGTATTATGACATACATTTTTATCTAACACAAGGGTCATGTCCTGAGCACATGGACGCATCACAAAGAAGAGCACTTGGATTAAAATCTAATCAGTATTACTTGGCCAATGATACATTATACAAGAAAAATTATGACGGAGTTTGGTTGAGGTGTTTGGAAAATGATGACGCTGATCATGTCTTGAAAGAAATGCACGACGACCCAGCAAGTGGTCACTATGGCGGAGAGATCACTGCTCACAAAATATTATTGGACCACAGTGTTCAGAGACTTGCATGCCTACGCTCGAAAGTGCAAGGTATGTCAAACTGTCGTAGGGTGAGAAAGAAAGCCAATTGTTCCCCTTAGACCCATTATGATTTATCTCCCATTCCAGCAATGGGGCCTAGATGTCACAAATGAGATCACTCTGAACTCTTCACAGCAGCATAAGTATATACTCAGGGCAACCGACTACTTCACTAGATGGACCTAAGCCATCCCGCTTCGAAAGGTTAACGAAGACGAGGTAATATCTTTTATTGAGAAATTTATTATCAACAGGTTTGGCATCCCTGACACTCTCATATTTGATAATTCTTGTTATTTTTCATCACTAAAATTGACTAAATTTGCTATCGATAAATCATATCGCATAAGATATGCATCAAACTATTACCCCTAGGGAAATGGATTTGTAGAGTCCTCAAATAAAAACCTCATCTGCATAATCTGTAAATTTGTCGCCGAATTGGCACAACACTCTAACAACTGCCCTCTAGGCCAATAGGGTCACCCCAAAAGTAGCATTAGGAAACTCTCCATACTCCATCGTCTATGGATAGGAAGTGATCTTACCTCCCAACATTACCCTTCCCTCTCTATAGCTCTCCCAAGCCTCGAGAGGGACCCCTTCAGCCTTACTTCAAAAAAGGATCAACCAACTGGTGAGGTTAGAGGAATTGAGAGATAATGCCAGAAATAATTTCAAGAATCACCAAATGATATTGAAGAGATGGTTTGATTGCCATCAGGCCGAAAATAAAGATTACCAAGTCAGAGAGCTAGTCTTGAAATGGGACAAGTTGAGTGAGCCGAAAGGTAAGCACACAAAATTCCAACATTTATGGTTGGGCCTGTTCCAAGTTGAGGAAAAAATTGGTCAAGGAACCTACAGATTAAAAACTTTACAAGGAGAAACTGAAAAACTCCCTGTTAATGGCCAGCATCTTAAGAAGTATTTCCAGTAGCCACCACATGGTGGTTATCTCCTGAGTAGGTTAGGATTTATTTTATTTGTTGTTAGCTTAGTTATATTTTTCTTTCCTTTTTTCCTTTTTTATGCAAAGTTTTATCTTCCTTTTGTTTTGAACTTCAGACTCTTTCAACCATTTGATTTTGGTCTTTCAATTTCATTTTCACCTTTTATAACTTTCTTTTGATTTCCCTCATTTGTCATCTTTGGCATTTTGCTTCCCTCACTGGCCTGTTGATGAGTCTGCAGATCATAAATTCATTATTACCTTTCAAGTCAAACGAACCTTTGATGAGCCTCTGAGAACTAGAAAATCAGGGGTGAAATTCGAATCGAAACCATTCACTGCCATCTATTGGGAACTAGGTAGGCTTTGTTGATAACCCGGATAACTTGAGAATGTAGGGACATCTTTATAAAACGAAAAATGTGTAACCATAGCTGGATTGGCATGGTGAAACGCTGCATTTTTTAAAATCCTACCTAGACCTAGCCTATACTTGTCTATAAGGTTTGCAGTTATTCTCCATTGGTTCCACCCACCACACTAAAATTACTAGTATCTATCAGCTGCAAGTAAATATCCTTTCATGGGCTAAGCTCGCTGTCATATATCTTGTGGCAAATTTAATTGTGCTCTAGTCCTTGTGCCCGAAAACTAGAAGGACTTATTTAAACAAAAAAAAAATGTTGAGTCCTTGTGCCAATTTGGAAGGACAGGTTGTTTGGGAAGCTAGTTGGAGTAGGGGTTGTTGCTGGACTCAGAGTACCGGTTGACACAGCAAGCCTCAACCTTGCTTAAGCAATTTAAAAATATGGTATGACCCATGGCTGTGTCCCATTCGATCATATGAGAGTATAGCACTAAAATTTCTTACATGAAGTGCGGATTACCATATCTACATATATTCATCAAGCTTGATGTGCGATAAAGAGCTGAGGTACACACCTAAGCAGGTGTTGACAAACAGGTGATGGCCCCGAAAGGATTTTGAAAGTAGAAAATAGGTAAAGGATGGTCAATGAATCCCATAATACGACCATTGGAGAATGCCTGTCAAAACCCTATCAGTAAGTAGAAGCTATTTGTCTTTATCCCACCTAAAGCGATTAATGTTGAAGTGGAACCCATGCATGTCCGTCTATATAGTTTGCATTTCAATTTTATCTTAACACCCTGATGTTCTACGGATCAAAGTTTATTTGGTAACATAGATAACTGGTTCACCCAGCAGTTTGCCATTTGTTGTGGCCACAATCACCACCACAACAACATTTTTTCGAGTGTTTTTGTTGTTCCCTCCAGGGAATAGTTGATGTTCCCTAAAGGGAACATCACCTTTTTGGAGTGTTTTTGTTTTTCCCTCTAGGGAATAGCACTTTTAGAGTTTTTCTATGGCCACAACCACCACCCTATTAAAACCTGCTCTGGGGGAAAATTTGAATGGGTCCCTTGAGAAGTTTGATCTTTCGTCTCTCTGAATGATAACCGTAGTTGTCATATGGAATTATGTCCTCAAAGCTAAACGGTTCAATGGTTTATTAATTATGGTTGCAATCTATTTTTAATCATCAGTCCCCAAAAAATCATCGTGCCCTCTTGAGATTTAGAGCCGGAAGGACTCATATAACCCCCAGTTGCAGAGTTTGTCTCTTTATGAAAGTTTTTATGAAGGTAAGGTTTGTTTTAGGCATTTTTGTCATATCTCTCATAATCATAGCTAATGCTGATCATTCATGCAGGCAAGGACCAAGAGAAGAAAAGCAAGGTCGGCGAGCTGATGCATAAGCATCATGAAGGGCTGCAACGAAAGATGCAAAGGGATCATGAGGTGGTAATAAAATTCGAGAAAGTAACTTAGCCTTTGAATGATCATCGTAGGAACAACATGACTAGTCCACATGATACCTCTACCAGCTGGATTTTCATTGTCATGTGTCGTGGCTTTGGGATAGAATGGGGTAGGATGTCCTAAAATTCTAAGAAGATAGGAAGCAGAACAGATGTTGGTATAAGAGTTCTTATTTCGCTCTGGGGACTCTAGATGATAGCTCTGCACCACCGATGTCGATATTACAAAGACATACTCTGCAAGAAAGGGATATGGAACCACCATAGTGCATAATGGAGGCACACTCTATGTTAAGTGGAGGTACTCCTGACAGTGCAGATCCATCACGCTGTTGTTACCTCCATATACACCTTAAATCATGCCAGATGTTCGATAATGAGCACAGTGTCTTCATTTTCCTTCATTAAATAATAGGGAATAACGTTCAGTCGATACAGGTGCAAATAGATGGTTTGTAGTCATTCTTCTTTCCTTCGGCATCCATTCATTTCCTCTAGGAAATAAAACGCTCCAGCAAATGTGGCCTCGACGTGTCAGCATTTTCATTGACAGTTCTATGTTTGTATATTTTAATTTGTATATTGAAAAGAACAGGAAGGTGGAAATTCATGGAAGATCGAGGGTTAGTTGTCTTGCTGCATAAGTATTATCTCTGGATATGGGTAAGGGACCTTTTTTTGGCAGAAGAGGGTTTGATTTATTTTGCTAATAAAGAAGACTATTTGGGTCAAGAAGAAGCCTTTTTTCAAATTCATTTTCCTTTTTTTTGTTTGGAATCAAGGTGTTGTGACTGGCATGAGGATATATATGTTTTGTTTTTGTGCACAGTGATAACATATAGCTTATGACTAGTCTTGGTTATTTGAATATAATTCGTTATCATGGTTAACTCATGAGTGATCTCCGATTCAAAGCTACATTAAACATCAGTGGCAAGTTTTATTTGTAGAAACATGAATGTGTATTCTTGTATGCATAATTAGATTGAAATTAAGCTTAAATACAGCCTTGTTCATTGGTGAACCCAGTAATTGATCATTTGAACCTAGAATCCATATATGATGTTTAATATCTTTTGATTATGCTCCTGCAGGATAGGTTAGAATAGTTAAGATTAACACAAGTAGGTAGAATCAGTATAGGTAGAGCTTAGTGTATATAGGTTAGCTGTTTCTTTTGTTGATTTAATTGAAGTCTTCCTCCAAGAAGCAATCTTTCAACACCTATAACAGTTTACGGGATCCTTTAAAACCCATTGGAACTAGCCACTCCAAACAAAAGCAGATCTAATTGGGGTCTGTGATCAGGTTGGTTCCCCTTTGTTGGCATAGCGAAAATTTGTCATGTCAACAGAACATGCATGTGATCCCATTCATTTGGAACACTCACCGAGGCGAAGATAAGAAGTAAGTCCAACTAGAGTTGAACATGTATTTTGACAAGTCGATGCGCACGGCCACCACCACATGCTTGGAGATCTGTGTAGACACTATGCATAAACATGTTGTCAGTCTAGTTGCACCCATGACGACCATGCATATGCTATCATATGATTTGGACGGAGGAGCCATATCAGTGTGTATGAATTTACAAGGTAAGTTCCTCAGAAAGAACACCAAAAGGACACCGCTCACAACCAGATCTCAAATCAATACACCAGTATTTTTGACGTGGTTAAAACCCTCAAAGAGGGAAACAGTCCACGGCCTGCGCCAACGTGGCTACTACAGGTAATTTATTAATCAAAGAATGAAAATTTACATAAGCTTCTCTCATGCACGGATTACTCGAACAATGACCCTCCATGCGCTTTAAATAGAACTCATGGATCAATCGGGTGTCAAGCCACGGATCAAGTGTCGGTAATACCGAGGAGAGAGTGAACCGTCGGATCACTACATATCGTGACCGTCGGATTGTAAGTTACAAAATGTACAACGGTAAAGAAACACACTTTACCTAACTCTATACTAGACCAAGTTGAACTTAACTATTTCCTATGTGTCGGAATATCCTAACATCCCCCCTTAAGAACAACTTGGGATAGGATTGAAGGATTTACAAATATGACACAATAAGAGAAGGAAGGAGGCACTAGAGCCTATCCCCCCTTAGTGACAACTTCCTGAAATCCAAGCATATATCGAAGTTTAGTGAACTTCGCCTCTGTAAGAGCCTTTGTGAAGATGTCTGCAACCTGATCATCTGTTGAACAATATTGCACTTCAAGAACATGGTCATGAATGAGCTTTCTGATGAAGTGCATGTGTAGTTCAATGTGTTTGTTGCGCTGATGCTGGACTGGATCTTTGCATAGCTGAATGGCACTTTGATTATCACACCAAAGTGTGGTTGGATGTTGTTGTTCAAAGCCAAACTCTGATAGGATCTGACGAAGCCACAAGGCTTCCTTACTAGCTTCCACGGCACCACGATACTCTGCTTCTGCTGATGAAAGAGAAATGGCAGCTTGTTTCTTACAAGCCCATGTAATGGGTCCTGAACCAAGAGTGAAGACATAACCGGCAGTAGACTTCCGATCATCAGGGTCACCAGCCCAATCAGAATCAGTGAAACCAACTAATAGAGGAGCTGCTTTGGCACTGTAATGAATCCCAAACTGTACTGTACCTTGAACATAACGAAGTATTCTTTTAGCTGCTTTCCAATGACTTTCACGGGGGTTTTGCATAAAACGAGCAACAAGGCCAACAGCAAATTAAAGGTCAGGACGAGTATGGGTTAAATACAAGAGTTTTCCTACGAGTTGACGGCATAAGGTAGCATCAACTTCAGGAGAAGTACAAGAGACTGAAAGTTTGACTCTAGACTGAAAGGGAGAAGGGGCTGGCTTACAGTCTTCCATGTGAAAATGACGAAGAATATCACAAGCATACTTGGACTGGGAAAGGGAAATACCCTCCTTGGATTGCAAGACTTGAAGACCGAGAAAATAGTGTAAGTGTCCTAAGTCTGTCATTTCAAATTTCTTTTTAAGGCTAGACTTCACATGGTTTATAAGGTTGGGATCACTACCAGTAAGGATAAGATCATCAACATAAAGAACAAGGATGATAAGAGAGTTGCCCACTTTCTTGGTGTAGACAGTATTGTCAGAATAACACCTAGAGAAGCCAGATTCTAAAAGAAAGCTATCCATTTTGGCATACCAAGCCCGAGGAGCTTGCTTGAGACCATAAAGAGATTTCTTAAGTCGACATACAAGGCTAGAGTCTGTTTGGATGAAGCCAATGTGTTGTTCCATATAGATTTCTTCATGCAAGTCCCCATGCAAGAAGGCAGATTTAACATCCATCTGATGGACTTCCCATTTTAAAGAGGCAGCAAGGGAAAGAACAAGGCGGATAGAGTTCATTTTAGCAACAGGGGAGAAGGTTTCAGTGTAGTCAATGCCTTCAACCTGTGAAAAGCCCTTAGCAACAAGACGAGCTTTATGTTTATCAACTTTCCCATCTGGTCCATACTTGGTTCTGTAAACCCATTTACATCTAACAAGTTTGCGTCCCTTTGGTAGAGGAACAAGATCCCATGTATCATTTGCCAACAATGAATGATATTCTTCATTCATAGCTGTTTCCCAATGTGGATGGCCTGAAGCTTCTGCAAAAGTGTCAGGATCATGATTTACTGGAGCTTGAGCCAGTAAAGAAGAGGCTCTTTCAAACTGAGAGCGAGTACGTCGTTGATCTGTAGGATCACCGGCAAGATCACCTGCTGCATCCCGAGTAGCACGGACCCATCTTGGAAGTTGAGGATCCTGAGAAGGTGGGGGAGGATTTTCATCCTCACTTTCATCATCTGAAGAAGAAATGTTTTCAAAAGTAGAAGAGATAGGAAGAGGTGGCACATCCGCCGGACTAGGCTCGCAGGCCGATTTATTTTCATCAAATTTTACATCTCTTCTAATGATAACATTTTTGGACTTAAATGGAATAAGTCTATAACCTTTTACATCTTCAGAATATCCAACAAAAGTACATTTCTCACTCTTAGGTTCTAAAGCTTTATGCTTTTCATCTGGAATATGGGCCCATGCTTCACTTCCAAAAACACGAAAGTGACTTACATCTGGTTTAATGGAACTCCAAGCTTCTTCTGGAGTGATATTCTTTAGAACCTTAGTAGGAGTGCGATTTATTATATAATTTGCACAATTAATTGCTTCGGCCCAAAAACTAAGACTGAGTCCTTTAGATTGCAGCATACAATTAGCCATTTCCTTTAAGGTGCGATTTTTCCTTTCAGCTACACCATTTTGTTGTGGAGTGTATGGAACAGTATGTTGCATTTGAATTCCATTTTCGGTGCAAAAGTTGATGAATGTGTTTTTAACATATTCTCCACCATTATCAGTTCTTAGCTTAAGAATTTATGTCCAGATTGTTTTTCAACAAAGGCTTTGAAGGCCAAAAATGTGTTAAATACTTCGCTCTTGAGTTTTAAGAAGTATACCCAAGTGCGTCTGGAGAAATCATCAATGAAAGTTAAGAAATACTTGCAGCCAGAGAATGAAGCAACAGGAAGTTGACCACATAAATCACTGTGCACAAGCTGTAAAGGGGCTGAGGCGTGCCAAGAGGCACGTTTTTCAAAACTGTCCCGATGATGTTTTCCGAGTACACATCCGGAACAAACACCATCTCTGCAAGATACCATAGGAAGACCTGTCACCATATTTTCTTTACATAGATGCTGAAGGGAGCGATAGTTTAAGTGACCAAATCGCTCATGCCAAAGTTTGCTCACTTCATCATTATGAGCAACAAATACTGAGGGAAGATTTGATGACCCAAAGTTGTGAAACTTATACAACCTTGTGAAATCATCAGCAATACCAGTAGCTAGAATCTGTTTAGGATCTCTCAGATCCTTGATTACAACATCATGAGGTGAAAATTCAACAATTTTACCTTCACCTGAATGAGTTATCTGATATACAGATAGAAGGTTGCAGGATAAGGTTGGAACACATAATACATCATTAAACTGACCATTGTCTAGATGAACAGTTCCAGTCCCTACAACATTAAGAGATCTATCATCACCAACATATATATTTTTGGTGTTACAATCATTTAAAGAAGAAAACATGGCTTTGTTTTTGGCCATGTGATAAGAGGCTCCAGAATCAATGAGCCACTCATGAGAATGAGAAGAAGAAGATACATTTAATGCATAACCAGACTGAGATGATTGACAACGACATGCAGAAAGTGCCATTCCTGAAGATGAAGTTGAAGTTGAAGTTGAAGAATGCTCCACATGGATGTTATGTTTCTTCATTGCGGCTTCCAAGGCTTCCATCTTCTTAAAGCATTTAGATTCTAAGTGGCCATCTCGATTACAAAAGTTACAATGTCTATCAGTCTTCTTCCATTTGTTTTTATTGGTCTTATCATTTTGCTGAAATGATCTTTCATTTTGAGGCTGAGTTTGCTTAGGACCCTTGTTTGGTTTAGGACCATTCCTTTTAGGATATGACTTCTTAGGATTCTTTGAATTTGGTTGCTGCTGGGCGGCTAACGCTTTCTTGGAAGAGTTTCCAAGATTAAGAAGACCAAGGTGTAAGATTTTTTCTTGTTCTCTTATTAAAGAATCACAAAAAGAGTCAAAGGAAGGGGCCTTGTAGTCTTTTCCTTGACAAATGAAAGCTTCCCTTGTAGAATGGAAGGTGGAAACAAATACAGAGTAGGCTGGTCCCAACTTAGTAAGGATGGAATAAATAAGGTTACTATCTTCTTTCTTAACCTTAACACCTTCCAAGAGATATCTAAGGGTCTTGAATTTGGACAAGAAATCTTCAATGCAAGAAAAATTATTAGGATCCAATGTAAGCAACTCATTTTCAAGTTGATGGGCTCTAATTTCATTTTTAATCCCAAAAACTTTAGTGATTTGTTCCAATGCTTCATGAGGAGTTTCAAGTTCTGCAATATGGAATCTAAGATCAGGAGAAATAGACATCCCTATCAAACCATGTGCTTGATCTTGTCTATTTTCCCATTTTGCAGCCTTGTCTTCATCTTTTGGTTTCTTCTCTTGGTCTGTGGCTATTCTGTAGAGACCTTTACTTCTAAGTAAATATTCCATGTAGGATATCCATTGGAAGTAGTTAGTGCTGTCAAGAATGACTTGGCATGGACTTTCCATTTAAAAAAAATTGAAGCTGAAGATGCTGAAAGTAAGTGTTCCAATGGATAGATCTCGAAAAATTAGGCTATTTTTAAAAAAAACGGCTCTGAAAAAGGCTTCCGGATGAAGAAGTTATGGCTTTTTGAAAAAAAAATTGTTGAAGTTGCCGGCAAAGTGCGCAAATGTGCGGGAATGAAAAAATCCGCGCCCACAAAATGGAGACTTGAACCCAAGACCTCTACTCTCTTAAAATAGCTTTCAACCAATTGATCTATACAAAAAATTTGAGAGAGAGAGAGAGAGAGAGAGAGAGAGAGAGGGGGGGGGGGGGCCTTGGTTTGCGTGCTTGCCTTGAGAAAGCTCTTTTTCCCTACAAAACACAAAACAAAAAACCCAACACGGACATGCAAAGAAAACGAATCTTATGGCTCAAAGTTAGCTTTAGCCAAAAAACTAGATATTTTAAAAAATGAACCTTGCGGCTCAAAGTTAGCTTTAGCCGAAAAACTAAATATTTTTCTCAATGTTTCTGATTTTCGGAGATCAAACTAAGGTGCAGGGAAAAGAGCATACGCATGAGAAAAAATCCTTCCTTTCTGTTTCTGATTTGCCCAGATCGCACAGAGTCGCAGGGCAAAGAGCATACGCAGAAATGAAAGGTATAGATACAGTTAAAAAAAGCTAAATAAACCGAAACCGAAATAAGCAGAGAGAAAATAACAGTAAACTGCAAAAACACTATATACCTCCAGATCTTAAAAATGACGCAGCTAGGGCTACCGGAAACCTTTTCGCGTGAAACGAAAGGGGTTCCTCACTGGAACAGATGCTCCGAACACAACAGAGCAGTCCTCTCGGCCCGAAAGCAGTCAGAAACAGCAGATCTAGGAAACGGCAGTCAGATGCAGTTCTACCGGCTTCAGATTTGGATCACCAACGGACGCGGCCCTCAAATAGCTCTGATACCATGTAGGAATTTACAGGGTAAGTTCCTCAGAAAGAACACCAAAAGGACACCGCTCACAACCAGATCTCAAATCAATACACCAGTATTTTTGACGTGGTTAAAACCCTCAAAGAGGGAAACAGTCCACGCCCTGCGCCAACGTGGCTACTACAGGCAATTTATTAATCAAAGAATGAAAATTTACATAAGCTTCTCTCATGCACGGATTACTCGAACAATGACCCTCCATGCGCTTTAAATAGAACTCATGGACCAATCAGGTGTCAAGCCACGGATCAAGTGTCGGTAATACCGAGGAGAGAGTGAACCGTCGGATCACTACATATCGTGACCGTCGGATTGTAAGTTACAAAATGTACAACGGTAAAGAAACACACTTTACCTAACTCTATACCTAACTCTATACTAGACCAAGTTGAACTTAACTATTTCCTATGTGTCGGAATATCCTAACACAGTGTACCCGAATGCAATGGAGGCAAGAGTTCGCTTCAGCAAGATATCACCACTGAGCGTACAGACACCATCTTAGACGACCAAGCTTGGTATCAGTTCGCCACCATCGACCATCACAAGGATGTCAAGTGTCTCACCACAACGATTTGAGTGCTAGTGATGTCTTGCATGGCTTGCTCAAGCCATTTTGTCTCACATGGGTACATGTGTAGATTATATGTAATGTCTTTTCAAGTGGAAGTTCAAGTGTCAATAGTTGGATGTAACATTCATAGAGTAGATAAAGAGTCATGAGGGTAGATGAATTGTCACAAAGGGGAATGTTAAGGGCCACCCCACCCTTTGCTATAAATAGACCCTCAAAACTCTTTGTAGAGCCTTTTGGTCAGCCAAGCTTTTGATAAGACTATCTTAGAGAGAGCTTGGACAGTATTGTAACGTGCCTTGGCTTCTCCACTGCAGAGCTAGTATATCTTTTTGGAGGAGCAGGCAATTGTGGCTATAACATTCCGCTGTCAGAACTAGTGTTTGGACATGGATGTATTGTATGACTGGATAACAGAGCTAGCACATTTCATGCATATGTCATATTGTATTCCAGCTATCTTGTTTACTCTAAATGGTATATGTATTTGTTTGCTTACGCATGCATGTATGGACTATTTTGTATAAGTATGTATGAATCTTACTGAAATGTGTTGATTGGTTTAACCATCACTTTGGATTGTTAGCTAACTTTCTTTCTAGTTTGTGATGCATCCTCACTCATGTGTTCCCTTCCAAGCCATGTGCTATCACAGGTTTCCAAGGGGCACTCTCACCCCACTCTCCTTCTATTAGAACGTTCATGCACATTCCTGCAACTCTCACACCCTTTCTACCAACAGGGAAATCTTACTTGCCTCTGTGTGAAATCGCGGCCAAGGCATTACCGTATGACCCACTACTGGGAGTCCTACACCAAACGGTCTGAGGTCTAATTGGGACTTCTTACCAGGGAGATCACCTGACATGTTGGCGGGTCCAGCACCGTCAAAACAGTGGGAAAAGTTGAACAGTATCAATATGGTTAGATCAGAGACTGTGACTTCCTATCTCATGAGAGTCCAACAAGCTTATGATAAGCTTGTAGTAGTGGGGGAAACTGTGCATAATTTAGAGCTCTTCTAAGTTTCTTTGAATTGTTTCGTGAAGTAGTGGTCTACTCATATTGATGGGATCCTTACCCATCAACAGCTCCCCGATTAGAGCCAACTATGGGATGATTTCACCCAAAATGAGAGTTGAGAAAAATCATTGATTAGAGGATAGAAAAAGGGCAGTGAGGATAAGGACGAAGTTTCTTTTGTTGCACAAGAAAAAAAGGGAAAAGCGAAGGCCAAGCAGAACCAGGGTGGAGGAGCATCTTCACATAGAAAGAAGGAAAAGGACATGAGAAAAGTTAATTTCTTTAATTTTAGATAAATTTGGGAATTTTTCCAATCAGTGTCCTAAAAAAATAAGGGAAATGGTAAGACTGCAATGATAGCTACTACGTAGATGGAGGAGATGGAGGAGAATTTTGATAAAATATTCACCCTAGAATCTTGCATTTCTGAAACCATCGTGAGAGTTGCATAGTTTTTCAACAATGGAGCATCTCATCACATAACAGGATCGTGTGACTTCTTCACCAACATGACCAAGGGGCCTAAAGATGTGAATTTGGAGCTTGGTGACAAGGCCAAGTATGTAGTTAAGGGAATTTGGACTATTGAGTTCTAGATGGACTCATGTGGTATCATGGACGTGAATGAAGTGTTATATGTATCGGGTTTAGAGAAGAATATCCTTTCAATTTTGACCATGGAAGACATAGGACTAGAGGTCAACTTTATGGGAAGTGAAGTGTTTGTTGGGCCAAAGGGGACTGATTTCATAAAGAAGTGGGTGATCTATTGGAGGGCGATATATCCATATCTATTGTGAGGACAACAAGGTTCTCATCGATGAGAGTGGTACCCAGAGCAATATTTGGCATAGGAGGATGGGAGACCTACACTACAAATATCTTTCGATGGTGCAGAGGATGGTTACTAGTTTTCCAAATATTTGAGTGGAGAAGGATAGAGTGTCTAAAGGGTGTGCACTTGGCAAGAAGTAAAACACTATGTATGTTCATAGTGAGACTAGGTTTGAGGGTGTGCTAGATGTTGTAGCTTATATTGTGATTTAAGCCTTATTTATCAATTTTATCACAATGTGTGGCCTAAAATAATTAAGGGGGTTCAACCTCAATGAAACCCTTTATATTTTCTACTCCACAAAATCTAAAAGTAATGAGGTATTTATTTGTTATAATATATCAAAATCCCAAAAGGAACAAGTATAAAGGAATTGGCCCATGTGATAAAGTTAAATCGGAACTTAAATGGAACCGCCGATATATATTATGTGCATATTGAAATAAAGAAATAACAAAGGAAAAAAGTGTTAAATAGTTAACACTAGACCCAAAATACTATAAGCTATGTTTTATAAAGTTCGGCGGGTCCACATTTATATATATGTACATAGATCCTCCGATTACGATTTATGATGGCGGACCCGAAATATATCTATGTTATATTTAAAAGCCTAGCAGGTCCGCCATATCAAAAATTCCTTCATATACATTATTATTACGCATTTTATATATTTCTATTATAAAGGGATTATAATAGAAATTAGCACCGATTGCGATATAGGTAAGCCGGACCCGATATAATATATACAGCATTTTATAATTCCGTCGGGTCCGAAAAGCCTTTATGCACATAGAGGTTGGTTCCACCGATTGGGATTGCGATGGTCGGACCCAAAAGCATATATATTACGTTTTATAATTCCGTCGGGTCCGTCATATCAGTAACATATTATATATATATGGAAAGCGTCGATTGTGATATCTGATTGGGTTCCGAACTCGATAGATTTATTAAATTGGGTTCATTCCTTTTCAGTTCCGCTTTACATGTTTTACATCAATTTTGTTGTGTAAATAGAAAAATTAGTGTTAAAGCTGAATCCGAAGGAAAGGCAGATTTAAAAGCTATAAGCAGGTTTTCGGGTGGAGAAAAAATGGTAAATGGTTTTACTGGAGCTCACCCGATCCCACTCATCATTTAACACATAGGAGTCAGGTGGAGAGAGGAAACTGCCCATTTCGGGTGGGTATTCTTCGGGCTTATGTCCCACCCGAAACCTTTACAAATCATCCGATCTAAAAAGCATAGATCAACGGTGGGGATGAATCAGCGAGAAAGTATACCTTGGAAATTGTGCTAATCCCATATCAGAAAAAGCATGTTTTATCATATATTTTCATCATAAAAGGTTTACGATAGAAAAGAACATATATAAAAGATTTATGCATAATTCCAACATTTTCATAGTTATATGGCCTAAGGGTGCATAAGTTAAGTTTTACAAGGATTTTCGGGCTGATTTTGATTTGCAGCGGAAGTCAACGGAGTGTTGTACGGGCGGATTTGATAGGTTTATAAAGCAAGATTAACTCTTTTGAGTTCTGGATTAATCAGAAGTTCGCGTTAATTTCGTTGTGTAAAGTGGAAAATCAGGGTTAGAGCTAAAAGCTGAAGAGGAAAACAATCCGGTATGTTTCTTTGTATTTTGGCCAATCAAAATGCCCATGTAAGCCTAGGATTATACAAAATAAATGCATTTCATTATGGCTAAAAGAAATTAAGCATCATTAGGGCATTTACAGAGGAATTCAGCAGTGGATCAACAGAGCAAGCTAGTAGTTATCATCCCATTTTGAATCCAATTATGTTCTTGTTATTTCATGTTCTTTGAGGTGTCTTTTACCCTCTGTAAAATTCTATAATATTTTTACTTCATATAGTTATAAAAGCAGTTAGATAGTTTGGGCAGTTTCAAAAATCAACAACTGTTCCACAATGTATAAAAGGAGGAAAATTTACTAAGAAAGGGTTGGAATTTTGGAGAACCCAGAGACTAGGCCACTGTATTCCTGATATCATCGTTGATTAATGAAAGAATCAGAAGTTTCCATGAGTTGTTGCATATAATTTTGTAAGCTTCTCTGTCATGTGTCATGCTATGTTTTCTTCTTTTCAAGTATAGTAATGAAGCTGCAAGTCTTTATTTGCTTATGTAGATAAAGTTAAAATTCCTTAAAAGAGTGCTCCTATACTTGAAGTCCTCACTTCCTTTCTAAGTTATAGATAATAGTTTCTATGAAATACCATCATATTGTCTATAATTCAGTTCTCATTATCATAGTTCCTCTAAGTTACAGATAGTAGTTTATGTGAAATATCAGCATATTATCTTTAACTTCTCCTTCAAACTTTCTTCATTCATCATTTATATCTAGCAACAAATGGCATTCTGAGATGTTATGGTCATACATGTATTAAGAGTTAAAGACCAAGCTTTCCAGGGCCTTCAGTTGAGAACAAAACAAACAATAAGTGACAGTAAATAATATTTATTAATGTCTTAAGCACAATTTTCCCATAGCCAGGAAATTGGTTTCTTAAGGAACAGCACTAGACTTGGTGCATTCTAACTCCTATGTTTGTGATGTTGATCACAGGGTCCTTATATTTTTCCATGTTCATAGATAATTATTCTAGGAAGACATGGATCTAATTCTAGAAGACCAAGGATGAACTCTTCAATCGGTTTTAGGAGTTCACAGTCTCTTGTGGAGAACTATACATGAACAAATCTTAAGGTGATAAGATCTAATAATCGGGGCGAGTACACCTCCGATGAGTTCCTAGAATTTTGTAGGTAGGAAGGAATCAACAAGGAGCTCATAGTAACTTACAACTGTTATAGCTCCAAATCTCACTCTTATGGTTTGTGATGCTGCACTTATGGCCTAGGGCAACCCCTCCTTCCAGACCTGGTCCAAAAATTTAAAAAACAGTGTTTTATTCCCTGTACGCGACTTTGCCCTGTGTTAAACGCGTGTACACGCGGGTCTGTCATACCCAACCCGCGTGTATCTATTAAAACACTTAAAAAAATATAATTTCCTCTTTTTCGGGCGGTGATCGCGGGTTTACCTGCTGGATCACCTGTTAGTGCCCGTGGCCCAACTGTTCCCAACCAACTCCTAACTAAAAAACTACTTTGGAGAGGGTATAAAAAGACATCAAAGGGAAGGCCAAGGGGAGAGAGAAAGGAGAGCAAGATTATTATGCTGAGATTTTTCCTTCGACCAGGTCTGAAGTCCTTGGTGCATCCTGCACTTCCCCCATTTTGCATAGGAAACCCTTGTTTCCATGTGTATTGGTGATCATTCATCCTTGACATCATCATTGAGTAAGACTTGGAAGGAGCTCTTGTTGAAGGCTGGAGGCTGGAACGAATCCGGGAGGAAGCTTGCTTGGAGCCTGCTGAAGGTGTTCAGGTGATATCTTTCCGATATATGTACTTTATTTGCCTTTATATATAAAGAAACACGTCTTTGTTCCCGAATAATCTTTCTTTATGCTTATGAGATTCTTGTGTTGAATTCTTATGAAAGTAGTTACTTAAAGATTATTTATAACTAACTTTATAGCATAAAGATGATTTATACATAAACTTCTATACATGTACTGTTGAGTTCTTTGATTTGTTTGTCTTGCAGGTCAGAGAAAGAAGAAGGGAACTCCAAGAAGGGTTTGCACCCTAACGGTCTTCTCAGACGTAGGACCTTAGGTATGTACCCTAAAACATTAGAATTTGCTTAAAAGTTAAAAAGATGGCTGTGTGTATGTGTTTCTTTGTATAAGCAATTTTCAGTCTGGTAGAGTCTCAGCCCAAAGGACTCTAGGGGTACTTTCCCTTCAACCAGAATTGGCGACTCCGCTGGGGACAACATTCTTGTTGTTCCTAGTTTGGGTAGTCCTCAAGCCAATCTAGGCTCAGTGCCTCTGTTTGTTGGTTCTGACTGTTTGATATTTTCTTGAACTCCAAGCTGTTCCAGTTTTTCAGTTTGTGTTTTTTATTTTTCTTGAAACACTTCATATACGCACTTTTTCTGGATTACAGAAGCGTATATACGCAAGCTGCACTAAGTAAACCCGCGTATACGCGGGTTTCCTTAGTTACAGTCGCGTGTACACGCATTCTGCAAATAATTGCAGGCGCGTATATCACATAATTTTCAAGATTTATAATTTTTCTTTTGGCTGAATGTCTGTCTGGTGGTTTGGGTCAGTTTAAAGCAGTCAATTCCCAGTGACAGTTCTCTGTTTAACAGGGGGCATCTTGTTTCGAACTCTCTCTAGGAGTGCTAGTCTTGTTTTTCGTTGATTGCAAGCGTCATTGATTTTTGACACACAAGGTTTCTGTTTAAGAATCTTGATTGCTCTGTTTCGGCAGAGTGGGAAGATTGTCTTAAAATCTTTGTGTCCATTTTGTTTTCATGACATTTGTGTTTGCTTAACGAAATCATTTTTATGACCATTTGCTCCTTCGTTTCGGGAAAGTTGTTTGTTACCATTTCCTTGAAACTTGTCTTTTGATTTCTTGGACTTTCATTGCTGCTTTTGATTGTCAAAAGCGACTTCGAACACATTTTATTTTTGTTGAGTTCTCATCATTTCATTGGTGTCAATTCACAAAAGTGTTTGGTTGCTTGTTTATCAATCATTGGTGTCAGTATTTTTGAGAGTTTTTCCTTTGAAAAAGACTTTTTGGTTTGATTGAAAGAAAATCTTTTGAAAGTTTTTGAGTTTCGCTTTCTTAAACTTGCTTCTCATCTGATTTCCTTTTTTGCGAAGTGAAAGTGCTTTGTTTTTTATCTTAAAACTTGTTTTTATTGTTTGGACGAAATGATTAGTAACAAATCATCTTCTATCTAAGCATTTCAGTGGCAAGACAAAATTTGGTAAAGCAGCAACTTTCCTTCTTTGTTTTTAGAGTAGTCTTTGAATTGTGCATCCACATTTAGTTCTTGCATTAGGGAAAGATTTGCATCTCTTTTTAGGCATATTTAGTTTTGTTAGTTTTTGTGAGTGTGGAGTCTGAAAAGAAAAAGGAAAATTTTTGTTTATATTACAAGTGCCTTCTGAACCTCATAGAAATTGCTATTCATCGAAAACAAAAGTGCATGTGCATGTAGCTAGGTTTTATTAATTTCTTTTGCGTCCATAAAACACCACAAGTTTCACCTCCATTACCTTTGACTTAAAGAACAGCCTAATAAAATCAAGCGCTTAATTAAAATCCACTAGAACTTTTTGTTTTAGTTATTACACCAACAAGTTTAGGATTTTAGGGCCTTGGATTAGGCGAGTGGAGAGTTAACTCTCCAAGGCCACACAAAACGTCAAACATAAGAGTCTGATTAAAGAGAGTAAATCCAATAGCGTTAGGGAGACCAGGAAGACTCCGGATCTGGGAGTTAAGCACGAGGGTCTGTGAAGACAGGGAAGAGAGATACCCCCTCTCCTACTTGTCCGAACTTACCTCACGACTGTTCCGCCTGGCTTCTGCGACGAGTTGGTACCCATAGTTGCCTTTCCTAGGGATCTGCATAGGTGGCTGCGGAGGGGAATCCCGTGGCACCTGAGGTCGACGTTGTATCACTCTCGACAGTACTTCCGGAGGGCACCCTTGCGAAGCTTGGGGGCTTGCACCGGCGCAGACTGTTGTTAGGAGGTCAGCGTAACTTCCTCTGATACCTTCGCTGATAGGACTGGGCCCTCATCATCCCAGACTATCCTCGGAAGGCCCTTTGATTCACTTTCTCGTATTTTGGTGTCCGGTCTCAATCACCCGGAGCGGAAATACTTGAAAGTTGTTTGACTGGCTGTATCTTTAGGAACTTTTTAGTGTGTGCTCTGTGCTCCTAGTTGGCCTAGCTTTTAATTTTTTGAGTCTTTAGATAAGATCATAACAAAAAATTCAAAGTGGCTGACCGGTCTCCTAGACGGTCTCGAAGACTTCGTGGTCTCTCGCCACCTAGTTTAGAGCCTTCTCCTAGAAGGCGCAGAGGGAATACTACCGGTGGGGTCCGTCCCACGCCGGCTGACGCATCGGGGATTGATCCTCCTCTCGGGGATATTAGCGGCCAAGCAAGGCCTGGTACTTTTGAACAAGAGAGGGACGCTCCAGTCTTTTCTCAAGTTCGCTTTCAAGCGGAGGATAACGTAGAGGTAGAAGAACTTTCAGAATCATTAGTGATTCCAAATTCTCCACTACCATCTAGTTACCCAGACGTATTGCAATACGTTGGGCCTCCATTATATAGACCAGCGAGTCCAGGTTACGCTACGCGCTTACCATTTATGATCACTACTGGAAGCATGGCTTCCACAAGTGCTGCGACTATGCAAACCCCAACATCGGTGCAAGGGGGAGGAACCATTTCCATCCCCTCCGCTTCCTTGTTCGGATCGTTTGCTAGCACATCTTTGGTTGGGTCTACCTCCATTCCGTCCACGAGTGGAAATGCCCAAACCAATGCTTTTAGTACTGGTTCCTTCCTTTTTGGCACCCAATCACAGGGTATTCCGTCAGTTCCGTTCAATGCCGCTACGTCCATGATGGGCGGATCGGCTTCATTTCAGGGTTTTCCTTTTGGAAGTGGTCATATTCCACATTCCAACCCAACGGTAGGATCCATGCCTTTTTCTTCAATAGGACAAAGCAGCAATCCTTTCCAAGGTTGGAATAACCCTGGGGCTAGTAACGCAGGAACTGCGAATCCATTCATCGGTCAACAAGGAAGTAGGCCGTATTCCACGGTTAGCATGTTTCAAAGTATTCCTCCCCTCGCTTCGGCTTGGAACCCATATCAGGGGTTATCGACTCCTTACAATTCTATAGGAGGAAACTTTGCAAGCTATGGAGCTTATACGGCAGGAGTTGGTCAAACTCCGAATTTTGCTGGACCACAAGGCTTGCCCTTTGGTTCAGCTGGTTCTACTGGTCACTTGGGGCAGCCTGGTGCCTCTCAAATCCCAGGACAATCTTTTCAGAACTTGGGGAGTTCTGCCCAGTCTGGGTGGAATCCCCTAGGTCCTCCTAGGCTTCCATTTCTGGCAACGTTAAACTTGCCAGATCTCACTAAGCTAACGAATGACCCTATCAGATACAATCCAGCCTGGCCTCCGGTCCCAACCAAACTCCCTTCGGACATCCCAAAATTCGAAGGGAAGAGTGGTGAAGATCCGGGCGATCATGTAACCACATTCCATTTGTGGTGCTCATCTAACTCCCTCATCGAAGATTCGGTTAGGTTGAGACTTTTTCAGCGCACCTTGACTGGTAATGCGGCTAAATGGTACATAGAGTTGCCAGGGGGCAGCTTTACATCGTTCGCAGACTTAGCTAATATCTTCTTGAATCACTTTCAGTTGCCTGTCCGCTATGATGCCGGAACTGAACTTCTGGCTACCTTTCGTCAGGATAAGGCAACCCACATTTCTGATCACATACAGGAATGGAGACGGAGAAAAAGGCTCATTAAAGCCGAAATCCCTCCGGAGTACCGTCTAGAGTGGTTTTTGAAGTCTTTGCAACCTGAGATCTCCAAGGATGTCTCCATGTCTGGGGTCTATTCTGAGGAGCAAGCCATTTTCAGGGCCCAGCAGTTAGAACTGATCTACTCTCAGTCTGGGATCCTCCAAAAGTACTTGCCAGATGCTCCTGGATCTAAGGTTGATTTAGCTAAGCCAAAGCCAGGTCCGCATGCGGATGGTATCGTGGGGTCTGTAGACTCAACTACAGTGAACTTGCTAAATCAATTGCAGCAGTTGTCATTACAAACTGCTCCTAACAACCAAGTCACAATGTCTAGTCCTCCTGCTTCCCAAAATTCTTCCATTAACGCCGTCCAATCCAATAACCCCAAAGGAAATCAAAATTCCGATGGGAAAAAGAAAGGACGTGGTAAAAAGAAGAACTCGGATGGGAAGCCCGATGCAAATAAATCCGGCAACAACGCTGGTGGTGGTAAGGGTGAGTCGAGAAAGAAAGTCAAGTTTCCTTGCAAGTTATGCAGTGGAGACCATCTAACTCATCTTTGCCCTAAAATCGAAGACGCTCAGCGCTTGTTAGCACAGCAAGGGACTTCTAGTTCGCAAGCTGTGTTGACTAACCCGTTTCCCCAAGGGCAGCAACTTCTTGCTGGCGCGAATTCGAATCCTGGGACCTCCTCTGGGGGCAACCAGGAAGGGGAAAAAGCATCAAATGTTTTTATGATGGGTTCAAACGTTAACGTGACTACTCGGTCACGTGATTATGGTGAAGCCGAAACATCTAAGGATAAAACGGTTCCCGGAAGTAATGACCTTCATATTGAGCGACCTCCTGTTGAGACTGTACCTAGGATACCGAAAGGTTCCGCCAAACGCGCGACAATTAACCCCAATGCTAGAGCTGCTCAAAATTACTCCATTGTGGAGGATTTGGCTCAAAGCCCATGTGCTATGTCCGCTTTGGAAGTTCTCCAGTCGTGTCCGTCTCAGAGAAGTGCTTTACTTTCCGCCATTGGAGCAGTCGATTCAGCTAACTCTCTAGTGCTCTCTTTTGACATGTCAAATGTCAAAAAGAGACTCCCTCATCATATGGCTTTTCAAGTAAAGTCAACATACCGGAAAATCAATATTTTTCGCACCGTTATAGATGAAGGAGCTTCCACATGCGTCATGTCCATGTCTTGTTGGAAGGCTATCGGTTCACCTTCGGCTGTTCCTTCACCAACCGTCTTAACTGCATTTGATGGCCATTCTCACAAGCCGCATGGGATTATCCCGGCCTTTCCTATATGTGTTGGAGGGAAGGTCGTTAATATCGAAGTTGAAGTCGTAGATGCTAACCTAGACTATAATCTCCTATTAGGAAGGAACTGGGTGTACGAGATGGAAGCCGTTGTTTCGACTTTGTTTCGTGTCATTTGCTTTCCTCATGAGGGGAAAATCGTTAAGGTTGATCAATTGGACTATGCTCCAATCGATCCTCAAGCAACCTCCGACTCTACTGTTCCTTTGGTGGATAACCCTCGCCCGCCGACTGAGAATTTAGGAGTAGGGATGTATTCCTCATTGATGGGTACGTTTGATCTTCCCTCTCCTTTTGCAAGAATCAATGCTATTTCATCATCCAAGGAATCTTCTCGAGAGGGGTTCTTCCGAACTCATCATTTTTCCGACCCTTGGACCTTGCCTTCACCTACGACCACATTAGTTGAAGGGCAAGTTAATGGAATGGCGTTTCCTATATCTGCAGCTGAGCTTAGATATCAGGCTATCGTAGACTCTGCAGATAACCATTCTACTCCCTTTTCCGAAGAGGAGCTAGATGGTCATGTGGCCCCCGCTTGGAGCTTTGATTCTAACTCTGCCTTGGACTGCTTAGATTCGGTTCTACCTTCTGAAGAAGCAATCCTCGAAATTATGATGGGTATAGATCGACCTTGGGAAGACTTACACCATCGCTCATATTTTCTTCCTCCATTGCAGGAAGTAGAATCTAGATTCTCCGAGCTCGTTGGTAGTGATGTTTGTACGGTATCGAACCCTTTGGCTCCAACACACACACGTGCTGAAGGTAATATGTCGGTAATCTCAAAAACGATACCTATAAACATCTCTAAAAATCCTAACATCATCGAGAATATCTTCATCGGAAGTGAGTGTTCCCCTGAAGAAATTCAAATTTACACCGACCTATTCAAGGAATATCGTGATGTATTTGCTTGGTCTTATGAGGAAATGCCCGGCATTGATCCTTCTATAGTCCAACATGAGATCAAGACGTACGAAAACGCAAAACCGATTCGTCAAAGGCTTCGGCCGGTTAACCCTAGGAAAGCAGCGGCTATCAAAGCTGAGGTTGAGAAGCTGCTAAGGGCGAGTTTTATATACCCTGTTCCTCTTACGGATTGGGTTTCGAATCCAGTCCCTGTGGACAAAAAGCAAGGAACAATCCGCGTATGCATCGATTTTAGGGACTTAAACAAGGCTTGTCCAAAAGACAATTACCCCACGCCATTTATTGATCAAATTATTGACGAGTGTGCGGGTAATGCGATTTTCTCCTTTATGGATGGTTTCTCAGGTTATAATCAAATCTCTATCCGTCCTGAGGATCAGCATAAGACTGCCTTCATATGTCCCTGGGGTACCTTTGCATATCGAAAGATGCCCTTCGGTCTTAAAAATGCTGGAGCCACCTTCCAGCGGGCCATGTCTTACGCTTTCCACGACATCAAACATATCATCGAGGCATACTTAGATGATCTCGCTGCTCGTTCTCGAAAGAGAACTGATCATCCTAGTCATCTTCGATTAGTCTTTGAGCGATGTCGTTTTTACAAAATCCGGTTGAATCCTAATAAGTGCGTTTTCGCGGTTACATCAGGTCGGTTGTTAGGGTTTATAGTTTCCAATGAAGGGATACGGGTTGATCCCTTCAAGGTTGAGGCAATAGTTCAGTTGCCTCCCCCGTCTTCAATTCGTCAACTTCAAAGTCTTCAAGGGAAGGCCAATTTCTTAAGAAGGTTTATAGCAAACTATGCCGAGATCACTAAAGGGTTCATGCGTTTGCTACGGAAAGGAGTTCCATTCCTGTGGGACGACTTTGCGCAGCGGTCGTTTGATGCTTTGAAAAAGGCATTAGTCTCTGCCCCGCTTTTGAGTCCACCGGATTACGGTAGAGACTTCCTTTTATATCTCGCTGCAGCAGAATCTACCATTGGTATGGTTCTAGTTCAGGAAGACGATGCTCTTGTCGAGCACGTGATTTATTATTTGAGCCGAGGCTTGATAGGCCCTGAACTCCGCTATTCTCCTGTTGAGAAGTTGGCCTTGGCAGCAGTCCATGCTGTCCAGAGGCTCCGTCATTACATTTTGCTACGCAAAACTTTTGTCTTAGCGGCGGTCAATCCATTCCAATTTGTCCTCAGTAGGCGAGTGATTGGGGGCAAATATAATAGATGGATAGTCATTTTACAAGAATTCGACCTCGAGTTCTTGTCCGCCAAGTCTAAGAAATCTATGGTCTTCGCGGAGCTAATTTCTGAGCTTCCTTGTGGAGAGGATGTTGTTTATGAGGAAAGTTTACCCGACGAACATATATTCCTCATCTCTTCACAAGACCCTTGGTATGGAGATATCATTGTTTATCTCCAGACTTCGAAGTTTCCCTCTACTTCCTCCAAGGATGAACGTCGCAAGTTACGTCACCTGGCTAAAAACTATGTTATCATTGGTGACACTTTATACCGTCGAGGGGTTGATTCAATTCTTCGACGTTGTTTAACCTTAGAGGAAGCAGAGTCTGTTCTTAATGATTGCCACAGTGGAGCTTGTGGTGGTCATCTATCCGGGCTTGCTACAGCCCAGCGCATCTTACGTGCCGGCTACTTTTGGCCTTCACTCTTTAAGGACTGTGTGGAAGCGGTAAAACGCTGTCACCCGTGTCAAATTTTTACTCGCAAGATGCGCGCGCATCCAGCTCCCCTTTTTCCCGTTGTCACCGTCGGTCCCTTTACTAAGTGGGGTATTGATTTTACGACTTGTAATCCGCCTTCAGCGGCAAATCACAAGTACATTATCGTGGCTGTAGACTACTTCACGAAGTGGGCTGAAGCCATGCCTACTTATAAGAACGACAGTGACACGGCAGCTTTGTTTCTTTTCAATCAAGTTATCTCAAGATTCGGTATCCCAAGAGAGATTGTCACTGACCATGGCAGTCATTTCCAAAATCAGCTAATGTCCGAATTGGCTTTTAAATTAGGTTTCCGTCAAGAGCATTCGTCTCCTTACTATCCTCAGGCCAATGGACAGGTCGAGGCGGTCAATAAAACTCTTAAGACGATACTCCAACGGACAATCGATAAAAATCGGTCCAATTGGCACATTATGTTGTATCCGGCTCTTTGGGCATACCGAACCTCCGTTAAAACGGCTACTGGTTTTACTCCTTTTCAGTTAGTTTACGGGGTGGAATCTATCTTTCCGGTCGAATGTGAAATTCCATCTCTGAAATTGGCTGTCGAGCTTCTTCCTGAGACTTCGAGTCTCGAGGAGCGCCTAGTTCATCTGGAACATCTCGATGAGCAGCGTCGAGATGCTGCCACGACGAATGAGGCCCATAAGAAAAGGGTCAAAACTCAGTATGATAAGTCTGTCAGACCTCGTGTTTTTTCTGAAGGTGACCTTGTCTTGGTCTATGACCAAGATAAGGACGCCTTGGGGGCAGGCAAATTCAAGCCTATGTGGTACGGTCCTTTCATTATCAAACGAGTCTTAGAAAAAGGATCGTATGAGTTAATTGATTTCGAAGGAAACAAGCTGGCGGAGCCCCGAAATGGGCTCTATTTAAAGAAGTATTTTGCTTAGTTTTACCAGGCAATGGCTTCTTTGTATTTTATGTATATTTGTACATATCTTATCGAGCGTTTTTCTGATATCAGCACTTTTGGTCTGCTTTGGCAGGTGTTGATGGATGATTTGGTTTATTTTGGATTCGCCGATGGTGCTAGTCGGCACACTCGGAATCTTGCTTCCGCAGCTTGGGTACTTTATTACCCAACTGGTCAGTTGATGACATCGAGAGGCGTGTGTATCGGTCCTGCTTCAAACAATATGGCCGAGTATACAGCTGTTATCAATTTATTATCCGAGGCAATCTCTTACGGGATCGACTCGTTGGTAGTGTATCTTGATTCTCAATTGATAGTGTCTCAGTTAAATAACATTTATCGGGTTAGAGATCCATCATTATATCGCCAATATTTAAGGGTGAGGTTGTTGCAAAGATCATTTATTTACATTAATTATTTGCACATTCCAAGATCTCAAAATTGGTTAGCTGATTCTATCGCTAATCAAGCATTAGACTGGCATATCAATCATTCATCATCATAAAATCATGCATCAAAAAGTCAAACTGTATATATATATATATCACAAAGCGTCTCGAGTGTACATATGTGTGTCCAAAAATATACAAAATTGGGACTCAAATGCCCATAATCATGTCAGGCATATCTAATGCCTCGGCTCTGGATGAGCAGCTAAATAACTAACTATAGCATTGGCCACGCGCCGAAAAACGCGAACCCAGTCACGTGGCATCCCAACCACATGACGCTGCATATCTGGAGGAAGGTCCTCTATCTCGGCCATCGGTACTTGATAGCTCAATCTCGCCAAGTGTCGCTGCACGTTGGCGAGGGTCCTTTCCGCATCCGCAGCCGCCTCTTCGGCTCCTCGGCCACGCCGTCCGTGCCGTGGGAATCCATCTGGTCGCACAGGCCCAATGTCTGAAACATGATCATCATATCAGTCATTTGAATCTCATCAAAAAAAAATATATTTTTCAAAGTTCATCATTATGCTTGAAAAATCCTAAAAATCATAAAATCATAAAAATCAAAAAATCTTACCGATCTCGCCCCATGCTGCATCTGGTGGCAGCACTAGGTCAGGATCTCCTCGGAAATCCAGTCCAGCATAGGGGTAGTCGTCTATGGCGATGATCTGTTGCTCCCACCAAGCAAAAAAGTCGTCGTCGAATGCATTCCTGGGCACTTCCCCACCCCCCAGACGTTTCATCAAGTCAGCCCACCGGCCCATACGTGGATCACGTGGACTACTGATGGGAACTGCTACCCTGGGACGGAGTGCAGGAACCTTCTCGAAGAAAAATGTGCATAAAATGGTCCCATACCCAAAGTTCTTGGTCTGTCCCTTCCTGATAGAAGCAAGCTGCTCCTTCATGTTGGCAAGTAGGGGAGTACACCAGTCAAACACCGTGGTGAGACAGTCCACTGCTACGCTCATGTTTACTCGTGATGCCTGATGTAGCGAAGATGACCCGTTCACTCGAGCTATGGTGAACAGGATTATCCGCAGTGACAAACTCGCCACGTGTGGGATCGAGATCTGACTCCCGACCTTCCGATGACCTGGGCAGTAAAGTTGTACATAGTCGTCTACGCTGAGACTATTCCGGGTCCTGCCCCGGGAGTGGACTACCTCTCCCCTTCGGGAAAGGCCCGTGATGAAATATATATCTTCCACTTCTATCCTGAGTGGCATTTGATCAATCATAAAAGCTTCTTCCTCGACATCCCAGTAATCAATAAGTCTCTCGAGCAGACGCACATTTGCTTTCATATTCGGCAACTTAAAGAATTTTAACAATCCGCATCCCCGTAAGGCATCTAATGCCTCATCATTCTCCATAACTTCATTATCTACAGCTGAGTGCTCTCTTTCACGCCATGTGAGAGTCATCCTGGAAGAAAAAATCAAATTCATCCATTAGTTTTTTATATAAAAATTTTTCGCTGCGCACACGCGGTTTACCCTATACACAGTCGCGTGTAGGGCCGTCGTATACGCGATTTATATACATCCAACCCGCGTGTACGCCGCAGAGCAATTTTTTGCAAAAATCTAACGGTGAAACATTAATTAAACTTCCTAAAAACTATCACAATTGATTGCAAGACAAGTTTAGTGCTTACCTGGAAGTTTTCGGCAAGTTTGAACGGTTGAATAAGTCACGGGGAAAGTTTGCTCCTTTTGCTCCACAATTTGCTCTCCAAGTCAAACGGTGAAAATGGTAAGTCCAAAATTTCTTTTTATAAGTTTTGAAAATGCAAAATTTTTTCAAAATTTTATTTTGTTTGGTTTCATGTCACTTTTAACTTGGGAGCTTGGAATGTCGAGATTGAGTTGTTTTTCAGGACATTTTGGACATTTTTCGACGATTCGAGGCGGTTCCATGACTGCTGACCCGTCATGGCAGGTATCGTGTTCTCACTGGCATATAGGTTAGGGACACCATTTTTCCGTTGCATTATGCATACTAGCCTCCATTTGACCGATACATCTGCCGTAGGGTCGACCCCATCATGTTATGGTTCGCAAGCCATTTTCACTCGCCGATTCTTTAAATCATGACATGATGGTAGAGCCATCCTTTTACATGGGCATCCTAGTTAGCACCTCACTGACATTTGTTGCCCATGCTGCTTCGTTTTGAGTAGGCTCGGGAGTCCTCTGTAGTCCCGCCATGACTTATGCGTTGAAGACTCATTCTTCCTTGCTTCTTCGCTTCGTTCTGGCCTTATACCCTAGAGGCTCCTATGTGTGTTGAGTTGTACTTCTGCATTGCATGTTGACCATTTGCACCTTTTGGCCTATAGCCGGCTTCACTTGGACTCGTGTTTAAGCCCACTTTTGACCATGACGTCTGCAAAAAATCAACCTTGCATACCCTTGACCTCTGCAGCTTGACATACCCAGATCCGTGGAAGGGACATACCTCTGAGTGTCACTGACCAGTTTTTCACCTCCCTGCATTGAGCATAGGAACGTTCCTTTCCCAGGAACTAGAGCATCTGTTTCACCGACACTCGTTCTTTCCACTGTACCATAGCATTCTTTTATTCTTTTTCCGGCTTATCAGAAAAAGACAAAAAAAATTAAATATTCCAAAAAGAGCGGGAACAGGGACATTATTTCCATTTATTGTTGGCAGCTAGAGTCAGTCGTGTCGCCCTTGAACAAAGCACTCAAAACAAAGTCTCCTCCGCATGGGTGGGATTTAGTTTGACTTAGGTAAGCCATAACCTTGTTATCGAGTCAGTTCTCCCCCGATTGGTTATCTCTTCCAATCATATGGAGGGTTCGTTCGTGCCTCCTGCATGACGAACTTATACAGATTCATTATATGCTGCCACATAGTCACATTGAGTCGTGCTTTTGTTCAAGGGAAGTTAGCCTGAGTCGGCCTTTCTGCGGTGTCTCTTGACTCATTTTTCAGTCGGCCATCCCTGGTTGTCAGTGTCATGTCTATCATCACATCAGTTATATTGGTCCTTCACTCGTGCCGGTTTGAGAAGGTCCCCATTGACTTCTTGCTGGCGGGTCTTGTCCTTATCGACGACGACACATTGCTCTGAGGGCAGACCTAGAGACCGCACCCTGGCCCTATTTTCATTATTGATAGGTCACCTTGTGCTCAGCATCGATCAGTATCATGGGTCTTTGACTGAGTGGTTTCCCTTGTGTTCGACATCAGCATACATTATCACACATTGGGATTCGTGCAGTACCTTGGTTTCCATTTGACCCTATTGGTGGATACCTCGCCTCTGTGTCAGCTTTCATTATTGGTTGGTTCAGAGGGTTTCTGCCGTGCGCTAGCCACATCTTGTGTACGCCGGAAACGTACTTTCGGTTGGGTTACTACATCTTTTTCGTCCGATTCCTTCCACATTATTGGCCTACGGGTTACACTCGCGCTAGATTGATGGAGGATGCCTTAATGCCTTCCTTCTAGCGGATCTTTCCCTATCGACTCCGACTCATTGCTCTGGGGCAAAGATCTAGAGTCCATTTGGCAGTACCTTGGGGTTTGCAGTCATTAGTGGCAGATTCCTCGCTATCGACAGTGGGAAACCATCATTGTCTCCTGATTGATAGATTCTTACAGGTGTTCGACTTCAGCTCATCTATTCACACTTGTTAGATTGTACTGGGTACCTTGACGCTCATTATCATTATCGGTGAGTAGTCTCGCGTTTGTTAACGGTATACATCAATGACCGGTAATCAAACGATTTCTCACATGGTCGACTTCAGATCATTTATTCCCATGGTGTAGAAATGTACCACGGCGGTCGGTGAAGACCTCAGGTTGTATCAGCATTCATTGGTTCACTTGACAGTTGCTCCTGTTACTGCTAGTTGATACCATTCCACCTTATATGTTGCAGTCAGTCATGGCGACATTCTATATGCTGGCACCTGAGTTTGCAGTGTAGTACCATCCTATTCCATCATGTTCAGTTGGTACCTTATGGGATCAGTCTTTGATTTCAGTGATCCGTTGCATCTTTCAGCATCATTGACAGTTTTATATGTGATATTCAGACATGTACTTACTCATTATGATCAGATGATCCATTATGTATTTTTACAGTCATTTATACTTGTATACTTAGTGGATCCGCTTGTACTTGATATGCGGACATGCTTTACTTTTCCTGAGCATGGGTATGCCCGCCTCAGACAGTGTTTCTTTCTGATCTCCTTTCGGTGGCTTGGCAGGCTGAATTCCGGTGAAGTCCTCCTCGGTTTTTCGGCAGAGTTCCTTTCCTTGTACTTACTTAATGTATTTCGGCCATCATGTTCCCCTTCTGACCTCATACATTAGGGGGCATCTGTTATAGCTCCAAATCTCACTCTTATGGTTTGTGATGCTGCACTTATGGCCTAGGGCAACCCCTCCTTCCAGACCTGGTCCAAAAATTTAAAAAACAGTGTTTTATTCCCTGTACGCGACTTTGCCCTGTGTTAAACGCGTGTACACGCGGGTCTGTCATACCCAACCCGCGTGTATCTATTAAAACACTTAAAAAAATATAATTTCCTCTTTTTCGGGCGGTGATCGCGGGTTTACCTGCTGGATCACCTGTTAGTGCCCGTGGCCCAACTGTTCCCAACCAACTCCTAACTAAAAAACTACTTTGGAGAGGGTATAAAAAGACATCAAAGGGAAGGCCAAGGGGAGAGAGAAAGGAGAGCAAGATTATTATGCTGAGATTTTTCCTTAGACCAGGTCTGAAGTCCTTGGTGCATCCTGCACTTCCCCCATTTTGCATAGGAAACCCTTGTTTCCATGTGTATTGGTGATCATTCATCCTTGACATCATCATTGAGTAAGACTTGGAAGGAGCTCTTGTTGAAGGCTGGAGGCTGGAACGAATCCGGGAGGAAGCTTGCTTGGAGCCTGCTGAAGGTGTTCAGGTGATATCTTTCCGATATATGTACTTTATTTGCCTTTATATATAAAGAAACACGTCTTTGTTCCCGAATAATCTTTCTTTATGCTTATGAGATTCTTGTGTTGAATTCTTATGAAAGTAGTTACTTAAAGATTATTTATAACTAACTTTATAGCATAAAGATGATTTATACATAAACTTCTATACATGTACTGTTGAGTTCTTTGATTTGTTTGTCTTGCAGGTCAGAGAAAGAAGAAGGGAACTCCAAGAAGGGTTTGCACCCTAACGGTCTTCTCAGACGTAGGACCTTAGGTATGTACCCTAAAACATTAGAATTTGCTTAAAAGTTAAAAAGATGGCTGTGTGTATGTGTTTCTTTGTATAAGCAATTTTCAGTCTGGTAGAGTCTCAGCCCAAAGGACTCTAGGGGTACTTTCCCTTCAACCAACAACCCTCGGTGGAATGGGGTTGTCGAGAGGAAAAATATGACCACCAAGGAAACAGTGAAGGAAATGATCTATGATCAAGAGTTTCCTATGCTTTTATGGGTGGAGGCCTACAATACATATGTGTACATGTTTAATAGGAGTTCTCATAGGGTGTTCGAGGATGTGACTCCTAAGGAGATATACACAGTAGTAAAACCAGATGTGAGTCACTTGCACATATTCGATAATCTAGTTTATGTCCATGTGCCTATAGAGAATAGAAATAAGCAAGAGCCCTTATGTGAGATGGGTGTGTTTGTTGGCTATAATGAGGACTTGAATTCCTACCGAGTCTACATTCCAGGAGAGAGAAAAGTGATCATGAGTCGAGATATTAGATTTAATGAGGGCGGGACCCTTAGGATATCTCATGAGTGAGAGCCAACAACGATAAAGGAGAAGGAGAAAGAGGATCCTAAGGATGAGTAGGGACCAACAACACTAACATGTACACATCCAGCAGATTTGGAGGATGAGTTAGGCATTCCTTCAAGCTCTTCCTTCGAGGAGGCCTAGATGGGCCAAACAAACATTGATGGATTTTGAGGAGCTTGTGTAGGCTCCTAGCAATAATTTTAGGTAGAGCATACCACGAATTAGATATTCTAGTTAATTCGAACTATTGAGTAGCATCTACGAGTCTAAGCCATCCACTTTATAGGATGCAATAGGAAACAAGGTTTGGAGAGATGCCATGATAAAGGAGTATAGCTCCTTCATGATAAAATATGTTTTGGATATAGTGTCTCAACGAGAGGACAATTTTGTGGTCACTTATCGATGGATCTACAAGATCAAACATACAAATGATGACATTATCGAGAATTATAAATAGAGGTTCATGCTGAGAGGGTTCTCCCAAAAGAAGGGAGTGGATTACAATGAGACATTCGCACCCATCACTAGATATGCATCTATTCAAGAAATTATGTCCATTACTTTAAATATGGGGTGGAGGATACATCAGATGGATGTGAAAATCGCTTTCATTAGTGGATTAATTGAGGTGGAGGTGTATATTGATCAACCTCAGGGTTTTGACGTGCATGGGAGATATTTTCATGTATGCAGGTTGAAGAAGGCCCTTACGGGCTAAAGCAGGGTTTGCATGCATGGTATGCCAGGATTGATGGATATCTTCTTGGTTTGGGCTTCACTAAGAGTGGGGTCGATCCAAATGTGTACTTTGTTCTTATTGAGGATGAATTGCTCATCTTAGTATTACATGAGGATGATCTCTTCATGACAGAATCATAGAAGCTCATAGGAATGTGCAAGGAGGATCTTGCATTGAAATTCAACATGAAGGCGTTGGACAATTAGCATTGTCTAAGTGGTTCATGGCACCTGATATGTTGGCATTGATGTCAACCAGACTAGCATTGAGATTAGAGGCAACAGATTTTGGCAATGAAGAGCATGTTATTCATGGGGAATCCCATGGTTACTACAGTACTTTGTATAGAATCATCATCGTAGCAAGGTTAGTGGAGAAGTCATAAAGAGATGGTTATGATGGCTAGGGAGTCCCAGACTTTGGATAGTGCTCGGAAATAGTTTTTAATGGCATATTGAATTTTAAAAATGGCCTCTTGGATCGAGATATATTATTGGTCAAAGGTTGCAGATAAAAAGGTCAACAAACATGGTTCCATGGCTCAAGGTTCCACATAGACTTTGTGTTTCGTGTGAAATCTCTTTGTTAAAGAAATTTTGGACTTAGCCATTTTTGGAGTAGTTTCAGGTCATGCAGAAAATGTACAAATTCGGAGGATAGGTCATGCATCAAATTTTGGAAAGTGAACAAAGCTCTGACCCCCGACCTATGTGGGACCAGCTCCAAGTCAGGAGATGGGTCTAGTCAAGCCAGACAGAGGTCGAGTAGTGTAGCAAGGTTTAGCAATAAGACTAAAGTCTTGACCCCCGACCCCTGACCTATGTGGGACTCGATACAGGAAAACAAGTGGAATAATGTGACTAGCTCATGGTGATGTGTTGGCAATAACGTGGAAGATGATGTCATCATGACGTGGCAGTATGAAGGACATGTGGCAACCAAATTCGATATTTTTTAGTAGCCTGATGGGCCAAATTTATGTGACATGTGTCACCATACAAAAGGTTCAACACGGCCTAGATGATGTCAGCATGACATAAGCTAATGATGTGGTAGAACCTTGAAGTTTGCACCAAGGGGTTGGTTTGTAATTTTTTTCCCGTGTATTTAGTTTCATGCATTGGATGAATAGAGTAGGCCAAAAAAATGAAAAAGGACCCTCGTCGAGACTACGGGCAAGTCGGGGGTCAAGGCAAAGGGAGGCACATAAGCAAGAAGAGTGGATCAACTCACAAGATCCCAACCAACAATGAAATATGTGCCCAGGATTCAGTTTTGTGGTGTTTTTCAATATTAAAGAGTTGTCAGACCTCTAGTTCTAGTTGTTAAGTTAGAAGAAAACACAGATGCATAACATGTGAAGCAGGCTGACCCATGACCTTCCAAACTCCCAACAAACATTGAATGGTGGTGCACTAGAGTTTTTTCATGTACTAAAGATGACTGCAGAAAACGAATGCACAAGGCAGCGAGAACCACGATTACACAGATACTTCAATGGAGTCAATAGTGATTGTCATAGGCAGTAGACGATAAGAAAGGAACATGTTTTGCAAAGGTTGAAATTGACTTCAAAATAACCATGATTGAGCTTTCTTTCATTCCTCGTAGAGTTAAATGAAGAGAATAGCTCAAGGATGACATACCAATAGTTACGAGCTCTAGTGGTGTGTTGCAAATGGAGATTTCGTGTATCAAATGCAACAACGAGATGGAGTGCCATGTTGTTTGTACAGGAAAAATTCAATGGAGGTACTCCTAGCGTGCACAGTTTGACTGAGAATTTATTTCTTAGTATGAAAGACACTCACGTGGACATTATTTGCATTAATTGTAATGAATTTGTTGTTGGATCCCATTCTCAGTGATTAATGCAATTGCAGTGCCCTTGCACTCTGGTGGAACAACAGCATAGAGATCCATGCAAAAGTAAGCTTCTAGGCCCTGTGTTGCATATACAATAGAGACAACATTGATCACAGTGTAGTAGAGTAACAAAACAGTGTATAACAATTACGAAAATTTGGGAATGCATAATTGGTGATAGAAACAGAGTGCAGAGTTGTGGATGTGCGACTAAGCTAAGTCTCACTAAGAGGAGGTGTTTTTCATAGGGTCAAACCCTGAGTTGGTTTATCAATAGGGAGAACAGATAGAAGGAGAACTAGGGAGCCGAAAGAAAAGGACTAGCATTGGAACATACCATATTTGTATTTCTATGTATATTCATTTTCCTTTGTTTTTAGTTTGAAAATTGTATGAAAAGTTTAACATTGGCTAAAGCAGGTAGTTGCATGCATTCATAAGAGGTTGGTGCCTCTTGGAAATTAGTGGCTTGTTATCTTAAGGGTTTGGTGCCTCTCATGAGTGGGTGCTCACAAACAAATTGATGTAATTAACTAGGTGCTTAATTTACATCATAATAACAAACAAATTGGTGGTTTTATCCCTTTGCGTTTCCACATAAAAATACATGTGTCAATATATGTATGTTTCTCATGTGATGGATTGTGTGTACATGTGAATGCCATATCCTATTGTTTATTTGTATTGTGTATGAATTCTCTCACAAGTAACTGACAAGAGTGAAAATAATTAAAGGTTTGTACTTAAAGGTTTAAGAGCCTCGCTATTACTGATTCACCCCCCCACTCCCTCTCAGTAATTCCTTATTCCAACAATTGGTATCAAAGCAAGGTTTCCTTCAGGAATAGTCTAACCACTAGAAGGTAAATCCATAAGGAATTATGTCTAGGAAAGAGAGTCAGTGTGCTTACTCAAGAAAGATACCATTCTTTGGTGGGACAAAATATTCCTTTTGGAAAGATAGGATGGAAGTGTATCTTCTATCCCTAGGAGTAGATGTTTGGAGCATGGAAAATTTTAGGGGCTAATGTTCGCCCAGTGGGCTAATTTTCCATGATTTTTCCACAAAAAAGATTCGCCAATTTCCAATTTTATAAAAGACGATTCGCCCAAATTTTAGAATATAAAATTATTTTACCTTAAAAATCGCCAAAATTATAGAGAGACTATATACAAAATAATTATAAATTTGATTAATTTTACAAATATATCAATAAACATTTATAATTTGCATATTAGGGATTAGTGAGATTCGCCAATGTTTTAAACTTCAAGAAAATTTTCCATCCTTAAAATTTTCCTTGGTTTGGAGATTTGTACTAGTAGATTATTATGTCCCTAGTGTCCCTCCTGTTGATGCAGATGGTAAAAAATTGTATGGAAATAATGATAAAGCCAAGAATTTCATTCTCTTTGGCCTTATTCAATCTGAACTCATAAAGGTTATGCATTGTAAGTTTTCCAAGGAAGTGTGGGTGAAGCTCAATCAGACTCATGAAGGAGATGATAAATTCAAGCAGACCAAACTTCAAACATTCATAAAGAGGTTTGAAAGCTTAAAAATGAGTTAAGAAGAAATCATAACATCATACTTCCTCAAAGTTGATGAAGTAACCAATATGATTAGAGGACTTAGCGAAGAAGTCAAAGAAGATATAATTGTTCAAAAGGTCTTAAGTTCTCTCCCCATGAAATTTAATTCCAAATTCTATGTCATTGAAGAGATGGATGATTTAAATAATTTCAAGATGGATCAGCCGCTTGGTACTCTCATAGACTATGAGATGAGAATAGGAAAAGAGAAGTCTGAACCCAAGGAGGCAGCATTCAAAGTATCCAAGAAGGCCAAGGAGAAAAAAGATAATCAAGATTGCTCCAACTGTAAATCTGATCGGGAGTTGGCTCAATTTTCTAGGAAATTAAAGTGTGGCTCAGGAAATATAAAGGGAATCCGCCATTTTAATGCTTTGATTGTAGAAGAGTTGGACATTTTTCCTCCAAATCCCCTTACAAAGAAAGTACAGAAAAGGAAGATGTCAAAAATTTAAAAGCAAATGTAAAAACATCAGAAGAAGAATTGCTTTAAGAAAAAGGGACTCTACTCCAAAGAGGATAGTTCAACACCAAATTCAAACAGTGAAAACCCTTCAGAAGATAATTCAAATGAGTATTTACTCATGGCATTTGGATTAGACTCCAAGAAGCAAAATACTACTGACTCTGAAGAGGAAGAAGAAGAATTAGGAGTAGCATATTTTGAGGGGGAACTTATCAATGTTCTTGATGAGTTAAAGAAGTCCAGGAAAAATAATAGGCAACTAAAAGAACAGTTGCAGTGTGTTGAAGAAGGTATGAACAACTCAAACAATGAGGAATTTTTTTATCAAAAAAAGCTTGAAGATGTTATTAAAATCAAAGACAGTTTAGCTCTTCTACTATAAGAAAAACAAGGAACCTGTGAGAAGATAGAAGAAGAGAACAAGCATCTAAAGAAAGGATTGTTCAAGGTAAAGAGGGAAATGATCTCAAGAACATGCAAATTTGAAATTTTTTCCTTGAAATTAAAACTAGAAGAAGCAAAAGAAAAACAAGAAGTTCTTAATGATTTGATCCATGAATGGGAAGAAAATTATCAGAGTCTCAAGATAGAGGTCATCTCTCTGAGAACGGATCTTGAGAGATTGGAGACCGAGAAGCGTATAAATGAAAATTTTGCAGAAGGAACAAGAAAGCTAGATCAGATTCTAAATAGTCAAAGGTCTTTAGGAAACAAAACAAACATGGGATACTCCAGACCACATGAATTTTCTATGGGAAAGATGAACTTTAGGTCTATAGGATTTGAGGAACCTCAAAGCTATGCAAAGTTGCATCAAGAAAGAATCAATGAAGACAAAAAGGTAGCAAGCTAGAGAGAATCCCATCTTTGGAATAATAACTCCAACCATCCCAAGGATCCATACCAATGGAGAATGAATCAATCATCTAGACAACAGAGTTATTGTGATGAACTTTAAAACTTTAGGTACTCTCCTTTATTTTATGGTAATTCTTATAAATGTCACATCTTTGGACATAAGGATGTTGATTGTAGAAGGATCAAAGTTGAAAGAGATTAAAATTCCAAGTATAATAAATATCAAAATTTTAGATCTCAAAACTCTCCTCTCAGAGATTGAAATCCCTTCTCTCCCCTAATGAATGATGTTGAATGCTTCAAGTGTAATAATTTCAAGCACAAGGTGAGTGAATGCATAAGAAGATTTGAGTACCCATCTAAGTCCCAGGGCACTTGGAAGTCAACTTTTCAAAAGGATTAGGAGGATTGGAAACGAAATTCCAAAAACAGCATGGAATGTGGACCTGCTTTTTCAGGACATAATCACGAAAACATATGGTATGTAGACGATGGTTGTTCCAAGCATATGACAAGGGATAAGAAAAAAAAATCGTTAAAAGAGAAGGACAAAGGGAACAATGTCACTTTCAACAACAATGCCCCAGCAAGAATTGAGGGTAAGAGTATAGTCAGTGTTGATGAAAATTTAAAGCCCAAAATGTGTTGTATGTAGAAGGTGTCAAGAACAACTTTCTTAGAGTAATCCAGATGTGTGATAATGGCTATAATGTGACTTTTTGATCCAAATATTGTGAGATTCAACATGAAAAGAATGGAAAGACGATGGGAAAGGCAATCAAAACTGATAAGAATGTATATTTGTTTGATGACTCCAGAGTAAGATGTTATCTGCGCAAGACAAATGAAACTCAGTTATGGCATAGGAGACTTGGTCATATGAATTTTGACAGTCTAGTAAGAATCAGAAAGTTGGGAACTATGAGAGGATTTCCAAGACTGCCAAGGCCTGATAGTTCAATCTGCAAATCATGTCAATTTGGTAAGCAGACTAAGACTCATTTTAAGACAAAATAATTTTCTTCATCTAGACCACTTGAGCTAATTCACATAGATATTTGCGGCCCAACTAGAGAAAAAATCCCAAGAGGAGAGAGGCATTTTATGTTGCTTATTGATGATTTTATATTGATGATTTTACCAGGGCCACTTGGATCATGCTCTTAAAACAAAAATCAAATTAAACATCCTAAAAAGTTTAAAGATCGAGTGGAAATGAGAAAGATATAAATATCAAATGCTTAGGATCACACGGAGGAGGAGAATACACTTCAAGATAACTTGAAGAATTATGTGAAGAGCATGGCATAATGAGGTGGTATTTTGTGGCTAGAACTCCATAACAAGATGGATTAGTTGAGAGAAAGAACAGAGCAATCCAGGAGATGGCCAGATCTATGATGGATGAAGCATATGTACCTCACACCTTTTGGTGAGAAGCAACACAAGCAATAATGTACCTATCAAACAGAACATAACTCAGGCCTAATAGTGATAAAACTCCCTATGATTTGTGGAAGGGAATACCTGCATCAGTAAAACACTACAAGGTATTTGGGAGAAAATTATTTATCAAAAAGAATGATAAAAATCCTGGAAATTTTGATTCACACACTAATGAGGGTATATTTCTAGGATACTCTGCTTGAAGTAAAGGATACAAGTGCTACAACAAAAGGACAAAGAGGGTTGAAGACTGCATTGATGTAGTAATAAATGAAATAGCACCACAATATGAGTCCTCCAAAGGAAACATGAACTCAGATGGAGAAGAGAGTTCAACCATCAGGCCATCAGACCATGAAGAAACAGAGTCAGATAATGAGGACAAAGAAATAAGCACAATGCCAAGGCCCAAAACACCATCTAGGTATGTACAAAAAGAGCATCCTGAGAGTCAAATTCTTGGAGATCAAAGACTTGGGGTTTAGAACAGGAGGAAATTTGTTGGTAGTCCAAGCTATGAAAATCTTTCTTTTCTATCTCAGGTTGAACCTAAGAATCTTAGTCATGCTAGTGAGAGCAAGTGATGGGTGAGAGCTATGAATGAAGAACTTGACCAAATTGTGAATAATGACACTTGGCAGCTTGTTCCAAGACCTAAAGAGAAAAATGCCATAGGCACAAAATGGGTCTTCAAAAATAAATTAAATGAGCAAGGTCAAGTAATCAGGAACAAGGCTCGACTAGTATGCAAAGGGTATTCCTATATAGAGGGGATAGATTTTGAGGAAACTTTTGCACCAGTAGCTAGACTAGAAGCTATGTTACACAGTAATTTGTCACCATTGGTCACCGTCCCTATCGCCCCGGTTTCCGTACATTGGAGGATGCATTCTGGGACCTGTGAGCAGTGACATAGCCTAAAAACACTTGCATTATGTTCCCCTGAGTATGTACTTCATGTTCCCTGAAGACACCTTCTGCAAATTATCCCTGAAAAGTGCCCTTTTTCCATTAGCGCAGGTACACAGTGTCTTATCCGCGCCAATCACTAAGATCCTCAAAAAGGGGCGCGCCCATTGGCGCTCTGTCCTAGAACAACACCCGCGCCAACCAAGTTTGGTAATGATTTTTGACAAACGCGCGCCCATATGATTTTTCCCTTCAGATCACGAAGTCTTTTGAAGATAAAATCCATCTGATAGAGTTCGAGAGTCATCATCTATCCTCGACATCTATCCACAAACGGCTTTTCAGAGATAATGTCAATCCACAATGGGTGTCCTGGTGCATTGAATCCTTCTCCCTTCTCCATCTATAAAAGTTTGTCCTCATGCATTAGACAAGCTAGTTCTTGAGTAATGCTAGTTGTGATTATGCTTGTCTGGAGTGATAGTAAGAGTCTTGAAGCATAGGGAGGTTATGCTGCTGGAATCCTAAGAGAGAGAAGGTCTATTGCAAGGCATACATAGCTGCTCGCCCAGCCAGAGGATAGGTTCAACGTCAGAACCTTGGTTGTATCTTTCTCTGCCTATTATTCATTAATAAACGACTGCTATTATGTTTCCAATCTCATTGTTTATTATGGTGATGCTTGATTTATTTCCTTTCTGACTGAAATATAGTTGTATGTTAGTGGATTTTATGCTTGTATTCGTTCCGTTCTTTGCATGTGCAGGTGTCCGTTCGCGAAGATCGCAAGGATTGTGACCTGCTGGAGCAAGGGAACGGGAGTATCAACTCTGCTTCGACATTAGCGTTGGACTCCAGGTTGGTACTTCTAATCCACTTTTCAGTATACAACTAGGAACTTGCATAGCAGTGTGAATTGATTGTTGCTAGACCCATTTTGGGCTAGTGGGATCACCTCTGTCCGCAGAGGGGATTTACCTATCCAACAAGCTATAAGAATGTTTCTTGCCTTTTCCAGTCATAAAAACATCAAGGTATATCAGGTGGATGTGAAGTCAACATTTCTCAACGGAGATCTGGAAGAATAATTTTATATTAAGCAACCAAATGGGTTAATGCTCACTAAATATGAAGGGTTTGTGTGCAAATTAAAAAAGGACTTATGTGGAATTAAACAAGCCCCCAGATCCTGGTATGCAAGACTGGATCGATACATTCAACAACAAGGATTTAAGAAGGGCATTGTAGATAGCAATCTATATATAAAATCTGAAGACAATCATCTACTAATTATGGTAGTGTATGTGGATGACATCATCTTTGGCACCAACTTGGAATGATTGGGACTTCAATTCGCAAACTATATGTAGAAAAATTTCAATATCTCCATGATAGGCGAATTGTCCTTCTTAGGATTGCAAATTTCTCAATCAAAAAAATGGGGTATTTATCTCCTAATACAAATACCTACAGGAAAATCTGAAGAAATTTGGGCTTGAATATTGCAAGCCAATTAACATGGTTATAGGTTCTAAGTTATGAAAAGAAGATGAGAAACCACTAATAAATCAAATTGTATACATATTGATGATAGGAAGCTTATTGTATCTTACAATGTTTAAACCAGACATCATGCAAGCAGTAGTTCAGGTGGCCATATTTCAAGCCTGTCCCCATGAAATTCATGGGATTGCTATGAAACAAATTTAAAAATTCCTGCAAGAGAAAACATACAATGGGTTGTGGTATGCTAGAAGAAAAGAGTTAAAATTGAGGGTGTATACTGATGTTGATTGGGCTAGCAATATTGATGACAGGAAGAGCACCTATAGTGTAGCATTCTTCTTCGGAAACTTCTTAGTGTCCTAGGTCAACAAAAAAAAAGATTCCATTTCCTTGTCAACTGCTAAACCAGAGTATATTGCAGCTTCCATCTATTGCTCACAAATTCTCTAGATGAAGCAGAACTTGAAAGGAATTAAGGTAGAGTTGATTGAACCAATTCCAATCATGTGTGATAACACTAGTGCTATAAGAATCCTTAAAAATCATATCATGCATTCAAATACCAAGCACATTCCTATCAAGTTTCATTTCTTAAGAGAACAGGTTGTTGCTAGTGTTGTTTGACTCGAATATTTGGCCACTAAAGAATAGCTTGCAGACATATTTACTAAACCACTTGAAAGAGAGGCCTTTTTGTATCTCTGGAAATAGGTAGGATTTGTGACTCCTCCTCCCAAATGAATAAATCAGAATGAGTATTGGCAGCAACTCAAATTGAAGGATCAGAGTAGACTGCAATGGTTTAGGGGAGTTTTCAAGAGAATACTTTGGCATTGATGACAAAGGGGGAGAAGATTACTAATGCTAAGGAGAATAACAATGATGAAGAATACCACGCTTGGTTTCAGGGGGAGATTACAGTGTTTCAATCAATGCCAATGGGGCAGATTGTTGGAAAATTGGCATTGTCTGAATGGTTGGTGGCACCTGATATGTTAGCATTGATGTTAACTAGACTGACATTGATATCATAGGTAGCAGATGTTGGTAGTGAAGAGAATTCTATTTAGGGGGAGTCTCATGGTTGTTACAGTACTCTGTAGAGAATCATCATAGTAGCGGATTTAGTGGAGAATCCAAAAAGAGATGGCTATGATGGTTGGGGAGTCCTAAATTTGGAGGATATTTTGCCTCAAAATATTATTTTGAAGTCTCTTGGAAATGACATAGTTGGATAGTACTCATAAAGATATTTCCAATGGTACATTGAAGTTTGCAAATGGCATCTTGGATTGAGAGATATTGTCGATCAAATGTTGTAGATCAAAAGGTCAACAAACATGGTTCCACATAGACTTCATGTTTTGTGTGAAATATCTTTGTTAAAGAAATTTTGGACTTAGCCATTTTTGGAGTAGGTTTGGGCCACACAACAAATGTATAAAGTTTGAGGTCATGCTTGTTAGGGTCATATTGTAGCGTCTACAACCACCCTCCAAATTTTTCCTTAGCTTCATTTTGGAGCCTCCCCATCGACCATCCTCAGCAGCATGTCTTGCACTGTCAAGCACATTAGCTTCAATTGTTTCATAGAGTCTTGCCAGCCTGTGCATGGAAGTTTGTTCCACCCCCTTCACAGGCTGCTTTCTGGACTTAGTGACAATTGTTGGTTGAGTATATCCCACTGGGAATTGCACAATTCTGGAGGGGAACCAGCCTTCCCTCCAAAAATTGCACACACCTAGCTCGACACCCAGTTGGGCTCCATAATTTCGCAATTCTTCCTAATAGTCTTCCTCTCAAAAATTGCGTAATTCATCCTAGGAAAGTTTCTTAGCCGAGAAATTGTGCAATTCTGGGCAGCAGTCACCTATTGCTCCCAGAAATTGTGTAATCCCTCTGGGACAACCATCTCAGCAACTAGCAGAAATTGTGTGAATCCAGCTAGGCAGCCTGTTCCTCTCAGAAATTGCACAAATCTAGCTAGGCAACCTGTTCCTCTCAGAAATTGTGCAAATCCAGCTAGGCAGCATGTTCCTCTTAGAAATTGTGCAATATAATCAGACAAACTTCCTTGAGAAAAGTGTCAGGTCTGACCTAGGACAATTTCTCAGCTCAGAAATTGCGAGACGCAGTTAGATATGCTTCCTTGAGAAAATTGTGAGGTCTGACTCAGGAGAGGTTTCTGGGCTTAAAAATTGCGCAATGCAATTAGACAGGCTTCCTTGAGAAAATTGCGAGGTCTGACCCACAACAGTTGCTCAGTCCATAAATTGTGCAATCCTAGGAGACACTCACCTGTTCCTCCCAGAAATTATGCAATCCCTATGGGACAACCATCTCTGCTCAACCCAAATATTATGAAGATTTCCATCCCAGGCTAGTAGAATATTGCATGTGCCTTCAGGTTGACCGGTTCCCTCCAGGACCGAGCAAAATCGATTTGCATGCATGGACTGCTTTTCCCAAGGCAGCATGCAAAGGCATCCCTTGATTCGAGGATCTATGTTTAGCAGCTAGAGGTTACATGCAAGGATCATTTCAGAAACCTCCCACCAAGTGTTGCTTTTACTAGATTTGTGGCATGCGAATCATGACTTTTATTTTATCTAAACTTATCAACCAGACACTGTAGAGCTCATTCCTCACCTCAACCTTGTAGCTCTGACATCCCACATTGCATATAGGACTCGTCAGCACATTCTTCTTAGTTGTTTCGGGGTAAGCCCACTTTTCATGTCTTACGTTGGGTTTTTGTCGATTTTTGTGTTTCGCTTTGTGTGAGTGTTGTCTACTTGATTTCAGTGAGTTCGTGTTGTAATTTTGATGTATATTAGCTTGTAGAAGTGTCGTTTCAGTTTTTTTTCACGTCTCATTGTTGTCCCATGCATGACATTGTTTTTACATAGACGATCGTCGTTGTGGCGACTCGCTTCACACACATGCATGTTTTCCCATTTTCTGAATCCTACACTTCTTGTTGGCATGTATGATCATTCACTCTTGTTTACACTCATCTCATCATGCATTCAAACTTCTCATGTTTTCAGTCACCCGTCAGCCGGTTTGGGTTGTCTTGACTCGGACTGTGCCTTGCCTGGCTAGTACTACACATTTCTGAAATCGAGGGCTCTACCTTCCCCCCATAAATTGTGCAATTTTGGCCCAACACTGACCTCTAGGATTGCATTGCGCAATTCTTGGAGGTAGTGTCCCGCTGGCCCTAGAAACTGCGCAATGCACTTTGTTGGTTGCATGTCATTGCTTATTGAAATTGCGCATTGCGCAGTTTCAGTCCTCAGCAGGCCAGGCTGGACTATACATTGTGTAGTCCCAGTATTCAGTCAGCCTCCTGACAGCCCGAACTATTCCTTGCAAAGCTTTGGTAGTCAGTCTCTCAACCTCTCAGCAAAAATTGCACAACCTTCACGATCAGTCACACCGGTATGTTGCATGTCAGTCCTCAAGTTTGTTTTGGTTTTTGGCTAACAAATTGCTTGCCATGAGCATTTCTATGTCTCCAGGCATCACAAGTGTTCGTTTGTCTCTTATAAGTAGAAGTACAATGGCCTTCAAGAGAGCAGAGTCAAAATACATCATTGAGAGCACAAGGGGGGTTGCAACCAAGCAAGTGTCTATGAGCTTGCCTACTTATGACAACATCAAGTTGTTCGTAAACAAGGACAACAAGATAATATGGCAGCAGCATCATAGCAAGCAGAACCATCAATAATAGAAAAAGTAAGCACACCTGCACGCAACAAATGCAAGAGGAAGGTTGTTGACAACACAGAGGTGGAACAAAGTTGCAAGCTCAAGCAGATCCACTTGTGATGAAAGAAACTTTGGAGACTAAGGCTATGAGGTGATGGCACGACATGAAGATCGTGCGAAGGAAGAGAGAGAAACAGAGAAGGAGTTTCATGTGCTGAAGCAGCAACTCAAGAAAGAACAGGAGTTGAATAGATGAGAGAATGAGTTGCAGCAGGAACAAGTACAGCAGGGGGCACAACATGCAAAGATAGATGAAACTACGCCCACACAAGTTATAGATCCATCCCAGCAGCTGGCACAGAGAAGGCAAGGTGAGAAGTGTTGTTGATCACATGCAAGTATATTCATCAGCATGCATTTCATTGTGCGCATGCATGTGATCCCACCCACTTGGCACACTCATTGAGGCAAATACAAGAAGAAAGTCTAACTGGAGTTGAACATGTACTTCGAGAAGTTGATGCACATGGTCACCAGCACACACTTGGAGATCACATAGACAATATGCATTAGTATGTTATTGGTTCAACCACACTCAAGACCATGATGCACTTTCTATCAAACGAGTTTGATAGAGGGGCCATATCAGTGTACCCGGATGCAACGGATGCAAGAGTTCGCTTACAACAGGATGTCACCATTGAGCACACGGACACCATCACAGACGACCAAGCTTGGCATTAGTTCGCCACCATCGACCATCACAAGGATGTCAAAGATTTGGTATCACCACAACGGTCTGAGTGTTAGTGATGTCTTACATGGCTTGCTCAAGCCATTTTGTCTCACATGGGTACATGTACAGATTGTATGTAACATCTTGTCAAGTAGAAGTTCAAGTGTCGATAGTTGAATGTAACAGTCATACAGTAGTTGAAGAGTCATGAGGATAGATGAACGGTCACAAAGGGGAATGTCAAGTGTCACCCCATACTTTGTTATAAATAGAACATCATAACTCATTGTAAAGGTTTTTGGTCAGCCAAGCTTCCAATAGGAGTATCTTAGAGAAAGCTTGGACAGTATTGTAACAAGCCTTGGATTCTCCACTGTGCAGAGCTCGTATATCTCTTTGGAGGAGCAGGCGGCAGTGACTGTAATGTTTCGCTATCGAAACTAGTGGTTGGTCATGAATGTATTATATGGCTGGAACTTACACTTCTTAATATAACAGAGCCAACACATTTCATGCAAATGTCGTATTGTATTCCAGCTATCTATTTACTCTAAATGTTATATGTATATGTTTGATTAAACATGCATGTGTAGCTATTTTCTGTATATGTATGTATGAATCTTACTAAAATGTGTTGTTGGTTTAACCATCACTTTGGATTGCTAGCTAACTTGCCTTCCATGTTGTGGTGCATCTTTTCTCGTGTGTTCCCTTCTTAACTCCGTGCTATCATAGGTTTCCAAGGGGTGCACTCACCTCACCGTCTATGTGTTAGAACTGTTCATGAACCTTCCTTGACTTGCTGCATATGTCACACCCTTTCTACCAATAGGGACATCTTACTTGCCTCTATGTGAAACTGCGATCAAGGTGATACTATACGACCCACTGCTGGCACTCCTACACCAAACGGTCTGAGGTCTAATTAGGACTTCTTATTGGGGAGATCCCTGACATGTTGATGGGTCTAGCACCGTCAAAATTTTGGCTCTAGAAGGAGGGCCAGATGACAAGTTGAGTCCTCACATCTGTTTTGAATATCTGCATATCCATCATGACTAGCTACAGAGTTTCTCTTTCGGAGAGTATGTCTTAAGGAAACAACTTTGAAATCTCGGAAGAGCTCTCGGATAACTTGTCACATAAAACATATAATGGTGGAGGCCATGTAGCCTTGGTTAGGCATGCGGTCGGCATTGTAGGCTCATGCAAAAGACATGGAATATTTGAATAATACATGATCTGCGCGTTGTTCATCTACACGCTTCAAGGGCACCCATTGCACTAGTGTTCCATGCTCCCCAAAAAATCTATTCATTCTCTTGTTCATCTGGTTGCAGAGATAAACCGCACTTTTAGTCACTTTAACCGTAAAGCACTTGATAAAGAAATTCTGAAATTAAGAAAAGCACTCGATGAATCCGTTGAACAGTTTCACACACGCTTTTGTAATCTTTCATACCGATTTCCCGAAGATGAAATTGATTGGGAATTTCTTGATGGAATATTTGAGTATCTTCTTTACATATCCGAAAATCCGCAATTCTTGAAATCATTTGAACCCTGCTCAACGCACTTCAGTGATGGAGCTGAGTAATCACAGGCAGGCACAATTGCTGTCACAAGTGACTATCTACCTTCACCTCATCAAACAGATCTACCACCACAGAGTGATGTGGGAGATTATGCACACACATCTGTTGAACTGTCACATCCTCCCACCCCACCTGCTCTTGATATCTTCATAGATTTAGCTTGCAAGCTTGCTGGTTGTCACATGGATTATTTCCCTTAACCTTTGTCCCCATGTTCTATTGATCCTCCGAATTGTACTGTCTCATGTTCTTCCATTCTGGACTCCTCACCTGCTGTGAACAAGGATCAAGTTGTCGACAGAGTTGGTGTTATGCAACCAACTTGTGCCATCATTCATGATGAGTGTGTGTGGGAATCTAACAAAGAACCCACGGTGAAGGATGACTCCCTTCCATCTGTGCCTCACCCTCTCTATCCGGACATCCCTTGTGATTCTGCCACTATTGATTTCCCCTTTGAAAACTTATTTCCAAATGTTTCTACTTCTGATCATTCACAAGATACGTCGGATGTCAGTTTGTCATTACATTGCGGTGAGGACACATCTTCCTGTGAAAATCCGTCCAATCTATCATCTGTCATTTCTGAAAACACAGAGGGTGAAAATCCTTGCTTCTCATCTACCCCTATGCACATTCATCAAATAAAGAGGATGCCAACAAACATCCTAAATTTTCTGATCTTGGTTGTCGTGATCTCTCTACTTCTTCATCTGATCACGATGTTGATTCAATCATTGTTAATCTATCTAAGACACTAGTCTACGATGATCTATCTATCAACAAAGTTGAAACCCCACAGACTATCAAGGCACTTCCACCCAAGCTGATGGTTATGTCAGGACCTCACTGTACTGAGGTTGGTTTCGCTTCTGATCAGGAAATTGTTGAAACATGCAAGGCTCCTCATCAATCTCTGCTTTTCATTCAAGATCAATCTAACACTCAGACTTCACTTCCTCCACTCGACCTACACAATCCCATTGCTCATGCATTGGAGGAATATTACACAACAAGCATACTTGCACAACGTAAGTGGTCTACCTTTCTCACGTTTTCTTGCATGTCACAGTCAAGAGAATGCATACACTCAACATCTGCACGCAGTGTAGCACAGCACCATGGCAAGTCCATAAAGTGCATGTCATGCGCTTTCACTCATTTTTGTTCTGTGGACGCTTGTAAGCTTGAAGTGTGTTTGTCTTCATCATTATATCTTTCATGTTTGCTGGTTTTCATAGCTGTGTTGTTCACAAACCATGCCTTCACCAACATGGGTTGACCAATGCGCCGGTGGCTGCATTGGAAGTATCACTTCACGTGAGACGACCCATGCATTGTTAGCTTAGGAGTAGGAGTAGCGTTTGCTTTTGAGTTGTTTGCTCGCATGCATGTTTGCTTATTTCTTTGTGTGTTTTCTTGCTTGCTTGTTTATTTTCTTACGCGCTTTGCACATGCATTTTATTTTGCTTCTTGCTTTGCTTTATTTATGTCTGTAGGTTAGTTTCACATGGACCGTGTACAACTCTTGAAACAAGCTGGGTGAAGTACAAGAGGACTTGTACAGCTATCAATACTTGGTTATCTATCATCCTACCTCTTGTGTAAGAACTTGTTGCCTTCAGTCCATGATACATCAATGGAAAATACATACTCTTCGAAGTGAAGCTTGGTGAAAACATAACGCTTGTGCATAGACTAGTATCACCTACTCTAGTCGGTTGTTTTTGGGTTAATCCTTCTCAACTCAGTCAAGTAGATTAAGGTGAGGGGGGAAACATTAAAAAGCATGTCAGAAGTATATATAAACTACTTCTCTGAAGGAACAACCTCTCTTCTCTTAATAAGTTGGGATCGCTCTTCTGCCTCTGAAATGAATAAGTGTTATGCACAGTTATGAAAAAAATGAAAATATGAAAATGAAAAATGAAAATGAATACAACGAAAGAAGAGAAAGGCTTCCTACGCAGAGAGGTGATGCAAGTAACTCTACTGGGGTATTGACCTGGTTGGTTGGCAGTGGAGAAATGCTTGTGTTTCTGTGTGACTCTACCGAGGTATTGTCTAGGCCTGCTGGAAGCGGAGCTGTCGTGGCGGAAAAAGTCGTTTGTGCGGACACAACTGACCTCCCTAGGAGTCTAAACTCTCTAGGGACAAACAAGACAAAATGGAGTGATCTTTCTCTAAATACACCTTTTAAAACATGAAAACTACAAGTGTTTAGGCTTACCTTATTCCAAAACGCTGTTGTTGTAGTCCGTCCTTGCTGATCCGGATGAGCTCCTCCTTCACATCAATTCCTGCAACCACAAACAATCAAACAATTACCAAGCACTTGCATTTCATATAATAAAACATATATCCAACATGCAGACCAAGGAACACATGAAATAACTCATTAACACAAGCTATTGAGAAAAATAAACCAGTTTGTATTAATAACGAAACAAAGAAACTCTTACAACCTGGCCTTGGTGTTGTGCAAGTTCCTCCCAGGGTCCATCAAGGGTTTTCCTCTACTTTGACAAAGCTCACCCACTTCCAAGTAGAATCAAGCAAAGACAATCTCTCCTCACAAGGTTCTAAATGGGAGTCCTAATTCCTGCAGCATTTACCCAAAGAAAATGTATAGCTCCAACCTCTCCTCCTTCTGGCTCAATGCCTTTATTTATAGTGCTGTAAAGAGGTTATTCAGGTCCACCATCAATGGGATAATCCCCCTCTTTGGGTGGGATAGCTCCCTTATTGATGGGATAAGTTCCTCCTTAATAGGGATACATGAACCAACTGGAGGCGCATCCATTTCATCAAACCGACCTCTAGAAAGTTCTAGAAGTAACCACAAGTAACTTTTTTAAGATGAAACTTGCGCATTTTGTCTTTTACAGAAGGACGCGCCTGTCCCTTAACATACAGAGCGTCCAAGGACGCAGCCTTTGTGAACATTGTGAGCGTCCCCGCAAGTAAGGCTTGAGAGAATCTGCGTCCCCAGAGATAAACACATTTTTTACAAGACTTTCTCTCTTCTTTGAGTTTGAGATGGATAGCAGAGGCATAAGACTTGCCTAAGAGGGTAGCATGACTGTTGATTGAGCCATACTAACTGTAAATAGTCATGGTGACATTTTTTAGTGTAACAGATTGCCCCCTAAAGTGCGAAGCCTGGAATAGATTAGGGTTTTGTAATTCTAGGAAGGGTGAAGCGCTTTATCATTTCAAGGATTGTCTTGTGGATGACCTGGTTGGAACCTGCAATTTTCAACACAAAATACATGTATAAGATTATATCATCACTGAGGTAGGCATTCCCATACTCAGATTCAAAACTTTAACTAATGGACTAACTACTCTGATACAGGAATGATCTTGCAGTACATCATTTTTATAGACTTTTGTAGACACAGTATGGACGCAGCCATCTGTTTATGATTAGTCTACATAGATAATGAATACAAAACTCCTCGCAGCCTGGATGGTAGAAACTAGATCCAGGGTCTTCACTTCTACTTCCCGAATTGGTACGATTCTAGCCATGTGATTAAATGATTTGATGTCGAACATGGTAGAAACCACTTGATTACCAGTCGATGATGTAAACTGTTAACAAGCGTGAGAGAGACCACCAGTAATGTCAATGGTTCTCAAAGTACCAAGCACAACCCGTGAAATGTGAATAGATGTTTTGATGTCGAACACTTCACGGAATCCTTTTATCGAAAGTCAATGATGTAAACTGACGTCAAAGGCGAGAAAACTGCCATTGATGCATGCAGACTTCAAGGTACTGTCGATTCCTAAGTCATCTTTCTAGATAATGTGCTGATGTCGATAGAAAGTGACCCGTTGCGGGCAAGCCCGCAACACGAAATCATTGTTCAAGTTGAAGAAATGTTGCTGTAAGGACTGACTCAGGGATGGTCAAATGGATGACAAGTATTTTGCAGATGAAAGTTTTGCTTGCAGACCTCTTGAACACATAACGACACGACAGATGGCTTGGTGACGAATAACTCAAAGTTAATCCCCGGAACTCGGTTAAAGACTTTCAAAGTGGTTTGGTCAACTGTGAGGTAAAAGATTTCCCAACCCAGGTGAATGAAAAAGTGTCGTGTTCAAGAGTGGTAATAAAGTTTCTTTTGAGACAAAAGGTGACAAATAGGTTCATTCTTCTCTCTTTTCCCCCACCATTTCTGGCAAGTACCTCTTTATTTTTAATAAGCTTGAGGAGGATAACATATGCTTGATTATAAGCTCATCCTTCGGACGAGTCCAACCTAGTTTAAATTCGAACCCTAGGAAGGAGTGGTTCGTTCCTGTTTGTAATTGAACAGGTCCTCTACTGTAAAAGTTTAACGAGCCCAGTATAGGAGAAACTCGGCGTTTTTCAATTTTAGAGAGTCTGAAAAAACTAAAGGAGACTCCACGTTGAACTTTTTCGTACATTTGTGTCCCTCAAGCCCGAAAAAGTATAAAATAATACCTGGGGGAACCGCTTGATCTTGCGACCAAGGAGTACTTTCATGTTTAGTGTCGTTGACCTGAAAAGTAAAAAGTGATCAATGGACACGTCGTTTTATTTCCAATATCGAGTTTGAAACGACAAAAACCCGGCAATCTTTTCCTGATTTTACGGTCAGAAAAGGGCTATAAGGGGACCGTCTTTTAATTCCGTTTTAACGAGTGTAAAAGAAACGCTCGGCAATCTTTTCATGTTTTAGGAGTCAGAAAAGGGCTTAAAAGATGACTCTGAGGTTTCACTTTTTCGTAAGTTTTAACGAGTTCGAAAAAGGGATAAAAATGTACTCATGGTTTTCACTTTTTCGTAAGTTTTAATGAGTTCGAAAAAGGGATAAAAATGTACTCATATGGCCGACTTTCAATTTAATTTACGAGCAGGAAAAGACGGAAAGAACTCGGCATTTTCGTTTGTTTTACGAGAATGAAAAATAGCAAAATAATCTCGAGATTTTGATGAGTTTAACGAGTCTCGAAAATAACTGAAATTGACTCGAGATAGGTTTCATTTTTACAAAAGCTTGAAACAGATAAAAACTATGCTTCAAAGTAGTTTCATTTTTTCACAAGCTTGAAACAGAGAGAAAACTGTGCTTGATGCCCCCTAAGCGTAACTGCTAGAGCGCATGCCCCCCCAGCTTCATTTCATTCAACCAGTTGGATGAAATGAAGGTTGAGTTACGAGATCATTGAAAGACGCGACCTAAAACAAAAAACTGAAATAACTAACCTAAATATACAACTTAACATCTACGAGATCTAGTCAAACTCTCGACTCAAGTAGAGGAGGATTTGTTTCATTTTTTAACGAGCTTGACACAGGAAAAGAACTATGCTCGGATTCGGTTTCATGTTTACGCAAGCTTGAAACGAAAAACTATGCTTGATATAAGTTCACATGCCCCCAGCATAATGACGCAATTCAAGGTACATGCCCCCCAAGCTTCATTGCATTCAATGAGGTGGATGGAATGAAGCTTTACTTTCAAGATCTTAGAAAGACTTGTAGGAGCTGTTTCATTTTTTTAGTGAGGTTGACACAGGAAAAGAACTATCCTCAAAACCCTTGTTTCATTTTTTAAACGAGCTTGACACAAGATAAGGAACTATTCTCATAACTACTCTACAATCTACCTAACAAAAACTTTACTCTAAAAACCTTGATTCATTTTTTAACGAGCTTGACACAAGACAAGGAACTATGCTCTAAAATCCTTGATTCATTTTTTAATGAGCTTGACACAAGACAAGGAATTATGCTCATGACTACTCTCTACAATCTACCTACTTAACCTACCCTTGTTTCATTTTTTAACGAGCTTGACACAAGACAAGGAACTATGCTCAAAAGTTCGCATGCCCCCAGCATAATGATGCAAAGCGAGGTACATGCCCCCCAGGCTTCATTGCATTCAACCGGCTGGATGAAATGAAGGTTTACTTTCAATATTTGACTTGAAAAGGGAGTTGTTTCATTTTTAAGGAGGTTGACACAAGAAAAGAACTATCCTCATACCTGATTCATTTGTTAACGAGGTTGACTCAGTAACAGGAACTGTCCTCATAGCTGATTCATTTTTTAACGAGGTTGACTCAGTGACAGGAACTGTCCTCAAACACACTACTTTCTACACTCTACCAACATATCCTAAAATCTAGCTGATTCATTTTTTAATGAGGTTGACTCAGTAAAAGAACTATCCTCATAACACCCTATTTCATTTTTTAACGAGGTTGACACAGGAACAAAACTATCCTCGCACACACTGATTCATTTTTTAACGAGGTTGACACAGTAAAAGGAACTTTCCTCGCTAATCCTACTTTCCTATATAACCTACTATCTACCTGATTCATTTTTTAATGAGGTTGACTCAGTAACAGGAACTTTCCTCATCAACTGATTCATTTTTTAACGAGGTTGACACAGTAAAAGGAACTTTCCTCGGCTCACTGATCATGGCTTCCAACTGGAAGAAAGACATGTCAATGGACACACCTTGATCATGGCTTCCAAGAGGTCTTCATCAGAAGGAAGAATACTTCTTTGGAAGGAACACATGTCAAGGGACTCAAAAGGGATAAGAACATCTTGTTCAAGTAATCCCATAGAGTTTTCCATGTCAATTACCGGATCTAAATCAATAGTGAGAGGCTCACTTACATCGGTAACTGAAAACATGGGGCCAGTTGCCACATAATTAACCCGTGGCAGGGTAGATACCATTTTAGAATCAGGAACATTTAGGGGTGTCACATTATTGGTAGTTGAGATAAGACTAGGGAATGAAAGCTGGTCTACAGTCACAATACTGCCATTGTGAGGGAAAGACATCACGCGAAAGAGTGTCGATACGACAGCTTTCATTGCATAGACATAGTCTCGCCCAAGGAGTAAATTGAAATCCAAGGGACCTCGAACTACCATAAGATCAATACAAACAGTTTTACCTTCCAAGGTAATAGAAAACTTAGGAAGGATCCCTAAAGGTTCACTAATGGTTTTGTTAAAAGCTTTCAGATTCTGCGTAATAGGCGCAAGCTGAGGGGAACCCAAAGCTTTCCAAACAGTTGAGGATAAAATACTAACAGAAGCACCTTCATCTACCTGAGTACGATGTATGTCCCTACCACCAGCCTTGACAATGATTTGGAAAGGGATGGAGGAAGGAAGACGAGGTTCTGTCAGTCTATTCCAATCAAAGGAAAAGACCTCAGTGCTTGGAGGGGGTTCTGTTGAAACAGGTGAAATGCCCCCTGGCATAGAAGAATCTGATGTAACAAGAAGAACCTGAGCGGTATGAAGTTCACTCTCTAAAGGGAGAGTGTGATCGACTGAATGTGAAATTGAATCGACCACTTGATCAACTAATGGATCATCAACCTGAGTGACATGAGTTTCACTCGCCAATGGGAGAGTGTGATCGACTGTACTTGAATTTAGATCAATCGCTCCGTCAGTTGACGGTAGGTTGGGAGAAAGTTTACGGTAACCAATTGGAAATTCTTGCTGTGGAACAGTAAGTTTTTCCAACAATGTTGAGGCTTCATCCATGTGAGGGCAAATGTGAGTTTGATGACTCCCTTTGCATAACTTACAAGGAAACCTAACTTTACCCTTTTTCCCAGGAACCTGACTATCACTGGTTGATGGATCAATAGAAAGTTGATGAGATTTTTCTGACCATACTTCCAAGACCTTTGGAATACCAGGACAATTGACAAGGAAGTGGTCACCCTTACAAAGCCTGCAAGGGTATTTGGGTTTACGATGCATGTCGGAATTTTCCTCAACACAACTAACACTTACAGCCATGGTTGGTTGGTTGACTTCTTTCTTATCTTGCTTCTTCTTCTTCTTCTTCTTCTTCTTCTTCTTCTTCTTCCCTTTCTTCTTCTTCTTAGCCTCCTGGTTACTAGCATCAAGGCTTTTACCAGGCGAAGAGGAAGAAATGGAGGAAGAAAAATTAGGCGAAGAAGGTAAAGGGTCAACAGAAGGTTGGTGATGTTGAGATGGTGAACTCGGTTGAGGTGAAGCATCCGGTTGAGGTGGAACAATTAGAGTATTTTGGGCCAACGAAGTTGAAAATAACCATATCGGTAAACCTATTGTAAATCCAGGTAATGACAAAGTAGCCATATAAGGAGGACCAACATTTCCAAAGTAAGGAAAAGTACTAGGATTCTCATTAGGAGGGGTTCCTAGGTTGATAAATTCCGGAACATTTGCCATTATATTCAACTTCAGTGAATTTTATTAACAATTTAAAACTAAAATTAACAATTCACAATTCACACTTAACAACTAAAATTCACAATTCACACCTATGGTCTCTAAAAGTAAAAACAAACAAATTAACACGCGCTATCAAATCTAGGAGTCAAACCATACACAAACAGTAACCTTCCGGACCGAAAACACTAGTTGGAGATGAAATCCAACATCGCAGAATTCAGTACAGAAGTGGCGGGTGGAACAGTTACCCCGGCAACCTGCTTAATGAATAGACTGGACCAAGTTCCTCCACTTTAACCGTCTCGAGTGAAGTGAACCCCCCAGAAAATCCAAGTGAGTATAACCGACGTCTGCTCCAGGTACAGTGGGATCTTCCCTCCACCGTCACCTTGGGTAGAATCCTAGAGATTATGGTCACTAAGGTTACCAATCACAACAATTACACCTGGGGGAACAGTCTAAACTCCGACAGCACGCAAGGGCAGAGTAACAAGCTCAATCCCCTTACCGACTCCTTGACAGTAATCCAAGGTTTACCGATAAGTGACCCCTGGCTCCTCGACAATGGTTAATCCGAGGTTTACCGTTTGTAATACGTACTGTCTGGCGTCGTTCCCAACGAGGGAGGAATGATCCCCTCACTGGTTCGGACACGAGCTCGTGCTTCTCCTTTAAGAGGAGCTTTCCCAGAGTGCAACTGAAACAATTGGATTTATTCTACTCAAGATAAACTATCTGTTTGGTTTTGTAGTCTTGGAGAGTTAAGTACTCACCTACTCCAAGACCCTAGCCTAAGCTATGTTGGTGTTTCAGAGCCCTAGAAAAATAAAGATTACTAGATGAATTTTAATTAAGCGTTGTGTTATTAAGGCTGTTATATGAAGATGAAACCAATGGTGTTATGACCCGACTCAACTGAATGCAATCGAATATGATAATGTAATCTTTTCAATTCGATGAATCCTAACTAAAGTAAGGAGAGAGTTTCCATTCACTTCCGACAATGCAAAAAATTGATGCACTAATTTTATCAAGAAAAACTAATGCAAATCAATTCAAAACCATTTTTTATTTTTATTTTTTGTGTAAATTCAAATCAAAGAAAGCTGATCTAAATCTACAATAGATTTTTCAGAATGTAAACTATGCAATTGTAATCTAAGCACAATTCACTCGAAAAGTATGCAAATGTAATCTATGCACATTTTTCAATAATACTCTGAAAATGAGAATTCTAATTGTGCAAATGTGATCTATGCAAAAGAATTCTCAAACACAAGACGATTCTAATGTGATCTAAGAACCAATCAAGTGCAAATTGAGAAAATTGGGTGAGAGTTCCAAAGATCAAAACATAAAAACACTCAAAGGCAATTAACACTCATACACAATTTAGCCCCCCCCCCCGGCGAATGAGGGGGAAATTGTTTTTGCAAAAACAGAAGCAAAAAGATGCAAAATTGTGAAAAGACTGAGACAAACCTCCAAGTAATGACCAAAGGAAATCAAATCAATAATTTCTCAAGAAAGAGACTCAAAACACCCAATTGATGAAAGCTAAGAGCAGGAACAAGTTCAGGTGAAGATCTTTGACAGGATACTAATGGATCTGGGCAGAAAACACTAAGAAAAAACAAAATCTAAAAGCAATTAAAGCAAAAATGGAGTTTTCCTAAATTTTTACAGGAAGACGCAGGCAACCCGTTAGAACAGGCGCGGGCCCGCTCTGTGCAAACGGCAACAGCGCGTCCAAAGACGCATTGTGCAGTACTCAGAGGGTGCGTCCTTCTGGAAAAGTTAAGAAAAACCAAATCTAACTAAATCTAAAGCTAAGCCACCCAAATACTAATTCTCACAGTCAAAAACCAGGAAATAAAAATGATTTTCTCAGAGCAAAGTTCACACAAAGGAAAAGACTTTCTCATTAATGGATTCCCCAGTGGAGTCGCCAATTTGTCGTGGCGGAAAAAGTCGTTTGTGCGGACACAACTGACCTCCCTAGGAGTCTAAACTCTCTAGCGACAAACAAGACAAAATGGAGTGATCTTTCTCTAAATACACCTTTTAAAACATGAAAACTACAAGTGTTTAGGCTTACCTTATTCCAAAACGTTGTTGTTGTAGTCCGTCCTTGCCGATCCGGATGAGCTCCTCCTTCACATCAATTCCTGCAACCACAAACAATCAAACAATTACCAAGCACTTGCATTTCATATAATAAAACATATATCCAACATGCAGACCAAGGAACACATGAAATAACTCATTAACACAAGCTATTGAGAAAAATAAACCAGTTTGTATTAATAACGAAACAAAGAAACTCTTACAACCTGGCCTTGGTGTTGTGCAAGTTCCTCCCAGGGTCCATCAAGGGTTTTCCTCTACTTTGACAAAGCTCACCCACTTCCAAGTAGAATCAAGCAAAGACAATCTCTCCTCACAAGGTTCTAAATGGGAGTCCTAATTCCTGCAGCATTTACCCAAAGAAAATGTATAGCTCCAACCTCTCCTCCTTCTGGCTCAATGCCTTTATTTATAGTGCTGTAAAGAGGTTATTCAGGTCCACCATCAATGGGATAATCCCCCTCTTTGGGTGGGATAGCTCCCTTATTGATGGGATAAGTTCCTCCTTAATAGGGATACATGAACCAACTGGAGGCGCATCCATTTCATCAAACCGACCTCTAGAAAGTTCTAGAAGTAACCACAAGTAACTTTTTTAAGATGAAACTTGCGCATTTTGCCTTTTACAGAAGGACGCACCTGTCCCTTAACATACAGAGCGTCCAAGGACGCAGCCTTTGTGAACATTGTGAGCGTCCCCGCAGGTAAGGCTTGAGAGAATCTGCGTCCCCAGAGATAAACACATTTTTTACAAGACTTTCTCTCTTCTTTGAGTTTGAGATGGATAGCAGAGGCATAAGACTTGCCTAAGAGGGTAGCATGACTGTTGATTGAGCCATACTAACTGTAAATAGTCATGGTGACATTTTTTAGTGTAACAGGAGCAACACCAGAGATGAAACTAAAACTCTGATGACTATATTGCTTGTGCACCAATATACCCCTCATCCCTAATCGAAACAATTGTGTTGTCTTGGCTTGGAATGTGTGTCGACCGACCAAGGGCTTGGCAAATGCTACATCTTACAATCAAGCAAGTGTGGAAACCAAGACAACTAGAGAACTAAACAATACTTCCGGAGGTGTTAGACTTTCTTTCCATGAACAAGGTCCATTCAAAGAGCTGGAGTTCTACTAGTATGTCGCCAAGTGTTGTAGCGGCTACAACCACCCTCCAAATTTTGCCTTAGCTTTGTTTTGGAGCCTCCCTACTGACCATCCTCAGTAGCATGTATTACATTGTCAAGCACATCAGCTTCAGTTGTTTCATAGTCTTGTCATCCTGTGCATGCAAGTTTGTTCCAACCCCTTCATAGGCTTCTTTCCGAACTTAGTGTCAATTGCTAGTTGAGCAGCTCCCTCCTAGAATTGCGCAATTCTGGAGGGGAACTAGCCTTCCCTCCAGAAATTACACAAACCCAGCTAGGCTCCAGAATTGCACAATTCTTCTTTACAATCTTCCTCTCAAAAATTGCATAATTCATCCCAAGGAAACTGCTCAGCCCATAAATTGCACAATTCTGGGCAGCAGTCACCTATTTCTCCCAAAAATTGTACAATCCCTCTAGGACAGCCAGCCCAGTAGCTAGCAGAAATTACACAAATCCATCTAGGCTGCCTGTTCCTCTCAAAAATTGTGCAATACAATTAGACAAGATTCCTTGAGAAAAGTGTGAGGTCTGACCCAAGACAGCTACTTAGCTTAGAAATTGCGAGATGCAGTCATACAGGATTCCTTGAGAAAATTGTGAGGTCTGACTCAAGACAGCTTGTTGGGCTCAAAAATTGTGCAATGCAGTCAGGCAGGGTTCCTTAAGAAAATTGTGAGGTCTGACCCAAGACAGTTGCTCAGCACATAAATTGCATAATCCTGGGAGACAGTCACTTGTTCCTCCCATAAATATGCAATCCCTCTAGGACAACCATCTCTACTCAGCCAAGATACTACGCAGATTTCCATGCTAGGCTCGCAGACCAATGCATGTGCCTTCAGGTTGACCGATTCCCTCTGGGACCGATAAAAATTGATTTGCATGCATGGACTACTTTTCCCAAGGTAGCATGAAAAGGAATCCCTTGATTCATGGATCTATTTTTATTAGCTGGAGTTTACATGCAAGGATCATTTCAGAAACCTCCCGCCAAGTGTAGCCTTTCCTAGATTTGTGGCATGTGCATCATGACCTTGATTTTATCAAAACTCATCAACCAAACACTACAGAGATCATTCCTCACAGCGACCTTGCAGCTCTGACATCCCACATTACATCTAGGAGTCGTCGGCACATTCTTCTCATTTGTTTCAGGGTAATCCCACTTTTCATGTTGTGTGCTACGTTTCTGTCACTTTTTGTGTTTTACTTTGTGTGAGTGTTGTCTTCTTGAGTTCAGTGAGTTCTTGTTGTCATTTTTATGTATATTAGCTTGTAGAAGTGTCGTTTCAGTTTTCATTCGCATCTCACTATTGTTGCATGCATGACATGGTTTTTTGCACGGACGGTCATCGTTGCGGCAACTCGCTTCACACACATGCATGCTTTCCCATTTTCTGAATCCTGCACTTGTTGTTGGCATGTATGATCATTCACTCTTTTTTGTATTCATCTCATCATGCATTCATACTTCTCATGTTCTCAGTCACCCGTCGGCCGATCTGGGCTACCTTGGCCCGGGCCGTGCCTTACCCGGCTAGTTCTGCACATTTCCAGAAGTGAGGACTCTACCTTACCCCCAAAAATTGCACAATTTTGGCTTAGCACTAACCTCCAGGCTTCCATTGCGTAATTCTTGGAGGCAGTGTCCTACTGGCCCTAGAAACTGCGTAAAGCAATTTATTAGTTGCATGTCACTGCTCACTGAAATTGTGCACTGCACAGTTTCAGTCCTCAGCAGGCCAGTCTAGACTATGCATTATGTATTCCTAGTAGTCAGTTAGCCTCTTGACAGCCTGAACTATGCCTTGCGTAGTTTTGGTACTCAGTCTCCCGACCTCCCGGCAGAAATTACACAACCTTCACAATTAGTCACACCGGTATGTTGCATGTCAGTCCTCAAGTTTGTTTTGGTTTTCGACTGGAAGATTTCTTACCATGACTATTGCTATGTCTCCAGACATCACAATTTTTCGTCTGTCTCTCAGCAGCACAAGTACAATGGCCTTCAGGAGAGCAGAGTCAAAGGACACCGTTGAGAGCACAATGGGGGTTGCAGCCAAGCAAGTGTTTATGATCTTGCCTAGCTATGAAGACATCAAGTTGTTCGTAGACAAGGACATCAAGATAATATGGCAGTAGTATCACAGGAAGTAGCACCATTAGCAATAGCAAAAGGCAACACACCTGCACGCAACAAATGCAAGAGGAAGGTTCTTGACAACATATAGGCGGAACAAATTTACAAGCTCAAGCAGCTCCACTTGTGATGAAAGCAACTTTGGAGAATGAGGCTATGAGGTGACAACGTGACATGAAGATCATGCGAAGGCAGAGAGAGAAACAGAGAAGGAATTGTGTGTGCTGAAGTGACAACTCAAGGAAGAACAGGAGATTCACAGACAAGAGAATGAGTTGCAACAGGAACAGGTACAACAGGGGGCACAACATGCATAGACAGATGAAACTACGCCCACACAAGTTATAGATCCATCCAAGCAGCTGGCATGGAGTAGACAAGGTGATCAGTGTTATTGATCACATGTAAGGGAATTTAGCAGCATGCATGTCATTGTGTGAATGCATGCGATCCCATCCATTTGGCACACTCACCGAGGCGAAGACAAGAAGCAAGTCTGACTGGAGCTGAACATGTACTTCGACAAGTTGATGCACATGGTCACCAGCACACACTTGGAGATCAGCATAGACACTATGCATTAGTATGTTGTTGGTCTAGCCACACTCAAGATAATGATGTGCATGCTATCAAATGAGTTGGACAAAGGGGCCATATCAGTGTACCCGGATGCAATGAAGGCAAGAGTTCACTTTCAGCAGGATGTCACCATTGAGCGAACAAACACCATCATGGACGACCAAGCTTTGCATTAGTTTGCCACCATTGACCATCACAAGGATGTCAAAGAGTTGGTCTCATCACAATGGTCTGAGTGTTAGTGATATCTTGCATGGCTTGCTCAAGCCATTTTGTCTCACATGGGTATATGTGGAGATTGTATGTAACGTCTTATCAAGTGGAAGTTCAAGTGTCGATAATTGAATGTAACAGTCATAGAGTAGTTGAAGAGTCATGAGGATAGATGAACGGTCACAAAGGGGAATGTCAAGGGTCACCCCACCCTTTTCTATAAATAGAACCTCATAACTCATTGTAAAGGATTTTGGTTAGCCAAGCTTCCGATAGGAGTATCTTAGAGAAAGCTTGGACAGTATTGTAATGAACCTTGGCTTCTCCACTATGCAGAGCTAGTATATCTCTTTGGAGGAGCAGGCAACAGTGACTGTAACGTTCCACTATCAAAACTAGTGGTTGGTCATGAATGTATTGTATGACTGGAACTTACACTTCTTAATATAACAGATCCAGCACATTTCATGCATATGTCGTATTGTATTTCAGCTATCTGTTTACTCTAAATGATATATGTATTGGTTTGCTTAAACATGCATGTGTAGCTATTTTTTGTATATGTATGTATGAATCTTACTGAAATGTATTGTTGGTTTAACCATCACTTTGGATTACTAGCTAAATTTCCTTCCATGTTGTGGTGTGTCTTTGCTCATTTGTTTGCTTCTTAACTCCGTGCTATCACAGGTTTCCAAGGGGTGCACTCACCTCACCCTCTATGTGTTAGAAGCGTTCATGCACCTTCCTTGACTTGTTGCATATGTCACACCCTTGCTACCAACAGGGACATCTTACTTGCCTCTTTACGAAAATGCAATCAAGACGATACCGTACGACCCACTACTGAGACTCCTACACCAAACAGTCTGGGGTCTAATTGTGACTTCTTACCAGGGAGATCCCCTCACATGTTGGCGAGTCCAGCACCGTCAACAGGTCAATGGTTTTCATCGTCAAATGTATTTTCCATGTCCTTTAATTTTTAGTGCTTGAATAAGTTGATTCTATGACCACTTTTGTTGTCATAGTCTCAAAGGTCACTATCCATCATTGTCAAAATTATGTTATAAATGGTTCACCAAAAGCATGAAGGAGTGTCAATTTAATGGGAATCATGGTCGTTACGCAACCACTGGACAGATGGGTATCAACCATTAGGAGGTTTGCAAGAGTTGGAGAGCCTACTCAAAGAGTTTTACACCATCACAAAACCATTTTAAGCCTACCCATTTGATCCATTTTTCCAAAGGAGGTGTGCAACCATACAAATCATGGAGTGCTACTCAGACTGTTTGTTGCATAGTGCTGCACAAAATACCTTGTTTTAGTCATCAATTTGAAATGTTGATTCTGACCACATGGAGCCAAATTTTAAAAGACTGAATGAGATTTTCTCAAGCATGAACCAAAGCACAATAACCTTTTCCAATTTCTGCACTGTTGAATAATCTAGGGAAAGTGAATTTAATGAGATTCTTCTAGCATGATAACTACTTGTGAGGTATTTCAACTTTTCTTCTTAGCACAATATTCGCTTGTTCTTATTAGTGTGTCTTGTTATATTCATAAAATAGTTACCATAAACAAAGAGACAAGAACACAAGATGTTTGGCTTTCTTCAATGGCCAAAACCTCTCACTCTTTGAGAGGAAAACCCGCACAAAATTGTTATAGAGATTCAAATTGACGAATACCAAGATCATGACCCTTGACCTATTATGCCACTCCAAAAACAAGACACCAAACCTCTTCTCTGTCACTGCTGAGATCATCATCATTGTTGCACCATTGAGGCCATCACTACTGCACCACTAAGATATTCATTCATGCTACACCATGACTTCTCCTTCATCAAGATCTTCATCACTACAACACCATCACTGCTCCTTCATCGAGATCTTCATCACTGATGTACTAATGCTACACCTTCAATGAGAACTTTATCACATCAATGAGATCTCCATTCATAGGTATATATATATGATAGCTTTACAGAACTCTTCATCATGATCTTAACCTTTTCTTCATTAGGATCATGACTAATATCATGATTGCAGTGATGCCAAGCACATGACTATGTCTATGATGTATGCTACACCGAGATCCTTTGTCTAAGATGTATGTTGATATTATGACTATATCTTCTTTTGCACTGTGATCTTCACCGAGACTGTGATTATGTTCTCGTTTCACCAAGATCTACCACAACCATGCTGAGACTATGACCTATTAACTAGGCCGAGACTTCAGAGATGTATGCCAAGATATCACTATAATTATCACTGAGATTTTAGAGGTATGCCTAGATTCTGTCCTCATCCGAAGTTGTAGAGAATTGTCCAAAGTTTTGTCTCTCTGTGGTGACTCTAGTCGCATATATATAGTTGTTTGTCCATGTACTCAAGCCGACATGAACCAGTGAACCGATGTATCCCTTTATATGAGCCGACATGACTGCGTTTTACATCGTTTTGTTGGCTGTCTTCTTCAAGAGGATTGTGCTTGTCTGGGAGAGCTAATCTAGACACTAGGTTGACTCATATACATTATATATATGCTCAAGAAGATCTCTTTAACATTTTCTTTGACTCTTTGACTTTCCTATAGCACTTCAACATGTGCTAGACCTATGCAATGAGCAAGAAACTCATTTTGTAATTTACAAAAATAATATTTCTTTTCTTTTATAAGTATAAAGATCAAAATTACATTTATGAAAACCCAACCTAGTTACACTTTCTTTAACACTCCCTCTTAACTAGGGAGGTATTCATAATGATACTTGGTCATTCTCAATCTAAAGAATTTCCCATAAGAAGAATCGGATTGGTAACCCATCTGTATAGCATCATAGTAACCAACATTGTTTCCACAGCAAGGCCTTGACTGACATCTCTATCTCTCATTAGATCATAGCACAATGTTGGTGAGACCAATGACTATATAAACCTTCATCATTGTCTCTCAAGGTACATACCCACCCGAGTGTTCACTGAGTATGACCTTTTAGGAATATTCTTATCTTGGGTTCCTAGCCCTCAAAAAATATCGGTCCTCTTGGCTACTCTTATCTTGGATGCCCTACACATCCTCAAACAGCATCGGATGCTAGATGATTACCCAAATCTCCATTCTTTCTTCCAAGTGAAGACAATAATGTTGTGTCTATCTCTCCCTCTCAACTAGGGAGGATATCATGTGTCTACATTTCTCTTCATGGAATTCACTAAGACTTACGATTCTTAGTCCTGGTCTAGTGCATCACAGATGAAATAGAAAAACACAATTGTCACTCCTTTTTAATCAGGGGTGACCCAATCCAATCTCCCTCTTGATCAGGGACCTATCAGAGCTCCCTCTTAGCTAGGGACTCTCCTATACATCGACAACTTCTTCTTTGTGGGTCCTTCAGCTGCTTGATCAACTTCTCTCCTTGATGTCATGAAATTCAATTGAGCTTCTTCCTTGTAGGGTAACAACCAGTGATCACTTTCCTCCTTAGTTCGTCATGTCATTCCTTTCTTCATGGAAAGTGGCATTCTTCATATCTAGAACCTTTGTCATATGGCTACTTCTTCCTCATCATGTTTCTTTCAAGAGTTTCCATCCACCATATAAATGCCAGTTGTACTTGTACTTTGAATTCTTGTTTCAGTAGCCCTACATGAACTCATCCAAATATTATTCAAGAAATCATAACATTAAATTAAATCATACCTTTCGAGATGGCTCTTCACCATGACATATTCCTTTAGGTATCATCATCCTACATACATGTTGACATGTATCCCAAAGATATCCATTTTCAAGAGTCTTCATCTTCTTAGACTTTTATTAGAGTCTCCATATCCTTCCAGGAGATTTCCTAGTTAAATATTCTTCATCTTTTTGGATGTTGATTGCATTCATCATGGTTGCATATCTCACGATCTCTTCCCTCCTCACACATTATATTCCTAGGAGATTTCAATCAAAGTTTCTTAATTGTATTCATCCACCTCATACTTCATATGAGGACATATTATGTTGATCTCATCTTGGTGTGACTTTATGCCTTCCTGCATCCTTTCAGAGGAGGAGATCCCTTTCCCTTGATCATGCTTCTCAAGATAGAAGTAATGATCCATGTTACCTGCAACCATATGACATGACATTATAATATTAATCACAAGCATACATACCTTATTTTACCTTTAGTTCATCGAGGTTTCTTCTAGTAGCTTCCTTGATTGAAAATATCTTCAATCCCTTGATCTGTTTCATGTCATCATACCATCATCCCATGAATTCCATAAGTTAAAGTTACTTGCTTCCTCTCTATATTAGTGAACCTTGCGATGAGGATTCCATCAGAGAATCTTGAGGATTTTTTATATCCCCATCTGGCAGTTGTTTCCTTTTTGACTTGATGCATGATGAGCCTTGTCCTGGATGACTCCTTCCTTTCCTTCAATGTCCACTGAGGTTCCCAAGAGCTATATCATTTATTTTTGTTTGTCATGGATTTTGTCCTTCATGTTTCCCATGGTGATGTCAGGAGCTCTTGTTTCTAATGCTTCCATGATGCCACGATGTATATTATTATCATGGTTATATCTATAACATAAGCTTATGATAGGACCCTTTTGTGAGGGATACCATCTCAATTATAGTAGTGGTCTGTTACTCCCTCTTTCCTTGGCCCTTTTCTTCAGCTTCCTCCATCTTTCCGGTGATATGAGCTTCTTTCTATAATCTTTCCATAGCATTGAATCTTGGCTATACTATTCTGTCTTGTTTGAGGACCAAACTTCTCTTTCCTTTCTACACATGTTTAAGTCCTTTAACCTTCAACACTTTTGCCTACAACTTGTCTTTCTCTATTTAGCATAGAGACCATAAGTTGTCAAATGAGGTAACTTTCTTATCCCATGGATATTTGTTACCTTGATTATTTTTTAGTGCATTATAGATCAATGATGGTTATCTTCCTTCCTAGATCTTGTAGATGAGACCTTATGAAGATATCCTACATCCTTTGATACCTTTAATTTCATGTAGATCATATTTCATGTGACCTTCTTCATTGCACCCTTATAGAATGAGTTTATCAATACATCTCTTTGATGTCTCTAGTATTTCTATATGAGGGGATATTTCATAAGTATCCCTTTCCATGAATTTAGAGGAGACCTTTTGTTGTGAAACCAGCTCACAAAAAGATAGAAAAGATAGATCAACGCCTTAGAATTCAGCCTCTTTGAGGGGGCAACCTCCTTTACATTACACAAATGAATTATTCCTTGATTATTCAAATGAAAAAACCTCCTTTCTATATATAGGAGTCTAAGAAGTCACAATATAACCCAGCCGACCTAACAATAATAATATAAAGGCACAACAATAACAATAGAAGGATTCTATGGGGCACAGTAATAACAATATGGAGACAATAGGGGCACAACAATATTAATAAGGGATACAACTACAATAGTAATGGGGTAATCACTAGTATTATAGGGACCTAACATGCCCCTCTCCTTCAACAAGTGTTGTCCTCAATGCTTGAGTAGTTTTGGATGCTTCTGTATAAAATTCTCATCCTCCCATGTGGAATCTTCAATGGATAAGTTCTTCCACTTGATGAGATACTCCGAAATTGATCGATTTCGTAGCTGTCGAGTTCTTGTTTTTGTGAATGCTTCCGGTTCCAATATAATTTTTCCTTCCTCGTCAAGTTCTGGCAATATTGTTTGAACTGGGAGCTTGTCACCTATAACCTTCTTTAAACATGAAACATGGAAAACTGGGTGCACTCAAGAAGCTGCAAGAAGCTCCAATTTGTATGTCATAGTACCAATCTTTTGCAACACCTTGTACAGACCATAATACTTTGGTGATAATTTATTATCCTTCTTAGCTTGCTTGAGGGACATTTGTTTATATGGTTGTAGCCGTAGGAATACCCAATCACCTACATCAAAACTTCTTTCGCTGTGATGTTGATCTGCCTGTTGTGTCATTGTATTTTGCGCCAACACGAGGTTATCATTTAAGATTTGGAGGACTTGTTTTTGATGCTCGATGTGATGTTCCACTGCTTGAACCTTAGAATTTTCTCTTAAATATGATGTGATGGATGGTGGCTGATATCCATAAAGTGCCATAAATGGGGTCATTTTTGATGTTCTATGGAAGGAAGTGTTATACCACCATTCAGCCCAAGGCAACCATTTGACCATTGTGTCTGTTTATCAGATACAAAGCAATGAAGATATCCTTCCAAACATTTGTTTACTATCTCATTTTTCCCATCAGATTGAGGATGATAACATGAGCTATGAGCTAACTGAGTACCGAGACAAGAAAATAATTTTGTCCAAAAATTTCCAGTGAAAATGGGATCTCTGTCACTTACAATAATCTTTGGGTTTCCATGTAGCTTTTGAATTGTTTCCATAAATGCAGTAGAAACTGTACTAGCTTTAAATGGATGTGATAATGCACAAAAGTGTGCATGCTTGGTAAGTCTGTCAACTACCACCATGATGACACTCTTTCCCTCAAACTTGGGTAAACCTATGATAAAATCCATTGAAACCTCCTCCCAACGTTGGCTTGGAATGGATAAAGATTGTAATAGACCCGGGGTCTTAATTGTTTCAACTTTATTTTGTTGGCAAACCAAACATTCCGCCACAAACTTTTGAATATCCGATTTAAGGCCATCCCAAAAAATTCCTTCTTAACCTTGTGGTAAGTTTTTAAAAATCCTGAGTGCCCTCCTAAGGGAGAAGTGTACAATTCCATAAGAACCTTTTGCTTGAGTTGGGAATTCTTACAGAGGTATAAGCGATATTTGTACCATAACGAATCATTTTTCCAGCTAAATGTATTGGATGTACTGGAATCTTGTTGTAACTTTCGAATAAGTGCCCACACTTCTTCATCATTCTTCCATTCCTCCCTTGCTTCGTTTATCCAATCTGGTTGGATAATAGAAATGGCGCACAACAGTGCTTCCACATCCTCATCCTTTCTTGAGAGTGCATTTGCCACCACATTTTGCTTCCCTTTTTTGTAGATGATTTCAAAGTCATAACCCAACATCTTTGTGACCCACTTTTGTTTCTCTTCAGAGGATAATCTTTGTTCTAAAAAGTATTTAAGGCTATCATGATCCGTTTTTACCTTGAAGTGTCTTCCCATTAGATAGGGTCACCATTTCTTAAGTGCATGTAGTATTGCCAACATTTCCTTCTCATAAATAGCTTTGTGTAAAAACTTTCCCTTGATTGGACAACTTTCAAAAGCAATGGGTCTTTCATCTTGCATTAAAATAGCACCAATTCCATTTCTTGAGGCATCACATTCCACAATAAAGGTTTTTGTGAAGTCCGGTGTAGCTAAGACTAGTGCTTGGCACATTGCCTCTTTGAGATGTTCGAAGACCTTTGTTGCTTCTGGAGTCCATGAAAATGCATCTTTCTTCAATAATGTTGTTAGAGGTGCTGCTATTCTCCCATAATTCTTAACAAACTTGTGATAATACCCTATCAATCCGAGAAATCCTGGCAGATGCTTTATGGATGTGGGGATTTTCCATTCCTTAATGGCTTTAATTTTGCTAGGGTCTACCTTAACTCCTTCATGAGATACAATATGACCCAGATATTCCACCTCTTGTACTCCAAAGAAACATTTGGATCTTTTTGCATATAATTGTTTCTCCTCCAATAGTTGTAGCACCCTGTCAACATGTTCAACATGATCCTTCCAAGACTTACACTAAATTAGTATATCATCAAAAAATACTAACACAAATTTTCTAAGGAAGGGTTTGAAAATGGAATTCATCAAACCTTGAAATGTAGAAGGTGCATTGGTAAGGCCAAAAGGCATGACCAAAAATTCATAATGACCCTCATGAGTTCTAAATGTTGTTTTCGAAATGTCTTCACTCTTCATTCTGATTTGATGATATCCTGAATGAAGATCCAACTTGGTGAAGTAAATTGATCCATGCAATTCATCCAGTAATTCATCAATGACAGGAATGGGAAACTTATCTTTAATAGTGAGCTTGTTGAGCTCCCTATAATCCGAACACATGTGGCATGGTCCATCCTTCTTGTGCACCAATACTACTGGAGCAGAGAAAGAACTTTGAATGTGGTTGAATTATACCAGCCTCTAGCATTTCTGCAACCATACGTTCAATTTCACTCTTTTGGGCATAGGGATATCTGTATGGCCTGATGTTTGGAGGAACACTTCCTGGAATCAGATGAATAGCATGATCATGATCACGAATAGGTGGGAGGCCTTTGGAAGTCTCAAATACCTTGGAATGATTTTCCAAGACTTTTTGGAGATCTGGAGAAATAGATGATTTCGATGTGGAAACATCTAGTGAACATAATTGTGCAATTACACCTCTTTGTTCCTTTTTTAGAAGCTTTTTCATACCGTTAGAGCTACTTATCTTTCCCGATTTCCCTGCAATACCCCTTAATTCAACTTCCTTTCCTTCCACAAAAAATTTAATGAAAAGTTCTTGAAAATTAAAAGCTATTGTACCCAAGGATTGTAGCCATTGGACTCCTATTACAACATCAGCACCTCCCATTGGAATGGAAAGCATTGGGCTAGTCAATACATATTCTCCCATGGATAGCTTGATATTATGGCACTTTCCATAACAATTTATTGTTCCTCCATTTTCAAAAATCACTTGACACTCTGGTGCTGGATATAGGAAGCAATTCAATTCTTTTGCTACCTTACAATGAATAAAATTTTGCGTACTTCCTGAATCAATCAACACTATTACCTTTTTCTTCTTGATTTGTCCTTCTATATTGATGGTTTGAGGAGTGGTAATTCCAGCCAATGCATTACAAGATATGGTCGGATTCATTTCTTCTTTATCTAGGCTTTGTTCCTAGAGTATATCATCTTCTTCTGACCTTTCTTGCTCCTTTTCTTCTTCCTCTTCACAATCTATGTAGAATAATTTCTTCTCAGCACACTTATGACCTTTAGTGTATTTGCTATCACAACTATAACAAAACCCTTTTTCTCTTTTTTCTTCCAATTGTTGTGGTGTCAACCTTATAGGTTGTGGAAGACTAGGGGCAACAACACTTCCATCTTTATAGTTGTGAGTGGTATGCTTCCTGGTTGCCATAATTTTGCTTTCCATTTTTCTTGCTAACCTGAATGCCTTCTCTAATGAATCAAGTTCCCAAAGGCAAACATCATGTTGGATATTATCCTTTAAAGTCCCTATGAACACATCAATCCTATGCTCCTCTGGAATATTTTTTACCCTTATGTTCAATTTTTGGAACTCCTCAATGTGCTCCATTATTGAACCCTTTTGTTTGAGACTTATCAATTGGCTAAAAAAAGTGTTGCTTTTTGTATCCTCATAATGTGCTGTCAATTCTTTCATAAAAATTTCCCAAGTGATAATTTGTTTACGAGAGAAAAGCCATTGATACCATACAAACTTATTTGGTTCCAAATATAAAGTTGCAATACATACCTTTTGTGTGTTTTGCACATTATTGAGATCGAAAAATTGCTCCATCTGTAATATCCATGTTGCGGGATCCTTGCCATCAAACTTCCTCATATCGATTTTTGGAATAAGGTGGGTATTCATTCCAACATTAGAGTCTATGAAATCATGATTAACATTTCTTTTGTTCGCATCATGAGTTTCCTTTACTACCCTTTCACCATTAGTAAATATTTCTTGTAGAAAATTTGTCAAATCTGTCTTCAAATTTGCTATGCCTGTCTTCAAATTTGTGTTCAAATCTATCTTCAAATTGTCCATCTTAGCTTCCATGCCATTCATATTAGCTTCCACACCATTTATCTTAGCTTCTGTTAGCTTTTGTGAGAGTGACATTTGTTGCACTTGGTCTTGTAATTTTGATATATCATGTAGCATTTCTTCCTCTTCTTCATGAGTCATGCTAGAGCTTTCAGGTTGCTTACTAGGTGTTTGCATTTTCTTTCCTCGGGGCATCAATTACCGATAATAATGCTCTACTATGCCCTTTGAATTCCTTCAAAATAATTTTTCAAACCAAGCTTAAGCAAGAATTTAAAAAAATCTACACACTTTTTTTCACTTTGTAGGAGCTTGATATTGCCTCTGATGTATCTTTGTAATTTCGGATCATCTAGTTTTGAAATTGCGACCTGCAGTAGCCCTCTGTGTCCTCTTTCCAATGCCACCAGTCTGATCCAAATTGGATTCTCCAAGGAAGAGTTATGCCAAATCTCCCACAGTGACCTGATTATAGACTAGTTCAGTAGAGCGAACTTGTACGACGTGCCACGTGTCCTTGTTTCGACCTTTGGCTCTGAAAAATATATACAAGAAACTAAATTCCGTCCTCTTTCTATACCTTCTTACGAAATTTCAATCCGATGCTTAGAGAGAAAGTTATGACGATTTTCCCCAAGTCACCTATTTGCAATGTAATTCAGCAATCTACAAAAAAACCAACTTCCTCAGATCATATCTCCGCAAATATAGCACGAAAAGCTCAGAAATTCGGACCCAAGGTTCAGTGCGATTTCATCTCAAATGGTTTTTTTTTCACTTCTGAAACATCGCAGAAAAAAAAAATTATAGCGAAAATGCCACAATGCCCTATTTGGAGCAGTGAAATCCTATAATCCAAAAGCTCTGATACCAAATGTTATGAAACTAGCTCACAAAAAGATAGAAAAGATAGATCAACGCCTTAGAATTCAGCCTCTTCGAGGGGGCAGACTCCTTTACATTACATAAATGAATGATTCCTTGATGATTCAAATGACAAAACCTCCTTTCTATATATAGGATTCTGAGTCACAATATAACCCAGCCGACCTAACAATAATAATATAAAGGCACAAAAATAACAATAGAGGGATTCTATGGGGCATAGTAATAACAATATGGGGACAATAGGGGCACAAAAATATTAATAAGGGATACAACTGCAATAGTAATGGGGTAATCACTAGTATTAGAGGGACCTAACACCTTTTAATATGTTCAATGACTTCAGCTACTTAGAGGACTATGTCCATCCTCCTTCTTCATGCAAGGAATCTTGATGACCCATCCAACCTATAGATATCCTTGCAATCATGAAGTCATTTGATTAATGAAAAATACTTACTAGATTTTTGAAGACAAAATCTTCACCTTGATCATGTTGAAGAAGATGTATGAGGGCTTCTTCTTTGATGATCTTCTTTCAAATGAGAAAGTCTTTCCTTAATAGAAGAGGTTGCTTCTTTTGATGAGGATGATTTTTTGTTTCCTCAGATGATCTTCTTCTAGGGAAAGGAGATGATCCTTTGAAGATGTTCATGCCTTATTGCCTTCAATATGCTTTGCCTTCTTTTGTAGTGTAGATCAGGATTGCTTCTAGGGTTTCAACCTTTTTCAAGATGATGTGATCTTTGATTTTGAGGTCCTTTGAGCTTCATTTCTTTGTACACATCTTGATGAGAGTCTTGGTGGTCTTTTGATTATGACTATGGAGACAAAAGGTCTTGTTGTTGTAGACTACTTCTTTTATCATATAGACAAAAACCCTTGTTGTTGCAGACTGCTTGTTGTAGATTGATCCTTCAATCTTAACAAAGCCCTTCAACTAGCTTTGATGGCCTTATTAAAGACTGATCCTTGTATGTCTCTTTTTTCTTCCCTTCCTTTGACCTCACCATCTTAGCACTGATTCCATGTTGAAGAATCTAGGGCAAGTGAGTTTAATGAGATTCTTCTAGCATGATAACTGCTTGTGAGGTATTTTAACTTTTCTTCTTAGCACAACCTTCACTTGTTCTTATTAGAGCGTGTCTTTTTATATTCATGAAATAGTTACCAAAAACAAGACACAAATCATGTTCTTTGTCACTGTTGAGATAATCATCATTATTGCACCATTGAGGCCATTACTACTGCACCACTGAGATATTCATTCCTATTGCACCATGATTGCTCCTTCATCGAGATCTTCATCATTGTTGTACCAGTGCTACACCTTCACCAAGAACTTTTATCACATCAATGAGATCTCCATTCAAAGGTGTATATATATGTGTGTGTGTGTGTGTGTGTGTGTGTGTGTGTGTGTGTGTGTGTGATAGTTGTACCGAGGTCTTCATCATGATCTTAACCTTGTCTTCATTAGGATCATGATTGGTATCATGATTACAGTGATATTGAGGACATGACTGTGTCTAGGATGTATGCTACACCGAGATCCTTCTTTTAACATGTATGCTGAGATTGTGGTTGTATATTCTTCTGCACTGTGATCTTCACCGAGACTATGATTATGTTCTCCTTGCACCGAGATCTGCCACAACTATGTCGAGACTATGACCCTTAACTAGGCCAAGACTTCAAAGATGTATGCAAAGATATCACTGTAATTATCACTGAGATTTTGGAGTTATGCCGAGATTCTTTCCTCATCCGAAGTTGTAGAGACTTGTCCAAAGTTTTGTATCACTATGGTGACTCTAGACGCATATATATAGTTTTTTTCCATGTACTCAAGACGACATGAATCAGTGAACTGATATGTCCCTTTATATGAGCCGACATGATTGTGTTTTACATTGTTTTGTTGGTTGTCTTCTTCAAGAGGATTGTTCTTGTCTTGGAGGGCTAATCTAGACACTAGGTTGACTCATATACATTATATATATGCTCAAGAATATTGCTTTAACATTTTCTTTGACTCTTTGACTTTCTTATAGCACTTCAACACGTGCTAGACCTATGCAATGAGCAAGAAACTCATTTTATAATTTACAAAAATAATATTTCTTTTCTTTTACAAGTACAAAGATCAAAATTAAATTTATGAAGACTAAACCTAGTTACACTTTCTTCAACATGCACAAGTGTCATAAATCAGGAGTTCCGAATGCAACTTTAAGGCCTATTTTATGGACTGTATATTTTTCTGTTTTAGCCATGATTTTGAAGAACAAGTTCTAAGGATATAAGAAATCATTTGAATAAACTGAGAGAGGTTTTTCTTCACAACAATATCATATAAAAAATCCTATCTCATATTTTATACAGGTGCTACCGTTTGGGAGTTACATGTGTCACTTGGTGGCCCATTTTTGCGGTTTTTATGGACATAATGATGAAATTTTTGGATTTTGGTTTGAAAATGTGGAAATGTATAGATGTTTTTGCATTCTGGAGGTTGTTGGTGTTTAATAAAAATTCGATGGAGTAGCTGAAACCAAATTGCTTGATCTGAAGGCGGGAAAAGAGAGCAAAACACAAGTTTGTATTTTTCACTACACGGCTACTGCGCAGCTGCTGTGCAACTGTTGTGCATGTGTTGCACACAGGGAAAATGGAATGTTTTGAAGGTTCCAAGTGTCAAAAGGTTGTGGAACAATTCATTGCCTACTTAGAGGCCTACTCAGCACCTAACCACCAGCCAGGATGTCCCCCAACACACAAAAAGCATGCCAACATGGAATTGTTGCGCAACTGCTGTGTCACACAGTCTAAGCTACCTTTTCTATTTTCATCATCATTCTGAGCTTTTAATGTTAGGATAGGATCTTGTGAGATAATTTTGTTATCTAGATAAGTCAAAGGGATAGATATAAAGTAGTTTTATGTTTTTTCTCTTTGAAAGATAAAGATGTTGTATAAAATTGTTTTATCTAATTTTTTATCAAAAAACAGTGGGTTGATGGATAGAAACATACATTAAACCTAACCATGACATATATTTATGAAATGTATTTAAGATGGTAATGGAAAAGGAAGACGGGGTTGGGTAATTTATGGAACGAGCCTTGTATATGTGATCCTATTTTCTGAATAAAATACTTAGTGCAAAGTTTTTCCAATTATTGTCAGAGATTATTGTGGTATTTTCATTTAAATTTGTGTTTCTCTTTTGCAGTTGTTATTTCATTTATTTTATCTTGGTTCTATTTAAAGATGTATTGAAAACGGTCTTTTTAGAATTCATCATATATGCTCTAGAATCACTATGTACTTCTATTTCATATGGGATTCATTATGCCTTTGTCTGCCTTCATTTCCTAAATACTCAGTCATAAGGTTTGATAACAGAATTCTAATGTGCTTTGTTGCATTTGAATGGGTATTGTCATGTGTTTTTCTCTCTTTCATTGTACTATAATCGATATAAATTTGGAGGATGTATTTGTCCTGCCTTTGTCCTTGTAGTTGGTTGATATGTGCACTGATATATTAAATTGCAATATTTTGGTCTCATACTCTAATGTTCTCTTTTTTAACCTCCCAACAATTTTTTATCAGATTTAAAATGTATTTATCAGATCTGATCTCTGTAAACTCATTGAGCCTTGATATCCTTTATCTTTAGATTTTGGTGAGGGAGCCCCCTCAGGCTAGAAAGGACTAGTTTCTAGCCCAAATAGACTTATAGTTACCTGTGTGGCCCTTTCCTTGGCCTAAAGGGATTCACGAAGTGCTAACAAGGTCGTGCATCAGAGTTTGGAAAGAGAACAAAGTTTTGACCCTCGACCCCCGACCTGTGTGGGACCAGCTCCAAGTCGAGAGATGCGTCTAGCTTGGCCAGTCGGAGGTCGAAAATGTAGCAAGGTTTAACAAGAAGAAAAAAGTCTCGGCCCTTGACCCCTGACCTATTTGGGACCTGATACGGGAAAATAAGTGGCAGAATGTGATTGGATCATGATGATGTGTTGGCAGAAACGTGGTAGATGATGCCAACGTGACATGGAAAATATAGAGGACATGTGGCAAGCAGATTCGACATTTTTGGGTGGCTTAATGGGCCAAATCTAGGTGACACATGTCACCATATAGAAGGTGTCATGTGGCCTAGATGATATCAGCATGACATAAGCTAATGACGTGGAAAAACCTTGAAGTTTGCGTCAAGGGGTTGTTTTGTGAAGTTTTTCCCATGTATTTGGTTTTCGGTGTTGAATGAATAGAATAGGCCAAAATAGTGAAAAGGACCCTAGTCGGGCCTATGAGCAAGTCAGGAGTCGAGGCAAAGGGAGGCACATATGCAGGCAGAGCAAGCTAACTCATGACCTCCCAACCAACATTGAAAGATGTTCCTAGGAGTCAGTTTTGCGATGTTTTCAAATGTTAAAGATGTTGGAAATAATACTGAGAGGGGGGGTGAATCAGTATTATCAGATCAATAAAACTTTTTCAATTTCATACTCAGAAACATATACACTACTTCAGTTAAGTGAACCAGCGTGTACACGCTACTGTGTCTAAAGCAACCAGCGTATAACCAGAAATCTTATGATTCAGTTAGCTTATCTTCAGTAAATGCATCAGAACATTATTAACCATATTAATAGTAAACAGGTGCAGTATAACAGAACAGATCATCACACAAAAGCCACACACATGAACACCATGATATAAGGTGGAAACCCAATGTGGGTGAAAACCACCTGCTGCAAGTCGTCTCTATCTTTCTTTAATATGAAACTTCAGTTTACAATCTTTTGTACTAGTGCAGCCTTATACCAGTACGCAGGCTACAACCTGCAGAAGGCTACAACCTTCTCTCGTTCTCCAGACTCTCCTGGAAGGGAGCTCCAACCCCCTTAGCTCTTGTACTAGCTAAGATACTAGTACGTAGGTGCTGGCCTACAATCTTCTTTCCTTCAGGTACCACTTTTTCATACATTTTCAGACTGGATATTCCTGAAGCACAACATTACAATCTGAAGACCACAATTCATTCAACTTTCATAACAGATCATTGAAGCACAAAACAACCAATACTAGCATCATCAATCTTTGAATCACTGAACCACTGAAACCCTGTCAACACCCAGTCACCAGAACACAGAGCAGACTACAGAACTCTGCAATAACAGTCAGACCCAACTGTAACCCCAAAAATCAAGCTTCAAAAGATATACGCTACTTCAATGAAAGCAACCCGCGTATACACACGCTTTTACCGAAGACAACCTGCGTACATATCTAAAAATAATTTCTCATAACTAGCAGTTGTACCAGACATCAGTCATACCCAGAACATAACATTGCGTTAGTATGCAGATCTAGAAATACGCATAATCAACCATATCACAATAGTGCATTTCAAACCATTTGATCCCGATCTATCCTTAGATCTAGTCTTCCATCAACCGGTGTGATATCTCCTTAGCTTAGATCAAGCAACCCAGAACCTGCATACCAGATCTCTTTCTTTATCAGATATTCAAGACTTTTCAGTTACACTTGCCTAATGATCTTCTTCTCCTTATATAGCCTTAGGCCTTGCTCAATACCACGGGCCAAAACCATAGTAACACAATACCATCAACCTCAAAACTAGGGATCAACACGTCTGTCGAGGTACCTTGGTCCAAAAACATAGGCTCAAGTACCGAGGACTAACTACCACGGACCAAAGGGAAGCTTCTCGACATGTACGCTCTTTTCTGTTCATGAAACTGTGTGTATACGCGACTTCGTATATAGCAAACCAGCGTATCCGCGACTTAGTATATAGCGTACCAGCGTGTATACGCAACTTGGGCTTAATGAACCTGCATATATGAAATTTCTCTTCATTCTTGTAGTCTGGACTGAGATCTGTCATCAAAGAGAGTTGCCATCAAGGACAACATCTGTATCGTAGCGCCACACCTATGCCAAAATGCCAACAATATCCCCCTTTGGACTTGATGGCAACCCCAAGATCCTTAGAATCATTCTCCCCCTTTGTCATCAAGGGCAAAGGGCTGTGCTCCCCCTGAGTACATGTTGATATCTCTGCTCGGCTGTGCTGAACATGCTCCCCCTAACTGTAGGCAAGATCTGCAAAAGATGTTCTTCAAAAAGAACCAAGACTTATACACCATAAAGGACCTTCCTATCACCAAAAGACTCAATACATACATCCATACTCCCAACCAAGAGGGGATACATCAGAAATTTACATATAACAACCAATTATATTACATCATTCATCCCAGGCATAGTGGGGAAACCAACATAGGCCGTTACATGACCTTGACACCATAAAAGAGATATCACAAAAGAGATACATGACATAGAGACAACAAATCTAGACCAAGACTTATGAAAGTCACCAGCAGCATTTGATAAACATCTTTTAGATCAGCAACCAAGATTTCCTTTTGTGCTCCTTCTCCTGAAACCAACAACAGTTGTGAACTAGAACCAAAAGCATCTAAATGCCAACAATGCTTTATGAGACTTTAAGCTGCTCCCCCTGAAACTGTGCCTGCTGCACCCCCTGAAACTGTGCCTGAAGAATTCTGGCATACCCATCTCAGACCTTCTCCAACCAGAGTCTGCCCTTGTTGTTCAGAACTCCATATACGCGACTTCACCTGCATAAAATAGCGTATGTACGCGGATATCCTTTATACAACACGCGTACACCATATACGTGACTTCCCCTGCATAAAACAGCGTATGTACGCGGATATCCTTTATACAACACACGTACACCAACTTTTCTTTAGAACAGACAAGCTTCAACAGCAGGATGAAGCATCAACTACTCCCAGCTTTTGTCTGAGATATTCAAAAGTTTCCCTGGGCAGTGGTTTTGTGAGAATATCAGCAACTTGTTCCTTAGAAGGAACATACTCCAACTTGACCTTCTGCTCAAGCACTTGTTCCCGGAGGAAGTGATACTTGATTGGTATGTGCTTGGTCTTTGAATGCATGACTGGATTCTTTGAAATGCTGATTGCACTTGTATTATCACATAAGATAGAGACTGGTGGAGTGCAAGTGATTTGAAAATCCTGCCAGGTCTGCATCATCCAAAGGAGTTGAGTGCAGCAAGATGCAGCAGCAACATATTCCGCTTCAGTTGTAGACAAGGCAATCGAACTCTGTTTCTTGCTGAACCAAGATACTAATCTGGAGCCCATAAAGAATGCACCACCACTTGTGCTCTTCCTATCATCCACGCTTCCGGCCCAATCTGCATCTGTATAAGCATGAAGTGTGAGATCTGTATCTCTAGGATACCATAAGCCATAATTTTGTGTCCCTTGAAGATATTTGAAAATTCTCTTCACTGCCTGAAGATGAGTCTCCTTTGGATTTGCCTGAAATCTTCCAACTATTCCGACTGCATGCATGATGTCTGGTCGGGTACCTGTCAAATAAAGCAAACTCCCAATCATGGATCTATAAGTTGGTTGATGAACTGCTGCTGATTCATCATTTGCACTGAGGCTGCATCCTGTAACCATGGGGGTACATACTGGCTTTGAATCTTCCATGCCATACTTCTTCAAGATCTGCTTGAGGTACTTGGTTTGAGACAAGAAGATACCTCCTTCATTTTGTTGGATTTGCAATCCAAGAAAGTATGTCAATTCTCCAAGTAATGACATTTCGAATTCTTTTTGCATAACCAAGGCAAAGTTTTGACTCATAGTCTCTTCATTGCTGACAAAGATAATATCATCTACATACACAACAAGTATTAGCAATTTGTTATTTTCAACTTTTATATAGAGATTGCTATCTGCTGATCCTTTTGAAAAACCTTGTTGGTGAAGATATTTGTCCAAACGATAGTACCAAGCCCTTGGAGCTTGTTTCAGACCATAGAGAGCCTTTTTCAGACTGCATACAAGGTTTGGGTCATTCCCAAGAATGAAACCATCTGGCTGCTCAATATATACTTCTTCTTCTAAGTCTCCATTCAGAAAGGTTGATTTCACGTCCATTTGAAATACTTTGAAGTTTTGGAAGCTTGAGAGAGCAAGGAACATTCGGATGGCCTCAAGTCTTGCAACCGGAGCAAAGGTCTCTTCAAAATCTATTCCTTCTTGTTGCGCATACCCTTTACAAACAAGTCTGGCCTTGTTTCTAATTACTTCTCCATTTTCATTCAATTTATTTTTGAAGACCCATTTTGTCCCTATGACATTCTTATCTTTTGGTCTAGGAACCAATTCCCAAGTGTTGTTCTTTTCGATCTGCTCAAGTTCTTCATCCATTGCTTTGACCCAGCATTCATCTTTGCATGCCTCTTTCACATTTTGTGGTTCAGTGGAAGAGAGTAATGCCAAATAGCTTGAAGCTTCTGCAATTCTTCTTCTTGTTTGTACTCCTACTTCTTTCTGCCCCACAATCTGAGATTCTGGATGATTCTTTTGAACATATCTGGATGGAGTCTTCTCTTCTATTCTTGTCTGCTCCTCTGGTTCTTCTTGAGGTTCTTCTTCTTCTTGAGGTTCTTCTTCTTCATCATTCTGCCTTTGAGGGTAGCCTTCATCTTCTTCAATGTCTTCATGATGAACTTGCCTAGGAATGTATCCCTTCTCATCAACCACTACATCAATGTTGTCAACAATTCTGCCAAGTCTTTTATTGTAGCACTTGTATGCTTTGCTATGTGGAGAATAACCAAGAAGAATGCCTTCATCTGCTCTTGGTTCAAGTTTGCCAAGTTGCTCATCAGTATTCTTAATATAACATTTGCTCCCAAAGATTTTGAAGTGCTTCACCGAAGGAGTCTTACCACACCAGAGCTCATGAGGGGTTTGAGTGTTGTTTACTCGGACATTTGTTTTGTTGAGAATAATGACCGCAGCATGTGCAGCTTCACCCCAGAAAGTTGCGGGAGTACCAGATTCATCAAGCATAGCACGAGCCATTTGTTGGACTGTTCTGTTCATTCTTTCCACAACTCCATTTTGCTGAGGAGTTCTAGCTGTAGAGCATTCTCTTCTTATCCCATGTTCTTCACAAAAATCGAAAAATTCATTCGAGGTAAACTCCCCACCTCTGTCAGATCTGAGGCACTTAATTTTGTGTCCTGATCCATTTTCAGCCAATGCTTTGAAGGATTTGAATTTTTCGAATGCTTCATCTTTGTGCTTCATAAGTCCTAACCAGACAAACCTGGAGAAATCGTCAATGAATAATATCAAATATTCTTCTCCTCAAGGTGTTCTTTTTCTGAATGGACCACATGTATCTATATGTACTAGCTCAAGAGGCATGCTAGCTGATCCTTCCTTCTCAGGAAAATTAGTTCTGGTTTGCTTTCCAAACTGACATGATTTGCATATGGTGTTGTCTGGAATTTTGATATCTGGAAGATCACGAACTGCCTGATATTTGCATGCTTTCCTTATTTGTGGAAATCTTAGATGCCCTAACCTCCGATGCCATAGCCAATGTTCATCATCCTTGCTCAAATAGCATTGTTGTTGTCTTTCTTCAAATATGTATAGATTATTTGGAGTCCTTCTTCCTTTGATCGTTGTTTTACCTGTATCAAGATCACGAACACAACGGACGCGCGCGCTGGAGATGGAGCTCCCCCGCCTCTGGAACCCTTGACCGCCCCCGTTCGAGCTTGGCAGCCCTGCTGCCGGGCTTGCAGGCCCCTACGGGCTTCCCCTGCTGCGCCCCCCTCGCTGGTCTGCTTCCTGGGCCTCCTGCCCGCCTCTAGCTGCTCGAGCTACCCTGAGGGCAGCCCTCTGCTGCGCCTCTCTTTCCTGGGGCTCCTGCCCCTCCCTTTCTTGCCTCCTGCTGAGCGATCCAGCTCGATGGACCATCATGCTTCTTCTCAACCCGATTTTGAGAAAGCCTTTGCTTCTCTCGTCCCTGAGAATAACTCTGAAAGGATTCGACCTTCTGCCTCCAAATTTATCAAAAAACTTGATGAAATTCCGGAAATCCCTCTTCCTCTTTCTCTTCCAAGGAGATCGGCTGTAGCCTTAGCTGAACGAGGATTGGTTGGCCAGTTTACGGGGCTATGGCCCTCCCCTCGAACCGTCCAACGTTGGGTGGAGAGAAATTGGAATGCCATGGTCCAGGGGAAAATTGCCATAAGGTTCTGTGGAAGAGGTTTTTTCACCTTCCTCTTCGAATCAGTGGAGGATCGCAATCTAATTTTCAGGAATGGGCCGTACTTCATGGACACAAGAGGCCTTTATCTCAACCGTTGGACCCCGGATTTCGATCCAGAAATGGATGTACCCAACGCAGTCCCTGTATGGGTTCGCCTTCCGCACCTGCCGCTTCACTGCTGGGCTGATGAAACTGTTCGGGCGATTGGAAATGCGATAGGTAAATATGTGGACAGATCTGAACCAAAGGAAAATATGTATGCATGTGCGAGGATCTGTGTTGAGGTAGACTTGGGCAAAGGTCTTCCAGAAGCTGTTAAACTCAGAGTGGACCAGTGGACGCATATTCAACAGGTGGACTATGAACAACTTCCCTTCAAGTGTAAGGTATGTCATGAGTACGGTCATTTTGCTAATAGGTGTCCTAAATCTAAATCAGAAACCAATATCAATAATTCTGGAACTCATGAGGAAGCATGGGAAATAGTAAGGAAAAAGAAGAAATCAAACCCTCCCCCTGAGCCTGAGGTGCCTCACTCCGGAACCCCTCCCTCCCCCCCTGTCTTCCCCTCGTCCTCCAACCCCTTTGGATCCCTTGCTTCAGAGGACCTCCCTTCTCCCCCACCCTCCCCCAAAGGCCCCAGAATCTCTCCCTCCTCCCCCCACCAAGCTTCCCCCCTGCAATCAGTGGAAAGGAACTTATCTAAAAACAAATCGAAAATGCCCGATGATGGCCCTCAACCTGATCAACCAGTGCTGACCTGTATTGATCCCCCTCTGATCGCCTCGAATCCATCTCAGCCAGCCCATGGACATCAGCCCATCAGAATTACCAGAAGTTCCTCCAAGGACCTTGGTGCATCCGGTGATATCCTCAAGAAATCTGGACCAGGCAGAAAATCAGCCAAGCAGCATCGGGAAGAAAGCACGCAAAAGGACATAGCTTTAGGGTTACAAACCCCTATGGACTCCTTCATTATAGGTTCTCAAGAGAAAGACACAGCAGCTAAAGAATTTGAGAGGCGAGCACCTCCTCGCTCGAACTTTTTATGACGAAGCTCTTATCTTGGAACAGCAGGGGTATGGGGCACCCCTCTAAATCAGCCGCCCTAAGAGACCTTCTTCATTCAGAAAGACCTGAAATTGTTCTAATTCAGGAAACCAAGCAAAATCAGATTGATATGCAGTTAATCATAGAAGCACAAAATTCCTTTACAGGGATCAGTAGTAATTCCAGAGGAGCCTCTGGAGGAATCACCACCATGTGGAATAAGCAGCAATGGAATTGCAAATCCTCTGTCCTCAATCCAAACTGGATCAGGACCAACCTCGTCAACAAGGAAGAAAGTTGGGATTTAATTATTTACAATGTCTATATTCCCAACCATTTCCGGGAAAAAGAACAATGCTGGAATGAATTGAAGCAGGAAATAGACAAGGAACAGAACTCAAATGTTATCCTTGCTGGAGATCTCAATTTAATTCTCCATGCTAATGAGAAAAGGGGGGGCGCCTTCAACCCCGATCCTTTCAGAAGGCAGCTGGAAATTATCATGGCTGAACACGAATTGATGGACATCATTCCTAAAAATAGAAAATACACTTGGAACAATAGACGTCTGGGACCAGGTAACATTATGGAAAGGCTGGACAGAATTCTGGTTAATGTTACCCTTCTTTCCTCCTTTGCAGCAGGTCACACCAAAATTCTTAGCGCCACAGCCTCAGATCATTTCCCCATTTTATTAACGTTGGAATCTCACGCTAATTTGGGACCAATCCCTTTCAGATACAATCCATTGTGGAGAGATAGCATCGAGGCCGAGTCAATTATAGAAGATACCTGGAAGAATCACGTGGAAGGTTCTCCAAACTACATTTGGGAAACCAAAATTCGAAACACTAGGAAAGCTCTTAAGGATTGGGCAAAAGTCAGTTACCAAGAACCAGAAAAAATAAAAGAAAAAATGCAGCAGAGTTTGGAAGATATTCACAAACAAATAGAAGATCATGGATACACAAATCAACTAAAAAGTAAGGAATGGGAAGTGCAGGGACAGCTAACTCAAATTAAGAGGGCGGAAGAAATCAAATGGAGGCTCAAGTCGCGAGAAATATGGCTAAAGGAAGGTGATAAAAATACGGCATACTTCCATAAGCAGGCTACAGTAAAAAAATCAAGGAACATTGTTACTACTATTACAGATAGTCAAGGTAACCAGCATGATGATCAGGAAGCTATTAAAAGAGCTGCCTTCCATCATTACAAGTGCCTTCTCACTGAAAATCAAAGCGCCATGGACTATACGGCCTTTCTTCGGCACCTCCCAGGGAAAATCTCTGCTGAGGAGAATGAGAGGATGAACAGCGATATAACTGAGGAAGAGATAAGAAAAGCTATCTGGACTCTTCAACCAGACAAATCTCCAGGTCCAGATGGCTTTACTATTAATTTTTACAGGGACCATTGGCATTTGATAAAGAAAGATCTTGTAAAAATGATGAAAGGAATCCAAAGAAAAAAGAAAATGGGGGGTTTCACAAATTCAACTTTTCTTGCCCTCATTCCCAAGGAAACCAGGCCCACTTCCTTCTCTAGATTTAGACCAATCTCCTTGTGCAACACTTCTTATAAGATTTTTGCAAAAATCATAGCAGCTAGACTCCAGCCTCTGCTTCCTTCCATCATATCTGAAAATCAGGGGGGTTTCATGACCAATAGGCAAATTCATGATTCCATCTCTTTGGTTCAAGAAGCTATTCACTCTAGCACCTCTAGACAAGAGAAAGGTTTCGTCCTCAAGCTTGATTTAGCCAACGCTTTTGACCGAGTAAGACACTCTTTCTTGTACGCTGTCATGAGAAAAATGGGCTTTAATTCTGACTTCATAAGCACCATTGCCGCTTGCATCTCTGGTCCCTGGATCTCGCCTCTCATAAATGGTCGCCCTTGTGAAGCTTTTCAATCTTCAAGAGGACTAAGGCAAGGATGCCCTCTCTCACCCTATCTATTCATCTTGATGGCTGAATCCTTCAGCAGCAACCTTGATTACAACCGAAGAGTCGGCCTCATCTCTGGTATCAAGTTTGGGAATGGAGTCAAAAATATCAATCATTCACAATTTGCTGATGATACCCTGCTCATTGGCGGGGCCTCCACCACAATAGCAAGGCGTTTCAAAAATCTCCTCGATCAATTTATGGAGTGCTCTGGAGGAGAAGTTAACTTTCAGAAAAGCTGCATCTATGGATGGAACATCTCTAATCAAACAGCTCACAATATTGCCAATATCTTTGGAGTAGCCTATAAAGAAAACTGGGATCACTTCACCTATCTTGGGATGCCGGTCACCTTGGGTGCTCTCAAAGCGTCCACCTGGAATGAAATAATCGACAAAGTCAAAAGGAAGGTTCAGCAATGGGGGACCCAATGGCTTAACCCAGCGGGCAGACTTATCCTGCTTAAATCAGGTATTTCCTCCTTACCTTTATATCGCTTCACTCTTTACCAAGCTCCTGCTTCGTTCCATAACAAGCTAGAAGTTGCACTCCGCAATTTTTTATGGCAAGGAGGGAAAAAAGAAAAAAATAGATACAATCTGGTCAACTGGAAAAGTGTAATTCAATCTCCAGACAGAGGTGGATTGGGAATCAGAACGCCCAAGATTCTGAATCTCGCCTTTGGGATTAAAATGGCTTGGAGACTTATAAGTGAACCAAAAGCCTGGTGGAAACAGGTCTTTGAATGCAAATATCTTTCGGACCATAGACAAAGACTTCTTGAATCTGATATTCCTATAAGAGATTCCACCAAAATCTGGCAACTTTGCAAGAAAGCAATCCCCACTCTTATTCAAAACACCTCAAAGATTCCGGGGGATGGAAGCAGTATCAATTATGCCACTGACAAAATCATGGGCCTCCAACCATTAAACACTGTTGAAGAAGCCATTCCCATCATCCTTTACCTTCATAGCAAAGGCCTTCAAAGGCTGGACCAAATCTCAAAATGGGATGCTGAGAGCGGTGCTTGGCTTAGCTGGGAATTCCCATATATTCCCCCAAACTTGGATTCAAGCTTCCAAGTCCTTCTTAAAAATCTTCAAAACAGAGCCCCTATAAAAAAAGGAGCATTAGATGGGCTTAGATGGGATCCCACGGGTTCAGGTTACTCCATTAAATCCGGTTACCAATTCCTCTGCAATAATACTTATCAGGCTCCGGTCTGGAATCATTGGAGAATAATTTGGAATTCTGAGGCAATCCCAAAGGTCAAATTCTTCATCTGGCTGTTGCTCAAGGGTAGAATTCTCACCTCGGAAAATTTGAGAAAGAGAGGGATACATGGTCCCTCAATCTGTCCTAACTGCTGCTCCGAGGAGGAAACCATCCACCACCTATTTCTTGATTGTGCCTTTGCGAAGAAATGCTGGACCATCATGGCCAACCTGGGCAGCATAACTTGGCATCCTCAGCAAAACATTGCTGAGACAATTCAACACTGGAGAAGGAATTGTCCTTGGAAAGATAAGCGAAGCAAGATTGTTAAAAGAACCTGGGACATCATCCCCCACAACCTCCTCTGGAAAATCTGGCTCACTAGAAACAAGAAAATATTCCAAAATAAAGAAGGCAATGTCTGGGAAACATGTAGCAGCGCTCACCTACTGGCTCAGGAGACGATGACTGTCAAATGCTCAGGAACAATTAAAGCAACTGATTATACAATTGAAGAGAGGATCATGATCAGGCATATTCTAGGCAATCCAAGCCAACATCAGAGAACTCAGAGAAAAGTCATGAAACTCCATCATAAGACCAAAGAATGGGAAATAAGGCTACCATCTCAGGAATTCAAAAGATGGCTAACGAGTAATAACTGTCCAATCCTATTCTTTGACGGAGCCTCCAAGTCCAACCCAGGACCAGCAGGTGCAGGAGGTATTATTTTAGACGAATCAGGAGAAGAAATATGCAGCTACGAATGGAGTTTAGGGGAAAAAACAAATAATAACGCCGAGGCTCTTGCTCTGTATCAAGGACTGCTGCAACTAAAAAATAGGGGAATCAAAAATGCACTTGTTCTAGGAGACTCCTCTATAATCATTGGCTACATGAACCATTACAGGATATCCTCAAACAGTAGTCTTCAACAGCATCTTCAACGCATTAGCCTCCTCACCAATCACTTTGAAAAAATCCGATTCTGCCATATCCTTCGCACATACAATGGGGAAGCGGATAAACATGCTAATAAAGCAGTTGGACAACAGGAAGGAGCACTGAGGCACAGTCAACGAGCCTTCTTCCAACCTCTGCCATGAACCAGGACGACTCGGGAAAAACCCAAGCGCGCAAATTCAGCAAGCGCGTGAAGGGGATGGCAAAAACAGCCTTTGGGCAAATTTCGAAAATCTCAAGCAATCACACTCAGAATACGGCCCTCAGATCAGCTGACATCCCAAGGAAATTTCATAATCACAGTGAAGGACGGAGGAATGATTCTGCTACCGCAGACAATCGTCCTAGAGATATAGGAAAATATCTAATTATCACAGAGGATCGGATCTCTGATAAGAATCCAGGTTGCTGCAGCTGGACCCGATCCATAAATTCGAGTTTAGGAAGGCATTTTATTGTCTATCAACACTGCGACCAAGAGCAGCCCCGTGAAAGTGGAGAAAGCGCTCAGGATCAGCCACGACGGAGACCACTTGCTCTGGTATCGGCTCTCTATCCTTTGCATAACTTTTCTCTAATCAATCCTTCGGTCTTTTTCAGGGAAAGCTTTGAAGGGAAACCTAGAGATCCAGATCCCCTTCTTCTCTCTCAACTACCTTGCTGGCCGTCCCCCTGCCTCTCATCTTGCTCTCTCAGCTCGCATCTTTCCGGCTCTTCTCCCCTATTTTCAAGATTTCAGATTCTTCCTATTCACCTCTCTCTGAAAATCAGATCGGTGGGCTCGCCCCTCTGTCTTTCTTCTGCCAAGAACCCGCGCTCATCTCCCATATCTTCAAGAAATTATCTTTCAGTTCTGCGCGCTATCTCTCATATTTTTCCTATCTACCTCTCTTTGAAAGTGAAGGCGGCGGGATCGATTCTCTGTTCTTTTTCTGCCAATAAACTGCGCACTATTACCCGGCCCTTATCCTCTTGCAGTCAGAAGGAATCAACAGACCATCCTTGTGAATCTGTTCCTCCTAGAACCTATCCCCCTTTTGTAATGGCTCGCTCTGAGCAATGTTTTCACTGCCGCGACCTCCAAGCTGAATTCGACGAGGTCAGAACTCAACAACGCATTCTGGAAGATCAAGTGCGACATATGGAAGCTAGGCATGCTGAGCAGATTCGAAGTGTGGAAGCAAAATTCGAGGAGCAGTTCAGAAATCTCCACGCTAAATACCGTACAGAAATGAATTTGTTTCTCCACAGGGTTCACTCACTACAGGAGCAGTTCAACGGGCTCAACAACAGATGCATCCATGCCGAGGAGTCGCTGGTAATTCTAAGGGAAATTTTGGAAACAAAGCAGAAGGAGAAATCAACATCTTCAAGCGCGAAGCCAATGGATGAAGAGCAGCACCCCGAGGACTCTACAGCGAGAAATATCAGTCATATTTCCATTGACTAATTATGTATTGCAAATGCAAATTTTTGTGTCATCAGTTCGTCCGGATCTATAGTAGTATTAGCTCTTTAGTAGTTAGAATTTTCAGAAATCACCTCAGGGATAGGAAACTCATGCTCTATCCTTGGACATGTAATGCTCTCGAAGCAAATTTTGTACGGCTTCATGCCTTATCACTTTTTTTAATCAATATATAGCAACCGACTTTTTAAAAGAAAAAAAAAAAGATCACGAACACAACATCCATTTGATCTAAATATTACCTCTGTTCCTTGATCGCACATCTGACTGACACTTAGAATATTATGCTTCAATCCATCAACATACAAAACATTTCCTGCTTTGACCTTCTCTTTCAACAGAGCAACGCCTTTTCCTTTTATGGCTGCAGAGATATCGTTTCCAAAAGAAACTTTCTTTCCCTTTTCTAATGCGGTATATGATTCAAGTTTTTCTTTGTCCCCTGTCATATGCTTCGAACATCCGCTGTCAATGTACCATAGACTTTCCTGACCTTCTGCATAAAAGGCTATCCCACATCTTTCTGGTTGCGGTTCCTTTATTCTCCATGTTCTGACATTTGAGGTTTGTTCCTTCTGAGTTGTCTTCCAGAACCTGCTCCTGCATTCAGAGTCTTCGTGACCAAAGTTATTACAAATAGAGCATTCAACTTCATTTTCAAGAACCAAAAAGTTGTTATAAGTCCTTTTCATGGTTCCAGTCATACTCCTTTGCTTTTGAGCTTCTCTAGTCATGATTGTCTTATAGGCAACACATTGAGCTACTTTGTGACCGAAGTTATGGCAAGAAAAACATTGGCCATTAAAGAAACTTCCGCGATAATCAGATCTATCATCCAACCGATTGTAGCTTCTATTCACATTCATTCTTGGGGCAAATTGGGAAGATTTTACCTGTGGCTGATTGTAGCTTCTGTTTGTCCTTAAGGAAGCTTGTCCCCGAATTTCTTGATAGTCTTTATTTGTTCTTGAGGTGAACTGTCCCTGATTCACCTGATGACTTTTATTTGGCCTTTGCTCGCTTCTCCTTGCTACATCAAGATAACTTTTAGAGGTAGAGGCTTGAGATGTTTCTCCATTATATCCCAGACCTGTCTTGATCAGAGGAGATCGCTGCACATTGACAATCTCATCCAAGGTTTCAGATCCTTTAACAAATTTAAGATTAATCGCTTTTGTTTTCTCAATCACCTTTCTAAGACAAACAATCTCACATTCCAATTTTTCAAGATGTTTTTCCTTTTCAGCTAGTTGACATTGTAAAGAATCAATAATAGCACTTTTCTCTTCTAAGCAAACTTTGAGATCTTTCATTTCTTCACAAAAGCCTTCTACATTTATAGCATCCATGTAGTCATCATCTTCAAAAGCCATTAAAAGTTTATATCTATTACCTTGTTCATCTTCATCACTATTTGAAAGACCATCACTATCTTCATGAGTGTAATAGCTTTTCTTCTTTTCATTCTGTTTCTTGTTCCATTTAACAGGTTCCTTTCCCTTGTCATTCTTATCTTTGTGAGGAAATCTGGCAGCATAATGACCTACTCTTCCACAAGCAAAGCATTTAAAAGGTAACTTACCTCTGAACCTTCCAGAACCCCTTTGAAGATTTCTGACAAAATTTGATTCTTCTTCTTCATCTTCTGGCACGTGACTTGCTTCATAATAATCTTCTTTGCCTGAAGCCTTGAAAGCAGCTTCTCTTCTGTCTGATGGACCTCCCTTTCTCATTTCATAAGCAGTTAGAATTCCGTGAAGCTGAGACATAGTAAGAATTCGTAGATTTTCCTTTTCTTCTATTGCAGACACTTTAGATTCAAATTTGGGGGACAATGATCTTAGAACCTTTTCAACCACAATAGCCTCTCTTATTTCTTCACCCAAGTTTTTCATGCAATTAACAATTTCATCTACCCTAAGGAAATAGTTAGCCACACTTTCATCATTATACATTCTGAGAGTCTCATACTTAATCCTGAGAGTTTGAAGTTTAGCACGCTTTACCTGTTCGTCTCCTTCATAGCTCGTGACAATTTTGTCCCATATTTCTTTTGCGGATTTATAGTGCATTACCTTCATGAATTCCGATTGGGATATACCTCCCAATAGAGTACTGATTTCTTTCGCATTTGTTTCATATTTCTTTTTCTCGTCTGCATCTGTAGGAGTAGTTGAAGGAAAAGTGTAGCCTGTCTCTACGATGTCCCAAACTTCTGTACCAAGAGATTGAAGATAGGCAGTAACTCTTACCTTCCAATAATTGAAGTTTGTCCCATCAAAAACCGGTGGCCTGATTGATGCTTCTCTCTCGTAGTTGCTCATGATGAAAGATCTACCTTCAAGCGATCAAGCTTCTCTGAAGGACCTGCTCTGATACCAATTGTTGGAAATAATACTGAGAGGGGGGGTGAATCAGTATTATCAGATCAATAAAACATTTTCAATTTCATACTCAGAAACATATACGCTACTTCAGTTAAGTGAACCAGCGTGTACACGCTACTGTGTCTAAAGCAACCAGCGTATAACCAGAAATCTTATGATTCAGTTAGCTTATCTTCAGTAAATGCATCAGAACGTTATTAACCATATTAATAGTAAACAGGTGCAGTATAACAGAACAAATCATCACACAAAAGCCACACACATGAACACCATGATATAAGGTGGAAACCCAATGTGGGTGAAAACCACCTGCTGCAAGTCGTCTCTATCTTTCTTTAATATGAAACTTCAGTTTACAATCTTTTGTACTAGTGCAGCCTTATACCAGTACGCAGGCTACAACCTGCAGAAGGCTACAACCTTCTCTCGTTCTCCAGACTCTCCTGGAAGGGAGCTCCAACCCCCTTAGCTCTTGTACTAGCTAAGATACTAGTACGTAGGTGCTGGCCTACAATCTTCTTTCCTTCAGGTACCACTTTTTCATACATTTTCAGACTGGATATTCCTGAAGCACAACATTACAATCTGAAGACCACAATTCATTCAACTTTCATAACAGATCATTGAAGCACAAAACAACCAATACTAGCATCATCAATCTTTGAATCACTGAACCACTGAAACCCTGTCAACACCCAGTCACCAGAACACAGAGCAGACTACAGAACTCTGCAATAACAGTCAGACCCAACTGCAACCCCAAAAATCAAGCTTCAAAAGATATACGCTATTTCAATGAAAGCAACCCGCGTATACACGCGCTTTTACCGAAGACAACCTGCGTACAGATCTAAAAATAATTTCTCATAACTAGCAGCTGTACCAGACATCAGTCATACCCAGAACATAACATTGCGTCAGTATGCAGATCTAGAAATACGCATAATCAACCATATCACAATAGTGCATTTCAAACCATTTGATCCCGATCTATCCTTAGATCTAGTCTTCCATCAACCGGTGTGATCTCTCCTTAGCTTAGATCAAGCAACCCAGAACCTGCATACCAGATCTCTTTCTTTATCAGATATTCAAGACTTTTCAGTTACACTTGCCTAATGATCTTCTTCTCCTTATATAGCCTTAGGCCTTGCTCAATACCATGGGCCAAAACCATAGTAACACAATACCATCAACCTCAAAACTAGGGATCAACACGTCTGTCGAGGTACCTTGGTCCAAAAACATAGGCTCAAGTACCGAGGACTAACTACCACGGACCAAAGGGAAGCTTCTCGACATGTACGCTCTTTTCTATTCATGAAACTGCGTGTATACGCGACTTCGTATATAGCAAACCAGCGTATCTGCGACTTAGTATATAGCGTACCAGCGTGTATACGCAACTTGGGCTTAATGAACCTGAGTATATGAAATTTCTCTTCATTCTTGTAGTCTGGACTGAGATATGTCATCAAAGAGAGTTGCCATCAAGGACAACACCTGTATCGTAGCACCACACCTGTGCCAAAATGCCAACAAAAGAGTTGTCAAACCTCCAAGTCTAGTCGTGAAGTCGTAGGAAAACCAAAATGCATAACATGTGAAGCTGGATTTCCCACGACCTTCCAACCTCCCAACCAACATTGAATGGTGGTGCACTAGAGTTGTTTCATGTATTAATGATGACTGTAGAGAACGAAGGCATAAGGAAACGAGGACCATGATTGCACATTTGCTTTAATGGAGTCAATAGTGATTATCATAGGCAAGAGACTAAGATAAGAAAGGACCATGATTTAAAAAGGTTGTGTTGACAGTGTTGGACCCACCAACATTTAAGGGATCTCCCTAATATGAAGTCCCAACTAGACCTCACACTGTTTAGTGTAGGAGTCCCATCCAGTATGATGGGTCGGTTGCCATTATCTTAAAGATTTTCCTTAGCTCTTGCTTGTTAGCATGTGAGAGTGGATTTCTTTGTCTTCGAACAGCGAGGTTCACGTTCCTGGTGAGTGCTTAGTGTCACTTATGTCAAGGTTCTTTCACTGCAAAAGGAGAGAGTGAGAATGAGTCTCAAGTCGAAAGGGAATAGTCCCAACTCTGTTAGAGACACAAAACATAGCAAGACGTGCATAGTTTCTAGCGAGTATTCCACACGGATGGGGCAATCACAAACACAAGATGAACAGATAGCACGTACAACACCCAGCGGAATAGTCCACACGAGTGCGGTGATCGTTATAACAAGTTTATGAGAATGAATTTCGAGTGTCCGACGGAATAGTCCACATGGGCGAGACAATGTTAACAAATAATACAACACATTTCCAAAAGCATATGTACTAGAACAATCAAAATAGTTAAACTATCTTAATACAAGTTAAAGCAACATGCATTACAATCGTCTAAAGAATATTCTTATAAACAAATACAATACATGTGTGAAAACGTGTCAGCTTGATAACAGGCTTCTGAATTAAGAAAAAATTCCAAGACACATCCATACACCATTACATCACTAACCCTGATAGTGGGGCATTGGAGCCACTGCTCGCTCCTCAAAGAAAATACTACAAACTCTCAAGGCTATGTGGGAGGAGCCAAGGTGAAAATTCCTTTGCATGTACAAATGAGGGGTATATATAGCCAAGGGTGAAACTGACCCTTGTGACTGTTCGACTTCCCTCATGACTATTTGACTTACATGAATCTTCAACTTTACATGTGGGTCTCTTGGACTTCCATGTTACATTACATTGATTACAACAGTATGGCCCACAGTAGTGATGTGGCCAAGATGACTCATGACATGAATCAACATGACAATGCTTGTATGTTCAAGTTGTTGTTGGTGTCCATGTCGAGCTACAGTGTTGCTGAGTGATGAGTGTGCTCTTGGTGTATCATAGCTTCACCTCCGCATGGCAAGGTGTGCAGAGTCTTTGATAGTTTTTGTGTTCACTTGATGTTGCATGTGCATGTCTCTCCTTTGATTTTACTTGGCATGCTCCATGTGTTCAAACGTTCACGAACAATTCTCCTAGCATGTGCTCCTTATTCATCTCGTTCATCATCGCGCTATGTATTGTCCATGTACATGTATCTGTGATCACTCATGATGAGATGACATCAAATCCAGAAATCTCCCAGTCTATCATGATGCATCATTTTTCGCTTTTGGGTGCAGACTGGGAGAGAGGACAAGACTCTGAAACTGCATAGATCACATTTCAGGTCGAGATGTGAACTCCGGGGCACTGTCAAGGAAAATTACACAAAGGTCACTCAGAGGTTGAGATGAGTAGTCCAGAACAGCACTAACCATCTACGAGATTTGTCTCGGATGAAGGGCAGAACTGCGCAAATTTTCCAGCGAGGTAGTGCAGGCAGCAGGGAGGACTCTTGCAGTGAAAATTGCATAGATTCTCCGAGGAGGCTGGCAGCAGGTTGTGGGTGCTTGCTAGCCAAAACTGTGCAGAACTAGGAGGATGGCTTGCAGGACATGTCTGCGTAGTTTCTAGGCTAAGCAGGGTGTCAGACAGCTAGAGGAGCAGCAGGTCGGTGACAAGGGGAATTAGCTGATAAAACTGCACAAATTTCAGGGACAGTGAAGTGCCAGGCACCGAGTGCCTGTCCTTCATGTCTACACATTTTCTTCAGTCAATGGAAGTGGGCATGCTAGAAGCTTCTGCGTAATTTTTTGGAGGAGTGAATCCCAGGGTCACTGCCTGGTCAAACTCTCTAGTTGACCAGTGGGAGGCTTGATAGATTTGCTTGTGGGTAGCGTAGATTGAGATGGCTTGTTGAGCAACTTTTGCATTGTTATGGGTGATGGTCAGTTGGGTTGATTCTAGGATTGCGCAGTGCAGACTGCCTGCGAGGCAACCTCAAGCTCTGTGCAATTCTGGGTAGCAGTACATGATCACTGAGTGTTGAGACTACGCAGTGCAGCTCAGTGGAGGTCTGGCTGATGGAGGGTGGTCCGGTTGACAGAGTTTCAAAAAAATGGCGTAGTGTGTGAGAAAGTGAACTTGTGAATACATGACCATGCGATCACACACTCAACATGACTCGATGACAAGACACCTCAAACCAACAAGACAACATATGCTCAGTATGACTGACTGCGAGACTATCTAATGGTGAAAGTGTCAAGTGCGACACTTCGGATAGACTTTCATATGACCGTGATAACACTTGCGTAACAATGCTTACAACATTATGTGTGAGTGCGATAAATGTTTGCATAGCGAACACAACTCAAACACAAACCTTCAACATCACCATAACAAGGTCGCAATCATGACATAGCAATCAACATGCCGAAGATGACAATTGGTCAAATGAGCGAAAAGAAAGCAAGACATGTAGAGGAAACACGTGAGATAACTTTTTTTTGTTTTCACACATGCATGTTACTAAGGACAGGATGATATGACAATGACAAGCAGTCCTACAAACTCAACTAAGAGGTGTACTTCGAAAGGTGTTCTTTACTTACCATACTTACCCTCGAGATGATCATGCATCTGACGGAGTTTGCATGCGGTCCTAATCTTTTCCATTACTTGGTCTCTTGGTCCTTCTCCTCAACTCCTTGGGAGTGATCTCAGCATGTCACCTTTTCCTGTAGTCACTGGGTGATGGATCGGCATGGTTTTAGCGGGAAGTGACTGCTGCCAAGATGAGGCCATGGGAGGCCCATCTGCGCAGTTTTTGCATGCAATATCAACAGGACAACTTGGACAACATTGTGCAGTTTTGAGGCACAGGACACTACTACGGTATGGGGGTCTTGGGAGGACACCTCTACACATTTTCTGAATGGAGGGAAGTTGGACTTCTCTGCGCATTCTGGAGAGCAGTGCTAGTTGCCTGACTGCTCTATGCATTTCTGGAGAGCAGTGTTGGCTAGGGTCTCCGCGGGCCGTAGGGTTTCAATAGGCGAGGGAGGAAGCTTGATGGTTGTAGAAGCAAAGTGAAAAGTTCTTGGAAGCTGAATGAGGCTAGGTTGCTTGGGAAATGACTAAGTGTGAGATCAATGACATAGATGTAAACAGTGATAGGACTCAACTGCAATCGCACACGGGCACTTAGTGAAACAACGTAGAACATCCATAATGCATAAGACATAATTTTCCTGATGCACAACCTTCGTGACAAGAGTGCGTGAAGTAGGTGTGAAACATGTCTATGTGATGATGACCACTCATACGCACACAATTCCCTTGAAGCAAAACAACATTCACTTTGCATGACAAACAACAACCCCTATGACCAAATATGACACATGTTGCATAAAGATGATAATGCGGACAACTCTTAAGATCGAGGGGAGCTTGAAATCATCAGCTTACCAACAAGTGACCGAGGATGATCGATCGTAGGATCCAAGGTAAGCTCCAAAATTTGCATGCGAGCCAAAATTTTGGAGGGTGGTTGTAGCCGCTACAACAAGTTGCAATTGACTTCAGAATAACCATGCTTGAGATTTATTGCATGCCTCATATAATTAAATGAAGAGAATAGCTTAGGGATGCCATACCAGTGGTTATGGGCTTTAGTGGTGTGTTGTAGATGCATATGTCATGTATTATACACAACAACAAGATGGAGTGCCATGTTGTTTGTACAAGAAAAATTCAATGGAGGTACTCTTAGCATGCATAGTTTGACTGAGAATTTATTTCTCAGTATGAAAGACACTCAGGTGGACATTTTTTGCATTAATTGTAATGCAGTTGTTGTTGGATCCCATTCTCAGTGATTAATGCAGTTGCAGTGGCCTTGCACTCTAATGGAACAACAACATGGAGAGCTATGCAGAAGTACACTTCTAGACAATGTGTTGTAGAGACAACAAAGACAACATAAATCACAGTGTAGTAGAGGAACAAAATAGTGGAGATCAGTGATGAAAAGTGGGGAATCCAGAATTGGTGAGAAAAACAGAGTGCAGAGTTGTGAGTGTGTGACTAAGTTGTCTCACTGACAGAAGGTGTTTTTCACAGGGTCGAGACCTAATTTTATTGAGCAGCAGAGAGCACAGTTAGAAGGAGACATGGGGAGCTAAAAGAAAGGGACTAGTACTAGAACAGACCAGATTTGTTTTTCTATGTATATGCATTTTCCTCTGTTTTCAGTTTGAAAATTGTATGAAAAGTATAACAGTGGCTAGAGCAAGTAGTTTCCTGCATCCATAAGACGTTGGTGCCTCTTGGCAAGTAGTGGCTTGCTATCTTAAGGAGGTTGGTGCCTCTCGTGAGTGGGTGCTCACAAATAAATTGATGTAATTAAATAGGTGCTTAACGTTACATCAAAACAACAAACATATTGGTGGTTTTCTCCCTTTGGGTTTCCATGTAAAAATACATGTGTTAATATGTGTATGTTGCTCATGTGATGGATTGTGTGTACATGTGAATTCTATATCCTACAATATATTTGTATTGTGTATGAATGCTCTCACAAGTAACTGATAGTAGTGAAAATAATTAAATATTTATACTTAAAGGTTTAGGAACCTCACTATTATTGATTCACAACCCCCCCCCCCAAGTAATTCCTTATTCCAACAGAAGGACATTGACTCGATGCATTACTTTTTGGGATTGGAGGTGTCGTAGTATCTAGGAGAAATTTTCCATAGGCAAGGAAAGTATATAGTGGAGATCTTGAGGAGATTCAAGATGGAGGATTGCAGGCCTATGTCTACACCTATGATCACTAACATGAAGAAGTTGAGCGCTTCTGAAGGTGAACTAGTAGATCCCACACTATATAGGTAGTTGATAGGTTCCTTGATGTATCTGGCCAACACTAGGTCGGATATATGTTTTGTTGTGAATACACTTAGCTAATTCATGGTGGAACCGAGATAGGTGCATTGGGTGGTAGTGAAGCATGTGCTAAGATACCTGTGTGGGACAATATATTTTGGACTGAGGTATGTTAGAGTTGGAGGAGTGGAGCTGCAATGGTACACAAATTATGATTGGGCAGGGAGTGTGGTGGACAAAAAGTCCACATCTGGATGTTTCGGCTTGGGATCAGTTATGATCTTATGGTTCAGCAGGAAGTAGCAGTCATTGGCGCTCAGTTCAACAAAGGCAGAGTACATGGCAGCTAGTATGGCAAGTTGTGAGGCAGTGTGGCTTTACAAGATGCTTGTAGGATTATTTGATCTACAAATGGGGCCAACAGTGATACACTATGATAATTAGAGTTGCATTAAGCTCTCTGAGAATCATGTGTTTCATGATCAGTCCAAGCATATCAAAATTAAGGGTCACTTCATTAGAGGCAAGGTCTAGAGGGGTGTTGTGAGATTGCAATACATTTCTACAGAGGAGCAGCTGACAAATGTTCTCACAAAGCCTCTAATAAAGAGAAAATTTGTGAAGTATTGTGATAAGCTAAGGGTGGTGGAGAATCCCTTCCTTGCTAGGAGGGGGTGTTGATGTGAGTAGCATCAAAAGGTCTTATATAATTTCTTGGTGTCTTAGCATGTGGAAGACATTATTTGTCTCTTCTATTGATTCATGTCTTCTTTCCTATTTAACTTAAGAAAATACAATAATTAAAGTCAATTAATTATTGTGAACTATTGGGTTATTTTCTAAGGATAAATAAATTAATTATTTAAGTGACTTAGAAAGAATCTCGACCATTGATCTTCAAGATGTTTCTAGAAGGAATATTCAAGAAGTTTCTGGAAGGAAGATTCAAGATGTTTCTAGAAGGAAGATTCAATATATTTCTAGAAGGAATCTTAAAGATGTTTTTAGAAGGAAGATTCAAGATGTTTCCAGAGGGGAGCTTCGGATCAAAGATTTGGACTCAATGAAGATTATAAATGGAGGCTAGTGATGGAGGTGAAGATATAACAAAGAGCACAAATGTGTGAGTGAGTCATCATGAGAGAGAACGGTTTTCTTTGCAAAGTGAGTGGCTTAGTGACCATTGCATAGAGGAGGAGAAGTGTGAGTGGGTTTGAGAAAATCTAGGAGGGCTGAGTTGGAGGAGATTGTAGGGACAAGTTGCAGCAAGGAGATCAAGTTTATCTAGAGGAGGCTGAGTTGCTAGAGTGTTGGGGTTTTTCAGTGGCATTAGTGGCAGGGTGTAGATCAAGTTGTTGGAGGACGCAGATCTAATTGCTAGTGCTTAATTTCATCAAAGAAATTTCATCTGGAGGCAGATTTCCTTGAGGTCGATTTCCTAAGCTGAATGATTCCAAGGGAGTCGAGTTGCAAGTTCTAGATTGTATTTTTTCTTATATCTTTGTGGATCAAAACCCCCATATTTTCCAAATAATGAAGTGACAAAGAATTGTTTGTAGGTTAATTAACTTTTGCAATATATATTGATCTATCTGGTTTATTTCCGCTACATATTTTTAATTCTAGAAGTTAAAGATACCAATGATTTTATTCTTTGGTGATTCAATTATCATTTGAGTAAATAAATAATAAACTAGAGATAAATTAAATTGTTGTGAGAAACTAAATAATAAACTAGATAAATTAAATTATCTAGTAGAATATCCACAAAGTTTATAGATCATTAAGATTCAAAGATTTTGTTGAATATAAAACATTTCAGTCTTGCAAATTTAGAGAATTTTCGAGCATTAACACATTATGGTTATTATAACTATAGCAACACGCTTATGTGCCAGATACCATCTCATTAATGAGATTAGTCTCATGACAACCTTGCATTTGTAACATACATATCTTACTTGACAATGAAAGAAACATGGAACGTTTTGGAGTTGGGTATTAAGAGAGTTAATGAATGAAGAAATATTGAGTACATGGATGGAAGCTTTTGGATTTCTGGTATAGCAATACGACTACTCAATTCTAGAATTCACTTAGCTCACTCATGCAAATTGTTTCATAATTTTGAATCTGGTTATATGTTTAAATTCTTATTTATATTGTAATTCTCTATATTCGTTGACATGTTTATTTGGTTACAATTATTATTTTTTATTATTATATTGAAGCCAATGCTCCACTTCAAGATTGCCCAAAAACTAACAATGTTTATGTCATACTTGGTTGTAAAGCATCTCCTCAACACAACAAGTTTCTTCTCCATTTCTATCAATAGTTTCAACCTTTACACTAACAATGTGACAAGGATCCATAAAGCACTTTGGATGGTCTCATGCTTAAGAATGCATGAGGTTAATTATTACATGTAAGTCTCCATTGTTTTGGTTATGATGTTCATTATCGAACATGTCACCTCTATTGTCAGCATATTTCTTGCACTTAATATAGAGGCTTTGGTACATGACATTTTGTCTTTGATTTTCAACTTCACTTCTTATTTCCATAACAAAGTGCTCACTTGAAACTCTTTGGTCAAAAATGTTTATATGTGACAATAAACTAGAAAATCATAGAAATATTTCTTATTTTGGATATATCTGCTTATTTCCTTATTTATTGTTCCAAATGCACTATATATTACAAGATTTGAAGGAGGTTTCACTACTTGTTCTAAGACGCGACACTTCCTTGTGATTGTCTTTGCTCTTGTAACCAAAGAGGCCTAGCCTTCAAAATTTGTGAGTTGTTGATCCACATACAAGAGATTTTTCACTACCTATCCAAAACTATTATTGTTAGACTTGCCATTTATTTATTTCATCCTATCCTAATAACAAGAGGAATGTGAGAGGAAGCATTGGTCGAATTCATCCCTTCTTACACTTGTGGGTAGAAAATTACGTAGTTCATCTCACATGATTAACACACACTCCACTTCTAGAAGATTTCAAAGTCAAACTTGTGCCATATAGACTACTGCCAACTAAGTGGAGTAGCCAAAAGTGCTTAGAGTCCAATGGAGTAGCAAAAAGAGCATTATGAGGATCTCCCCCCAATCCCTAATAACATGAGAGACTAATAATTTCACTCTAGAATTCTTTTGTCATTGTGTAGTGAAACCCTCTCAAAGTCAAGTGATCTCTACATGACATCATCAAGCTTTGCATTGATCCCTTCATAGTGATAAACATAGACAAAGATGTCTCTTCTTCTTCACCTCTACTTTCATCTTGTGGTGTATCTAGATCTTATTACTCTCTCTATCTTAGCTCGAATCCCTTTCAAGAATCTTGGATTTCAAATTTCATTTGTGGGAGTTCCCAAGTGGATGGGCCTTGAAGACAAAAGATTATTAATTCAAATATTTTGGTATGTAATGGGCTAGACCAACCCATGCTCAAAAATCCATATTGATAAATTTATTGTTAGCAAGAATTGGCCCACACAAAATTAAGAGCTCCCTATATTATTATTATAAGTAGTGTCCTTGAGATATGGAGATTATTGTTGTTGCATTTGGAAAGGCTTCAATGACCAAAGTATGCTTTAAGTGTGATTTGCATCTTTGGAATTTATAATAAGCCTATTGGGAATGATTTACAAAAAAATGGCATACAACCTATTTTGAGTAGCCAAGGTGTTCCATAAAGTTGGGCACCTTAGATATGAGGATAAAAGAATTAAAGATTTTTGTAGTGAGGCCTCAATCACTCTATGAGTAAGACAAAGTAGAAGAAAGGACATGGTCTTCAAATAAACAACTAAAATGAATTGTCTATGGTAAAGATGTCATTAAAAAATAGCAACAATGTGTACAAACATTCAAATTTCATCCCCTTGTAGCAACTATTATTGAATAATTATTATTTCATGTGCCCTTATAGTGACTATCATGGAATGATTATTGTTTCATATGATGGCTCTCAATAATTATCATCGAAATATTATCAATTCAAGTGGATGTCATGTAACCCTTAAGGCATGGAAACATTGTTGATCTTGAGTTACTTGTATTGCACAAATATTATTTAATTACATTGTTATTCACCTCTAAAAAAGATTGCATAATTTTAAACATTAACCGACATATCTTTGTGTTTATGCAATAGTGATAATATTATCTTTATGAACTAATAATAGTTAAACCAATATATCTTTGTGTTTATACAATAATCACAGTGATACTTAAAAATTTAAAGACGAATCTTTCTTTTCATTATGCTTACCTACTTTTATGAAAATAGATACTACTTCATTACTCTCATAAAAATGAATATTCACTAGAACCTTACAGAATAGTTTAAATATTTTATAATGATTTGCTTTTTTTAATATATTTTCTTATCAATTTTATTTAACAATTTGAATGAGTGTATAAATACTTAAAATAGTTAAAAAGTTTTGTGAGTGTTGAATATCTTTATGCATTTTAAATAACGTAAAAAACTACAATTTCACTATATGACCAAGTAAATTCTAGCAATAAAAAAACATACAACAATAACTATTTACAGATTTCTTCTTGTTTCCTCTATTATGCCCATTATGCATCAAACCTGATATTAAAATTAGTGCTGAAAGGTCAACATGTCTTTGAGGCGTCGTCGAGCCATATGCAGTGGTTGATGATCCTCTGGTGAGCATTTCAAAGGTCTTCTAAGTACTGGTTTGAGTAGACCCTGGTTCTGGAGCACTTTTCTGCAGCAAGGTTGATGATTCTTACTATCTCTTCTCCGTCTCAGGTTTCTTCTAGCATTTCTCCGTTATTGCTCGCTCAGATTACATGAATTTTGGCGAACCCATCTTGCAGCGTCAACCCTTGTCACGCACAAATAAGCGAATCATTCATTGGACAAATACAAAACAGCGAATCATTGCACAAATGCACTCGGTGAGTTCACAGACCATAGTGGCCTCCACGCATTCCATTTACACAAAAGTCTATAGCAACCCATGATATAAACCTCAGACTGCAATAGACGAGGGTTTTGAAATTTGCAAACGTTGGGATCAATGGGCATGTCTACCTCGGAAATGCCCTGGCAGCCATGGACAGCCTCATTGAGGTTGCCATTATGGTTTCAAACCACTGCGAAGTGCCCACTTAGACAGTTAAGAAATGCCCCATAAAAACAAAGCTGAAGGGCACCTCATCAGTGCTATTTCAACGCATGCCAGGATCAAAATCAGCACTATTCCTGGTGGTGAAAAGGCCACTCATGCCCGAATCCTTCTTCACGATTCACACTGTGCACAACAAAAACAGAGCACGAAAAACAAGCAAATAATAACTCACTAACAAAACCAGCGTATGCATGCAGACTATCACCCTAAACCCTTATCCACGATTCACACTGTGCAGAACAAAACCAGAGCAGGACAAACAAGCAAACAATAACTCACTAACAAAACCAGAAGATGCATGCAGAGTAAAAAGATTTGACTGTTTTAGTACAAGGCTTTATTTCTAATAATAAATAATAATCTAAAAAGTTAAAACCCTTCTCGGCGATTCACACTGCAGAACAAAACCAGACCCGGAAAAACAAGCAAACAATAACTCACTAACAACACCAAAGTATGCATGCAAACTAAAAAGGGTGGACAGTTTTATTACAGGGCCCTATTGGTGTACCAGAACTCTTGTTTGTGGGATAAAGAATTTTTTTGTCAACATCGAAATTGGTATATAAAAACCTTTGTTTTTAAAAAAAACCCTCTTCCATTTAACTATTTGACCATTAAATTAAATTTTAAAAAATTTACATAATCTACCCCTTTAAATTTGAACCACATATGGTTAACAATGTAATCCAAATTAGAAATAACCAGAGTTAATAGGTGCAGATGCACGTTCCCAGCGGTGCACACTCGAAAACAGCAAAGGCAACCAAGGCAATGACTGGCCTAACTAAATTCCCTCTGAGTCGTCACCTTTTAATGCCCCACCAACTACCAGCACGTATTAGCTAACAGCCTGTAGCAACCCACGATACAAACCTCAGACTGCAATACAGAAAGGGGTTTGAAATTTGCAAAGAAGGGATCAATAGGCATCTCTACCTCCGAAATGCCCTGGCAGCCATAGACAAGGTCATTGAGGTTGCCATTAAGATTCCAAACCACTGTGAAGCGCCCACTAAGACAGATAATAACCCAAGAAAGGCAATTACAGAAACACCCCAAGAAAACGCTTGAGGCATACTAATCAGTGCTATTTCACCGCATTCCGGCATCAAAATCAGCACTACTCCCCCAGAGGTCAAAAGGCCAATCTCACCCTAAAGTTTAAACCCTTCTCTATATGATTCACACTATGCAGAATAAAACCAGAGCAGGAAAACTAGCAAGCAATAACTCGCTAATAAAACCAGAGCATGCAGGTAGCCTAAACGGAGGTTAAACGGGGGTTGACTGTTCCCGTATAAAGTTTTATTTGTAATAATAAATAATAATTTAAAATTTTATTTATAATAATAAATAATAATTTAATTTTAAGGTTATAATCAAGTCAGACACAAAATTAGTGCATTAGTTTTCTGGTTTGTGACACAAAAAATTTCTTTTACACATCAATTTGACTGCCAAGCCACACACCAAATCAGTATAGAATCTTTTTTGTTTGTGAAATAAAAAAAAACTTTTTCATACAGCAATTTCACTATTTAAATCTACAGAAATATACATACTTTATCTCTTTGAATTTGAAGATATAAACTTTTAAAAAATATACATATTCTTAACCATATAATCCAACATAAAAATAACCCTGTGATATGCAAGTGATATACATTCCCACTGCCAGGGGAACAAATAGCGATGCACACTCCAAAACATCAAAGTAATGACTGGCCTAAACAAATACACTCGGATGTGTGCCAAATCACCACCTTTTATACCCCTCCAATTACCAGCGTGCATTCCCTAAATTGGTGGCATCCCCCTCATCCACGGCGGTACAGTTGACTGGGAAATCTAAGTGCCCAACTAACAACCACTCTTAAGGGTACCACGCTACTGGTCCCCCTCCCCTAATCCTCTCAAAATTATCAACTATATATTGCTAAGGCACACCACACAATTTTTAAACCAACCGACTAAAGATAAAGTGAAATCAAGCATGGGCATATGTAAACACCCATCTAATAGTCGAAGTATTTAGGCAACAATTCTGTTTTAGACTGGTACAGGGATCCAAACAAATCCTTTGAGAACGCTTCGATTGTATATAGAAGGCTCTTACAAAAGCTTTCCCTTCTGTCGGAAGCTGAGTTGTTTGGAGGATTGGGAATGGACGATCCATTTGTATCGGAGTCGACTCTTGGCCAGGTGCGGGTGGATTTTACAGCATTTCTCAGAATTGCATTAGACTTCCACATAAAGCAGGGACCTACGTCTCAGCCGATGCCAAATCTCCTTTTGACGTTGCTTGGGAAACTGGGCTTGGAAATTATTGAGTTGAGTTGCCCAAGTATAATTTACAAAAATAATAATGGCAAATAAACAAGATAACAGAATAATCAAATGTAAAGATTGACAGAGTGTTCTACTTAGTAAAACCTTTTTTGTGAGGGAAATATCACAGGGTTTATTCAAGGGAGATTTACAACAGGCATACATTATCTAACCATTCAACCCACTTTCCATTTGTTTTATCATTTATGTTTTTCATGTTGTCTCTATAAGTTTACATGGATAAATAAAACCTGTCAAATTTTTTCTAAATCCATCCACAATTTTTAAAGCAGTTACATAGGAAACTTTTTACATAAAACAAAAAAGTTTCTTTATGTTTTTCCAAAAACTTAAATTAGAAAAAGCAAACTAACCCAAAAGAACCCATCTTAACTCTTACCCCAAAATATAGAGAAATAATTAAAAACTTCTAACCAAATTCCATAATTAATCTATCTCTCCCGCAACCAGAGACTTCAGAATGGAGTGTGTATATCAGATTGTTGGTTTCTTCCCTTATCCGTCTTGTACATGACGATCCAGACCGGTTGATCTGGTCAAAAACCCATCCTCCGCTGAATACACCGCAAATCTGGATTATAAAGCTTATTTTGATAATAATCTTGTACCCAGAAATGGTGGTGCTTCTTCATTTGAAAACATTATTGTCCACTTAAATTCAAATTGACTATTTGGTTAGCCCTGAGCAAGAAATTGTTCATGTGGGACATTCTTTCTAAAGGAGGGTGGTCTGGTCCTCACGGTTGTGTTCTCAGCAAAACTGAATGTGAAACTCTTTCTCACGTATTTATATTTTTTCAGAGTTTAGGTTTTTATGAGATGAGTAATAAGATACTTCCAGATCTATCGCATTATATTTTTGTGTCATATTTCGAGTCAACAAGTGTCTTGATGATGAGTCACACTTGCTGGCACAAAAAAATCGGATAAAAACATAGTATAATGGATCAGATCCAACAGTGTCTTGTCAATATTTATATCTCACCCATATACACAATGGATAGTTATATCTCACCCATATACACAAAGAACATGGAACTCACTAGCCTGGGTATTTAATACTTCTTCAGCGGGCTGGAATAATCTATCCCTTGAAGATTGAACTAGGGAATGGAAACAGAACGATTATGTTCAAAGCTTAAAGGCACTCCCTGCTATTTTTGTGCACAACATTTGGTGGGCTCATAATCAGGTTACCTTCCACAATAAACACATTCCTCCTGAGATCACAAGCGGAATCATAGAGAAGATGGGTAAAGATGTTAATTTTGGCAGCTCAAAGACAAATTTTCTCCTTTGGACCAACTTCCTGATGGAAGAAAGACCCTTACTAGTCCTTGGCAGAATTTAATTTGATTAAGGAAAAATATATTTTAATATGGAAACCCATGTGCAAAAAAATGACAGGTTGACCCAAAAGGAAATTGGACACTCTTGGATGGCTATAAATACGAGTCAAATGACCCTTATTTGAAGGTCATCAATCATTCTTCTTTCTTTGGTTTGGCTCGCACAGGTCTGAAATTGGTTTGCTGGGAAATTCATTTGCAAAAGTCTGAAATCGCAGGGCCTAAGCTCGCACATACGGATTAGGGTTTTTGGTTGACATTGGATACTTTCCACTGCAACCGCATGCACACAAGCTTCTGCATGCGGCTGGAATGTTTCAGTTGCACGCATATCTCTCTCTGTGCAATTGGAAACTAGGGTTGCATTTGACAGTTGACCGTAGATTTCGACAATTGACCACAAAAATTGATAGGTGACTGCAAGCTTCTGAATCATGATTTTGATTAGTATTAGTATTGGGTTCATTTTGGGGATATTGTTTGATTGGTTTCGTTGGATAGTCTTGTGAATAAAGAAATTGATCATTGTACTCTCTCTTTGTTGAAACATTCAATGACAATCTAATAAGAAGAAGAATTTGAAAGGGTTTCCCCCTGTGGAGTTTTGCCCTGGTCTCCGACCAATCCTAGTGTCTCTATGTGCAAATATTTTTTTTCTATTGTTCTTTTATTTTCTGCTACATTGATGATGATGATATTATTCTTTTTATATAATTGCATATATTGTTAATGATGTTATGATATTGTGGAGTGAATTAAATATGTAAATAATGAAATGCAGTTATCTATGAGCAAAAAACAATATAAACCTAAAAAAAATTAACAAAAAAATTCTACATCAATACAAAGAGAAAGAAATTTTATGTGCTGGTAATGCCAGATCTAAATAGAGAGATCAAAAAACAATATAAACCTTTAAAAAAATAACAAAAGAATTCTACATCGATACAAAGAGAGAAATTTTATGTGCTGGTAATGCCAGATCTAGATAGAGAGATTCCTTTCTACATCGATACAAAGAGAGAAAAGAGAGAAATTTTATGTGCTGGTAATGCCAAATCTGGATAGAGAGATTCCTTGGGGCCTCTTCGATGGTGCCAGCCAGCACTGAGATGTGGTGTAGGAAGAGTTATTTATATCAACCAACATCATCATTATCTTCTCCGGTATGCTCCTGGACGTGGTTCAAACAGTAAAGCTGAATTTATAAGTTTATGGGTCCTTTTGGACACTGCTAGACATTTTGGTTTGAGCAAAGCTGAAGATTCGAAGCTCGTCATTGACTGGGAAAATAATAATGCAGGGATTAATGTTCCAAACATAAAGCATATTCTTCTCATATTCTTCTCAGGGAGATCTCTACAGAAATGGGGCTGTCTGAATGGAGTCAATGGATATCTTATACTCACATATACCGAGAGTTGAACCAGCAAGCAGACAAACTTTGTAAAGAGGCATTACAATTTCCAGCGGTATTATTTCGTCAATATGAATTATGGGGTGATCCAGAAATCAATAAAATAATATTCCACTTATAAGTTTTCCAAAAATTCAGTCTTTTATGATAGAACAAATGAACCGAGGTAAAATGTTGCAGAACTTTGTTTTCAGTTTTTACAGTTTATTTATTAATAAAGCTTTAAAGCTTTATTGAACCAGTCCCTTGGGACCGCAAAATGTATATTTCGATATGAAATATAATTTTTTTTCTTTGTGGAAAAAAACACTCAAACACACATCTAACACCAGATTCCAAGACATAGGAACATAAAATACCAAATATTTTATTATTTGTTGAAATCAGTAACAAAGAAGAATAATTTTGTTTATTCCATATGTAAATTTGTAAACCTAACATGATATAAATACAAAATGAAATCGAAACCCAGATAGAATGAAGAACTGTACATACAGTGTACATAATTTGGTATGTTAAAACACAAAATATCAAATATTTTAGTATCTCATGATATCAGTAATTTAGAATACATTTGATAGAAGCACGAAGTGAAATAAAATTCCAAAATGGAATTAATCATTGTAAATACAATACAGAATTTGGCATTGCACAAATGTACATAAAATACGAGGCGGTGAAAAACTGCACATTAAGATAAGATTGTTGAGAGAATAAAGGTAGTCCTGGATATAAAAACAGTCTATTTTCCTGCTATGGCATTCCTCAGTGCTCACTTAAGAATGCTAATTATAATAATACTCTAGGGCCAAAAATTCAATGAACCATGTGCCCTAAATACATAATTAATGATGATGCCTCATCTTTTCCTTGCTTGTCCAGCCTATGTATTTATTAATTAATTTATGCATTTCCACTTCCGTTGTAATAACAAATATTTTCTACTTGCTGAAGATAAATTATAGAAAATACTAACATCATAAAGGTTTTGCAGTGCTGCACAGGGCATGCACCCTATGCAACTACCCAATGGTTGACGTAGTTTCCTCCACGGTAAACGCATCTACACAAGTACTTTCCAGGTACGGCATTCTCCAGGAAATGGACGGATAAAGCCTTAGCCCGCCTTCGTTCGAAACACCCTTCACTTTCTACAGTGCAAAAAGCCATCAATAATCAATATGAAAGTGCTGCCATAGCAGAGTTTATACTTGGCTACATTGCTTGAGTTTTGAATGGATTTCCACATTATGTGACAGGAAATGTCACCTATTTTGAATTCCTAACAATGATTAATCAACAATTCAGAATAAGCTCACTAGAGTTCGGGAAATTACCATCAATGGAAGTGTCTATAAAAAAAGTAAATGTGATTGTAATGAGGTTGTGACCCCTTGCAACATTCTTTGGAGCACCTTGTAATAACGGCTCTGAAATATAACGAGATTAGAATGGCAACCCTTCTGTCATTTCTCAGAGCACCTTTCTGCCTCCTGGAACTGTACTTTCGTTACAGAGGCCATTATTTACTGCTGAATATATCACATGGTCAGTGTCAAACCTTTTTTAAGATCTTATGGAATAGTTTCTTAGCCTCTTTGGGAATACTTTCCTTGCATAATCCATCCATGAGGGTGGTATATGTAATACTATTAGGGACATGACCGCTATCATTCATCTGTTGAAATAATTTTATTGCCTCCCTAAATTTACTAGCATGACAGAGTCCACCTATCAATGTGTTGTATGTAACAACATCAGGGCTTAGACCCTGCTTTGGAATCTCATGGAAGATCAGTTGAGCTGCCTCTATTTTGCGAAGCTTGCAGAACCCATCTATTAATGTATTATAGGTAACTACGTTAGGCTCGCAACCTTTCTTCAACATGTCTTGAAAGAGTTCCCTGGCCTTCTCCATGTTACCCACTTTGCAAAACCCATTTATAAGTGTATTGTATGTAATTTCGTTAGGCTCAAGGCCTATTTGCACCATAACATCTAACAGTCCGTGAGCTTGTTCTTGCTTGCCTTCTTTGCAGAGGCCATGAATAAAAGCATTGTATGTGATCACATCGGGAGTATACCCCTTATCCAACATCTCATTAAGCATTTTGGTGGCCTCTTGCAACTGTCCTTCCTTGCAGAGTCCATCTATTATTACAGTATAGGTGACTGGGCCAGGCCTGCAACCTTTCTCCAACATGTCTGGAAGAAGCTCTCTGGCCTTCTCCACATTACCCGTCTTGCAAAACCCATTTATAAGCATATTGTATGTGATTTCATTAGGCTGGTGGCCTATTTGCATCATAACATCTAACAGCCCGAGAGCTTGTTGAAGCTTGCCTTTTTTGCAGAGACCATCAATAAAAGCATTGTATGTGATCACATTGGGGGTATACCCCTTATCCAACATCTCATGAAGCATTTCGGTGGCCTCTTGCAATTGTCCGTCCTTGCAGAATTTATCTATTAATGCATTATAGATAACCACATCAGCCCTGTAACCTTTCTCCAACATGTTCCGGAGGAGCTCCCTGGCCTTCTCCAGATTACCCACCTTGCAAAATCGATTTATCAGTGTAGTGTATGTTATTTCATCAGGTTGATGGCCTGTTTGCACCATAACATCTAACAGCCCAAGAGCTTGTTGAAGCTTGCCTTCTTTGCAGAGACCATCAATAAAAACATTGTACGTGATCACATTGGGAGTACACCCATTATCCAACATTTCATGAAACATTTTGGTGGCCTCTTGCAATTGTCCTTCCTTGCAGAATCCATCTATAAATGCAGTATAGATAACTACGTCAGCGCTGCAACCTTTCTTCAACATGCATTGAAGGAGCTCCTTCGCCTTCTCTACATTACCCACCTTGCAAAACCTATTTATGAGTGGACTGTATGCGATTCCATCAGGTTGATGGCCCATTTGCACCATAACATCTAATAGCGCAATAGCTTGTTGAAGTTTGCCTTCTTTGAAGAAAACATGAATAAATGCATTGCATGTGATCACATTTGGAGTGTAGCCCTTGTTCAGCATCTCGTTTAGCATCATGGTGGCATCATGCAACCGCCCTTCCTTGCAGAGACTATCAATAAACACATTGAATGTGACAACATCAGGACATATGTTTCTGTTGGGCATTTCGTAGAAGAGCTTTCTAGCTTCCTCCAACTTGCCTTCCTTGCAAAGACCATCGATCAGAGTATTGTATGTAATGACATTGGGATTATAACCATTTTGTAGCATCTCATACAGTAGTCTCTTGGCCTCTTGAAGCTTACCTTCTTTGCATAGTCCATCCATAAGAGTGCTCAGTGTGATTGTGTTAGGCTCATGACCTTTCTGCAGCATAACAGCCAACAAACCGAATGCCTCGTGGGTTTTCCCTGTCTTGCAGAGGCCATCTATTAGGGTATTATACGTAACAACATTAGTAACTTGTTCTTTGCCTACTATTTGATTGAAAAGGTTGACAGCCTCCTCTATTCTGCCCTCCCTGCAAAACCCTTTCATGAGGGTGTTGAAGGTAAAGACATCTGGAACATACCCATTTGCTTCCATTTCATTAAACACTTTGAATGCATAATCCATGCTACCTGTTTGGCAGTGGCAATTGATAACAATATTCAAAATTGTGACATCTGGAACAATACCTGCTTCAATCATAACTCTGTAAACAGAGAATGCTAGCTCATGTCGATTCCCTCGGGCTAGGTTACTCAACAAAATGGCGCACGTCGTGAGAGACGGAATGGATTCAGCTGAAAGAAGGATATGGTTGAAGGTCTCCACCGCCTCTGGAAGCCTGTTGGTGTAACACAATCTTCTAATGCGCTTCTCTGCATTGCCATAGGAATTGTAAGAGGAGTGTGCTGTGCCAGGGGAAGAGAATCTTTTGACAGGGAAAATGATATTGGCGTTATGCTTATTGTTGTTGCTATTTGGGGAATGATGAGGAGGCGGATGAGGAATAACAGGAAGTGAAATCTTTGAAACGGAAAGCATCGTGAGCAGATTCAGATGGAGATTGAGAATAGTTGGAGTCTATCTGTATGAAACAGCTCTCAAGACTTAAAGTGGAACCTGTTGCCCTATTCCTGTGTAAGGATATCTTGTGCTCTATCAACGGCACATATCTTCAGTCACTCATTCGTTGGTATCCTCTCCGCTCAATAAAGTTGTTTGCAACGACAAATCTTTATCTGGTTAGATTTATCTTGTTAGATAAACTTGACCCTATGGTGGAGTTAGGATATGTCAACTGTTATGGTTAGCAGTTGTGGTTTTGGACACCTAGTATTGGTGACTCATGATATTACATGTAGTTGAAGTCCTTAAAAGGCTTGTGTACTCTTTATTGTAGGAAGCCATGGTTGAGAGTCAAAGCTTAGGTTGTTGGCCAGCTTGGTTGTGTTTTAGCCAAAGACAATAATAGATCTATTGTTGGTTGGTTTTTTTCCCAATTGGGGTTTTCTAGATAATCATGGTGTATATGGTTTGAATGTGTGTTTCTTTATTGTTATATTTATTTCTCTTGAACCCTAACAAGTGGTATTGGAGCTCTGGTTGGCAAGGACCCTGGCTAGCTGTTCGAAATGTTCCCATCGACGAAGTAGTGGTGCTGGTTGAAACAATAGCTCGTTGCACAAACCAATAGTGTCTATTGAGTGATGGTTCGATGAGGAGCAAGAAGAAAATGAAGTCTTAAGCCTTTGCCAAGGCCTGGGAATATTTTTTGGAAGTTTAAATTAAATTTTGAAAGTTTAAATTAGATTTTGAGGTCATGGTGGAGGCGTGCACCCTGGACTAAAACGCCCTGCTAGAGATATCAACAAAAGACAAGGAAAAGTCAGCAAAGATCTGCACTTCAGAATTTAGTGTTGAATAGCGAAGGGTAAGTAAGTCTGACATGAGAATAGAAAAATAGTTTTGCAGTAACATTGGGTTATTGCTAGTTCGAGTTATGGGCGACGAAAAGTCATTCCTCGTGATGTTGAGTTATGGGCGAGGAAAAGTTGTTTCTCGTGATGCCTCTGAGTCGAGTCCTTTGGGGAGTGTTGCGTGGAATCTCCCTTTCGTAGTCTTAGATACCAGAATTTAAACAAGTGGCACTAATGAAGGTTCTTCTCATATAAAAATGTTTGTTAAAGGAGTAAGCAGTTCTGTTTTGGAATGCAAATCACTGGATATGAAAATGGTATGTCATGTTGCCTACTTCCAGGTTGCATTTGAATCCAATCCATGAGCGGTGGTTTGCTTGACCAAGAAATTGATGAGTTGAGAATTGCGTCAAAGGTCAAGAGGAGTTGGTGGCTAGAATTGTTCGAGGTGCAACGGAAGTTGTCACCAAATGACAACAGAACAAGGAGGTGTGATAAGGTGACTTGTATCGTTTGTGAGTACTGCAAGAAGCAGAAGTCAGAACAATGGAAGAGCATGGTTCTCCTGCCTCCTGCTGCCATCTAAAGCCACACCAGCGATTGTGGGTGACGAAAAAACAAAAGGTCCAGCATATCAGCATTCTGGAACTGTTGTTCAAAGCCATGGTCGAGAGAGAGCCGATTGGAAAAGAACCCTGCCCACCGAGATAGGAAGTAGCATTGTGCCAGAGGAGTTCGTTCCTCCGCCCCGGGAGAACCCAAGGGATGAGATCTGGGCAGTGTCGGATGAAATCATGTGGGAAATTTCTGCATGGAAGAAGTACCCTCAGGTCCACAATGGCGAGGGGAGGAGCATGGACATGGCAATCTGGTCTGCACCATTTCCGTCAGCTTATTTCATTAGGGTATAACTGATAGCCCACCCGCGCTCTCCCTCTATTTGATTTCCTCATAACCAAAGGATGAGGAGGGGTTCAGTAGAGGTGTGTCTCTGTCATTGTGGAGTTATAAAAAATTTCATATTTTTCTTTTTAATAAAAATTTAGTTACAAGAGAAAGGTTAAATAGTGGGATAGGAGTCTTATAGGGTGAAATGCATGGTTAAACTTGTAGCAATTCAAGTTGTGTGTGGGTCAAGATAGCAACAAAATAAAAATAAAATGAAAATTTTCATGTAAATAGGTATACGACTGTAAGACCTGGTAAGGCATGCATACCCCAGTGAATCACTGGTAAAGTCTGAATGTTCACTTGGGTGATATGGGGATGCATGTGGTAGTATGATGAAGCATGTTGAACTAGGATAACTTGTGAGATTATCAAATACCCTGACGTTGACTGGGTAGGGCCTGGAGGTGAGTGGTGGTTGGCTCACTTGGCAAATTTGGCTAGATTAGGCCAAGGAAGACCCAAAGTCAAGTTTAAAGGGGGGATTGCTAGATAAACTTGACCCTATGGTGGAGTTGAGGTTATGTCAACAATTATGGTTAATAGTTGTGGTTTTGGGCACCTAGTATTGGTGACTCATGGTATTGAGCTCATGGTATTACATGTAGTTGAAGCCCTTAAAAGGCTTGTGTATTCTCCATTGTAGGGAGCCATGGTTGAGCGGTGAAAGCTCAGGTTGTTGGCCAAGGACAATAATAGATCTATTGTTGGTTGGTTTTTCCCAAATTGGGGTTTTCCAGATAATCATGGTGTACATGGTTTGAATGTGTGTTTCTTGATTGTTATATTTATTTCTTTTGAACACTAACATATCTTATCTTCCCACCGTGCACATAAAGTTGTTCATCTTTGAACAACTTTGCCAATATTTCTTTGAACATTTTCACATCCACAAATGTTTTCAATTCTGCCTTCAAACTGGCCTACCGCCCAGTCCATTTTCACGTTGGTTGTATCATGGGAGCTTAAATTTTTACCAATTCCAATTCTAAGATATATATCTGGAAAGACATACACTTGAATGTTAAATGTGAAAAAGTAAACATAAAGGCTTATCTTTCTAAAGTTTTATTTTTTATTTCCTTTGTACTTTCTTGTTTAAAACATTTGATTTTGTACCCAAGTCCATGTAAGGGATCAATAGTTTGGAAGCCCTAAACTCTAACAACAAGAATGAGGCACGGACAGGGTTTGCAACATATGGCTTTTTGAGGAATTTGAGGGGCTGAAGTTGTTGGAATTGAGTGGAGAAAGGAATGGTTTAAGTTGGGGAATGAGACAATGTTCCTCTGGTCTTCCAGTCGTGTTTTGAGTTTTGCTCTTTTATCCCGCCCCGTGAAGGTTGAAAACTCCTATCACCAGTCCCAAGGATTTCCCGTCTTCTGGTGTTATGTAACCATATCACAAAAACATAAGAAGATATAGATTAACAACTTGAAAATAAGCCTATTTGAGGAGGCAGTCTCCTTTTACATCACATAAATGAACAATTTTTGGATTATACAAATGACAAGGCCTCCTTGGTATATATAAGAGTCTAAAGGGTCATAATATAATCAAGGCCTACATAACAATAATAATGTAAGGGCACAACAATAACAATTGTGGGTTTCTATAGGGCACAACGATAATAATATGGGGGCTACATGAGGCACAACAATAATAATATGGGGGATGTACTAGTATTATAGGGACTTAACTTACACTAGTGGGGTTTTAATTGTCTCAACTTTATTTTGTTGGCAAATCAAATATTCTGCCACACTTTTGTATATCAAATTTAAGGTCATCCCAAAAGAATTCTTCTTAACCTAGTAATAATTTATTAAAAATCTTCAGTGCCCTCCTAAATGAGAAGTGTGCAATTCCAAAAGAATCTTTTGTTTGAGTTGGGAGCTCTTACATAGATATAAGTGATCTTTGTACCATAATGAATCATTTTTCCAGATAAATGTATCAAATGTACTGAGATCTTTCTGCAATTTTTGAATGAGTGTACACACCTCTTCATCATTCTCCCATTCATCCCTTGCTTCAGTATCCAATTAGGTTGGATAATAGAAATGGTATAGAGCGATGCTTCCACATCTTCATCCTTTCTTGCGAGTGCATCTGCAACAATATTTTTCTTCCTTTTTTGTAGATGATTTCGAAGTCATAACCCAACATTTTTGTTACCCATTTTTGTTGCTCTTCTGAAGATAATTTTGTTCCAAAAAATATTTAAGATTATCGTGATTTGTTTTTACCTTGAAGTGTCTTCCCATTAGGTAAGGGCGACATTGCTTAAAGACTTGTAGTATTGTCAACACTTCCTTCTCATAAATAGGTTTGTGTAAATACTTTCCTTTCATTGGATGACTTTCAAAAACAATGGGTCTTCCTTCTTGCATTTAAACAACACCAATTCCATTTCTTGAGGCATCACATTCCACAATAAAGGTTTTTATGAAGTCTAGTGTAGCTAAGACTAGAGCTTGACAAATTGCCTCTTTAAGATGTTCAAAGGCCTTAGTTGCTTATGGAGTCCAAAAAAATGCATCTTTCTTCAGTAATGTTGTTAGAGGTGTTGTTATTTTCCCATAATCCTTAACAAATTTGCAATAATACCCTGTCAACCTGTGAAATCCTCAAAGATTCTTTAGGGTTGTGGGGATTTTTCATTAGAGCCACCTTTCTTTCCAGCTATCTACGTGGCATATTTTTCTGCCAGAGATAAATCGTATTGTTTGTAATTAGGCTAATAATACACTGTCGTTTTTAGCAACATTTTTGTAATTATTTTGTATAAATACTTCATTGTTTGAAGTATTAAGGGTTGATTTCTGAATGTAATTTCTTCTGCATACTGTAATTTTTCAAAGCACTAGAGCATCAATAATACAAGGACCTTTCGCAAGATTCATGTGGTGTACCAAATGGTGATGTGTTTCTATCGTTTATTTGTTTAAACATTGTTTTTCTTTCTTTGTTATTCTGAAATCTCAATTATTTAACAGAAACTGTGATTAATGGGATTTGTTATTTAGAGCACCCTATTTTGGTTGTTAATAATTTCCATGTTTTCCACTGAAGTCAAATTAAGGAATTCTTAATTGCTCCTTAATTTCTATTGAGCCTTACATCTCTGCTACTTCAAAATCCATTTAAATTCTAAAAGATCGAAATAGTGCAACCTAGCTTGCCCTGTGAAAACTCCTCTAAAATTTGATGCCAAATTCAGTTTAATCTGTAGACTGCATAGCCCAATGGAATTAGGACAGTTTAATCAACTAAACCTTTCAAACAAAACAATTAGTACACTCATAACTAGCCTAAAATTTACATAAAAGAAAACTAAATATTACAGAGAGATCCTTCTCTGAAGCTTGCAAGGCTAGATCCCAACTTCCAAAGTAGTTTTGATGTTGTCCTATGTGTTTACTCCCTCAACCTCAAAAATTTAGAACGACAATAGTTGCCATAATTTTGTTTCCAACTTTTCTTGCCACCCTAAATGCATTTTGCAATGAATTAGGTTCCCAAGGGCAAACCTCATGTTGGATGTTATCTTTTAAAGTCCCTATGAGACATTAATCATGTGCTCCTCTAGGATATTAGTTACCTTGATATTCATTCTTTGGAAGTCCTCAATGTGCTTTTCCATTGAACTTTTTTGTATGAGATTTATCAATTGGCTAAAGAAGGTATTTCTCTTTGTATCCTCATAATGTGCTATCAATTCCTCCGTAAAAAGTGTCCAAGTGATAATTGATTTATGAGAAAAAAGCCAGTGATACCACACAAACTAATTGGGTTCTAAATATAAAGATGCATTGTGTATCTTTTTTGTGTATGACACATCATGTAGATCAAAGAATTGCTCCATCTGTAATATCCATGTTATTGGATCATTGCCATCAAAATTCCTCATCGATCTTTGGAATATGGTCAATCTTCATCCCTAGATTAGAGTCTCTAAAATCATGATTCACATTCATTTTGTTCTCATCATGAGTTTCATGGACTATTGGCGTTATGGCTAATGTGTTGTCCTAGATAGCAACACGCTTGTCAAATATGTCGTTGATGTCAAGTTGGTTACAATATGATGATTATGGAAATATTGCAGACGACATGTTTGATGGTACATATATTACAGAGGATATGAAAGAGAAATTGGCAATTTAGCTATAGAATGAATGAAAATTGTGAAGGTTGAAAAGTATACATGACCCCTGTGAAGAAGAGTCACGTACATATGCAGGTTATGTGAACAAAATTGGGTACATAATCCGAACCATGGAAAATAGGAAACCAAGAGTCATTACTATGGTAATTGCCCATAGTATTGTGTCGACAATTTCTATTTGATCATTTCAAACGAATACCAACAACATTACCAAGGGATTTTCTTGTGGTATTAGCAAAGGAAAAAGCTATATAAAAAGAAGGAGATCAAGGATCTCCTTGTGCAATGTAATTGATTATTCATGTGTGATCTGATTTGAAATAGGTGTGCATCGAGGAGCAAGGAGAAGGCTTGGTGATGACGATTGATGAATTATATATTATTTGTTATTGTCTGTCAATGGTGTCTTGGACGGTATGGTTTGTTTCTGTTATGGATTAGTATATATTTGGTTGCACGTTGATTTGACCTGGTTGTAGTAATTTGGTATTGGTATTCAGTGATTCAGTATCGGTATATTTGTGATTGGTTGTTGCAGTGACTCAGTATTTCAATAATTCAGTGGTTGATATAGTGATTCAATTTGATAGTGTTTCAATATTCAGTGATTTGATATATGCATGTAGGTTTTATGCATAGGAAGCACATATATATGCAGATATGCTACAAAATAGTCATATATTATGAGGTAAATTTGATCAAGGTTTGTAATGACTACATATTAGTTTTGTATTGATGACAGTGTTATTGATTGATTAGTATCACTGATTTTTTTATCAGTATCTTGGTATTGAACATATTGTTGGGTGTGGGTCCAGTTTGAAAATATGATGAAAGGTGGCATGCATGTTTTAATGGTTTGAGATAGATGGATCAAGTTTGAAAATATGATAAAAGGTGGCCTGCATGTTTTAATGGTTTGAGATAGGTGGATCCAGTATGAAATATTATGAAACATGGTCCATGAGGTGTTAAGGGTTGTAGCCTTCAATGAGGGGGTAGGAGCTCCCTTCTAGTAGGATCGGTAAACGAGATCAGAGGGTCGTAGCTCACTTTCGGTAGTAGTTGGTAAACGAGATCTGAGGGTTGTAGTTCCCTTCCAGTGGGTGTTGGAAAATGAGTGGAGGTTGTAGCCTCCTGTAGTTAGGAGCCTATGTGTTGGTAAGAGTTTGCACCAGTACAAAATTGTAAGAAGATTTCTTTATAAATAAGAATAAGAAGACAAAGATGACAAGAATGATGGTTTTCTCCCACATTGGGTTTCCACCTAAAATCTCAGTGTCCTCATGTGTTGATGTGTTGATTATGTGCAATGGTTTATTTTGCTCTTATTTCTCGTGGTTAATAAATAATGAATGACTAATGAAATCATCATGCACTGATCAAGTTAAACATCTAATGGGAGTTATGAAAAATTAGTGATTTGGATATATGCAGTTTTAGTTCACAGAAGGCGTGTACATACGTGGGTTGTTTGAATAACAATAGCATATAGAATTATGAGTTTGAAATTGAAGGTTAAATTGAAATAAAAAAATACTTATTCACCTCCCTCCCCCCCCAGTGTCTTTCCTAACAATTGGTATTAGAGCAGGTCACTCTAGTAGAAGCTTAACTGCTTGAGAGTGGATTAGGAACAACGGGAAAGAAGAAAAAGAAGAAGGCAACACAGAGGAAGAGGTCAAGCCAAGAAAGTAGTGACAATGATGTATCAAATGTCGTGGCAATTTTTGCATTGAAAGTTCAAAGACAAACTGTATTGAAAGAACATAGTGAAGATAGTGATCAAGAATCATCAAGTATGTTGGAAATAATACTGAGAGGGGGGGGTGAATCAGTATTATCACATTAATAAAACTTTTTCAATTCCATAATCAGATTCATATATGCTACTTCCACAACTTCTTTAATCGATCTTCAATGAGTGCATTAGGACATTATCAACCATATTATCAGTTAACAGATGCAGTAACATAAAGTAGATCATCACACATAAGGCACACATATGAACACAATGATATAAGGTGGAAACCCAATGCGGGAGAAAACCACCTGCTGCAAGTCATCTCAATCTTCTTCTTAATAAGAAAATTCTTTTACAATATTTGTACTGGTGCAGTCTTATACCAGTACGGGAGCTACAACCCCCTTTGCTCTTGTACTAGCCGATCCATTTACTAGTACGCAGGCTACTACCTGCTACAATGCTTCAAAGATTTCCTTTAGCTCTTGTACTAGCTTAGATACTAGTACGTAGGCGCCGGCCTACAATCTTCTCTCCTTCAAGTACCACGTTTCATCAATTTTCATACTGGATACATTGAGGCACAACCCATAATCTTGAAAGGCCATATTTCATCCAATTTTCATACTGGACCCAACAACAACATTGAAGCTCAAACAACCTTCTGAAACACCCAATCAACTGTAGTAACTAGATCAACAATAATAGGACCAAACCCAGGATGCAACAATGATAAACAAAGATTTTAAGAGAAGGAAGCACCCTGCTCAACTGCTAGCCTGAGTCCGGACTCACCCTGCTCAACTGCTAGCCTGAGTCCCGGACTCACCCTGCTCAACTGCTGGCCTGAGTCCCTGGACGCACCCTGCTCAATTGCTAGCCCGCGTCTCGGACGCACTCTGCTCAACTGCTAGCCTGCGTCCCTCGCTCTGAGTCTTTTGAACTGCCTGCGTCTCGGCGCACCTGAACCCTTCTGCGCCTGCGTCCGGCGCACCTAAACCGGTTCGCTCCTGCGTCCCGGACGCACCTGAACCCTTACTGCACCTGCGTCTCTTTAGATATGAAAGATATAAAGACTTCAAGACTAACCCAAACAGTCAGATCTACAGATCTGATCGTGCGCCATAGCGATCATAGTCCATTAGAAGATTCGCCTTCATAGATCTGGACTAGATCTCACCAAAAGATATTCAACAAAGATGGTAATTAATCCAAATGAACTCCTTTGCTTTATATAGGCAAGCTTTTCCCCAAAACATGGAACAATACCACGAGCCGACACCATAGAAACGCAAAAACCGTCGGCTAGATACCACACAAGAAACCCCCACGTGCTTTCCTCTGCCTTGATATGTGTGCACTGGGTGGACGCACCCCCTAAATGGCTGGCCTGCGTCTCTGGACGCGGGTTCTGCATGGATTACCTGCGGGGACGCACTTTCTGTAAGGTGTACCTGCGTCCTTCATAATTTCAACAATATTTGAACCTCTGCTTACAAAGAGCTTGCCATTTGATTCCTTTGAGCTATCCTGTAATATGTCACATCTGATATCTCTTCTGTAGATTCATCTGAATGTATATAAGTGAGATGATCTTCTATGAGAGTGTTGCCATCAAGTACAACATATGCATCATAATGCCAACAATCTCCCCCTTTGGACTTGATGGCAACAACACCGAATCACTCTCCCCCTTTGACATCAAGGGCAAAGGGTTATGCTCCCCCTAAGAACATGCTCCCTTTGACTATGAGCCAGATCTGCTGAAGTCTCTGAATGAGCTCCCCCTTTGTATATGTCATGGTGCTCCAATCTGTTAATGGTCTTTTTGAGAACAAGCTGAGATGTCTGCTCTGCTGTATAGTGCTTGTTCATGCTCAAACTCCCCCTGACTATAAGCAAGGTCTGCAAAAAGATGTTCTACAAGAAGAACATGACTCTATATATCATAAATGACCTTCCTATCACCAAAAGACTCAATACATACATCCATCACCCATCACAATAAGGATCATCCATCCAACCAAGTGGGAATACATCAGAAATATGAAAACCAAATACATTACATCTTCATCCCATGCATAGTGGGGGGGACAAAGGCCGTTACATGACCTGAAGAGATGACTACAATAGACCATTACAACATGAGTTTTGCTATGACCTTTCAAATGACAAACATCATCAACAACACTGTATAATCTGCTCCATAGTATCTATCAACATCAGCTCATAACCATCCATATATACATGAATCAAGAGTCATCAAATGAGAGTATCGACATCAATCAACATATGTATGAATAATCATCCCTGTATCTAGCCAATAATCCTCATCCATTTGTGCCAAGAAAGAAATCATGCATCATGCACATGTCAACAGCTGCATATGAGTGACTCATCATCGTCATGTCTTCAACAATGCGACTTTGAATAATCATCCATGAAATCAGCCAACCTCATCCATGTATGTGCCAAGGAAAATAAAGACTCCATGCAAGCATCATTAGAGAATCAACCATGCATCTGATCATGTGACCAACTCATAATAGCAAGATGAATCATAAGCATTGTCATCAAGGACCATAATGCCAACAATGAATTTAGGACATATGCTCCCCCTGAACCAGTGCCATCTGTTAAATCTGATCATGCATATCGAGAGGAATCAGCCAATAAATGCTTTGAGACAGGTACGCACTTCATCTTCTGCTGCGCCGCGTCCTGTTGCTGCAGGGACGCACCTGATCCTCAGTCGCTCTGCGTCCCCACGCAGATTTTCAGTTACTGAACTGCGTCCTGGACGCACCTGGACTTGGTCTGGCCTGCGTCCGCACGCAGGTCTCCTGTTACTGCACTGCGTCCTGTACTTTCAGCTTCCTCTGATTCTGGTATGTCTGTACATTGTACTGTGCCATCCTTTTCTGACTGTACCTCCTTTTTCCTCCATATCTTCAAGCGTGATGATGACATTTTCTCCTTTTGATATGGTGCCCAAACTTTGTTCCTGCATTCCTTGGCTATATGTCCAAGCTTGTTACATGCATAACATCTTACATGTTTCATATTCCTCCTGTAACAATCAGTAGCTTTGTGACCAAACATATTGCAAGCAAAGCAATATCCATAAAAGTACCTTGATTGAGATGACCTTTCTGCATAATGGTCTTGAACTCTTCTTCTTCTACATCTAGCTGCAACATGTCCAAGATTATGACATACATAACATTCAACATTATTCATAGGAGGAGTAAAGGATTTTCTTTGAGGAATCTCTTTCCTTGGTTGATGATGAGATTGATATTTCACTTCTTCGTTGATCACTTTAGATTTCCTTTTAGAGTTTCTTGCCTCACCTTGTGAACTAGATTCACCTTCAACAGATTCATGGAAACCAAGACCAGTCTTTATAGCAGGGGACCTTTGACTACTAAGAATATCATCCAATACTTTAGAGCTATCTTGAAATCGTAAAAGCTTATCCTTTTCTTCTAGTTTACCTTTCAAGATATTTACCTCAACCTGAAGCTGTTCTTCCTTTTCAAGAGATTTCTCTCTCAAAACTTCTTCAGCGTTCCTTCCTTCTTCCATTTGTTCCCTTAGTTTGAGAATCTCTTTTTCTTGTTCTTCATACAGATCCTGCTGCATTTGACGAACTCGGAAGGCACATTCCAGTTGAGATTTTAAGCTGGTGACTTCGTTTTCTTGTTTTGCAATAGCTTGGAGTAGATCTGTATTCTGCTTCTTTGATTCTTCAAGATCTCCTTTTAGTGAGAGGATTGTAGCTTCAAGATTTTCATAGTAGCTGGATCTATCTTTGAGTTTCTTGATGGTTGTGCTTCTTTCGTTGACTTCTTTTCTTAATGATGTCACTTCATGCTGCAATTTTTGACATTGGTCTTCCTTGTCCTTGAGTAGCTTTCTTACCTTGTTTCCTTCTTCTAGTTGTGCCCTTAGTTTGGTAGCTTCTTCTTTGAAATCACATTCCTTTTTGTTCAATAGATCTTGTTGATCTCTAATTTTGTCTGTCAGCCTTTTAAATTCGGCCTCTATTTGATATCTTTCTTGTTCACCCATAAGAGCAAATTCAGTAGTTTCGCTATCACTTTCATCTCTTTCACAAGGAAATATAGCTGGAACATCAGAGGATAACACATTCATACCTGATAATGACTCTGAATCTGATTCTGAATCTGAAGAGCTTCTTATGCCTAATCCCCAATCGATTCTTCCACTGTCATAGTTCTTCTGAGATGACTTCTTTTTCTTATTAGCTTTCTTCTTAAGCTTCTTTCCCATTGTTCCATGGATCTCCTTCAAGCGATCAAGCTTCTATCAAAGGACCTGCTCTGATACCAATTGTTGGAAATAATACTGAGAGGGGGGGGTGAATCAGTATTATCACATTAATAAAACTTTTTCAATTCCATAATCAGATTCATATATGCTACTTCCACAACTTCTTTAATCGATCTTCAATGAGTGCATTAGGACATTATCAACCATATTATCAGTTAACAGATGCAGTAACATAAAGTAGATCATCACACATAAGGCACACATATGAACACAATGATATAAGGTGGAAACCCAATGCGGGAGAAAACCACCTGCTGCAAGTCATCTCAATCTTCTTCTTAATAAGAAAATTCTTTTACAATATTTGTACTGGTGCAGTCTTATACCAGTACGGGAGCTACAACCCCCTTTGCTCTTGTACTAGCCGATCCATTTACTAGTACGCAGGCTACTACCTGCTACAATGCTTCAAAGATTTCCTTTAGCTCTTGTACTAGCTTAGATACTAGTACGTAGGCGCCGGCCTACAATCTTCTCTCCTTCAAGTACCACGTTTCATCAATTTTCATACTGGATACATTGAGGCACAACCCATAATCTTGAAAGGCCACATTTCATCCAATTTTCATACTGGACCCAACAACAACATTGAAGCTCAAACAACCTTCTGAAACACCCAATCAACTGTAGTAACTAGATCAACAATAATAGGACCAAACCCAGGATGCAACAATGATAAACAAAGATTTTAAGAGAAGGAAGCACCCTGCTCAACTGCTAGCCTGAGTCCGGACTCACCCTGCTCAACTGCTAGCCTGAGTCCCGGACTCACCCTGCTCAACTGCTGGCCTGAGTCCCTGGACGCACCCTGCTCAACTGCTAGCCCGCGTCTCGGACGCACTCTGCTCAACTGCTAGCCTGCGTCCCTCGCTCTGAGTCTTTTGAATTGCTTGCGTCTCGGCGCACCTGAACCCTTCTGCGCCTGCGTCCGGCGCACCTAAACCGGTTCGCTCCTGCGTCCCGGACGCACCTGAACCCTTACTGCACCTGCGTCTCTTTAGATATGAAAGATATAAAGACTTCAAGACTAACCCAAACAGTCAGATCTACAGATCTGATCGTGCGCCATAGCGATCATAGTCCATTAGAAGATTCGCCTTCATAGATCTGGACTAGATCTCACCAAAAGATATTCAACAAAGATGGTAATTAATCCAAATGAACTCCTTTGCTTTATATAGGCAAGCTTTTCCCCAAAACATGGAACAATACCACGAGCCGACACCATAGAAACGCAAAAACCGTCGGCTAGATACCACACAAGAAACCCCCACGTGCTTTCCTCTGCCTTGATATGTGTGCACTGGGTGGACGCACCCCCTAAATGGCTGGCCTGCGTCTCTGGACGCGGGTTCTGCATGGATTACCTGCGGGGACGCACTTTCTGTAAGGTGTACCTGCGTCCTTCATAATTTCAACAATATTTGAACCTCTGCTTACAAAGAGCTTGCCATTTGATTCCTTTGAGCTATCCTGTAATATGTCACATCTGATATCTCTTCTGTAGATTCATGTGAATGTATATAAGTGAGATGATCTTCTATGAGAGTGTTGCCATCAAGTACAACATATGCATCATAATGCCAACAAAGTATTGGATCTTGTTGTAATTGTAATCTATTTCCTTGTACATGTAGTGACAATGATAATAAATCAACTAAAATTGCTCTCATGGGTAGAAGTGAAGATAATCATTATTTAAAGAAATCAAATTAAAAAATAATGGCTCTAGAAGCAGAAATTAAAAGGCTCTCGGATGAGAATAGATATCATCAAAAGTTACTACAAGTTTTGATGAAAGGGATTGTACCTACAAAGAAGATACCATAAAGTTAAGGTCTCAGTTGGAAGAAGGAAGAAAAATTGAAGAAGGAATGAGAAAGCAGGAAAAGGAATATCAATGCCGGAGACTTGAGAATGAAGTAGCTTCATTGACAAATGAACTTGAAAAGAAAATATCTTAGCTACAAGAGGCAACAAAAACTAAAGAAGATGCAACAATAAAAAAATCTTAAAGAAAGAACCAGACACTGTGAAGGATTTGAAGTAGAAATCATCTCTTTCAAAATTGATCTTGAAAAGTCAAACAAACGATATGAGGAGATACTTCAAGTATTTGAGGAACAAGAAAATGAGCTTAAAAAGGAGATCACTCAGCAGAGAACTCAATTAAAAAGACATAAAGAGAAAAATAGGCCGAGGTAAGTATACTAGAAGGTAAATTAGCAGAAAAAAATAAGCAATTGAGATTTCAAGATAGCTCAAAGATATTGGATAATCTTCTTAATAGTCAAAGGTCTCCCTCCATTAAATTTGGTCTTGGCTTTCATGAAATTGTAAAAGGATAATCTAGTTCACAAGCCCATGCAAGAAATCTTGAGGTTAACAAAGAAAATTCTGGTAAAGAATCAAAAGTTCAACCAAACCAGCAACCAAGAAAAGTGAATTTTCAAAGGAAATCATTTGCTCCTAACCATAAAAATAACAATCCATTCACTCCTTTAAATAATGATATTAAATTCTTTATCCGTCATGACTTTGGGCACATTGAAACCAATTGCAAAGGCAAATTCACACGAAAGATCACAAGCTCCCAAGTACTCAGGTTTCCTTAAGGGATATTGTTTTTCTTGCAATATGTTTGGTCACAAAACTGTTGATTGCAATAGGAGAACTATGAAGCAGAAATATTATGTTTCTCCTGCTCCCTTTTCTGGCCATGTAATTTGTTACACAAGTAACAAGTTTGGACACAGCTAAAGAATGTAGGAACAAAACAATGAATTCATTCAGACAACAAGTAGAGTCTCTCCAAAGCAAACAACTTGGATCCACCAACACTACTCATATTAAGCAGAAGGAAGAAGAACAAGTTGTGGCATTGCTTTGTGTGCATTTGAAGAAGAATATCAATGATACATTCATTACAGATGCTCTCATCATATGTCTATAAATAAGGAAAAATTCATCTATCTCAAAACAAGAGTGGTAAGATTATTCTTGGAAATGGTACATCTACAAAGGTTCTAGGTCAGAGTAATGTTGATGTTGATATTAAGAATACAAAAGAAACTAATGTACTATTGGTTGATGAGATAAAGGAAAACATTCTTTGTGTAAGTCAAATAAGTGATAAAAGCCATGTAATTATATTTACATAAACTGGATGCAACATTATAGAAGAAGACACTGAAAAACTATAGCAAACAGATTCAGAAATTCAAACAATTTATATGTACTAAAGAAGAATTCAGGCAAAAGTAAGAAGTCTAGCTCATCTTCCTCAGATTCAGAATAAAGGAAGATATCTGCTTTTGCAGTCTATTATACTTAATGCATGATTCTAATAGGGGCTGTAGAAATAAATGTGTTGGACAAACATGACATGTTGAAGGAGAGTTGTTGCCAGGAAAAATCAACATTTCATATTCTATACATGCTTATTATGAATGGCACTCACATGTATACATGATTATTGGCTTACACGGTCACGTATGTTTCTATGTGGTAACAAATAAGTGGCACCAATTCAGGGGGAGCTTCTCATATGCCTCCATAATTTATTACATTATTGGCATTTTTTGTCTAACATTGGTTTGTTGCAGTCTTTTAATGATGCCCTTATGCTATTTTTAAATGTGTGAAAGAGTATATGTTCTTGATGAGTGATGAATTGTTGCAAAGTTTTATTACTGTTGTTGATTTGCCTCTTTGTTTATTGGTGAGAAGGATATAACGTGATCAAATTTGATGATGAAGAGTTGGCCCAAGTTCAGGGGAATCATTTTTCTATGCTTCAAACAATTCATTATTGGCATTATGGTTCTTGGACACCCCTTATTTTTGTTGGCACGGAAATGAAAATAGGTTAGAGAGCCTGGGTTCAAGCACAAGGGGCCAACAAGGCTCTATTGTATTCTAGAGCAATGCCGACATTTTCACCTTACCCAAAGAGGGTAAGGAGTCTCACCTGAGGCATGTCGTTGTTAAAGTTATATGGGGTAGAATGAGGCACCAAGGGAATCACAAAAAGCATATGATATTGACTCATAACAATCAATCATCCACATTAATCCAACCATATTGTTCTACTCATATCATCTTAGGAAACCATACAACTTATAGACATACATTCAAAAAATTTAAAGAACCAACACAGAGCTCAAGAACACATCGTTGATCCAAATTGTCTCTTTCATTAAGCTTAACATAAGGAAATACATAAGGAATTACAAGAGGCTCAAAGCCTGATCATCAAGGACATAAGTAACATAACCCATGGGAATAGACATAGACAGCACAAGCAGCGGTTCACATTTTTTTTGCAACTTAGGAAGGCTCCCCCCAATTCATGGCTCGCTTGTCTGATTAACAACCAACCATTTCTCACCCTCCCTTTTGCCTTTTATCCTCTACCCTGCGCTTAGACTGCTAGTTTTTCTTATCTTCCGCTTGGCTTAATTTATCCTTGGCTACCTTTTTTCTCCCCTTTCTCGGTTACTCTTGCTCTTCTCCACCACGTTCCCGCAACTACCGGTTCACTTTTGTTTCTTGATCCCCCCCCCCAGATGTCAGCTCCGCAACCCCAACGGTCATCCTCGCTACCTGTTCCTAGCTCTTATTTCCACAAAAACTCAAAACGAAGCCCCCAAAAGGCCCCGACCACACTTCATTGACTCGTTCCCGAGTCAATATACCTTGGGTGTTGTCTGCATGGTCGTTGTCGGTGCTATTGATTTTTCTGTCGGTGCCTCTATTGTTGCCACCATCAAGAGTTTTGATGATGTTGTTGTTGATTCCTGCTATGTCGGTCCTGCTTCTTGCGGCGCTGCTACTACTTCTTGTTGGCCTTCTTTTCCAAATGAAGGCCCCAACTTGGGCACTGCAACAACAATCTCCTGGCGAAATTGAGTGTACTCATTGAGATTTGCTTGCCAGGTGCCAGTAAATGTGTCAGCTTGCTTGAGGAATTTTGTAGCCATGTTGGAGGTTGGTTGACCAGGTCGGTTGTTCAGCAGGGAGCTCCACTGCTCCTCCATTTCATCACAAAACTTGCACATAGCATTGAATGTGGAAATTTTGAATAATATGACACTTATTCACAGAGATTATCCTGATTATACACTATTGCGGAATGCATGCATAATACATAACCTCCTATACGTTGATCATCAATATTGCAGTATTCAGAAACAATCGCATTCGCACATTGAAGCATCAATTACACATATCAACATAGTATATCACGGGGAAAGCATACAGCTGAAAACCCCCAACTATATGTATATTATATTGATTGAGAACATGTAACAATACATAGTACAATACTCCTCACAAGTACTCAGTACTATCTCCACCTGCTACACACAAACTAGCTCAGATCTGAATCAATCACAGGTTCAAATCTCCTCCGCTGCTTTCCTGCCTCCACTGCGCAATCCTACATGAGAATAGATGAGAATGGCTGATCCAAACTCGTATTTCCCTTGGCTGAACCATGAAATCCTCATTGGCAATACTCAATCCATTGATTGTGCAAATCTCATGCACAACTATAGTCACAATTGACAGTTGTCTTGCCCTTTCACTCACCTATAACACCTTTCTCCACTGAACTATCCATGCACTGAGTTAATTGATGTATTCTTTAGTTGATTTATGAGTTAATAATTAGTGAATTAATTCACATCACTCATCACTAATGTATTCTGCAGTTAAACTAAATACAACTAGTTCAACCAAGTCAAACTGAACACAACTCCATCAACTCCTCAATCAACTCCACCAAACTCAATCACCTGAGTTCTAACTAAAGTCCATCATGCAATAGCTCAACTAACCCGTAAGAAAAGTTTATTTCCTTCTGGCAGTTGCATGTGCCACATCTGTAGCTTGAACTGAAGTACTCCAAGAGGATAAGATAATGTTTATAGTCCAAATATTATTAAGAGCTAATAATATTCGACTGTTCTATTTTTAGCCTGGCAGTCTAAAAATAGAATCCGCCCATATTTCTAAAAATAGAAGTCCATCTATTTTTACCAACATGACCAATCATCCACAAATAGCATCCTGCAACTCATAAGCCATGATCCATATGTCTAAAAATAGACTTTGCGCCAAAAATAGCCTACGGGCACACTTAGTGAAGGCGACTCCTTTCCACTAAGCTCCATCATCTTGTTGCATTTTCAACATTCCCTCTCAACAAGATATGGATTATCTACAACCCTTATCCTGCCTCTGGAATGTTCTACATGCAACACATTAGCCGGTCCACTTGCTCCAACAACACTTGGAACAAAAAAACACTCCCAACTAACCACTCTGTTGGGCTAGGAACATACTCTGATGCTGAAGCTCTACCTGTTGCTGACAAGTGCTCCCTCTCTAACATCTGTGCTACGGCAACATCTCCATGCATCTCACACCATTGCACACTTCTCTGTGCCACCTAGCACTGTGCAAAACACTTGTGCCTCTCGCATTGTTGCAGCCTGGTAGCTATGCGTTGTCCTGGGATTCCCTACACTGTCGCTCTCTCTGCCGCTCCATCCGCATCTATCTCTACCCAATCAGTCAGTTCTTGCTACTCCACATCGGGGCTCCCGTAGCAAGGTCTCATCCAAGAGGTTGGGTACCTCAAGGATCATGCCCCTCCTCCTTGGGACGATCACTCTATATTGCCCCACCTCCTACCTCGAGGTATGGCTGCATGTGATCCATCAGCCCACCTGGCTTGAAGTTTCCCCCTACTGGAGATCTCTGCATGAGTAAATTTCTCTACTCGATCTCCTCTCAGCTTCCCTTGTTGTGGTTGCTCCACAACCTCCTGAAGTTGTTGCACCAATCGTGGCTCCTCCACAATCGTCTGAGACTTCTTTTGGCTCTGCATGTTGAGAGGTAATATACTCTCCCTCTCAACCACCAATTCTCCATCAGTTGCCTCACTGCTCAAGGCTTTGCATGCATCTTGAACCTCAAGAGCATACAGGTTCTTAACCCGTGAACCAATCTGCTTCACCTGTCTAGTGATGATGTGTCTAAGGAAAACCTTTCCCTTACTGAAGACTACATCGTAGCCTCTGTCTTCCAGCATCGCGATCGACACCAAGTTTCTCTCCAGTCCTGGTACATACTTGACATCGGTCAAGGTAAGGCAAGCTCCATGCTCCCTCTGAAAAATAACCGTGCCTACACTTGAGACACTATACTTCTCATCATTACCCATCGCTATGAGTATCTGGAGATATTTCTCCTCCAAAGTACTGAACAAACTCTTGTCACCGGTCATGTGGAAAGAAGCTCCACTGTCAAGAAACCAACCACTTCCCACCATGGATGAAACCATGCATGTGAAGAGTGTGAAATCCAACTCAAACTGTGAAGCAAGTGCCTCACCTTCAAATCCTTCCCCGGATCCCTTTTTGGATTTCCTCCGTGGACAATTTGCAGCATAATGGCCCACCTCATGACAACAAAAGCATCTCACCTTCGACTTGTCAACCTTCTTCCCATCATTGGAAGAACTGCATCCAGCAAGAGAAACCTTCTCCTTCCCCTTCTTTTCTTTGGCAGCCAAAGCGCAATTTTCTTCATCAGATGCCTTTGATGAAGATCCGTCCCTGGTATTCTGCCTGATCTCCTCTTGCACAAGATCCGACCAAAGTCTCTCCCATCCTGGAAATTTCTCCCGACCATCGATAGAGTCCTGATAGGAATGCCAACTCTTCGGAAGACCAAGTAGAGCCAAGCTCACCAAGTCCTCATCATCAATAGTCACCCCCACACTTCCCAGCTCATCCTGGCATTGGGTGAACCTCGTGAGATACTTGGGCATACTGTCTCCATTCTCACACTTAATATTTCTGAGTTTATCCTTGAGCGCTAACTTCCTATGGTCGCTCTTGCTTTGGAATAGATCTGTCAACGCTTTCCACATCAAGTATGGAGAAGCCTTTCCATGCAGGCTGGACACAATGTGATCCTTCACACCCGCCAATAGAATCCTTCGACACTTTTCTGTCTTCTTTTTCCAAGCCACAGCTTCAGCAGCATCAGTAGGTTTTGGGACTTCAGCATCTATGAAATCCATCAACCCATTGTCATCTAACACCGCCTCCATCCTGTCTTTCCATGCAATATAATTTGAGTTGCCTTCAAGGGCATACTCCAATCGCAATCCGTTGAAAGACATTTCAACTTTGACACCAAGAAAACACTGCTGCAAATTCGAATTCCACCAGCTCAAAAATCAACCGCTTCTGATCTAAAATTCGTGAGAACAAAGTATTTCTTGTACAGAGATTGACTGTATGGGCTTTTACCGGATATCTCACCTTCCAAAAGAAGGATGAATCCAGATGCTACCTGGCCCGATTACAGACTCTGCCTGAAGAAATAAAATGTAAACGCTTTCTGAATAATAGATCTGATGATCAACTCTGCTTTGATACCATGTAGAATTTTTGAATAATTAAACACTTATTCATAGAGATTATCCCGATTACACACTATTGCGGAATACATGCATAATACATAACCTCCTCTATGTTTATCATCAATTTAGCAGCATTAAAACCAATGAAACATCAATCGCATGCACACATTAACACAGTATGCTTTCCCCGGGTTACATACTGTGTTAATGTGTGCATGCGATTGATGTTTCATTGGTTTTAATGCAGCTAAATTGATGATCAACACAGAGGAGGTTATGTATTATGCATGTATTCCGCAATAGTGCGTAATCGGGATAATCTCTGTGAATAAGTGTTTAGTTATTCAAAATTTCTACATTGACATGGGAATCCACCAGTCACCTGAGATCCCAGATCTTCTTCTTAGTTTTCATTGACTCATCCTCAATCTACTGAACCTGGGCTTCCAAAGAGGGGACCCCTGCGTCAATCCCCTTCCGTTGGTCTTTGTCTTTACAGTTCCAATTGTCGGTGAGGAGTTGTTGAATTTTTTGTCGAAGTGGGTATACCAGTTCATTTTTCATGGAAAAGTTGCCTGACCTGTCATGGACTTTATCCATCAGAATGTACCCCTCGGCTAGGGCATCAACAATAGAGGCTTTCAGTGTGGTAGTGGTAGTGAGATTTTTCTCAATCTCAGCAATGTAGCTAGTGGATGGATCAAGTAGAGTCGTTCTCACAACATTGAGGCTCTGCTTCAATTCCCTGTTGGTAGAGATCATCCCAGTGCATGCGTCTTGAATATGAACACAACATTCGACCAGGGTGCATGCATAAAAGTCCTCTGGGGCTTCGATAACTACCTTGGCAATGGTAGGCCAAAGCACTTGAAACCATGATGTTACCTGGTCAACCTGTGTATGCAGTTGTTGATTGCTCTGATAGAGTTTATCCCTCTCGGCTATGAGAGTGGTGATTTATTGCTTCTACTGCTCATGTTCGACAACAAGTTCATTATGAATCTTCTCTGCCCACTGTGATTCTTTTTGAATGAATCCAAAATGGGGTATGATAGTGTTGCAGAGGTTGAGTTCATATGCGGAGATGGATCTTGTCAGCAAGGTGAAAAAATAGACATGGAGGGTGGGCTTCTCCGACAATTAGGGAGCCCGAATAAGTCTAGGGTTCCTCACCTATGAGGTCAACTATAGGCATGACGGGCATGACCCTTTTCTTCTTTACACCAGGGGGCTTGGTGATTTTGACTGCTTGGGCTTGGGAATTGTTGGCTTGGATAGCGAATGGGACCCTATATGTGGTACAACAACTAGGGGTGTAGTGATTATCAGATTATGCTGCGAAAAGCCTTGCAACTCAACAGACTCAGAGGCCTCACCTGATGAACTAGTTAAGCTCACAATGGTCTGCTTGATGGAACTCATATGTTTCTTCATTTGGGTGACCATTGGCTGCAATTCCTTCTTTGCCACCCGCTTCCTAGTGTCCAAGCCTGCATCTCCTATCAGTGGTTGCGCTACCATTCCCCCGAACAAGTATTTGCATCTTCCTTCTCTTATTGCATAGGCAACTCCTGGCCATGACCTGACTTCTGCGTGGAATGCTTCAACTGTTAATGTGAACTTTTATGCCTGCATTTGGAAAGTGACTAGATGGACACAGTGTGGCCTGAGGAAAGTGTTACCATGCATCACCCCGAACCATATTACCTCTGACTATTCATCGAGCAACGCCCTGGGAATCCTTTTGGCGGACCTTATGACCCCTATCATTTTAACATACCACTCGTTGAAGGACACTTCATTGATTTCTTTGTTGTTGGGGTCCCCTGACATTTGCCATGGCGTGTATCTGAGAGTGTAGGGCTGGTCTTCGAAGATCTGCGCCAAGTCCCTTCCTGGCAGAGGGCACCACTTCCACATTGCTAGGGTCATGATCAGATAGCTAAAAATAAAATTAGTGCTTCTTTTGTACACATCCTCACATGCCTCGAACAGTTCATTCAGCAGGAATGCATACCAATTTAGCAGTGCACCTTCTGCGTAGTTCTCCGCAATTGAGATGGTGTCCAGAGTGCAATAATTTCTTGAAATGCGTCGCATCACCTTCCTGGTGATGATATAGTAGGAAAATCTAATGTTTTCTTTGTTGATTAAGTCGATCTTTGCTCCCTTCCCGCCTTTCTTGGTGTTATATTTTATATAATAGTCATTATCTCCTTCCTTCTTTGCTCTTTTCGAAGCTATCTAAAATTTCTTTGAGACTACATTCCCTCTAGCCGATAACCCTATAAGCCACTAAATATCATCTACATGAATTGGGTATTCTCTGTCTAGCCAAAGCGACCCCCCATGCATCCTACTGATTAAAAATTTTGTGCATTGCATCACAACCAAAGTCGTGCCGAACATAGGAAAAATTCTCAAGTTTAGCAGTGTTGATCACTGAATTCCCTTGAATTCCACCTTGGCTTTGGTCACCTTTGTTCCATCTTCCTTTGTAATTGTCTCTGTGTACACTTCCCACTTCAGTGCTAGGAATTGGAAGCAATCCGACAGGTCATTGTCCACAAGTGTGGCCTTGTCATATTTTCCATATAGCGGCTCTGTGACTGTAATTCTTTCATCCACCCTATCTTTAGGAACTGAAATTATCATCTTCGTCATCTTGTAGTGTCGTTGATAAACTGTAATCATTGGAGGTTGACAATGAATGCTTGGGCGACAACGCTGAGGATCGGACTATGACTCGGATGATTCTACCACCTGAACTTGAAACTCTAAGAACTTCAACATATCCATGCAAATTAAGTAGACCAGCTTCAACACGATGTTTCTGACTAGACTTGCTAACTAATTACTACGACAACTTTCCCTATGCAAACTCGAACGTGTTAATCCGCCATCGGCTGATCTATCCTTGACTTGGCTGACGTATTTCAGGAAAATACAAGGTGGAGCAGATGGGTAATAATGTTAGCATAATGGCAGACATTTAGGAGTTAATTTTTTCTATAATGAGAAATATCCTATGGAAATTTGGCCTGACAATGATATTATTGCCTAATTATTATGGAAAAGACACTTGGTACGTGTGACTGACCTCCCCCCGACCAAAATCAGTTGCGGTGTGGTGACATGGAAACCACAACTAAAATTGACATCCTGGGTTTGTTTTATTGAAAATAAACTAACTGACGAATTGACTGACTAACTCCTACTGACTTATCCTAACCCTACCTACAGTCTTTGTGCATATACTTCATCAGTGTTGAATATGAATGTTTAATTGGTGGAAGAATTTCAGGCATGCATCATTCACCCAACTTGGTAACAGTATCCCGTCTAATTGCGTGAGCTTCACCACTCTAGACTCCCTGATCTCGCAACTATGAATGGCCCTAACCAGTGCATCTATATCTTGCCTAAAAACTTTTGGAACTTTTTGTCATATAACAAAACCTGTCCCCCGACCGTGAAGGATTTATTCTTGATGTGTCTGTCATGCCATGCCTTCTACCTTCGTTGCTCAACTGATTGGTGGAAGTCTGCTAAGAACCTAGCCTTGTCCAGTTTCGATAGTTCCTCCAGTCACTTTTGTAGCGACTTGTCTTCTGTCATCCTTGTGGCCTGGGTGATGAAGATGTTAGGGATTGTAAAATTTGCAGGCTCAATGAATTCTCAGCCATATACCAACATGAATGGTGTCTTCTTGTGTAATCTCTTCATTCTTGTTCGGTTCGCCTAGAGCATGGTTGCACTCTTTCATCCCAATCATCTCGATTTGTCGAACACACCTTGGTTAAGCCCTTCTCAAGTATCTTGTTAAATGCCTCTACTGTTCCATTAGCCTGTGGATGATATGGGCTACTCTTGTGGTGTTGGATCAAGAATTTCTGCAATAGAGAAGCGACCATTTCATTAATGAAGTGAGTTCCTTGGTCGCTTGTTATGCTTCTTGGGCAACCAAACCTTGAGATGATATTTTCAAAAATGAACCTTACGGGTGCATTTGTTGTAAATTCTTTCATTGGTGCCACCTCAACCCATCTCGTGAGTTACTCAGTCATTGTGATGATGTACTTAGCTTGAGTGTGATGCGCTTACAGATTGATCGGACCAATGAAATCAATTGCGCACTTTTCAAATATTTGCAAGGCGCGTACTGGCTGTAGTAGGATTTCATCGCGATGCAATGGTTCCCAAACCCTCTAGCACGCATCACATCCTTTAGCGTACTTGTTGGCTTGAGGGGACCTGACCCAAGTTCAATGTTAAATAGCCAAACAAATCCCTACACTACTAGCCCTTTCGGCATCAGCCTGTAGAGCGCGGACCGAAGTCTCACTCGAAGCAGTATGGGGGGATGTTGGAACCATGTTTCTGCACCCTGATATGGTTGTGATGTCATTTAATTCCCTCTATTCTACCTTCGCGTAGGTCACTCCACTCTAGGGCTTGCAAGATGAGCCCTCTATTCCGTTCTTCTATACCATCGCGAAAGGGTACGATTGACCTTCATGCAGCCCTAACTTGTTGCTCAGGTACTTTCGCGCTGCTATGGCAGTGTACCGTGTAGATTCCCCAATTAGTCTAAGTGATTTGCTTATCTCATCAAATACTTAAAGTTAACACCGCGTAAGCAGATATTCGTAATTGCGTTCAATTATTCAATGTAATTGCATTCATTCACACATCATATAAGCATAATAAAGGAAATTCATACATAAAATATCCAAACGCATCAACAGAACAAAGACACAAAAATTGCATAATATCTCCTTTTATTAATATCTTCCAAGTGTTACAACCTCTGTCTGCCCTGCGCACACAGCTGTAGGGGTCCACACACTCAGTTGTGGACTTCTACCCTAGGCCTCTGCACACTCAGCTGCAGAGCCTCTACCCACGCTACAACCCAATACTTATACTTCTTGCTTCCAAGCTATGACTCCATCACATCGTGTGTCATTCTATGTTCCCCTAACTACTTAGAGCTTAGCTCTTTTTATACAATCCCATGGTTCGTGGACCATGGGTAGATCTCTTATAGTCGAATTTACTTTACAAAACTAAGGGTGGCCTACCCTTTTTGACACATAACACCTTTGCACTCTGCGACCACAAAATGCAGAGTCTTTAGAATTATATTACAAAATCTGACTTAAACATGGGATTTTGCCCCAAAACTGCCCTTGGGGGATCCCACTCCCAACAGGCCCCCAACACAAACATTATGACTCGCCCTCCTCTACTTCCATGCCCACATCCTCATTGTCCATTGGGATGTCTTTGATATCCTCCTCCTCTGCTTCTAGGTTTATAGCCTTGCCTTTCTCCTACGCAATGGGCTTTTATGGGTTTCACCTCGGCAATGCGCACACCGGTATGGCAAGCTACTTGTCCTTCTCATCCTTTCTAGTTTCCTTGGTTGGGGTTGGCTTCGGTCTCGGCGTTCTTGGTGATTTAGGGACCTCCACCAATACTTTGGCCACTTCTAGGGCAACTACTTCTAGAGCAGCTACTTCAGCCTCCATATCGATTTTCTGCACATTTTCCTCAGCTGCCACTTCTTCGATGTTCATAGCTTCTGCACGTGTCGACATGATGCTATTCACTAGTTCCTCTGTCTCCTTTGATAATTGTTCAAACGTCAGAATCGCTATCAAATATTGAAAAAATTCATAGTTCATGAGCACCTGAGAGCGCAACAACTCAATTCTCAAAATGCCAAGAGTTCTTCACTAGACAACCACTTGTAATTTATAGGGCATTTTGAATTCAAATCTGACTGTTTTCCCCAAAATCGGTTCATTAATGTCAGATTGGTGACAGATTTTCAAGGATCTAAGCCATAAATTTTGTCTTAAATGCTAGCCGGCTGCTCTGTTGAGCTAATTTATGGTCCTAAATTAACACAATTATTTCTTATCAATCCGGGTTGTTTATGCTTTGAGGCAATTTCACTATATGTGAAGATCAGATATAACCAAACCTTGAAAGATAAGTTATTCAAAAGCTAAAATTAGTACATCTTATAACTCTAATTCAATCAGTTTAAAAAGAGAAAAATATTGAAAGGGTTCTTGACCTCAAGAAGTCCACCTTCACCTCAATTATCACTTAATGAATCAGAGATTGAAACCAAAAGTTCAAGATGGATAAATTATTAATGAAAGAAGCTCTTAATTTAAGAGACACATAAGATATTCCATCATAATTCATTCATCTCAATATCTAAATCTTAATGGAAATAAAACTACTTGCATGCAAACAAAAGAAACTAGTTTTGATTCATCATTTTAGCAGAAGGGATGCCCAACTTGAACACCTGTTTTTCCAACTCAATAAAGTGATGAATAAGCTATTAACAAATGAAATCAATCACTATGCATGAACCATAAAGCAAACTGAAATAAAGCTTTGAAAAACTAGTGCTACAATCAATCAGATTACAAGGAAATAAAACTAGTTAACAAGGAAGTGTACTTAGCTTGGAGTGGGGGCCCTCCACCCTTGCCTTGCACACTTTGAGAGGTGATATCAGAAGCTTAGATCAGTCACACATCCATAGCATTGCACAGCAAAATAATAATAACACAAGTCTTCAAATTAACTTCTCAATCCAAAGATGTCACAACATAAAAGTATATCACAAAATCAATACATAAGCCATCAAAGTTTTCGCTTTAAATAAGAAGTCTCATGAACAAATTGATCTATATTCACTCAAACACACCCATCTACTCTCATCCACCTATCCAAGTCGAATTCATTATCCCCATCCCAAGAAAGATGACCATTCCTATGAAATCTCAAAACTGCCCTATTTCTATGGGATTCCTGCATGACTAGTCATGGTTGACTAGCACCAAATGGGCCTAATAAAGCTTGTTCTATTCGAAATAAGCATTGCTGGCTTAGTCCTAGTTCCCAAGCTGTCCATCCATGCATTCCATTCGTGCCCAAGTGTCCTGCAACCATATCAACCATAGAGCTATTACGAGAATTTCTGAATCTGCCAATTTTGCACTAAAAACCAAATTTTCATAAAAACTTTAGAAATTGAAAAATTAAAATTAAATACCTGAATGGATATCAAATATACATCAAAATGGGATAAATGAAGGGAAAATGGATGGAAAATAGATGGATAAGTAAGTTTCTTTGAGCAAAAATAAGACCAAAACTAAGGCTCAACATCTCTCCCTTGCTTATCATCAAGCATGTCCCCATGCTTGCTTGCTCCTCTTTGACCTTCGCCTTTCTGTAGTAGATGTTGTACCTGTAGATGCTTCCTGTTGTGCTGCCCTGGCCAAACAATCCAAACCTGTATCATGTCTCTCCCTAAACAAAGCTGCTTTGACCTTTTGTTTTTCATATTTTGCCTGCCACATGTTCTTTTCCTTTAGCCATTTAAATGCTTGCTTAGAAAGTAGATCATTTTTCCTTTTCAGCCTCCCCAATTCTTCATTCAGTTTCTCATTTGCCTTGACCAATTTAGCATTATCTTTCTTATTTGCCTTGTTTTCTTCTTTTAATTGCTTCTCTAAGATTTTGCTAATTTCCAATTGGTCAGTTAAATCCCTGATTCTTCCTAAATTAAGTTCTCTCTCAAAATCTTGTGTTGTTTTCATTAGTGATGCTGCTGCTGCATCATCATATGAAGAATCCTTCTCAAATGCCTCTTGTGCAAGATCATTTTCTTCTTGCTGTCTTGGGGAATATGTTTCTACTTCCTTCTCTAAATCAATGGGACTCTTATTCCTAAATCGCCTAGGAATAGACATAACAGATGTTTCATTTTCTTGCATGGCCATGCTGTTCTGTTGTTTGGCTCTTGTTCTAGGATATAAGGGTGAGTTCATCAATCCTCTGTTTTCCTGCTCTGTTTTATCCTGTACCTCATGAACCTGTTCAATGAATTGATTTTTAGACATGAATTCTCGCCACACTATGCCCTGTGATCTCACCTGATACTCAACTAGGATTTTGATTAATCCTTGGTGGTATATTTGTCCTGCTTTAGGCCTGTGTTCATGTTTGACTGTTTCAATCATTCTCAAAAGGCTCCTATATAGGAAATAAGGCAAGTTAATCCTATCCTCCCCTTTTATATGCTGCAGAAGTCTGACATGATACAAGTGAGCCACGCTATACCCCCTATCACAGGTCAAAAACTTTTGGATAACCAAAACCAACTCACCCCATGGTTCATTAAACCATTCCCTGGGTATCCCTTTTGTTCTGTCAAATGTCCCTTTCCGGTTCTTCTCAAGAAAGAAAGTCTAGGCTTTCTCCTTGAAGTGCAGGCCTTTGTAATACTTCTCACCTATCATGGGCAGATCTAAAGCTTGGGAAAGATATTCCTGGGTTACAGGAATAATGACATCTCCCACCCGTGTCTGGTCTTGATTGAAATTGTTTATAAAATCCCTGGTTATTTGTTCAGAGTGGCCATCAAATTTTTGTAGGAAACTTATCATCCCTGCTTGGTAAAGTTTTTCTATAGTTTCCTTCCCCCAACTCTCTATCTGGAATTTTGGCTCTACTCTGACTGACATTGCTTCTGTAAACCAATGAATGAATTCCTCTGTTGTTACTAATTTCATTTTGAAAGAAAGATATAATTATTTGTTTGATTTCGAAATGAAATTTTTGAAGGCAAAGAACCTTACCTTCCTCTTTTCAATCAACTCAATTCACCTCTGTTTGACTCTGCCCTCAGCAACAGCACTGTTTTAATCCCTGTTCAATGCAAACAAATGCCTGTATACCCTGTTAATATGCTGCCCTCTGTTTTTGAAAACAAAAATACACATACAAACAATGTTTATACATGCTCCTGGCCTTATTTTGTTTACCAAAATTCAAATGATTGATTACTGTGTATGTTTAACCAGGAAAACTGTGTAGTGCACATACATTTGGCTCTCGGCCTCATCAACAAATATTCAAGATGCTCTCGGCCTAACCCAATATATATTTTTTAAAGAACTTTTGACTGAAAAATTTTGACTGTGTAATGTGCCAAAATTATGCACACGGCCTCAATTACCAAATCAAATACCAAACTACACTCAGTTGCAACAGAACTATGAGCACGAAGGCACTTAGCCTTAGCATGGTAAATAGAGGGCTATTCACATACGCTCAGCCTCTAAACACAAATGAACACGGCGCATTTGGCTACATTATAGCACTTGGAAATTAAAATCATGCTTGCGGCCTCATAAAAAAAAATTTGCAAATACTCCTGGCCATAAAAATTTGCAAAACACAACCCTCGGCCCATCAAAATTTTACAAAAACTGCTCTCGGCTGTCTCATAAAAACTCTCGGCCTCAAAACAAAAACAAATAATAGCGCATTCAAATGAATTTTTAAATGGCTTCGACATGCAATCCTTCAATCAGAAATGGCATTATGCATTCAATCCTTAAAGCATATCAATCCCCTGTTTTGGTGTAAATGAAAACAACAGTGCGCAGCAAGGGTTATGGATGCATGTTGTTTTGACTGTTCGTTTTGCTATTTAAATCGGCGCTCAATCAATTAACTATGTGACAATTAACAAATGCAGTGCGCATTCTACAATGCTTCACATTGCCATTCACCGCCATTCAACATAACATGCAATAGCACTGAACTGTCGTGCCTCCTTAGTTCATGGATTCCATTATTGACACGGCACGGCATACAACTCCACATACAATGCCAAAATCTAACGTGTTGACCATGCAATACATTCGCATTTAAGTGAGACCTGATCCACTAAGGATTCATACCAACATTCACGCAACAAATCAACGAGTTGGGGCTACAATTTCGGCTTACCTTAGATCACCGAGCACCTGGAGGGATATCGGCGCTCCAAATCTTGGTTTAACCGTTCAATTTGACTGGTGGCAAGGCAAAACAATCGTTACCATTAATGACTGAGAGTTTCTAACTTTGATTCACTGTGCCGAGCTTTAAACAATTAACGCCTTACCTTATTGAATCCCTGAAAATCCGTTATCTCAAAACGTCAAACCCGGAACGATTTGCCTCTTTAAATTCTCCCAACTCAGTTCACTTTCCTTTTCACTAGGCTGCAGCTTCAAACGCCATTTCTCTGAGCTTATGCGGTGATGAAGATTATGGTTTAACACGACACAGAGGATTATTGTTTGAACTGCACAAGAGCTCAGTCAGTGTTCATGACCGTTTCAGGCTGTACTGCACTGTATATCCATTGGTGTTTTAAAATTCGTGGCTTACATGGCCGTCCTGTTGACCAGTCGCCTGACTGTGTCATGAGGATGGCCAAGTCATGGCTTGGTATGCATGATCCCTGCGCAGCATATCATCCAATGGATAAACGAATTGCCATGCCACCGTGTTCATATTCATACTTGTGTGCTGGCTGGTCGTCGCTTCGTTGACGGCGTTTCATTAACTTCTGGCTGTATATAATATAATTTTCACCGTCGTGTAATGATATTTAACCAACGCACTTTGTTTTACAATGAGTTTGGAGGATGGATAATTATTGAGTTTGAAGCCTTACACGATACTCCCTACCACATATGCAATCATGGTTTCGTGTTTTGCATACGGTCATGCCATATGGTTTGCAGCCGTTCCCTTATATGCATACCTTCCCTTTATCATATGCAATTGCACTTTGATTTATATCATTTGCCTTCCCTTTATATCATATGTATATTCGCGCTTGGGTTATGATATATCATATGCGCTCTTCCTTTATAGGCTATGTATATTCGCATATTATTTTTATTGCACCATCTTGACCATAGCGCATACATATAGTGCATAAATATTTGCATATGGCATATAGGGGTTGTTAGATAACACATGATTTATATGCACATCTTTATAATTTTAAAATGACCATCTTAGGTCATATTTAAAATTATCACCATGACTAATGCTTGAGTTGTATGTGCAGGTTGAAAGTTGTCCCAGTTTGGCCTTTTTAAGCTTGCAAAGAAAAATACTTAGGGGTAGTAGGGTTAATGAAAAGAGGGAATATGTATGGAAATGAAAGGGAATAGGGTTATAATGTATAAGGGTTATAGGAATATAGGATATAAATGATAATGAATATCCCCAGGTACTAATTTCAACTTAACAAAAACTAAAAATTTCTAAGAAAAAATTGAATTTTTAAAGCACAAAATGACCACATATACTCCCTTGGATGATGGCTGTACAAGTATGATGAAATCAGATATTGTAGATGGATTCAAATGTAGACTTTATTGCTGCTCCTTGTTCTTCATGTTCTAATTCTTGAATTGATAATCAGGTCCCTCTGTAATGATTCATTGTTTCAGGTCCCTTTGTTTGCTTACAAAATATGACATTGGCAGGTCTTTCAGGTCCCTTGGCAATGATTTGTTATATCAGGTCCTTATATTGACAATACAGGTCTTGTTTCTAGCTAAAGAGCTGATGGTTGCAACTTCAGCTGTCCACTTTAAAGAGCAGATGCAAGTCTCCCCCCTTGTTGAAGATATGACTTGTCCTCAAGTCATTGATTGGTGGAGTGTACCTACAGTAAAGATATCTGAGAACAGTAGAACAAGTAGAAAGAATTCATAGAGTCCAAGTTGCCCTGGTTTTCCCCTATGAATTCGTGCTTGCAATGTGCCAGTTACCTGGTTTTCACTTGCAAACAATTTATTTATTTTGATGTTTTTTTCTTTTGTTTTTTTTTTATATATTTTTTCTCTCTCTGTTTTTTTTTGTTTTTTCTTTCTCTTTTATTTTTTTTTTAATTTTATTCAACTAGTAGACTGGAAGATGGCGGATCCTGCGCCATGAGTTCCAGTTCTGTGTCTTCGATCAGTTGTTTCATAAATGCTTCTTTACTGATAGGCCTATTATAAACTTTGAGCCTATGTCCATTCACTATAAATGAGGTGGAATCCTGGCTCCATTGTCAAAGATTTCGTCAATTTCATATGGGCCTAGCCAGTGTGTTGTGAACTTTGCTTTGAAGTCTTTGAATTTGGAGTTGAAAAGCAATGCCCAGTCTCCCTTGTGAAATGTCTTTGTTTTGATGTATCTGTCGTGCCACTTCATTCTTTGTTGTTGCACTAATGTAGTATGTTCCATAGCTTGCTGACGATGCCCATCTAACTGATTCAGTTCCATGATCCGCTGTTGTTGTGCTTCTGTCAAGTCGAGTCCTAGTTCAGCTGCTATTCTATATGTATGTATCTGAAACTCTATAGGTAGTAGAGCCTCCTTCCCATATACTAACTGGTATGGACTGAAACCAGTTGTTGTTTTCCAAGTGATCCTATAGGCCCAGAGCGCGTCTTTTAATTTTTCAGACCAGTCTTTTCTATTCATCTGTACTGTTTTTGTCATAATATTTTCCAGGACTTTATTTGTTGATTCGACTTGCCCATTTGCTTGTGGATGATATGGTGTAGATTTCCTGTGCTTGATCTTGTATTTCTCTGTTAGATCTCGTACCAGCTTTGATGTAAACTGTGTTCCTTGATCTGTTACAATTTGTCTAGGTACTCCATATCTGACAAAGATTTCTTCAAAAAGAAAGGTGACCACTGTATCTTCTGTTGCTCTGTTAACTGCTTTTGCTTCTGCCCATTTGGTTACATAGTCTATACATACTAAGATGTACTTCTTCCCATTTGATGGTGGATTGATAGGTCCAACAAAGTTAGGTGCCCACTGCTCAAATGGTTCTATGAGAACCTGTGGCTTCAGTGGCATTTCATCTGATGTTATTGGTCGTCCTGTTCTCTGGCAGCTATCACATTGCTTGACATATTTCTTAGAGTCTCTGAAGATGGATGGCCAGTAATAGCCTAGTTGCAGCACTTTATATGTTGTTCGTTTATCTGCAAAATGGCCACCACAGGGTTCATCATGACATGCTCTTAAAATGTCTAATATTTCATCTTCTCGTACGCATTTTCTAATTATTAGGTCTGAACCAGTATAAAATAAATCACCATTGACCCATGTATATCTAGAGCTTGCTCTAACAATTTTGTGTTTTTGCTTTTTAGTGAATTGAGCTGGAAACCTTCCAGATGATAAATAGTTTGCAATATCTGCAAACCATGGTGTTTTGACTGTGATGGCAAACAGATGTTCATCAGGAAAGTTATCTACAACTGGATTTGGATCAGGGGGTGAGTGTATGCGGGACAGAAAGTCAGCCACTTGATTTTCTTTTCCTGGCCGATCTTGTATTGTGATATTAAATTCTTGCAGTAACAGTAACCATCTTGTTATTCGTCCATTGGTGATGGGTTTATTCATCAAGTATTTGATTGCTGAATGATCAGTATGAATGAAAACTTGATATCCTGTTATATAGTGCCGGAATTTATTTACTGCATGTATAACAGCTAACATTTCTCTTTCTGTGACTGTGTAGTTCATTTCTGCAGGTGTTAGATTTTTGCTTATGAAGTATATTGCATAAGTAAACAAGTTCTCTTTCTGTCCAAGAGAGGCACCTATCGTTGTATCAGATGCATCAGTTGAGATATGGAATGGTAAAGACCAGTTTGGTCCATGAAGAATAGGGGAAACTGACAATTTCTCTTTCAGAATTTGAAATGCATTTTGACAATCATTTGTCCAGTGAAATTCAATGTCTTTTGCTAATAATTTGAACAGAGGTTGGGCTATTTTACTAAAGTTTTCAATAAATCGTCTATAATAGCCTGCATAGCCTAAGAAACTTCTAACCTCTTTCTGTGTAGTAGGAGGCATTAAGTTTACTAAGACTTGGATCTTGGCTGGATCCACCTTTATTCCTGAAGCAGAAATGTGGTGTCCCAGAACTATTCCTTCTGTCAACATCATATAGCATTTCTCATTGCTTAATGACAAATTTGTTTCAATGCATCGTTTCAAAACTTTCTCAAGGTTGTTTAAACAATCATTGTATGTGTTTTCGTAAACTGTGAAGTCATCCATATAGACCTCTACACATTCATGAATTAGATCAACAAATATTGCAAGTACTGCTTGTTGAAAAGTTGCAGGTGCATTGCATAGACCAAATGGCAAAACATTATATGCATAGGTTCCCCATGGGCAAGTAAATGTTGTCTTGTCTTGGTCTTCTTCTGCTATTCTGATCTGGTTGTATCCGCTAAACCCATCTAAGAAGGAGAAAAATTTCTTGCCAGCTAATGAGTCTAACACTTGGTCAATGAAAGGTAGAGGAAAATGATCTTTGAGTGTAGCTTTGTTTAATTCCCGATAGTCTACACATACCCTCCATTTTCCATTTTTCTTTGGCACAATAACCAGTGGAGAAACCCATTGACTATCTGAAATAGGATAGATGAATCCAACTTGCAACAATTTTTGCAGCTCTTCTTTCACTATTTCCTTCATCATGGGATTCATTCGTCTTTGAGGTTGTCTTACAGGTTTAAGTTGGTCATCTGTATAGATGTGGTGGATACATGTGCTAGGATGAATTCCTTGCATATCAGTATAATCCCAGGCAAAAGCTTTTGAATATTTCTGTAATAGCGCAATTACCTCTTGCTCTTGTGCTGATTGCAATTGATTTCCAATGTTTAATTGTTTTCCAGGATATACCTCAATTGTTTTTGTTGTAGGATTGGAGATTGTGTTTACAGGAAAGATGTCTATAAAAGATTTCCGCAAAGTTTGAACAGTACAAGTTTCCTGAAAACATTGATTCAAAAGTTTATTTGCAGCTTCATATTGGGCTTCTCTAAGCTGCTCTGAGATACTTGGTTCTGAGATAAAAAGGTCCATTAAATCTTCATTCTCTTCTTCTTCTCTAAAATCAAAGAATTGATTTATACTTAAAACTGATTTTGGTTGCTGCTTTTCTTGAGTTTCAAGTATTGATTCTAAAGAAGTGGATTGTGCAGGTGAATAAAGAGTGATATGTTTCCTTTCATCTCCATGTGAAATAATCATGCTTCCAGATCTGCATCCTATGAAGGCATCAGCAGTGGCTAACCATGGTCTGCCTAAGATTAGAGGATGTCCTCCCAAGTTTGTCTTTGGTTGCAAGATCAGGAAGTCAACAGGATACTCCCATGAATCCAAGGAGACTATGATATCTTCTAATATTCCTTCAGGAACAACTTTAGATCTATCTGCTAATTCCAAGATTGTGGAAGTTGATCTAATGTTGTTTAATTGCAAAGTTTTCATTGTCTCCATTGTCATTACGTTTATAGCTGCTCCCAAGTCTATTAATGTATTTGGTACTGAGAAATTATTTATTGATATGGTAACCATTGGGATACCAGGATCAATATATTTTTCTACTATGGTTTGTGTAGACATGAGGCTTGCTAATTTACCAATGACTTGGATTGTAGTAGGATCCTTTTTCTTTTTCTCTGATTTCTGAATGCACAATTCCTTTATTGTTTTAGCATATATTGGTATTTCTTTCTAAGATATCAAATTCAGGAAGGATTATTTAGTTTTGTTGTTCCACTAACCTTTCAGGATAAGGTGGTGTTTGTGTTGTAACATTTGTTCCTTTCTGATTTTGTACCTCAGTTTGTGATGTTTCAGGTGATTCTCCTTGTTCAGTTGGTTCTTCTATAATTGGAGGAGAATCCTTTTTAAGCACTTTTCCAGACCTTAGATGGACATCATCAAGAGGAAGGATCGAATATGTAGGAAAACATGCTGCTTCCTCCACAGTGTATGCAGATTTGTCCACCTTATTATTTGGATTGGCCATTGGTTGGGCTGGTAGTTGAGTTGGTCTGGGTTGATTTGTAGGTAGCTGTAATTGTTGTGGTTGGGTCAACAACGATGGAGGATTCTGTTGTGGAAATGGGATGGATTGCGGATATACAGAATGTTGTTGTTGAAAGGGTATGGATTGCGGATATTGTGGATATGCAAATGGTTGTTGGTTTTGTTGCTGGTATTGTTGTTGATACTGTTGAGGTTGCTGGTTTCCATAACCATATCCTCTCCAACCTTGTGCAGGTTGTTGTGAATATTGTTGTGGAGGCCAAGCTTGCCATGGCATTGGAGGGGTCCAAGGATTATAAGGTGGATAGGCATAATTTTGTTGAGGGAATTGCGGCTGATTTGGTTGAAGCATCCTAGGTTGCCATGGTCTTCGTGGTGCAACATAATAGAAACCTTCTGTCCCTTGCGCTTCTTCCATTGAGTTCATTTGTAACTCTTTCAATTTTACACAATTCTCTGTGGAATGATTGCCTGTACAAAGACCACAAACCTGAATACTATCCAAAGGACAGTCTCTCAAAGGATGTTTCTTTTTACATTTTGAACAAAATATTGCTAAAGCTTGTTCTTGTTCTTCTTTCTTCTTGTTTGCCTTTAGCACATCCACTTGTGTCCCTAATGTACTCAAAAGATCTGTTTTGAAATTTTCCAATAGACTTCCTATTTCAGCTCTTGTTATCCCTCCTGCAGCTGACTTTGCTGCTTTGGAACTCACTTCCCTTCTTCCGGTTTTTGATCTTCCTCTAGAATATTTCTGACATAACTCGACAATTTCATCGAATGGAAGGTTTGAAATATCTCCTTTACCCATCACATTCAAAATGTCAAGGTATTCATCCCTTACACCTTTGAGAAAGATTGTGCGAACAGTTTCTTGAGTTAGAGAATGTTGTTTAGACTTCTGAAGATTATATGCGAATCTTTCCAAATATTCTTCTAAACTTTCATCTTCTTGTTGTGTCATTCTAAAAACATCTTCCTTTGAATCTCTAGATCTACAATAAGCTTGATATTTCTTAAGGAAGACGGTTCGCATATCATCCCAAGAGGCTATTGTTTGTTCTCCTAAACCCATAAACCATTTTAAAGCTGCTGCTTTTAATGTTGCAGGGAAAAGACGAAGTTTATGAACGTCATCAGTATATCCGTATGTTCTACATAGGATATCAAATTCAAACATAAATTCATCAGGATCTTCTGTAGACATTCCATAGAAGTTTGGCAGTACAGAAGGTGGAATGTTTTTCATTTTTACTTCTTCTCCCAATATTGCACTTGTATCTACTATTGGAAAACCAAAAGTAGTTTCTTGGTCAAGTCCATCTTCTTGTCTTTTCCGGTCGTTTTTTAGCTTCCTATCATTTTCTTGTTTTGCCTCTTCCTCTCTCTTCCTTCTCCATTCTCTCTGTTGTATTTCATATTCAGCCCTTTGTTGTTCAGGAGTGAGAATAACGGATCCATGTCCCTCTTTTGCCATTGTTTGATTTATTTCAAATTCAAGTGGAATTTCAAATTGTTGGAAGATAGGAGGATTGATGGATGGAAAAACAAGTTGTTTTCCTTTTTCTTTTTGTTTTCCGGAAGTGGAGAATTGTTTTTGTTTTGCTTCCCAAGCTAACAAAGTTTGCCTTTCAATCAAGGTTAATCTTTGGCCAATTCTTTGCTTTTCTACCAACTCCTCAATTGTTGGATTACCAGTAACTGGAGTGTGTGATGATCCTATTTCTAATTTTGGGGGGGTTTTAATAAATCTACCTTGAGGATCTCTATATCTAGGCATAAAGAAACATAACTTAAATGGAATGTAACTAATGTTTTTGGGGTTTTGAAATTTATCTTTCTATTGACTATGCCGATATTTGCCTCCCCGGCAACGGCGCCAAAATGTTGAGCTAATTTATGGTCCTAAATTAACACAATTATTTCTTATCAATCCGGGTTGTTTATGCTTTGAGGCAAGTTCACTATATGTGAAGATCAGATATAACCAAACCTTGAATTCCTAAAAGTAGTACATCTTATAACTCTAATTCAATCAGTTTAAAAAGAGAAAAATATTGAAAGGGTTCTTGACCTCAAGAAGTCCACCTTCACCTCAATTATCACTTAATGAATCAGAGATTGAAACCAAAAGCTCAAGATGGATAAAATATTAATGAAAGAAGCTCTTAACTTAAGAGACACATAAGATATTCCATCATAATTCATTCATCTCAATATCTAAATCTTAATGGAAATAAAACTACTTGCATGCAAACAAAAGAAACTAGTTTTGATTCATCATTTTAGCAGAAGGGATGCCCAACTTGAACCCCTGTTTTTCCAACTCAATAAAGTGATGAATAAGCTATTAACAAATGAAATCAATCACTATGCATGAACCATAAAGCAAACTGAAATACAGCTTTGAAAAACTAGTGCTACAATCAATCAGATTACAAGGAAATAAAACTAGTTAACAAGCAAGTGTACTTTGCTTGGAGTGGGAGCCCTCCACCCTTGCCTTGCACAATTTGAGAGGTGATATCAGAAGCTTAGATCAGTCACACATCCATAGCATTGCACAGTAAAATAATAATAACACAAGTCTTCAAATTAACTTCTCAATCCAAAGATGTCACAGCATAAAAGTATATCACAAAATCAATACATAAGCCATCAAAGTTTTGGCTTTAAATAAGAAGTCTCATGAACAAATTGATCTATATTCACTCAAACAAACCCATCTAATCTCATCCACCTATCCAAGTCGAATTCATTATCCCCATCCCAAGAAAGATGACCATTCCTATGAAATCTCAAAACTGCCCTATTTCTATGGGATTCCTGCATGACTAGTCAAGGTTGACTAGCACCAAATGGGCCTAATAAAGCTTGTTCTGTTTGAACTAAGCATTGTTGGCTTAGTCCTAGTTCCCAAGCTGTCCATCCATGCATTCCATTCGTGCCCAAGTGTTCTGCAACCATATCAACCATAGAGCTATTACGGGAATTTCTAAATCTGCCAATTTTGCACTAAAAACCAAATTTTCATAAAAACTTTAGAAATTGAAAAATTAAAATTAAATACCTGAATGGATATCAAATATACATCAAAATGGGATAAATGAAGGGAAAATGGATGGAAAATAGATGGATAAGTAAGTTTCTTTGAGCAAAAATAAGACCAAAACTAAGGCTCAACATGCTCCATTTGGCCTCACTTCTGCCGTCTTTTCATGAATAGTGACTGTAACGGTCACTTTCTGGCTAGCCTGCGTGATTTCTCCCTGGGTAGCGCAGCGCCCTCCACATTGTCGCAAACCCAGTGACACTTCCTTGCTTCGCACTATAGACATTTTGAATAATATGACACTTATTCACAGAGATTATCCCAATTATACACTATTGCGGAATACATGCATAACACATAACCTCCTCTATGTTGATAATCAATTTAGCAGCATTAAAAACAATGAAAGATCAATCGCATGCACACATTAACACAATATGTAACCCGGGGAAAGCTTACAGCTGAAAACCCCACACTATCTGTATATTAATGATTGAGAACATGTAACAATACATAGTACAATACTCCTCACAAGTATCCAGCACTATCTCCACCTGTTACACACAAAACTAGGTCAGATCCGAACAAGTCACAGGTTCAAATCTTCTCCACAGCTTGCCTGCCTCCACTGCGCAATCCTGCAAGAGAATGAATGATGAATGGCTGATCCAAACTCCTATTTACCTTGGCTGGTCCAAAATCACGTGAGAACAAGCTATAATTTCCTTGGTATTGGCCCACACTGCGCAGTCCTCATTGGCATTACTCAATCCATGCATGTGCAAATCTCATGCACAACTGATAGTCACAACTCACCCTTTCACTTACCTCTAACACTTGTCTCTGTTGAACTGTCCATGCACTGAGTTAACTGATGTATTCTTTAGTTTCTTTATGAGTTAATAATTAGTGAATTAATTAATATTTAATTCACACAACTCATCACTAGTGTATTCTTTAGTTAGACTAAAAACAACTAGTTCAACTAAGTCAAACTGAACACAACTCCATTAACTCCACATCCAACTCCACAGAACTCACATGCATGAGTTCTAACTGAAGTCCTCCATGCAATAGCTCAACTAACACATAAGAAACCACGTGATTCCTTTTTTCAGCTGCATGTGCCACATCCGTAGCTCAAACTAAAGTGCTCCAAGAGAATAAGATAATGTTTAGAGTCCAAATATTACTAAGGGCTAATAATATTTGACTGTTTCTATTTTTATCCTGGCAGTCTAAAAATAGACTCTGATCACTCCGCTGTGAGCCAAAAATAGAAGTCCATATATTTTTCCCAACATGACCAATCATCCATAAACAGCATCCTGCAACTCATAGACAATGATCCATATGTCTAAAAATAGACATAGTCTAAAAATAGACTTTGTGCCAAAAATAGCCTATAGGCCCACTTAGTGAAGGCAACTCCTTTTCACTAGATCCATCATCTTGTTGCATTTTCAACACGCACCATCTTCCAATCGCGCAGCTCCCCAACCCGAGCAGAGTAGTTTATAGTCCCGTGCTGCCTTTCAGCTGCCTGGAGCACTAAGACTGTGCTACCTTCATTTAGTCACATGGACGAACTGCCTGTGTATGGCTTCAAGTGACTGCCATTCACCTTTCCTAGGAAGGTTTCTCCATTTAATTTGACCAGCTGTACTGCTCCTCCATTAGTAATTTCCTTAACGACGTAGGACCCTAACCAGTACATCATGAATTTCCTTGGAAATTTATCAAACTTACTATCATATAACAAAACGAGGTCATTTACCTTAAATGTGTGCAGCTTAATGTGTTGATCATGCCATGCCTTCTCGTGCTGCTTTTGGACCTGTTGGTGAAATCTAGCTAAAAATATCTCTTCCTCTAGTTCATCCAGCTGTGTGAGCCTTTCCTCCAGGGATTTGTGATCCATCATACCTATGAGCACTGCTATGCGTAGACTAGGCATGATGTATTCCATAGGCATTACCGCTTCAACCCCACAGACAAGCCTAAAGGGGGTTTGTTGAGTCAACTTCTTGCATGTCGTTCTATAAGCCCATAATACTACAGGTATGCGTAGGTCCCAATGACTTTGTTGAGCATTACAAACCTTGGTCAACACATTTTTGAGCACTTTGTTGAACGCCTCTACTGTCCCATTAGTCTGTGGGTGATAAGGTGTGCTCCTCTGGTGGTATACCTGAAATTCCTTCGCTAGTGCGTTGATCGTCTCATTCAGGAAGTACGTACCACGATCACTCATCAAGATCTTGGAACATCCAAATCACGTCAATACGTGCTCAAAGAGGAACTTTGTAGTGGTTTCACCCGTGCAATCCTTCACAGGCTATGCCTCAACCCAATGAGTCAAATACTTTGTCGCGGTGATAATATACCTTGCTCCCATCTTTCCTTGTGGCTGAATAGGTCCCACAAAATCTATCGCCCACTTCTCAAAGGGTTGCAACATCATCTATGGATTCAAAGGCATCTCATCCCTCCGTGATGGCTTTCCAGTCCTTTGACACACATCGCATGCCTTGCAATATGATTTTGAGTCCTGATGAAGGGTTGGCCACCACAACCCTGCGCGTAGAATCTTCTGCACGGTTTCTCTTCCTACATAATGTCCTCCCGTGGCTCCCCCATGAGCATCTGTGAAGATGTTGCTTCTTTTGAATTTAGATACATACCGTCGCAATATCTCATCAGTGCCCATCTTGTATAGATGCCCAACAATGATAGAGAAATCTGTCACGCGCACCACTAATTCCTTCTTTTGTTGGACAGTGTATCCTTTCGGTGCAGTTCCTATTGTTAGGAAATGTATGATATCTTCAAAATGACCATTTGTGACGCGAACTACAAATAGCTGCGCGTCAGGAAATCCTTCTTCCAAGCTAGTGGGTTCCTCCCTATTTCGATGCGCGACAGATGGTTTGGTCCCGCGTTCAATCATCCAGGCTTCACAACCACTTCAAAATCATACTCCTGGAACAATAAGAGCCACCTGCAGATTCTCCCCCCCAACACAGGCTTATTGACCAGGTACTTTAGCGTGGAGTGATCTATATACATCTTAAAATGGCCTCCTAGCAAGTAGTGCCTATACTTCTAGAGCACATACACCATAGCTAGCCCTTCGCGCTCAGTGGTAGAATAGTTCTTTACCGCTTTGGATAATCTTCGGCTTGTGAAAGCAATAGGATGGTCCAAGCCTTCTCCGCCATCCCATTTCAGTACTGCTCCTAGCGTTATACATGAAGCGCTGACATGGACATGAAACTCTTTCTTCCAGTCTGGGAAGACCAGGATCGGCACAGTGACCATCTTTTCTTTTAATATATCCAAGCTCTTCTTACAGTCATCATTCCAGCAGAATGTGACATCCTTCTTCAACAATTTCTCCATAGGTGCAGTGATCTAGGCATAGCCTTTGATAAACTTCATGTAGTATCCCGTATGTCCCAGGGTAGCGCATAGTTGTTTCACACTTTGTGCTTCCAAGTTTAATATCACCACTATCTTTGTGGGATCTACCATCAGTCCTTGTTTGCAAACCACATGCCCCAATAGGTTACCAAAAGGAACACAAAACATACACTTCTTGAGATTGTGCGTGATTTGGTATCTTCGACAGGTATCCAGCATTAGGCGCAAGCTTGCTACATGGTGCTTAACCAGCCCAACTACAGTTAAGTCATAAAAGTATACCTCCAGGAACTTATGAATAAATTCCTTGAATGCCGCAACAACCACGCACGAGAAGATTGCAAGCGCATTCTTCAATCCAAACGGCATTATAGTGTACTAAAAACAACCCCACTCAGTCTGAACCAAGTCCAAAGGATCCTGTGGTATCCGAAAGATAGCTGATTTCATTTCTTGTAGTGCCTCATCAATATAGTCAAACCCATCTTCAAAACTAAATGTCATCACAAAGCCCTCGCATAGAACATCCCATTCACCTGTACCATGGCGGAGCTCTGTTTCTACGTACCAATTCATTGGGACAACATCCAAGGTATGACAGAATAAGTGCACCCACTCAGGTTGGGGCTTTTCTCCATAAGCCTGGGTCCATTTGGCCAAATGTGCACGCGGATCATCCTGCCCATCATACTTGTCTGTCATTCGCATCTTAGGCTTCCCAAATCATGTTCTCATCATCCTCCTACATTCGCGCCAATCAAAGCTTCCTTTATGCATACCCCATCATCTTGTAGGCGTAGCACGCAGTGCCTAGTCCAACGCCTAGAAGCGTTGCTTTTCTGGTACCTCCCTTTCAAATGCATCCAAAAAGATATCTACCTCATTCAGGCCATCATAAGTAGGTAGATTTCTTACCTCTGAGGACACACAATGCAATGATTGGGTCATCATATTGCAATTTAGTGTATTTACTTCATGTAAACGATTCTGCCAAGGTTCTATCTCTTCATCGGAGTCTGAAATGCAGGAACTCTCATGATCCCAAGTAATCCGTCCATCCATGGTGGGATTCACCCAATCTTGGTCTCATGCTGTTATCTTATAGATACAGTCCAAATCATCATCACTTTCATAATCGTGGACTGGTTCCGTATAGCGTGATCCTTCAACTGGATCTAGGGCTATTATTACGTCTAGCGATTTCTTCTTGAATATCATCTTCCGCTTCTTTAGATTGATTACTGTGTTCATATCACGCCCCTACACCTGTGGTAGTATTTCATCCGCTTATAGCGAGGTGCGGCACCACCGAACACTTTCTTTTCACCAATACTTATGCTCGTGGACTACGCCTAACATTCCACTTACTCCTACTTAGTTTGTGTTTCGCAACCAAGTATTATTAATGTGTTCCTTTATACCAATGAATACCCATACACATTCATTATAAACAACATTATACAAGAGAAATGCACAATAGTATAAAGGAAGGGGCAACTCCCTGCAATATGAGTCTGCCCGAATCAATATATTATACAATCTTCACTTTTACAATGTACAAGTTAAATCTTGGGAAACCCCAAATTTACACTTAGTCAATTTTCACAACTTCGGCAAACTTGGTTGCCCAGCTCGTTGGCACCTCCGCACGGTCGCCGCACGACTCTCCAACCCTTCGTTCACCTCGTCGCACGATCGTGTCGTTTTCCCAACTTGGGCGCGCCTCCAAGTCGCCACACACGGGCGCCTCCACCCGAGACACACTTCCGTTCACAAACCAACACACCAACAAGCCTTCGTGCACACTTGCATGGTGGGCGGGTGCTCACCCAAGTTGCCAAGACACCCACGCCAAGCCTTCGCACAAAACGGGCGCCACACGTTCACCATGCACGCCTCAACCGATCACCGGGCGCACCTTCGCCTGCACCTTCGCCCAACACCAAGTACGACCTACAATCCGTGCGGCTAAACCAAGAGGAGCGCATGAGCTATGCGCCTTTACCACCTCTTGTTCCTACGCACTTAATCCTTATGCGAAGATGTGATCGAATGAATTGTTACCAAGTGATACAATGCACTACAATATATAGCCATCGCAAGTATGGGTGGGGCTTGCGCAGCCAACCACCCAATGTTATGTGCACACACCCTTAGCCATCGTTTAACGCCTCACATATGAGTCGGCCTGCCCTCCATCGCAAGTCGGCCTCAAGTGTATCGCCAACGCTTTAACTAGTGTATAAATGCCATCGCACTTTCCATTTGTATCACAAGTTTCATCGCAAGTCTTTTGTCACATAACCGGGTCGCACCTCCGCCGTGCACTCCAACTCGTCGCCTACCCAAGCGCACGCCTGGTTCGCCCAGCGCCCAAATGCGTCGCACATCTGCAGGACGTTACATCCTCCTCCACTTGAAATCGTTGTCGTCCTCGACAACATATCATCCTGGTATCCATCCACCAAGATCATCAATATCCATGATGTCAACTCCTCCACATACTGCAAACATCTCTGCAACATATGTAGAACCACTGTCTCCACCATGTCTCGCCTCGACAACCATCTGTCACCAAGATCACCATACCAAGGTATACACCTCATCGGTATGTCATCCATCGGAAATCATCTCAATCCATGATCATCGATCACCCTGTCACAATCTCCACATGCTGCTCTCCATCGTGGAAGGTTGGTCCCTCCATCTCAAGCTACATGCTTCCTGCAACATCTCGTGTCAACCTCATCATGTGAACTACTGCCATGATACTCCAACATAATGCTAACACATCTCTGTACACGCTGTAGCCCCATGTTTGAACTAGTTGGGTAGCTAATCCAACCATCATGCCCAAACCATGAGAATGTACATCCTCATGCCATCACCAGTCGTTTCTCAGAACACCTCGTCACATTCTCAACTCAATCAAGAATCCATCTCCATATAAGTAAGCCATGCTCAGGTCCATGAAGTAGTCCTCATCTCATCTGCAACATGTTGTCCATGATGGCTGGTACTAATGTGCTGCATGAAATCAGCCACATCTACCCCAACATCATCATCCATATGTGTGCCTCCTCAATTTGAAGAGACCATCTCATCAAATCGACTCTTGATGTGCCACATCTAGGTCCATGAAGCAATCCTTCATCCTATCTACAATGTTCCATCCCTCAAGTCTGTCATAGAAACAAGTATACACCTGTCTCATCTATCCATGTGCTGCCCATGATCATAGATCAATCAGCCCCCATGTGTCAAAAGTGGTTGAGTCCTCGCTCAACCCATGCCCAAGTTTTGCCACCAAGGCATCATCATCGTTGTAACTCCATTGCTCCAAAGTCTCCCCAAGTCCACCACATATGAAGTCCCCAAAAGTCACAACAATCTCATGTCATCATGAGCTCCATAAGTCATCCCCAACCAACATCCTAGCAAGCATACAAGTCTCAGCCCAAAGGTCTCTGCAAGATGCCTCAGCTCTCCATGTAGTAGGAATGCTCCATAATTTTCTCACAACTCCATCCAAGTCCATGGCCTTGTTTTACATAAGTGCACAACCTCTCCATCGACTCATAAGTAAAACATATCCATGTCACACCAACAAATCTACCTGCACAACATCCCTGCTTTTGCACTCCTCATTGGATGCCCATAAGTGACACCTCTACAAGTGCTCCTGCACAATGTTCCTGCATAAGACTGCCATGCTCCATGTCTCCAACCTGATGTCCATGACTATGTTGCTCATGTAGCTCAACCAAGTATACCCCTCACAACAATTAGTCATCCTCATCCAAGTCTGCAATCTTCGGTCTAGTGAACTCGGTCACCCAACCATATCATCATCACATGAGTTTCTCCATCATAACTCCCCCACTGAAGGTTCCACCAAGAATATCTCTTGGTCTCGGCCATGAGAAGTCCACCCAAGCAACTCAAGTGTGTGCCCTTCAACCTGTTCATGTGTCATGCCGGGCACTTAGCCAATGTGAGTAAAGCATGACCCATTCATCCGCAACGATCATCATGTTCCTCCCTTGTCACGAGCCTTTGTACCTTCTACCATAAGGTCACAAACAACCTCAACAAGTCCCGCAACAGTCAACAATCCTTGCTTCTCCATACAAGGTCTCATCATAAACATCCATGGTAAGATGCTCCCTAGCATTTGCAAACTGTCTTTGCCCTTCCCTGCATATGGTCCATCTACCAAATGCTCAAGTGAAACACAAGCATCAATACTACTTACATCATCATCATGAGGCTCCTCCATGTGAGTGTCCTCATCCATCCATGTCTGCAAACTGCATGATCCTGGTTCAACTTGATCAATCTCAAGTTCATCCTCCATCATTGTCACATCTGCAACATCTTCAATCATCACGGCTTCCTCTCCCTAGTTAGCACAATTTTCAACTTCATCCTGCTCCATTGTCCAACCAAGTTGAAGAAGTTTGTCTTCAACATTCTTTTCCAAGACTTCAGGCTTATCTCGAATCCAGTGATTCTCTTCTTTCATCCGCTTCAACCTATATAAGGTAAGCAATAGCTTCCCTTCGCATTCTTCCAAACTTGCCATGCTTTGTCATTCAGCTTGGTCCAAGCACGATGCTTCACCTATGCTAAACCTATTTCGCCATTCACCAGCTTCACCAAGTTCCCTGCAACCATGAACCGACCCTTGTTCCACTTGTATGTGAAACCAGCTTCCTTCACCTGCAAGTACCTGCTTCCACTGTCACTTCGTCACTAGCAACCTTGCTCTAACACCAGCTCCAATCGAGCTCCAATACCAGGTGGAAGAGTGCCTCATGTGAAAGTCAAGGAAACGGAATCTTACGATGGTACAAGGAGTGCAAAGAATCTTGGCAAATTTATATGGGACATGGAGAAATACTTGGAACGATTGAGTCTATCTGATGATGAGACGAAGGTCAAGGTAGTTGCTCAGTTCTTAACGAAGGATGCTAAGATATGGTGGCGAAGGAGGATGGATCAGATTGCCAATGGCAGTGCTGGTGACATTACTTCGTGGGATGACATGAAGAAAGCTTTGCAGACCCATTTCAGTCCTCAGGATGAAACGTGGGAAGCAAGGATGAAGATTAAGTTCATAAAGCAGATTGGGAACCTACAGACATATCAACGGGAGTTTGCAAGTGTGGTTCTGGAATTTCCTGACATGGCGGAGAGGGAAAAGGTGTTCAACTTCATTATTGGGTTGAAGTCTTGGGCACACAATGAAGTGAAGAGGAAGAGAATTAGAACACTTGAGGAAGCTTTTGTTGTTGTTGACAGGTTGGTGGAGCATTATGATGAGACTTCTGATGATAGGAAGAAGAAGTCTGATAAGCCGAAAGAGAAGAAGAAGGATAATGCTTTGAAATAGGATGATAATCCGAAGACGAAGAAAGCCTTGAAGTGTTGGATATGTGTTGGACCATATACGTTGAAGAATTGTCCTTCTAGACCGAAAGTGGCTACGATTGCACAATCTGATGCGATGAATGAAGGAGCTTCTGTGGGGATGATGCAGATACTTGGTGCTTCTGCTACTATAGAGGTGGTCTCTCGGAGGGATCCTGAGAGGAACAAATTGGAGTATGTTCGGATGAAGGTTGGAGGTGCTGATATACTCACTATGGTGGATAGTGGGGCTTCTCACAACTTCATGGGTGAAGATATTGCGAGAAGAATTGGGATGAAATTTGTACTGACAAAGGCACAGATGAAGACAGTCAATTCTCCTTCTATTGAAGTTCTTGGTATAGCTGAAAGGGTGGACACAAAACTTGGTGAATGGATGGGGAAGGTCGATTTCACTATAGTGCAGATTGATGACTATGAGGTTGTGCTGGGGATGAAATTCATGAAACAATTTGAGGCTATGATTGTTCCACATTTGAGGAAGCTCTACATTTACGATGGAAGGGAAGATGTACCCATTGGTGTGCTAACCATTGGAGTGACAAGTTCATCCTCCATCGTTGTCATGTCTGCAACATTTTCAATCATCACGGCTTCCTCTTCCTTGTCAGCACAATCTGCAACATCATCTTGCTCCATTGCCCAACCAAGTTGAAAAAGTTCGTCTTCAGCATTTTTTTCCAAGACTTCAAGTTCCTTTCGAATCCGGGGATTCTCTTCTTTCATCTGATTCAACCCGTGTAAGGTCAACACGAGCTTCCCTTCGCATTCTTCCAAATATGACATGCCTTGTCATTCAGCTTGGTCCAAGCACTAAGCTTCACCTCTGCTAAACATGTTTCACCATTCACCAGCTTCACCAAGATGCTTGCAACCTGAACCAACCATTGTTCCACTTGTGTGTGAAGTAGCTTCCTTCACCTGCAAGTACCTGCTTCACTGTCTTTAACTTCCCAGGAGTGCTGGATAGGGATTGTTGTCATCCACTATCTCTATTACTTCAAAGTCAGCCAACGTGCTCACACCTTCAATATCCATAGTCACCCCCTGTAGCCTCCCCATGGGGATGATCTTCTGCTGATTTTCCATCCTTAGCTAAATTGGAGACCATTACAATGCGAGTCTCCCCATCTGTTCCCAAGTTTGCTTTGGTAGGGCATTCACATCTAACCTCAGGTCCAAAATGACCTAATCCATTTCATACTCTCCTATCTACGTGGCCAGTCTCATTTCCCATCCCATCCTTATTTTATGCTTGCCAATCTTTCGTACTACGCGCGGCTCACCTGGCGCAGTTCCAGTGCATCTATTGATGAGCTCTTGGAATACCTTTACAACCTTACTATCGCATAGTAACTTCATGTAGGTCTCCAGGAAAGTTGTGAGCATAGAGGGGTCCATCTCTTAGTCAGGCTCATCCTTGCTTCCTGAGGTGGATGCCTAAATGAAGCTCTTCTTAGCTTCCATGAAGGTTTCACGTGCACGCTCCAAATCAAACTCAGCTTCCTTAGCTGGAGCTTTATGGACCCTCGCATTGTCTTTTGGTTGTTTCCCTTTGTCATCTCCTATTGTGATTCCACTCATGAGCACTATATTTATGTTTGGATCTTCCTTGCGCTACTGAGACCTCATCATCTGCAGGTTCTGAGTCGGCGGAGGTGGTAGCGCCCCTTTGTCACGTATCCTAGCTATTAGTGTAGTACAATCTTCCGTTTCATGATCAAACAATGTGCAATACTTGCACGATGGACATGTTGGATTAGTGCAATCGCGAGAATGGTGTCACAGTCCTCTGCAATTATAGCAAATTAACTTTCCTCGACCTCTACTAGGTCCTCCTCTACCTCGACCTCATCCGTGCCCTAGAAATCTTATCCATGCCATCCCTGCGCTCTGGTCACGGGGCCGCGTTTTGGCCTGAACCCTATAGGTGGGAGTTTGATCCATCATCAATTCGTAACTCCTGCAATTACGCTAATCATGCCCTACTAATCTACAAAAGTTGCAGAACAGATGTTGTAGTGTCTGTACAAACTTCTGCAACATATGACAGATATCTGTGGCATGTTTTCCTGCTACCAAGAAGATAGTGCACCACAATGCAGGCCCTGCGCTTGGTCCTTCTTGAGCTTCTAGCCTCAAAGACATCAGTCCTCCTCTTGCAATATAGTTTGAAAAGACCAGGCAATGGTCTTTGTCATGACCTTTACTCTTGCATTTCAGGCACCATACCTCCTTGCACACCTCTAGTCGAACCGTCCTGTCTCGCTTCAGAATTTGCATCTCAAGGCATAGATTCTTTAGCTGCACATGGATCTACTAAACCCCTAAGTTTGGATCTTGCATCAGAGTTTCATGCAGTCTCATTGCAATATATAAGGCTTCCGCGTAAGTTGTTATCTTCTATTGCGATAACACAACCCTTAAGTGTGGCGGTAGCAAAGCCACAAACCTCTCACGATGTTGTCCATCCATCAAATTCATGTTGGCTTCGCAGATTGTACATTTCAACCTCTGATCTAGTTCCCAAGGCGTCTCACCTGTTGCATTGTGATCTCTTTGAGTCCCACAATCGAATCTGCCTCAGATTTAGGCCTACTAAATTCTCTATTCAGTGTTGCCTGGATGTCTACCACTCCAGCGTTCAGGTTATCGTTAGAGTACTTAATATACCAGGTTAGCACACGATCTTGTAGAGCACTAAACAATTTTTCCTTCTTTATATGATCATCTGTAACACCTTGAGCTTCCCATACAACCCTCACAATGAACCAGAATTGGTCTGGGTCCTCATTTCCCAAGCCTTTGACACAAAGGAAACTTCATTGCATTTGCCATACTGAACTCTGGTGGAGGTGGAGATGGTACGGGTGAAGTTGGAGGTGGTGTGGGAAGAGGTGGTATTCGTGGGATTCCTTGTCTTATTAACTGAATAACACTTCGCGGAGAAACCTTCACTTTCCCTTCCTCGTCACCTTGTGGAGGTGAAATCAATGGACTATACTTCGAACCCTTTTGTCCTTCATTCCTATAAGTTTTTCCGCTTCGTGTAGTTCCGAACATCAAGGTAGCTGCATAACCTGTTTTTTGCACAGTAGCATTTTAATCTAGGTATTCAAAGATTTTATGTACTTACCTCGCAGTCCTTTGAAAAAGCATTGCTCCACCTTGCTGTAGCTAACTGAGGTGTCAACCGTGAATTCAGTCACAAATCCTCCTATGACGCGGTCGAGCTGATGATCGACAGCGCGGGTGATCTTATCCTCAGATGCTTCCAATTTCTGGATTAGCTCCAGGGTCCAAACAATAGGACCGTTAAGTTTCCACCTTCCTTAGCTATCTACTAGCTTCGCAATCCACTCGTATAGCTCAATAGGGAAGGAGCATAAAAAGATCTCATGGATCTCTGTATACAGGTATCTGTCCAACCACTCTTCCTTTGTTAGTCGCAGGTTTCTATTCTCTTGCACCACGAATTCGTGGATCTTCCTATCTAACCAGTCTCCAATCTCTTTCTTAGTTGGATTCCAGTGATATGACATCCCACATCTCTTATGCAGATTCCAGTCCCAACAACGAAACCATTTGTTGGCTTGAGGGGGCCTAACCCAGTTTCGATGTTAGATAGCCAAACAAATCCCTACACTACTGGCCCTTTCAGCATTAGCCCGCAGAGCGTAGACCGAAGTATCACCCAAAGCAGTATGGGCGGATGTTGGAACCAAGATGGTTGTGATGTCGTTTAATTCCCTCTATTCCTACCTTCGTGTAGGTCGCTCCGCTCTAGGGCTTGCAAGATGAGCCCTCTATTTCATCCTTCTGTACCACTGCGAAAGGGTATGATCGACCTTTGTGCAGCCCTAACCTGCTGCTCAGGTACTTTCGCGCTACTATGGTAGCGTGCCATGCAGATTCCCCAATTAGTCTAAGTGATTTTCTTATCTCATCAAATACTTAAAGTTAACACCGCGTAAGCAGATATTCGTAATTGCATTCAATTATTCAATGTAATTGCATTCATTCACGCATCATATAAGCATAATAAAGGAAATTCATACATAAAATATCCAAACACATCAACAGAACAAAGACACAGAAATTGCATAATATCTCCTTTTATTAATATCTTCCAAGTGTTACAACCTCTATCTGCCCTGTGCACACAGCTGTAGGGGTCCACACACTCAGTTACAGAGCCTCTACCTACGCTACAACCTAAGACTTAGACTTCTTTCTATGACTCCATTACATCGTGTGTCATTCTATGTTCCCCTAACTACTTAGAGCTTAGCTCTTTTTATACAATCCCATGGTCCCTAGACCATGGGTGGATCTCTTATAGCTGACTTTACTTTACAAAACTAAAGGCGGCCTACCCTTTTTGACACATAACACCTTCGCACTATGCGACCACAAAATGCAGAGTCTTTAGAATTATATTACAAAATTTGACTTAAACATGGACTTTTAGCCCTAAAACTGCCCTTGGGGGATCCCGCTCCCAACAATACTCCTTAGCATCCTTGTATATTGTTGGCCACCATAGCCCCATCTGCAAAACTTTCCTTGTGGTCGCCTTCCCCGCTATGTGTCCACTCGCGACTCCGGAGTGACGTTCCCATAAAACATCCTGACGCTTGTGCTGGAGGACACATCGCTGCAACACCTGATCTAACCCCAAATTGTATAGATTTCCCATGATAAGCTGATAGTCGGTTGCTCGCACAACCATGTATCTTATTTGCATCACTGTGTACTCCTTTGGACATTTCCCTATGCCCAG